>JAFIRS010000531.1:0-662747 GCA_018342105.1 Gonioctena quinquepunctata
TGCGAAAAACAAAAGCCAACAATACTGCACAGAAATCCCTGCCCAAACATTGACTTTCTGGGGTATTGTATGCCCGTCCATCATCCAGTGAGGATTATCCCTGCCCCAATATCTGCAATTCTGACAATTCACTGAACCATTTAGGCAAAACGTAGCCTCATCGGAAAACAGAATTTGTTTTATAAAACGTGGATTGCGGTAACACAAATCCTGCATTATTTCACAGAACTCCACACGGCGATCGGGATCATCATCATTGAGTTGTTGATGTAGCTGTACTTTGTATGGATGGTACTTTTCTGCTTTTAGAATACGTAAAACAGAACTTTGTGATATGTCAAGGTCTGCTACAATTTGTCGTGAAGTATTTCAATACATCAAGTTTCACGTTTTCTTCTATTTTAGGACGTCCAGCATTCGGAATATGTTTGACATGACCAGTTTCTCTAAATTTTTTCTCAATCTTACTGACTGTTGAACGACTGATAGGTCTATACTTCGCATTGAACAAGTCGCATACCTCTTGCTGAGTACTGGTTCTATCTCCGCATCCAATGAAAATTAAAATTTATATGCGTTGGGTTTCACTTAAAGTAGCCATAGTTTACTTTTAGAACCTTTTCACTTAGAATTTGTGAAGAATATTTGTTGATATTTCAACTGACATTTATTTGACACTAACTTGCCTATTATGGCATTAATTTGGGATTGTCTTTTGTTTCCATTTGAGACCAGGAAATAGCTAACTATTAATATTTGGAAAGGATCCATTGGTGTAGTAGAGCACTGACTCACTAGTCTGCCAGGGCAGTCTAAGGGATTAGAGCCTTGGCTCAAAAAAGTAAAATTTTGCATTTTTTAACACGCTTTTATTATCTCTACTTGTAACTAAATAACTCACAATGTAATAAAATCTTGGAAGTAAATATTCACCCACTTCCAATCTTCCGAATAATCTGAAATTTGTCACACATATCAAGGACCGATGACAATACAATAATTTCTTAATCATAATGTAATAATGATAAAAATATATTTTTCCAAACGCCAACAATCCTAACTCACCAAATGAAAGTATTTGGTTGCAACAAGATGGTGCACCCCCGCACTATGCACGTGATGTTCGCGAATTTTTGAATAACTGTTTTTCTAGGAGGTGGATTGGTAGACGCGGACCGATTGAGTTGCCCCTAAGATCTCCAGATCTTACGCCCCTGGATTTTTTCTTGTGGGGTTATTTGAAATCGAAGGTCTATGTAGATAGGCCGCAAAATCTACAAGAGTTGGAAAATCGAATTAGGATCGAAATTAACAGAATTACTCCGGAAGTTATTCGCAATGTGCAAGAGGAATGTGTCCGTAGATTTGTTTATTGTCAAGAGACTGGTGGATGGCATTTCGAACATCTTATTTAACTGTTCTATTTTGTTGGATATAAAGTTATTCTCTTATTGAAATAAAATATTAATTTTTGTTCACCCTGTAAAAAAATATCTAATTAATTATTATCATTGAATGCAGTATTGCAAGGCTTTTCAGATAAGGTATCACAAGACATCTATTCCAATTTCAAAAAATTACCGATTACGTCACCATGTCAAAACCAGTGACATAACCTCTTTAGAATATACATAAAAAAATCGGCATTTCAAAATACCCAACTAACATTATAGGAAAATTATACCAAGCAGTGGGGTGAAACGGCTTCAAGAAGTCCGAATTCACCCATTTCTGACCAAATATATTACCTTCAAGTACTAACTAACTAACTCCAAAGTTATAATTGGAGTTATAAAAACCATAATTGAGACCACCAAATCTCTTTCAAAAACCAAAAACATAATAGGCGTAGTGCGTAGTATGAAATTACTTGTTATGGACTTCAAATATACCTTCACAGTCTCATGGGTTAATAGAGTTATTTACTAGGTTAAATTTTACCCAAAGGTAACCAGCAAAATGTGTTCAAAATACTTGGAACTCTCAGGAAAAACCTTCTGGTGAATATTTACCTAATTATTACCTCATGTGTGTTCATATAGTCAGGGAATTGACAAGTCAGTAAACAGGTCTACTATATACTCTTCATTACCTATTTTGGCACCAATTAAGTTAAAGGAGTTGCCTGGACATTTCTTGACCTAGTTTATACCTACTACTCTACAATGAGGGCGAGATTACCACAATATTTGTCTAATCAGACTAAATGTCTACAACGAAGTCAAAGTTACCTTAAATAAAATCCTCAAAGTAACTTAGTCTATCATCAGATATCAAAGACCAAGTCGATTCAGATGAGGATGACATGATACAATTTACTTCCTTTAATTTTTTTATTGTGCCCTAAATTTTAGATATCTATAAAATGCCGAGCAAAAATTTTAATAGAGTTAGTAAACCATACCACCAACTATTATCGATTAGCTGCCAGAATGAGAACAAATGAAAATATAATCCGAAACCATCCTATACTTTCCGATGTCCAGAGATCAGAGCCATCATCTTCCACTCAGTCATCATCAACTGCAGAAATTAATGTAGAGTGTGAAATTGCTTTTACTGATGATGATACAGGGAAAAAATATGGATTAGAAGACGATGAGTTCAATGGGAATAAGGCACAAAGCTTGGAAGATAACCTCTCATTGTTAGAGGAGCTCAGACATTGGGCCTTGTCGCATGAAGTCTCCATACAAGCAGTTGGTGATCTACTTAAAATATTAATAATGCATGGAAAATCTGAATTACCAAAAGATGGTAGAACACTCTCCTTTTTGTTTCCACTTATGTGGTACATAGAAATATTCAACTATGGATTTTGCTCCACGTCTTTTTATGACGGCAACTATTTTAAAACACTCATCCATTATTGAAATAAAAACAGGAAAGCGTTAACCTCAAACTTTGGTTAGGTCTTAGGTCATGTCGGTAAGAGATACTGAACAATGAATGGGCTGCGTTCAGAAAGCTTCGTCTGTCACCAGCGGTAAACTACAGCCGCGACGTTTTCAATGATGCAGCGACAAAATGGAATTCAATGAAGTTCATCCTTATGAAGTAAATGGATGCAAAAATGGTATTGAATACGCAAAAAATCAAATCAAATAGAAAATTTATTTTAACAAAAATAAGAGATTGATGTGTTGAAATGATGAGTTTCCATGGCTTCGAAAATTTCAAAACCAATCATTGTGGCTTCCGGAAAAGTCAAAATCAAGCAAATCATAATTGGTCGATTTTTTAATGGTATTTACAGTTGGCTGATAAATTGTATGTTTCCGGGCACCGCATGCGGAACGCAGAAATGTCAAATCAAAATTATTCAGCCAATCACAACACACCATTCTATATTTAAAATGTTATGATTGGCTATTTCTCTTCGGGAAAGAGATTCCCTCATTAGACCATAACATTGATTATGGTTTCTATTCTGGGAAGATGTGCACTGAAATATCAATATCGCGTACTATTATCAACATTACTGATGGATTTGATATTTAATTTCAGAATAAACACTCATTACAGGGTTTTGTAGTCTATATCCATTTCTCTGAGTAACTATAGGTTACTTGGCTTCACCATGAACATTAGCAAAACATATTGATTTTTTCACCCCGTATTGACATTTGAGTGTTTCTGCACAGAACATAGAATGAGTAAAATATAAATTTATTATCCACGATTCGCAATCCATCCAGAGAACGAAACGTATAGACATGCATGAAAAATCATCCAATAACATAACATATATTGTATTTCATCACGTGACCACAATGTGAAAGGGTCTGAAATCCCAAGATAAGGAAAATGGACCTCAAAGTCAGGAATAAAGGTTACTTTCGACTTTGAACAAAGTCTGTGTGTTCTCATAGTCAAAATTTTAAGGAATTTCGACATATAGGTCCCATATGGAACGTACGCCATATTTTTCGGTTTGAACCGTTTTCGCCATTGTAAAAATAATACATAATTTTCTCGAATCGACCACATTTTAATGATTGGTAGTCACAAAATAGGTGAATATGATATGTATATACATACTTCATCTATAAAATCAGTTTTTGAAGTGTTTGATGGAAAAAGTTGTGAAAGTAGACATAAATTAATGGTTTTTTTTCATACAAATTCAATAATTTGATGAGCCCACTTGTTTTAGACGAGTAAAAATCAACATTATCACAGAAAAGTTTGTATCGCAAATAAAATCACAACTAGGTGTGAATGCGAAACCATTGCATCATCTGCTATATGTTTATTGACAGTTTTTTCTTCATACGCCATGTTCATGTCAACTTCAACGCTTTCACGAATAAGCATGTAGGTTAAGATACACAATATACAGTAAACTTTTATCATCTTCTAACCTGCTATGGTTTGTTGTTTGTTTTATTACAGTGTTTATAACCTGAAATAGGTAAAAATGACTACATTTTTACCATCAGTCGACTAGTCTGGAGGCAATTATGCCTTCAACTTATGAGGAAAAATGTCTTAATTTCCCAAATTTCGACTTCTGAATTACCTCCATTTTTTTCCCCATAATGGTAAATTTAAGGTAATTATAACGTAATAATTACCTTCGCCAATTAGGGCGCTGACCTATTCGAAGGTCGAAATGACGTAAATTTTACCTATAATGTTTGTTGGGTAAGAATCGACTTATTTTAGGATTTTTGTCAAAAGTACATGACTTGCGAAATATCGAATTTGTTCCATAATTTTGACGCGCACAGTATATTTTTGAAATGTGCTGATTAAGCCGTCTCATTTGATACCCACCACGGCATCATTAAAAAAAAAATTTTTTAGTTCATGACTTTATGTCCTCTGGAGGACACCATATTCAATTTAATGTGAGTCTATAACTAGCGGACGATCAAGGCGCTTCCAACAATACCTATGATAAGTAGTTTAGAAGTTATGAGGAAACAGATGAACATACATACATATCGGTCAAAATCATAACCCTCCTTTCTGCTTCGCCGTAGTCGGTTGAAAAGTAAAATCCGTACGTATTTGTGCACGGCTTCTCTGAATGTCAAATTATTATGTGTTCCAGCATAGTCCCGAAGTTCCCGAAGTTCCGTACGGATCTCTCCAGTGTGAATACATCATTAACTGGGTGAATTCGAGAATCACAATCTGATGCCCCTTCCTGTTATTAGTATGCCAGTTTCCAATTGCAGTTGGGTAATTTTCGAATAACTGCCTGGAGTGTAGAATTTCATGAGGATCCTTTAGACTCTCTGATGAATTCAGTGTGGAGTTCAGTGTAGGAATATTGCAAATTATCGTTTTCCAGGTTCTAACCGTCTCCATGCAAGCAAGATGGTGAGAAATCTGCTCACTTCTCATCTTTGAATGAGCGCAAAAATTCACAAAAACTAAAAATAAAAGAAATATAAAAAAGCGATCTGCAAGAACTAGTGGTGAAACGTCAGAGAGAGATAGAGAGAAAAATAGTATTTTAAAACATTATTAAAGAAGAAACTAATATAATTTAATCTAACAAACCTGTAAAAACTGTTGATAAATTATTTACAGAATTGAAGAATAAAACTCTTGTGTTGGATAATACTGGAGTAGTCTACAAAATTAATTGTCGCGAATGCGATAAAAACTATATTGGTGAAACATCAAGAAATTTAAAATCGAGAATTGTTTCTCACAAAAGCGATATTCGTTAAAGACCAAATTCTTGCGCTTTATCACAACATGTAAATAGTACAGGACATTCAATTGATTTCACAAATATTTTAATCTTAACTGAAGAAATTGATTTATTCTAAAGATGTTTTTTAGAAATGGTTTACATAAAAAATGAAAAAAAAATCAATGAATAAAAAAACTGATTTTAAATTTTTGAACAAAATTTAAAAAAAAAAAAAACTTTATATTCAATAATTTATTAATAACTTGAATCAACTTTTTACGAAAAAATTATAATCTATTTCATTACACCCTGTATACATCTTTCATTTATAAACTTTTCATATCACTGTCTGAAGATCATACCATTTTTCTGAATGTTAATTTCATCTTATACTCATGTACTGTAAGTAATATTTTTTTTTTAAATATATCCATCATCAGTTATACGATATTTTTCAGAGTGACTGAGGAAGAAATAAACTCATTTCACAAAACTAAAAATAGAGTTTGATTAAACCATAGCTGCATCCCCACAAAATATTTACATTTTAAATAGTGTTCAGCTACAAACAAGAGTCGTTATATATATATATATATATATATATATATATATATATAAAAAGATGTCTAAAAACCTGGTGCTTGCACTTATACCTGTAGAAGTTTGGGATCGACTTGGCGACACTTGGCCTACTTGATAATAGAGATTACTAGCGTGTCAGATGGCGCCAATTTCGATTTAGTTTCAATTCAGTAACAGAGTATATCAATTTCCTCAGATTTCTTTTTGAGGCGAACTGTGCACGGGTTCTAATTCTAGCTTTGCTATTGGTTGAAAAAAGACATCTGTCAAACTTCACCAATAGCAAAGCTAGAATTAGAAGCCTCCGAACATTTCACAAAGAAAGCACTGTCGTGTTGTTTTTCGTATTTTGTACGATTTGAATTTGAGCTTAACTGCATTTTGACAGACGGAGAATTGGTAATGAAATTGTCATTAAATTGCAGAAAATATCAAATTTATTGCATACAATATTATGAACTATGGCAATATCATTATTAGTCAATTCATCAATATTTGTACTTGCTTTTGGTACTGAATACAGGCAAAAATTCGAATCTGCGGCTTTATACTGTCCAAACAAAATGCAAATGTGGCCCATTCTACAAAAAGTATCCTCACACACTACACTACCTGAAAATAAACAATTCCTCACGCACTAATGAACTGATGAACGAGTGATTTTTTTAAAGAACAAACTCAGGAATAAGCTAAGCAAGATTTTATATCAAAGAGATGGAAAACGCATAGATACCGACAAAACACTGAAAATAATTTCATATAAGATGCTGCAGATGTCAGAAATTAAGTTTTGACATTAAGCGAGAATAAAGACAAACATTTTTGGACGGCGCCATCTACCACAGAGAGAGAAGCTCTGTTGAAGTAACAGGTGGTGTCCCTTCAAAAATCTAAACAATTTCGAATCAGTTCATTCACCAGGGTTCTCAGACATCTTATATATATATATATATATATATATATATATATATATATATATATATAATTTATATATTAAAAATTTTATATATATATAATATATATATAGAGAAAGGTAGTATCTTGACTGGATTAATTGGCACAAAAAGGTGAATTTGGAAAATTTTCAGGAAACTGAAGATTATCCTTGGGGTTGCAGTCATATAATATATTGGCCTGATAAAGTAAAACTATTGTTTAACTTGTCGAGCTTTCGAAAATTTTATTTTCTTTTTCATCTGAGAACGATTAATTA
Organism: Gonioctena quinquepunctata; assembly: GCA_018342105.1. Lineage (NCBI taxonomy): Eukaryota > Metazoa > Arthropoda > Insecta > Coleoptera > Chrysomelidae > Gonioctena > Gonioctena quinquepunctata. The sequence continues at coordinate 7,449 of JAFIRS010000531.1, forward strand.
ACGAAAATCATTTCATTAATTATGATAATCCAACAGTTTTAGCAGTGGAAAACAACTATCTCAAAAAGAAATTCTTGGAAATGGTTTACATCAATAAGGAACATAACAGCATGAATGAGAGGTCAGATATAACAAATTTGAGTATTATCTACAATTATATCCTTAAACTAGAACCAAACAGTACTTCCGCGTTAAATTCATCATCGAATCACCCTTTCATAGTTATTTAAGTTGTCGTTCTGTAAACAAAACACATGGATTAGTGCACACAAGAAATTGACATGACAACTGATTGAACGGATGAAGTTGACATCGACAATTGCTGTTTTCCGACCTCCCTTCAGTTCTGTGATCACACTGAACCATGTATGACTGTTCAACGAGGAACAATTAGTTAAACTAAGTAAATTATGTATAACATGAGCACATGAACAAACTCGTGCTTCAAGTAGTCCATTTGTTTTCAATCAATATTGTGTCTGTTGTTTTTATATTTTCGCCAATGTTTTTCATTGTATCCAACTCTCCAGTGCCAAAAAAACAACTCTTTTTTGTTTGTTTTTTCCTATTATGTTTGAGGACATTCATCAGCTATTTTTTGATACAAACCTCACATTAGTAAGTAGATTTCATCAAATTTTTAGTGTTATTGTAACACCATCAATGTTTTCAGATTTCTTGAAAAAGAAAAGAAAATTTTCGAGATCTCGACAAGTTAAACAAGAGTTTTACTTTATCAGGCCAATATATTATATTACTGCAACCCCAAGGATAATCTTCAGTTACTGAAATTTTTCCAAATTCATATATATATATATATATATATACATATATATATATATATATATATATATATATATATATATATATATATATATATATATATAATATATATATATATATATATATATTTTATGTTTAGAAGTACGTGTTAAGTGTTCAAAGAGTTAAAATGAAAATTATAAATTGAAAAAGCACATAAATAAAAAAAAACATATTTAGTAATTTATGCTATATTATTTTCAGTTTTTCTGAAGATTCTACCGTTTTTCTGAAACCTTACATAATATTAGTCAATACCTATGTTTGAAATAAACATGTTTATTCCAATTGACATAATTTATAAGCAATTGACATAGTTTATAAAATTATAGAAATCAAAATTTATTAATATATTGTTGAGCAGAGGCAGACAACAACATGTTAAAGTTAGAATGCCAATGAGATGCCGGAAACGATCTTGATGCAAAATTATGAATATTAAAAATATGAAAAGCAGAAAACGTCAAATATGATTTTTTATAGATCATGTATATAGTATGTAAGGTATTTAGAAACGATTCGTGAATAAAAACTGTCAGATAAACTAAAATAATGAACAATGCAACAAAAAAGTGGGTGTAATTTTTTTTTTTTTTTATGTTCTGGTTCCCACGAAAAGGGATATCCTGTAATGTTCAGAGAACATCGTGGGAACCAAGGGAAAAAGGTAGGAGTTGGTGTTCTTCTTAAATTTCTGGAGGTTGTATGCCTCGGGGAACACCCCCTAGGAATGAGTTCCAGCCTCGCTGTTCGTTGGATGAACGAGTCTCTGGAAAGTGATGTTCTGCAGGTCTCCAAAGTGACCACGAAGGGGTGTGATGACTGAACTTGACGGGTTAGTCTCGAAGAGACTGCCAAAGCCGGAACGATTGTTGATATTTCAGAAGAGCATCGCCCATGAAAATATCTATAAAATAGAGACAAATCGCCAACTTTTCTACGGTGTTCCAGACAAGTGAGCGAGTTTGTAAGCGAGGCATCACCAACGAGATGAATTGCCCTTTCTTGGACAAAATCCAATAGCCTCAGGATATGTTTAGGTGCCGCGCTCCAAATATGGGAACAGTATTCCAGGACAGGTCGGATCTGTGCCTTATAGATCATAAGCAGCTGAGTGGGGGTGAAATAGCTCTTGGCACAAAACAAAAAACCAAGTTTTTGGGATGCACTTTTGGCAATGGACCTCACGTGATTTTCCCAGGTAAGGTTATTGCTGATAGTAATACCAAGCATCTATGGATATTCAGGGGGTTCCAAATTTTGCACAGTGAGATCGGCTTTTCTAGAGAAAAGACATGCTTGTGTTTTGTTTGCATTGAATTCTACCAAGTTATTAGATCCCCACTCGAGAATTGTTGCTAAGTCCATATTTATATTATTAACATTTCTTCCTCGTTCATTTCTGGTTTCACGGGCTGATATAGGGGCCCTGGAAGAGAAAGCGGTATGGAGGGTACTATCATCGGCAAAGCTGTGTACTGGACATGAAGTTGCTTTCAACAGGTCGTTGATGTGAAGTAGAAATAGTGTTGGTGCGAGAATAGATCCTTGCGGAACACCAGCATTTATGAGTAGAGTGTCAGATGAAACTCCATCGACCACTACATGGAGAGACCTGTTTGAGAGGAAACTAGCAAGCAGAGGACACAGCTGAGGGGGCAAGCCATAAGACGGAAGCTTGGCGAGGAGTCCCTGGTGCCAAACTCGATCGAACGCCTTGGAGATATCTAATGCCACAGCTAAAGTTTCTCCATACTTTTCAATAGATAGCTGCCATATATGTGAGACGTAAGCGAGCAGGTCACCAGTTGATCTCTGATGGTGGAAGCCATATTGCCTATCGTTGACAATTCCTGAGTCTTCCAGATATTTCATGAGCTCGATGTTGATGGCTTTTTCCATGACCTTTGAAATAATAGATAGCAGTGCGATAGGTCTGTAGTTGCTAGGTAGGGCCTTTTTGCCTCTTTCAGGGACTGGTTTTACTCTTGCAATTTCCCAATTGGACGGAAATACCTCCAAATTGTAAGAGTGGTTGAACAACTTGCAAAGAACAGGTGTTAGTTCGGGGGCACATTTCTTGAGAACAATCGGCGGGATTCCGTCAGATCCACAGGCTTTGTTGGTGTTGAGACCCAACAAAATCTTTCTGATAGTACGCTGGCGAAAGGTGATCTCGGGCATGTGACTGTCAATAGGTGTAATGTTCGGGGGTTGTTTTCCCGATGAATCCAGAGTGGAATTTCCAGCAAATAGGTGCGCAAAGATATTGGCTTTTTCCTAGGCAGTCGTTGCTAGTGTTCCATCTTCTTTGGTTAGAGGAGGAAATGAGCTGGAAGTGAAGTTTCTTCCCACAGCTTTAGCGAAAGACCAAAATGAACGGGATTCGTTAGGAAATTCAGCAAGTTTTGATCTTATTTTGGCATTGTGAGCATCTTTTGAGCATTCTATTGTCTCTTTGCATATGCCTCTAGCCTCGACATATGCTGCTCTGGTCTCAGGGCCCGGATTTTTTAGCCATCGATGGTATGCTGCCTGTTTGGAAGTCACAGCTCTAGAGCAGTTTCTGTTAAACCAGGTCTTATCGGATGATGTTCTTCTTCCGGTATTCGGTATGTTAGTTTGCATCCCCAACATGATGATTTCAGAAATTGTCTCAGCACATCGTGTTGGATCTACTGAAGAGAAACAGACTCTCTTCCATGGAAACGCTGAGAAAAACATACGAAGACCTTCCCAGTCGGCCGAATTGTAATGCCACATGAGACGGGGTGGTATTGTGCAGCTCGATGGTAAATGGAAAGAGCATGTTGTGGAGATGAGGGTGTGATCAGAGTTTCCAAGTGCGGCACAAACTTCTATTCTATACGGGTCAGGATTGGTGGTGAGGAAAAGATCTAGTGTATTGGCAGACTGGTTGTTGACATCAGGGATGCAGGTTGGTAGCTCGACCAGTTGTTCTAGACCATGAGTGATGGCGAAGGCCTCGGCTTGACGACCCGCATCATCTGTTTTGTTAGAGAATTTGAGCCAGGCAGCGTTATGTACATTAAAGTCTCCCATGATTATGGTTTCAGCTGTTGGATGGTTCTCCTGAATGTAGTCTAGTTTGAGTGATAAAAACTCAAAGAGGTCGTTATATGAAGGTTCATTAGGTGATAGGTAAAGGCAGCAGAGGAACTTAGTCAGTTTGGTATCAGATAGCTTGAACCACATCACATCAAAGTCTTTCGGTTCCAAACTCTCTTCACGCTGGCATGAAAGGTTAGCCTTAGCGTAAAGGCAGACTCCACCTTTGAACCTGAATCGAGAATGGAGTTCGTAACCAGGACAAAGCATATGGACCTTGTTGGTGGACGAGTTTACTTGTGTTTCTGTTAGAGCCAGAATATCCGGGTTTTTTGTCTGTAGGTGATGGTGGACGTCATTGATGTTCTTGTTGAGTGCGCGGATGTTGCAAAAATTAATCTTTAATGTTGAGTCCCCTCGAGTACCTCTCGCCCGGAAATCCGAATGGAGAGGTATTTTGCTTCCGGAGTGTTTTACTCTAAGAGACTTCATCATTATAGAAAATTCGAGAAGAAAACAAAGGATGTTTGGTATCAAGGGAAAAAAATCAACAAGCTAAGAAATTGAAGAAAAATAATTTTGGGAGAACCATCTTAAGAAATTTTAATTTGAGAAATAAATAATATTTTCGTTACAAAAACAGTTATTTGCCAATAGAACACAAGGAAACACTATAAAGAACTGTAGCTGATGAAAAAACCAGATGCAGAACGAATCTTACCTTCTCATTTGAGACATATACCAGTACGAGGGCGAATTCACTGTCGACAAGGGGGCTGCAGATTGGAACGGCAGTTTCCAGGAACGGAGAGCGATCCGAGACACTGAACATTTTCGTTTGAAGAAGCCACAGGTACTTTGAACCATAAAAAGTTAGTAAACTCAGTGCATTGCGAAAATAAACCTTTTTTAAGGAGCCCCTTTGATAGAACACTTCCATGAATTAGTATATTGTGAAAATTCACGACCAATACACAATAAGTCTCAACATAAAAATGGCTTTTAATAGCCCCCCCCCCCTGTTAACTTCCGAATGGTTCGACGTAGAACGATGAAAAAATAAGGTATTGTATGATATCACCGATACTACTTTTTGAAATGAAAGTCATTGTGATTGCCCGAAAGATGGCGCTGAGGGGAACATCAACTTTAAAATTTTAAATAACATGGGGGGTCATGTGGTACATCGTTGAAAAGATAGTTCAATTCTCTTTCCAACCGTCTGATTGTTTTTACCATTCCGTTGATTTGTTTTTTTACAATGTGCTTTTGAAATGTCAAGCATAAGTGCGAATCTGAATGGTACCCTTATCTCGATAACTTTTGAACGGTTTCATGTGAAACAATGGGACAACAAATATTTTGAATGGTCCCCCTTTTTGAGGAAAGAAACATTACAATTACTCGACAGAGGGCGCTGGGGGAATAAGAACTTGAAAATTTCGAAAGGCATAGAAGGTCGAGTTGCACATCGTTGAAAAGGTAATTCAATTATAGTTTCAACCATGGTTGTTCTGTGGAATCACAATTGCGATAAGTAATACTGAATACGGTCAATAGAGGAAGATTAATCACTCAAATGATTTTTCGAATTCGTTTCAAAGCTTAATTAGGTAGAAATTTTGAATCCACACAGTTATCCAATTTTTTTTAATTTATGCGGCCGATAGTTGAGGAAAACCCATATTGAAGTCAACAAAATACACTCAATTCACTAAGTGATTTTCACTTAACTAGGTTTACAAAACCACGGCACGTGTTCCGCTAGACAGTAGCCTTTTATAGACTTCTCAATAGATTATACCCAAATACTCATTTATTTTTAATGACTATAATTATAGAGGGTATCATTTATCGGTCTTAGTGATCAGATAATCAAGCAATAACCTAGAAATGCCCATAACGAAATTGGATTATTTTGTCGATGTTTAAGAATGTCTAATGTAACAATGATTAATTATGTCATTACTTACCTGCTCTTTATATTATCGCATTTGTATTTGAAGAAGAGTTTCATTCTACTTCTACCAGTATCATTCTGAATTTGAAACATTCTCATGGTTCGTGTACGTCCTATCGAAAAGAAAAAAATTCCCTGATCATCCAATGATTCGAAAGGATTTGAGGGAACTGGTTGAAAAATTCAACAGAACTGGCACTGTTCATAGGGCCAGTGAAGCTGGCCGAAAATCAATTTCGGAGGAGACGGAAGTTTTGGTAATTGCCAAATGCATGTTGTGAGAAAAAGTATGAACCAAATAAAAAAAAAGATGGTTGGAAAGGAAATGAAACTATATTTTCAACGATGTGCCACATGATCCCCCAGGCTATTTGGAATTTTGAAGTTGATGAGCCCCCGTACCATCTATCGTGCAATCACAATGTCTTTTATTTCAAAAAGTATAAGGGGGGGAACCACAAAAAGCCGCAAAGTCACATATTCACGAAATGAAAAAAAATTAGATGTTTGGAAAGAGAATTGAATTATATTTTCAACGATGTGCCACACGACCCCCCATGCTTTTAAAATTTTGAAGTTGATTTGCTCTCCCGCGCCATCTATCGAGCGATCACAATGTCGTTCATTTCAAAAGTAGTATCGGTGATATCGCCAGGCATAACGAGTGGAATGGCGGTCCAACTAAAAATAACGCTAACGGATTGACATTGCTGAAATATTCAACGAATAATGAGGTGATAATAGAGAGGAGTAGCGAACCTACTCACTTTCCTTTTAACGGAATGTCGCCGACAACCATCGACTTGGTGGTTCAGAAAAATATCGTGGATATGAGCGAACTCACTGTTGTGAATGAGATGACCTCTGACCACGTTCCAGTTACATTTTATATTAATCAAGAGAAATATAAACGTATAGAAAGAACTAGATACGATTATTATAATTGTAACTGGAAGGAATTCAGAGCTATCTTGAACAGAATAACGTTCTTAAACACAAACATAGCGAAAGACGAAATTGAATTTGAAACAAAAAAGTTCATTAAGTTGTTACAAATAGCCAGAGACAAAACCACCAAGAAGATAGTTGTGAGGGGCGAAAAGTTTGCGATTCCGCAGCACATTAAAAACCTAATTAGAATAAAAAATCAAGAACGCAAGAAATGGCAAGTTACCAGAAACCTGGTGCATAAAGATAACTTTATGCAGCTTGGGGCGGAAGTAACTGAGCTCATTAATGCAAATACGAACGAAGTGTGGAATCGTAAACTTGAAAATCTCAACGTCAGGGACCACTCACTATGGGATATGACCAAAAGGGTCCAAAGACACAGAGAGCCCATACCAGCCATGGTGAGTGGCCCCGGGCGATCGGTGGCAGAGCCGCAGGAAAAAGCTGATTTATTCGGGGAATATTTCAGCAATGTACACGTTATAGAAGCGGATAACTCAATAGAGCACGCAAGAATCACAAATGTGGCAAATAACATTAAAAACACACCAGCGGTAATTCTGGCACCCGCAGAGCTTCAAGGAGTCCTAGCAAGCTACGAGGAGGTTCTGGGGGTGATCAGAAAACTACCCCGAAATAAAGCGCCAGGTATTGATAAGTTGGACGCCATCCTGCTTAAAAACCTGCCGAGGAAACCACTGGTTCAGTTGCTATACATAATTAACGCAATCCTAAAGTGGCAACACTACCCAGATTGTTTAAAAAAGGCAGATGTAATTCCCCTGCTAAAAACCGGGAAAAACAAGAACAAGATTGAAAGCTATAGGCCCATCTCGCTTCTCAGTGTGGTGGCCAAAGTAGTGGAGAAGATAATACTGAAACGTGTTGTGGAATTTGAAGAAGAGCTGAAAATTATCCCGCCTGAGCAGTTCGGGTTCAGGGGAGGTCACTCAACGACATCCCAAGTAGCCCGAGTTGTTCACGGGGTGAAGGAAGCCTTCCACAGAGACCACAACACGGTTATGGTCCTGTTGGACATGCAGAAAGCGTTCGACACTGTCTGGACAGAAGGATTAATCACAAAAATGGCAGAGGCACGCATGCCTTTATACCTAGTCAAAATTATAGAATCCTACCTTACGGGGCGGACCTTTAGGGTTAATGTGAACGGCACAAGTTCGCCAGAGCATGCGGTTGGAGCGGGGGTCCCGCAGGGGTCTTCTTTGTCGCCAATCCTGTATTCGCTATATACACATGATTTCCCGACCTTCGCTCAAAACGAGTACGGCTATGTTCGCGGACGATACCGCGATCTACGCCCACTCGTTCTATAGCGAAGTGGCTGCAAAACAGCTCCAGATTCATCTGGATCGGCTGATCATACCCTATATAGCGAAGAACAAGATAAAGCTCAATTCGAATAAAACAGAGGTCGTTAATTTCACGAGGAAGCGAACCAACGTGAAGATCCTCGGGAAATTAAAGGTCGAAAATAGCAATGTGACGGAGAAGCCCTCAGTGAGATACCTGGGGGAGGATCTGGACAGGCGTATGACCTTGCATAAACATGTAACGTTAGCGTTGCAGAGGGGGGCGGCCGCAATCAAGCGAACGTATCCCCTCTTTGCACGCAACTCTAACTTATCTCTAAACAATAAAGTAAGGATCTATAAACAGATAATTAGACCTGCGATGACATACGCCTGCCCAGTGAGACTCGAAAGGCTGCAGAATAAAGCACTTCGCATCGTTACTAATAGTAATAGATACATTCGGCTGGATGATCTGCGTGAACTGGCCAAAGTAGAAAAACTGTCAGACTTTATCCTGAAATTATCTGAAAGATTCTACAGGTATCACACCCCTGAAAGTCCGCTCACGGCGGTAATTACCAACATAAGAGTAAACCACCACCGTAAACACGGTGTGATTTTTGAAAAAACAATATTGTACAATGAATTGATCGACTAGAAAAGTAATCATGTTTCAACGAGTTAAACCCACATAGGGACATATTTGAATTATTAGAAACTGGTTTTTTAATAAATAAATTTTTCCAGCTATAAAGGCCTCAAATAAAAACACTGTATTGAGCACAAAAGTAATAATTCTCGAAGAACAAACCTAAAATGCATAAAGACACATAAGCGCACGCAGGAGGTGTCTTTCAGCCATTCATTATTTTGAAAAACCATTCTGGTATATCTGGCATCTGCTAACACCAGCAGAGACCACCCCTTCGCCCCCTTGGGAGGGCAAGTGGGTGATCTAACAACTCCCCCATCCAACGCAACAGCTCATTCCCTCTTCCTTACCCATCCCGAAGAGGACAAACAAGCTGTTTTTATTGTAAATTTGTATATAGTAGTTAAGGTTTTATTGTTAAACGCATTGTATAAATAAATATATTTTGGTTTGGTTTTGGTGATATCGTACAATTACTTTTTTTTTCATTGTTCCACGTCGAACCGTTCAAAAGTTAACAGGGGGGACTATAAAAAGCCGCACTGTATATATATATATATATATATAGAATTTCAATTTTCTTGGGATAGGTCCAAATGAGACATTGTCATCAAGACATACTGTGTTGTTAAAGCGTACAATTCGTTTTTTGTATATATTGTTGGTGATTTGTTTAAAACAATTTTCCTCCCGGTTGAGGTAAAAAGAAGGGGGCAACATTAAACATATTTTGTGTAAAAATCGGGAGGTGGTGCGAAACAAACAGTTGTGAGGCTTTGTATTTAAATCTCATCTTATGATAAAGGAAAATGATCAGAATAGTTCATACAGGAAGAGAAATGGGGTTTATAAAGAATTTTCAAATTTGGGAAAAAAAAAGTAGACTATCACGATGACATGAATAACGCAAATTTCATACAGTGGGTTGAAACGCAGCTGATTCCAAATATTCACGTGAACAGTTTGCTTGTGGTGGATAACGCTTCTTATCACAACACCTTAGTAGAAAAATTTTCAACATTCTCTTCAGGGAAGGGCGATATGCTATACTGGCTGAAAGAGAATAAAATAATTAATAAAAAACCTCTATGAGGACAAGTTTTTAATCAAATGTGCAAAAAGTAAAAAATATTTGCTTTGGGTGTGTGACGTTATACCGTGAGTTATAGATTCAAGAGTTTGTCGCTTTTGTATTCGAACTGAAAACTTTGCGCGACCAGATCTTGAATCTATAACTCACGGAATAATCTACGTCGCACATCCAAAGCAGTTAATTTTTACTTTTTAGCGCACTTGGCTAAAAGCGACAATCTTTTGAATGTATAACTCACGGAATAGTACGAAGGCGTAGAAGGGCCAACAACAAAATTATTTTTTTAAACATTTGGAATTGCCACTTTGAACTGACAATTGTCACTTTGAAGTGACAATTGTCACTTTGAACTGACAATTGTCACTTTGAAGTGACAATTGTCACTTCGAAGTGACAATTGTCACTTCTAAAAACATCTGGAATTGCCATTTTGAAGTGACAATTGTCAATTTGAAGTGACAATTGTCACTTTGAACTGACAATTGAATTGAATTGAAGAAAGACGAATTGATACACCTCATAATAAAAAAGCAGTAACCAAGTAATAAAGAGTGCATTACTAACAAATTTCGTTACAAAAATTCACAGTGCCGAAGTGACCGAGCAGATTAGTGATACGACCCATTTCAGCACAGACGCGGTGGGTGATAAAGTCTGACTAAGTTTGGTTCTGATTTGGAAGTCCTTGAAAAATTTGCGTTTCATCTAGAGAATAAAACACGGAAACAAAATGACCTCATGCTATTACTGAAAGAAAAATGCAGTTTTCTTCGCGGTAACACAAGTATTATCGATACTCCGTTGAGAAAGTCGCAAATCCTATTTCGATATCTTCAAACACTGCTGACGTACCTAGAGCTGTATATCTAAATCAACATAAAACTTTTTCCGGAATGGTAGAAACTCAGTCCAAAAATAAAACAAAAGAAGAGATTCGACCTTCCCAAGCAAGGAATTTCCATCAACAAAAAACGTCAATAAATAAACATCGTTCTGGAAATAGAAACGAACCGATTATCAGAACAGGATAAAATACGAACTTGAGCACTGTTCGTAAACTTGGATACCTACATGTGTACCGATGCGGCACAGATGTCACTTGAGAAGAAATTCTGAAAATTCCCAGTGAAACCGCCCCTGACATCGAATTTGCATACGAAATACTGAAAAAAACCGACACCACCACATCTTCTAAGTTATCTCTGCCTATTGGCCGTTGCATGAACGCTTACAATCCAAACATATGGCCCGCTGGCGCAGCCATCAGAAGATTCACCTTTCCGAAGAACCATTCCCAGGATATTTTTTCAAATGGAAACATAAACCCAACTAGGGAAGAAAGGGGAGAATTAACTTGCTATGCTCTCAAAATATAAAAAACCATCCTGACATATCTCTGAGTATAATTCATTTGAACAAACGATGTTTCGCGAATAAGGTAGATGAATTCGTATTTTTATTGAAGAATGAAAATTTTCCTATAGTGTGCATCTCAGAACATTTTTTATCCAATCAAACATTACCGTATGTAAATTCTTATTTTTGTAGAACCGTGAATAAATATGGTGGCGTTAAAAAGGAAGTATATTTCAAAACTATCACTTATAATCTCCCTAGCAGCAGAATTATTACCGATAATTTTTTTCAAGGTCACGAATGTTTTTGGTGATAGAAAATTATCTCGAGTCGATGACGAGGGAAATTTTCTATCAACAAAAACATGAATGAAACCAAGAAAAAATTATCGGGAATTAATTCTGCTGCGTGGGAGATTCGGTAAGAAAATTTCACAAATTGGAGTTGCTTTTAATATGATGAGAAGATGAACCCTACGACCTATTCTGCGTAGATGTCAATTTTTTTATGGGTGAAATTTGACACTTAGGGATGCTACTACAACTTAATTTTAATTCAAATGTCAAGTCATTTCGAAGTGACAGGTGAGACAGACCAGCAAGTAACAATCAGTTTTTTAGTCGTACCCGTGATATTTATTGTTACAATAATATTCTGTAAACAATGATTCGTTTTGGTAATGAATCAGCAAGTTCGATTGCTCAAGAAATTGAGCAGTTAGTACCCAATAAAACAAGAATATCGGAAGTTAGTGTGTGGAAAGAATTTATGCAATTCTGTGTTGAAAAATCTTATATAGTGAGCGATCCTTCAACATCCATAGCAAATTCAGCATCAATATTGAAAGATTGGGCTTTCAACACGAAAAAACGAAATTCTGAAGATTACAAAGAAATCGTTTTTGAACTAATGTGGAATTCCACAGCGAAACAGCTTCAAGAATATTATTTTACCACATATAAAATTAAGTTTGATCCATTTATAGATATAGAGTTTTTGGAAGCTAGAGCGGCAAGAGATGCAAAACGTCGTAAATTGCAGATGGATGTTCCCAAACGAAAGAAAAGTTCTTCAGCATTATCGACTGCTGATTATAGTAAAATGGTGCATTTATGATATGGAGATACACCTGACGGTCTTCAAAAAAAGTTTTGCTTTATTGTTGATCATGAGCTCGCATGGAGAGGCGGTGAAGGAGTACTGCTGCTTTCCATACTTTATTGAAGAAATGGATAGCTGTTGCAAATAATCCCAAAACGTCAACGCAAAATTAAAAAATATCAACAGGCCTACCAATCACTAGCGTTAGGCGGATTTTGAGAATGCACAAATTCTAGCCATATAGGACCAGAAGAGTTCATGAACTCAGACCAGGAGATTTTGAAGGACGCATGGATTTTGGCGGTGGTTCCTGGAAAATTGTAATCAAGTGCTTGATTTTTCGTTGAATTGTATTTGGACAGACGAAGCTTATGTGAGCAGTGCCAGCATTTTCAACCGCTATTGTGAAGCAGAGATGTCGAGGAAGATTTGGATTCAGTGTATGGGCAGGTGTTTTTAGGGGTAGAACTATCGGCCCCCTCATTTATAATGGCAGTCTCACATCTCAGAGATATTTAAGGTAACAAATTGAACCCCTTGTTGATGAATTGCCACTAATGGAGCTCAGAGAGATATATTTTTACATTCGCCTCACAACACTGCAGTTGTCAACAATTTTTTGACTGCAAATTTTGGCAATAACTGAATAGCCAACCAAGGACCCAATCGTTGGCCGGCCAGGTCACCGGACCTAACGCCTATGGACATTTACCTCTGGGGAAAGTTGAAAGATCTTATTTTTAAATTGACAATCAACTCTAGACACGAATCGGAAGCGGCAGTGATGCAAAGTTTTGCTTCTTTCACGCCCATTGAACTAATTAATTCGCCAATAAATGTTTAAAAAAGGTGCCGCCTGTGTGTAGGAGAAACTTTATTGGAACTATGTGTTTCAATTACTGCTGTGAACAGCTTTCTCAACATTTGATAGCTACAAGTGAACACTTGCTTTCTGTTTTATCGCCGCGTCGTCCAAAGCCCACTTGTTCAAAGTGTGCGTTTCAAAGTCTACATGAAAAAACCTGCATTTTACTGGTGACCCTAGCAGAACATCAAGTGTGCTACAATTTTGGAATTGTTATTTCAAGATCTATTGAAATATGCAAGAATATACAGGTTGTCTCATTTGAAAAAATGTTTTTCCCATTAATAACTATTGATATATTATTTGAAAAAATAAATCACTTACACCATTGAAGCAGTTCTCCAGAAATGTTTTCATAGAAACAAATAATTTTTGACAAGAAAAAAGTTACAGCAACTTTTCGAAAATGCACATGTTCGAACAACATGCTGTAACTTAGAAACGATGATAGATATCGATATGCGGTTTTCACCATTAAGTTTGTCATAAAAATTGACCCTCAGACACAGTCATCAGTTTTTATCTATCTAGTTTGAAAAGAGTACTTTTCCTTTAAAAGTGTCCAATTCGGCCCACTCGGTACAATGCCCATTCTTTCCACCCCTGTTTTTCAAAGTAAAGGCGATATCGCAAAAAAGATCCATTCAATGCTCTCTCTTTGGTAATTAGGATCAAAGGGCCCTGCAAAAATCAAACGGTATCAATAAAATTAGTGTAATCTAGTGATAAGGCTTCTCCGCTTTCATCTCAAATTCTTCGGGCTTACTGCGCTAATTTGATGAGTATTCTTGAAGATACGGTCGAGAATTGGAACTCTTGGTCCAGCATCAAGCATTGTTTCTCCAAGAGAGAATTTCCGGAGAATAAACAAATATAGAATAATATTTGGAAAGTTAATTTGATGAATCGGATGAAATTATTTTGTATCATTTCCTTTGGCATGGATTCTACGGTGTGTTCACTCCTCATGCCACATGGAAACACCCCGGTATCTGTTAGAGATACACCCAGTATTTCATATCGACAATTGCAAAATAAAAAATGAAATCTGAGATGTCTACAAGAACATTGAAAGATACATCAAGTTCTAACATTATATTCAGTTTGTGTTGTTTGTATGTTCATTGTATTCTCTATTGAAGAGTCTTCCTGCCAAGCTCTAACAGTATTTCCTATAATTATAAGAGTGAAATGTCAAAAATTTCTTGGTCGATGAAGATATACTGCACGCCGGCGACGATGGTATGGTCAAACCATTTACAACTGCAGAAGCATAAAAAACAAGTTTCCCAGGTTTGAGGAGGAATCCTTTAAGCACCAGAGGTGGAGATAACTAATTTTACTTAGATATTCAAATATTTTTAAAATACGTTAAAATAAAAAAACATGCCATAAGCGAGGAAGTATGTATTAATAGGCAATCGGATCATCTTAATTTCATTTTCCTATGGTAGAATAAAAAACGACAAAACTATAAAATATTTTAAAACCCAGTTCGAACCCAGACCTGAGACGCCACTGACTTTCATTTACTCAGACCTCCTGAAACTTGTGATTTATAAGTCCTAACCTACGAGCATTATCATTGGTTTTCGGTCACTCGAACAGCTGTCACTCAAACCCACGTTGACTTTCGGTTCTTTCGATCTTTTTTTGATCTACCGTTCGCCAACGGAGAATATTCACGAGTGGTACACATTATTTTTCGTTCCGTTTCTTCACATATACGCTCGTGTTAGCGAAGTGAGTTTCTGATTTGCAATTGAAAATGGTTAAATTATACTACTTATTCTTACGAAAATTAACAAAAAAAAATTCAAATATCAAAGATCAGAGTGTCTTATTCATTACACAGGTCTGCGATGATAACGTTTCATGTTGGAATACATGGATTTTGGTATACTGACTCCGAATATAAATTCCGTTTTTACGTACCACGCCCCGTTTTTTCATTCATACATACATGCTTATGTATTCATTAAAAAAATTATTTTATCGTATCATTGAAGATTAAGACATTTTTATATGAAATCTGTATTAATAATTATTAACATCATAAACGTACCAAAACCTACATAAAACCTTAGTTACTCATAATACATTAGTTACCATAATTTAATACGTTAGTTACGAAAGCATAATACGTTAGATACCAAATAATATTAGAACTAGTTTTCATGAACATGTAAAACAATATTTTGACAGTTTTCAAATTTGATGGATACACCTTTGCCTTTAGCGTCCACGATCATCAGAGAGTTACAAAACTGCCGATATTCTTTTTCATAATGGATTTTAGATTTGTCCGGAAGCAAGTTCAACCTTATAGTGTTGGCTGCAGCTAATATATCGTCAGGAATATCAAAATCTTGCATGATTTTAATGATGGCTTCTTGAAATGCCAAAATGGAAGGACATAAAACCTTGTTGCTTTTATTTTCGCATCGCCGTTGTCAATGATACGATAAAGCTTTGAATGTAACTCGATTATTAGCGATTTAACACCGTCTCGGACATTGCGGGTGACTCGGCTGTCGCCTCGTCACCTAGCAATGTCCTCGACTATTATAAATCGCATAATAATCTCGTTATATTAATAGCTATAATATGTCCATTACTTTCAATCAACATTTCGTACAATAACGCATCGTATAGCCATCGTTTTTTTCCCTTTTTACCCGACTGCGCAACGCAAAGGAGGGTAATGTGTTTATCATGTTGTATGTTTGTTCCTTCGTGGCGCTCTAGAGACCGAACGCGTGGGCCGATTTTGATGATTCTTACGTCAATTGAATTGACTTAATCTTGCAAGTGCCACTAGGGACATGACCATGATCGAAATTCAATAGGGCGACAACCAGAAGCCATAGTGTGAATGAAGACATGACAGTAATAATCAAAATTCAAAATGGCGACAACCAGATGCCATATTGGGAAAAAGTTATAACAGCGTATAGCTTGGTACATCAGAGAAAATCGAATTGTACAGCTTGGATGGTTATGAAATGATATATAATAACAGCAAATACAATCAGAACGATGGGACGGTAATATATAACAAAACAGGGTTACACTACAGACTTTCCAACACACTCTTGAACAACTCTACGGCGACTGAAGTAGAAATTGATCTAGGCAATGGAGAACATGTGCTACTCACAACTATATACAGATCCCCATCAACAGACATACAAGTTTTCAACACTTACCTACAAAACTACCTAGAAACTGATAATAACAATACCGAAAATTGTCATATATTTCTTGGAGATCTTAATATGAATCTACTGGAAAAAAGTGACAATACCAACGAATATCTCAACATACTGAACGAATTCGGATACATTTCAACCATAAATGACACCGTAGATAGAATACTACCATTAGTAATAGAAACAAATATCACAGACCACCACACAACTGCATTGCAATTATTCATTGACAGACCAAGAGGGACATCTGAACCCACAACAGATATAAAACATATAAGTGAGACTAAACTAAAGGCACTAATCAAAACAGTATCCTGGAATCAGGTATATTCAGCAAAAGACCCCAACACCGCAACTGAACAATTCGTTGATAAACTTGCGAAAACTATCCAATAATGTACGGTAGTGAAAGAAGTCCTCCGGAAATACTCAAAAATCACGCCATTGGATAAGCAATGCTCTTCTCAAATCAATAGATACTAAAAATAAAATGGCCAAGAATCTCAAACGAAATCCCAATAACAATGTTCTCAAGGAACAATATAAAGCTCACAGGAACAAATTTACCACCTTGATAGAGAAAACTATTATAAAACACAAATTGATGCATATAATACAGACAAAAAAAAGCTATGGGAAATAGTCAACAAACTGAGTAAAAATAAATCCGGGAATCATGAAATTTGAACAATAAAAAATCTAGCAGGTGATCTTCTAAATGAAAAAAAAGTAATAGCTGATGAGTTCAATATCAGATTTGTTAAAATGGGAGAAACCCTAGCTAACAAAATAAAAAGTGATCCCAATTACGAACCCGATCGGCTATTCACTCTTAACTCAATGCTTTTGTCTCCAGTCGATGAAAATGAACTGAGAGCAACTGTCAAAAACCTTAAAACAAAAAAATCGGCTCGATCGGACAACATAAGAGCAGAAACAATTAAAACAATAGAGGACGACATCATCCATCCACTAATATACACCATAAATTACTGTTTTAGTGAGGGATTATGGCCTTCTGTTTTCAAAGATACTTTGGTGATACCAATTTATAAAAAAGGCGACAAGACTGACGTGAATAATTATAGACCGATATCACTGATGATCCACCTGTCAAAAATATTCGAAAAATTACTTGAAAACAGACTGCTATCGTATCTAAATAAGTTTCAGCTAATATCTAAAAAACAGTATGGATTTCGCGGAAAGATCTCTACTCAAGATGCCATTACAAATTTATTAGAAAAAGTCCACTCGTCCTTGGACGTTGGAAAGCCGTGCCTATGCATATTTATAGACCTTTCTAAAGCTTTCGACACGGTGAGTCCCGAATTACTTTTACAGTCACTGGAAGAAATGGGTATACGAAATAACTGCCACAAACTCCTAAGAAGCTACCTTTCTTCCAGAAATCAGTCTGTGAAGGTCGGTGACTCACTCAGTCGAAAGGAAAAAACTAGTTTCGGTGTTCCTCAAGGCAGCGTGTTAGGTCCACTATTATTCAACATCTTCATAAACGGCCTGTTCTCACTCCGGAGTAGCGGAGAAATAACCGGATTCGCGGATGATACAGCTATTTTCTACAGAGCACACGACTGGGATGAGTTGAAAATGAAAGCGCCATATGACTTCAACGAAATTAAAAAGTAGATGGATTATAAAAAATTAACGATAAATTTACAAAAAACTAATTATATGCCATTTACATGCAACAAAATTAATACTCCGCCTTTTAGCACGCTTGAAGTGAAAACCAAAAACACCTCACTGACAATTTTGCCCAAGACAAACATTAGGTATCCAGGGGTTAGGTAGAAAACTGCGAAGTATTTCGCACGTATTTGAATATCTGAAAAAATCTTTACTAGCACAGTACTTCAGAACTCTTTATTACGCACTAGTGGAGAGCCATTTACAGTATGGTATAGCAGCATGGGGTGGAGCTCTGAGAACCCATATCAACGCACTCAAAATTCTTCAAAAAATATTTCTGAAACTGTTATTGTCAAAATCACACAGATGCGGTTCAAATCTACTATACTCAGAAGCCAAGATATTTGACATAAGGCAATTATATTTTTATAAAGTCAATTTCAAATACCACCAAAACAGACACTCAGCCAAAATACCTATCCACACCTACTGCACACGAAAACGGCATCTTCACACAATCCCAGTTGTACATAAGTCGGTTTCAAAAAGATCATATTCATACATGGCACCCAAGCTGTATAATTCGCTACCTGACACCGTCAAAACATGGAATGACCTACTACCATTCAAAAAAGAATTAAAAAAACATATCTTCAATAAACCCAGGGAAATAATTGAAAACTTAACAGAGTACACATACTATTTCGTGTGACTAATGACTAACTGTACCTCTTATCGACTATTTTTATTATTATAATTATTAATCAACAAAATACTTTTAACATGCACTCATTCCTGCTTATACATACTGTGAATCATAATCTTCATTTCTCATTCTATGTTCTACAAATACCTAGTACAAATAAGTCCTACATGTCCTCTATACATATATGTATAAGTCCTACCTATGTTTATTTCTCGAAACAAGTATTAATTTACTTATCGATTATCATTTATTGTTGAACTATATCAATCCCTAGAATAGATATAATCTAATTTCAAACAAAGACACATATTTCATTGATTTTATATTTACTATATATTAAAACCTTGTACCTTATTATTATTATTCTCATTGTTAACAATAAATGAATTCATTATTATATTATTATTGATATAATGATATTCGATATTCGATCAGTAAGTTAATTTGCTCGTTAGTTGGTTTATTTCGGTTTCAGTTACTATTTCGTTTTCGTTACATTTTAAATACACTATCACTTGAATATTTCAATAGAAACCTAATTAAGTACAGTCGGCTATAACTAAGATGCCTAAGAACCCTGGTGTATTCACTGCTTCGATCCTGTTTAGAATTTTTGGGGGACATCAAATTAATGGAGTTAAATTCTTCTTAGAACTTCATTAGTAGATGGCGAGGTTGAGGAATGTTTGTGTCACGCTAAACGTCAAAGTTCAAACCTATGAAATTTTCTTTTTCTGTCAACATAACTGCATATTTTTATACAAAAAATTATGAATTGATCGTTTACAAAGATTATAGTGCAACGAACAAGATCCGCTCAGAACAGTTGGCGCGAAAATGAGATGAAATCCTTGAACTTTACTACAATGTTTACATAGGTCTGTGAAACATAAGATTTCTCTTGAAGTATGCCTGGCGATTTTCCAAAGTGATTTCTCCTCGAATGGCCTTTTTGGGATCATGGAAACTTCTTCGAAGGAAGGAGAAAAGGCAGGAGAGTGCACTGATGTCTCTAGATGATGAATTAACTTGAAAATTGAGGGGATTGGAAAATGTCCACGATGACATTGTTACATTAAACTTTCCGATACAAACTATCACCAAGCCATTCACTGCCCATCTCTGCCGGACTATCACCTCTCTAACAACCTTCTGACCTGAACAGAATCAGAGAGTTCATTGTAGATATCATAAAATCTGTCGATGAAGTTGAGAAATCTATGAATCCTGTCTGCGACAATATAGGCTGCTTCCTGCTATCTTAGAATAACTTCTCCGGAAAAGGTGAGCTCTGCTAACAAAGGTGAGGTAAGAAAACAATAATCTAAATCAGATTCTCTTTTATTTTTCAGTGAGTAACACCCCGCATGAGATAATCGGAGAAGGAGGGCGATCTAAACCAAGCAGTTGTTCGAAAGAACAAGGCCCACTCCCAAGATCGATAAGGCTAATGGCTATTATTAGGATAATTATCACTTTGTAATAATCACATGAATTTCATAAGTAGGCGTGGACTTTTCATTCTATGAAGATATCTTGATTTTCGCTAGTGAATTCCGAACCGTCACATACATAGAATTGTTCTGGAAAACATTTCGCGGCGAACATTTTTCAACATAGTTCTGTTGATCAGTGCTGCACAATTTCTTATACAAATTTTCAAATGATCCACATTTCGAAATGGCCGTTGTTTATGAATATTGCCTAGGAAAAATCACACGGCGTTAGGTCTGGAGACCTAGGAGGCCAAGGATTACCTGAATATCGACCTATCGACTGCTCACCAAACTCATTGTTCAACCACCCCCGCATTTCATTCGTAGAATGAATAGAAGCCCCATCTTGTTGGGAAAATAAACGAATCCGCTCATGTAATGGTAGGTTGTCGAAAAATGTAGATATCTCGGTCCGTAAAGAGTTCAAATACCGTTCGCCATTTAAACTTTGTCTTAAATAGAAGGGACCTACAATTCGATCATTTGAAATTCCACACCATACATTCACTTTGAAACTATATTGGTCCTTGGCTTCGAAAATAAAATTAGGATTATGATCTATCCACCATCTACGATTTTGAGAACTGACGACACCATTTGAGGTTAATGTTGCTTCGTCAAATTTTTTTTCGAGAAATCACAATTGTCTTCTAACATTCCCTGGAACCATGCACAAAAATAAAATCGAGCGTCTTAATTCCTTGTATGGGTGAAAGTCTAACAGAGGTTTGAGATATTTCTGCCTTTTCTGCCATAATTTTCGTCGACACTCTTGGTGTCTCAGTGACTGTCAGTGAAACAGTGTTCACATTATTTTTATTATTCACAACAGGCTTAACGTGAACACTTTTATTTTTCTTTTCAACCGAACTAGTTTGCTCGAATGTTTGCTATCTTTGCCACCGTAGTAAAATTCAAATTTTGGTCTGGATGCCTTCCATTGAAAATGTCAGCTATTTCTCTTGTGCTATGATAATTTTAGCCATATAGCAATACTATTTCTATTGTTTCTTGTATACTCAGTTTTGGAGCCATTTCTATTGATAGATTGAAAATCACAAAAACTGATGAAGAACGACAACTCCAACAAAATTGTCAACAAGTTATTGTGACATTCGTTATTGTTACAACATAAGTAGATCTTTTTTCAAAGCCGACTTATAGAATTCAAAAATATAGCTAGTCATTGAAGTTCAAATTTACTAACCAATTTTAAATTTAGCAAGGATAAATAATGCATTATTAAGTTTCAGTTACAAATATTAGTTGGCTTAAATTTCATTCACGGATTGAGTATATAATAAGCTCATGTGTATCAATATATAGTATACACCTAGTAACAAGACTATATCGTGTTTTCCTAATTAATCTCCCGCAAAATGTCTATTCCACTTGGCTGGTGATTTGGGTTATTAAAGCTGTTTCCAGATAAAACAAGAATATATAATGTTTCTTAGTAAGGCTAGAGGAATAAAATTGTGTTTTTTTTATATGGTTCAAAATTGGTACATAGGGTTGGATTCTAAACACATTTCCCAATAAAAAAATCGAATCTTTGTCAATTTGACCCATTTTTTGGCACCACAGACAACTTTTTTAAAATTCCGCCAAATCTGAGGTCACGTGATATAAGTCGCAACGGATTTTCTAGGTGTCAGACATGCAGAAACGAACCGCCGTTAGAGTTTTTCAGAAATTTCAATAAAAAATGTTTTTCCCATATGTAGCCAACTTTATGACGGACACTGTATATATATATACCGGGTGTCCCAGTATACCTGTTCCAATGGATTATCTCAGCTATTTCAGAAGATAAAAATTTCAAAATCTCATGATCTCCAATTCGTTCAAGGAACATTCAACCGAGAATAACGAAAATTCAAAGTCACTTCCGGTTTGAGCGGAAGTGACTCTGACTTTTTTATTTCAAAAAGCACCCTGTATATTTTTTGCGCAATTTTTTATTTCTACTCAAAATTATCTTTCCAACCATGTATCACACATTGTATTTCACATTTGATTTGATGGAGAAAACGTCAATTGAAATTTCAAAATGACAGAATTGCAGTAGGCTACGATATTTTGTGTAATCTTGATTTTGACTTCAATAATAATTGATAATTCATGAACAATTTTGCATTCGAGATGATTAAGAGAACGTCAATTTTCAAATTATTAGAATTGTAGTAGAACTGGAAGAATTAATAATTCTTAAATGAAAACCTTAGTGTGCCATGGAAACATTTGAATACATTTGTTCATAACTTTGACAGTTAATAATTCTCAATAGTTGTGTGCGTGTCAGAGAAACTAACATTCAAGAATAAATAACCGTGAAAATGATGATAACTTCACTAATCAAAAGAAATTGGATATGATACTGATTTATGGAAAATGCGAAAATAATCGTCTGGCTGCCCTACGTGCATACAGAGAGAAATACCCTGATAGACGAATGCCAAGCGCTATGTATTTCACACGCTTGGCTTCGAATTTGGCAACAAGTAGATCATTTCATAGAAAGCGTACTGTCTCTAAAAAAAAATGCTACGGACGAAGAGCATACTGTTGCAGTTTTATGAAGAGCGGTATTTCTCGTTCATCAATTCAGCGTATTCTCAAAATTGCCAAATTCAAATCATTTAAAATTAATCTGCATCAAGGATTACTACCCACAGATAAGGAGAGGAGACTTGCGTTTCTTGCTTGGTAAGCTACGGCACGTGAATATGGTATTATCAGCTCGATATTGTGGTCAGATGAGAGTCGTTTCCATAATAATGCAACTGTAAATCGGCATAATTGTCATTATTGGTCGGAAAATAATCCACACTGGCTGAGACAAACTAATTTCCAAGTTATCTGGGGAGTAAATGTATGGTGCGGCATGATTGATGGATTCATTTTAGGATCAAAATTTTACGATGGTACGTTATCTGGTCGAATGTACCTAGAATTCCTTCGGGATGAACTTCCTCATTTTCTTGAAAATATTCCTTTACATATGCGTAGGAACATTAATTTTCAATAGGATGGTGCACCCCCCACATTGCTATAGCGGTGAGGAATCATTTAAATGAAACATTTGGAGATAGATAGATCGGCACACACGGACCGATAAGATGGCCTGCAAGATCTCCAGATTTAACCTCGCTGGATTTCTTCCTTTGGGGGTATTTGAAAGATCGTGTGTACCATAGTCCCCCATCGATTTGGAAGATTTAAAAATTAAAATAAGGAATGAATGTAGAGCCCTTAATGCTGAGGTGTTGAGAAGTGTTACTTCGCGTGAACTACTCCAACAAGCTGAAAGATGTGTAGAAGCAGTTGGTCAACATTTCGAACATATGCTTTAGTTATTATATTATTCTTGTGCCCCCTTTCTTTGTAATTTTTTGTTTCTTTTACTATTTATTTTTTGTTTGACGTTCGGTAAAATACATAGTTGATTTCAACTTGAGGAAGGTTTTTTTTATTGATGACGATTATAAGTGAGAAATATTTCCTTTTCTACGTTCATGCAAAATACAAAGCTGTATTTGGTGGAAAAACTGATTCTTTATTGCACTGAGTGCAATAAGGACTTTATTGAACTCACCTGTCATTCTACTATAGCGTTTTGTCATCATGACAGACATAAACTTTCAAATCGACGCCAAATTCAGCCCATTTTCTGTGAGATTGTATTACGTTTTAAATAGTTGCATGTTTCATATAATTGTCAATCATATTCATTACATAATGGACTATGAAATTACTAGAAAATGCAATTTGTTAAAAATAAAATTAGTTCCTTCGAATATCAACTGAATTACACAAAATGTTTTTGTATTACTTTCAGCAGATAGATTTGAACAAACAATGTCTTCCTTACAGTTTAGTGCCACCTAAATGAAACATATTTTGGTTTTTGCATGAAAGTATAAAAAATATTGTATGCAACTCGTTATAAAAATAATGTATGATTGTTCATAACTTATCAATTATTATTGAAGTCAAAATCAATATTACACAAAATATCGTAGCCTACTGCAATTCTTTCAATTTGAAATTACAATTGACGTTTTCTCCATCAAATCAAATGTAAAATACAAAGTGTGATACATCGGATACATGTGTGATACATCGTTGGAAAGATATTTATGAGTAGAAATAAAAAATTACAAAAAATATACAGGGTGCTATTTGAAATAAAAAAGTCAGAGTCACTTCCGGTCGAACCGGAATTTTTGTCAGATGAACGCTCCTTGAAAGAATTGGAGATCATGAAATTTTCAATTTTTTTTCTTTCGAAATGGCTGAGATAATCCATTGGAACAGGTATACTGGGACACCTGGTATATATATATATATATATATATATATATATATATATATATATATATACTTATATCTATTAAAACATTACAAAATAGCCTCAATTTTCTCCGACGTATATCTTACCAAATCTTCAAATATATTTTTCCAAAATAGATTCTCATAAATTTATAGATTTTCGAAACAATTTTATCATCTATATTTCAGTTTACAATGATGTGGGACATCTTGTATACACGTGTATGCCATGCTATTTGCCAATAATTGTGTTTGCAAGCTATCGTGTCTCATAAATCAATGATATTCAACCAAATACTGTTATAACATCAGGTTATAATCTGTTTGGTATCTCATTAGATAGCCATCAGCATCCATCCGCACAGTAAATATATCAGCTGGGTCGTAACGGACTCATTGAAATGTGGAGATCAAAGCCTAAACTCGCGGAGAATTCAGTAATTAGGTGTCACTGACATGATCTACTGACGTTAATGGATTTAATGGATCAAGCGAGAAAGTATATCATGCTTCAGAAAGCGATTTTGTTTTCTAGAAAAGAAACGAAACGGGCGTGGTAGTATATGTTTCAAAGCTCATTCTCAATTGATTTGTTGAAAATATAAACAGGATGTTCATAAAATCAGATGTGGAATCATCTGCGACTGAAAGATAAACTTTAGTCACTATCTTCCATCGTCAAGATAACCTCTTGTGGGGTATTCAAGCTGGACATTGAACTACATCTGATAGATATTCTGAAAAGGCCCTAACTCAAAATCTGAAATTGAAAATTTGCATCTTCATTCAGATAGTTATTTGATTTTCTATTCCAGTCTTACTTAGGAACTCATAAAGATGAACGAGGCAAAGAAGAATGTTTTCCAAAAGAGAGTACTCACCAGAAATCATTCGTAACATTGACGCAGGAGAGACATCGCATTCACTAGGTCTTCAATACATTTTTGTCGACGAAAATCTATTTCACGCTTCCACGATCATCAGGAAGACCGGAAGAAATGGGGGAACACATTTTCAAGAAGCAATCTCACTTTGCAAGGATGGAAAAAGTCAGAATCATTCCTTTTGGAGAGACACTTTGAAATTAGTGTTTTCTGGCATTGAAACCTGTCATGGGGTATGATAGATTGATTTGTTGAAAATATAAACAGGATGTTCATAAAATCAGATGTGGAATCATCTGCGACTGATAGATAAACTTTAGTCACTATCTTCCATCGTCAAGATAACCTCTTGTGGGGTATTCATGTTGAAAAGGGAAACATTCGCAATTGAACATTGATAGAAAGATTTTTCTGTGAATTGAAAAATCCACGATTGAAATGAAGTTAGTTTTTGTGAATGTCTAACAGAAAACAACTACTTCCCCGGCTGAAGCCACGCTGGACATTGAACTACATCTGATAGATATTCTGAAAAAGCCCTAAAGCAAAAAAAAAATCTGAAATTGAAAATTTGCATTTTCATTCAGATAGTTATTTGATTTACTATTCCAGTCTCAATTAAGAACTCATAAAGATGAATGAGGCAAACAAGAATGTTTTCCAAAAGAGAGTACTCACCAGAAATCATTCGTAACATTGACGCAGGAGAGACATCACATTCACTAGGTCTTCAATACATTTTTGTCGACGAAAATCTATTTCACGCTTCCACGATCATCAGGAAGACCGGAAGAGATGGGAAACACATTCTCAAGAAGCAATCTCACTTTGCAAAGATGGAAAAAGTTAGAATCATTTCTTTTGGAGAGACACTTTGAAATTAGTGTTTTCTGACATTAAAACCTGTCATGGGGTATGATAGATTGATTTGTTGAAAATATAAACAGGATGTTCATAAAATCAGATGTGGAATCATCTGCGACTGAAAGATAAACTTTAGTCACTATCTTCCATCGTCAAGATAACCTCTTGTTGGGTATTCATGTTGAAAAGGGAAACATTCTCAATTGAACATTGATAGAAAGATTTTTCTGTGAATTGAAAAATCCACGATTAAAATGAAGGTCTTCTTCATTGGATAATGCCACTCTCCAATCATTAATGATCAAATATAGATATGGGGTATGACTGTGGCTCGCCAATTTTTTTTAAAGGTTTCATTCAGCTTGCCTTGTTTGGTGTCTTGTGGGGTTCAAATCTAGCAATTGAACTTTTACCCCCTTTCTGCTGACCGATTGATCTGAAATTTGGTACACACCTTGAGTTCTGACCACAATTCAATTATGTGTATTCAGTATCATTGTGAATTCAATATGGCCACCGCTACAAAATGGCGGAATACATTTTTTACGACCCCCTCACTATGGATATCAAATGAGAGGGCTTGACTAGTAGAACGCTAAAAAAAATTCAAATCCAAGATGGCGTCCGAAACGAAATGGCGGATCATAGAAATTAGATATTAAAAACATTAAGACTGAAATCTAGGTACCTATTCAAAACAAAGGACTGTGTCAACTTAGAATCAGGATTCATGGGCTTCCACTTCCACTTCCAAAATGCAAGGCAGCACTGTAGACCACGCAGTTGTGTATTTAGGATCGAAATTGTTTGAGGAAGGAGAAACTTACGTGGCACTGAGTCGAGTAATGTCTTCGGAAGGATTAGGTATTGAAGAATTAGATTACATCAAACTGACAGAAAAGAAACCTTGTAGTAATAAGTCACTTAATGAACTGAATAGAATAAAAAATATTAAGTGACTAAATAAAAAACTGAAAATTTGAAAATAAAATGAGTAATTTTTTTCTTGTTGAACGGTTTCATCGTAAAGGAACCCAATAATGACGCGGATAATGTACTGAAAGCTTGAAAATAAAATAAGTAAAAAAAAAATTATGAATTTTTTGTAAAAATTCATAAATTCAAGATGGCGGACGAGTTTTGTGATTATAGTTCGATTCGATTCCAAATTGGTTTTTGGAGGTTTTCGGGGTCGGAGATTATGGAATTTTTGTCAAAATTCATTAATTAAAAATAGCGGCCCCAAGATGGAGGACGAGTTTTGTGATTATGGTCCAATGCAATTCAAAATTAGTATGCGGGGGTTTTCGGGGTCGGAGGTTATGATTTTTTTGTCAAAATTTATGAATTCAAGATAGCGGCCCCAAATGGAGGACGAGTTTTCTTATTATGGTCATATTTTATTCATAATTGGTATGCTGGGGTTTCCAGGTTTGGAGATCATGAATTTTTTGTCAAAATCCATAAATCCAAGATGGCTACTTCAGGATGGCGAACGAGTTTTGTGTTTATGGTTAGATTATATTCGAAATTGGTGTGTGGGAGTTTTTGGGGTCAAAGATCATGATTTCGTTCAGCTCAAAACTTACAGGGAAGAGACTCCGTGATAACGATGCTCTATTAGAAATTAACAGATCAAGGCAAACTAACTATAAAGCAAAAAATAAAATAGCTGATAAAATACCTTTTTGAAGACAAGCTTTCATTTAAGCCGTGTACTAAAACATAAAATTAGTTAAAGTCATCGCTGACAATGATTTATTTATTTTTTGATGAATTATTTGGTTTCAAAAAGCTTGTCGCGCGAATTGTAATGAAATTAATACTTCGACAAGTTGTTACTCACCAACCAATCATTGCCCAATGGAATTAATTGGTACCTACTTCTATGAATGCTTTGTAAAAATTAAATACTTTGTCAAGTTCTTACTTACCAACCAATCACTGCCCGATAAAATTAATTGGTACCTACTTCCATGAACACTTCACGCGACAAGCTTTTTGAAACCAAATGAATCAACAAAAAACTTCTTAACAAAAAATTAAACCGACGAAAAAATCAACTGAAAAGCAAAAAATAAAATGAACCCTCTCAGTCTAAATGATAATTGAGCTCCTAAACTAATGTAAGTAACTGATTTCGAGTCGGCGCCAAACAAACAATCATTTACATTAGTTTAGGAGCTCAATCATCATTTAGACTAAGAAGGTTTATTTTATTTTTTGCTTTTCAGTTGATTTTTTCGTCGGTTCAATTTTTTGTTAAAAAGTTTTTATTTTTTACTTTTCAGTTCCGTATTTCGTCGGTTTAATTTTTTGTTAAATTTTTTTTATTCTTCAATTTTTTGTGGCTAAAATCTACCAAGTACTACCTACTTGTTTTTTCATTACTTCCAAATTACTTACTTATCCACCTTACTTCAACTATTACCAGTTAAATAATATGATTATCTACTTTTACTATTTGTTGTAATATGAATTATTTTCGTTGTTCTGGTTAGTTTATTTCATTACTTTGTATATCATTCCATCCTCTCATAAAATATACTGATTTTGACGGATGTGGAACAAGAATAATGTCAGTAGCGATCTGTCATTGTCAACTACGTATGTGTGTGCTAATGTTCACAAGTGAAAAATCAATTATCCCCTATTTTTCTACCCGAAATCCAAATATAAGGTATACCCTATCTATTAAAAAAAGAATCATCCGAATCGAAGAACCCAGTACAAAGTTATGCCTGATAGAATCGGTTAACGAACCAGAATTCAGAGGGTGAGTGATCAATATCCTTCATATCGCTACCCTGAGGGGTGGATTTCATCTTTTAAATTCAAATGGGACCAAATTCGAAGTACACCCTATCCACTGAAAAAAGAATCATCGGAATCGGACGCCTCAGTAAAAAGTTATGCGTGATCATACATAAAAAAATATGATGGAAAAACATAAAATAATCGGGTCGAATAGAGAACCTCCTCCTTTTTGGTTTCGTCAGTTAAAAAATAATTAAATCATTGGTGATAAAACTTGTCTAATACGTTTTAGTACACGAGTTAAATAAAAGCTTGCCTTTAAAAAGGTTTTTTATAAGTTTTTTTTATTCTGATATCTATTTGTTGAGTCACTTTGTTTTTTTGTATTTTTTTGTCGTCTAACAGTTCGTTCATTTTGATTCAAATGACTAAAACAGATGACGGGAGAAAAACTCTTCGATTTATTCATCCACATGGGATTGGTGTTTTTACTACCTTTTGGTGAATATACTTAACAAGCCCTTTCTGACGATCTTGGTGATAGCTATGAAATTATTCAATTGTCATGGTGTGTATAATTTCAAATAATGCGAACGTCTGAAAGTGGGTGAAAATTAATTTAAAAAATTTTGTTAGATACATACAGCGTGGTAAAAAAAAATCATCGACATAAAAGAGTGGAAGAGTCTCTAAAAATATCTAATTATTATGCAGAAAATATCCTGGTCACCGTAGTTGGAAATGTCAAAAGACATTTCAACTCTGAATGTAGCATGACTGGAAATAATTCTATAGATTCCTTTCATTCTTACCCTGATATCAGAAGCGATCAGTCAACTTTAAAATAAAACAACTGTTGGCTATGACTTTATATCCACCAATAGTTGAATCCATAACAAATTTCATTTGTGAACAACTCTCATTTATAATGAATATATTGATAGAGTTAAATATTTTCCATCCAAAAGTAGGAAAGGTGATGCCGACTCCCAAAAATGAAACCACTTTTTCATTATTCATTATCTCACAAGCGAAGTGATATATAATTAACGATTTAGATTTTTCACGAAACATAAAATAATAGCTGACTGCTAAAACGTGTTTTATTCAGGAAGATCAACAGGGTGCGCGATGATGGCCTTCCATCAAGTGTGTTTATTAAACACAAAGACTCTGAAATGGTTATTTACCTAACAAGTACGGAAAGTGGACTTCGGTCAAGCCGTTAAGTGGGGAATAGTATATTGTGCAACAAGTGAGGAAAGTTCAACTTTTCTCACGAGTGTGAGAGTTTGTGGCATGAGCCTGAAGGGCGAGTGCCGCAAACACACGAGTGAGAAAAAGTACTTTCCCATGTTGCACACTATACTTTTCCTACAACTGCACAAATTCAAAGAATACAAGTACTGTACCTTAATATTCATTTTTATGGTTAGCAAAACTAAAATAACATTAAAGTATCGTACCTCTTATATTTAATAGTAAAATTTGTACAATTTTGTATGTTCAAACCCGGAATGTCATTTCTGTTATATTATTTGTAGAAGTTGAGGGTTGATCATTCATATACGGTGCATTTTCTGTCTCCATTTCAGTAAAGAGTTCTAGTGATTGTGCGATAGAGTTGACGATTTTATTAGCAACGTTAATTTTATTTTTAATAGACTCTCCGATGTATCCTTCTGCCACGGTATTGGATTGCCATCCTCCATAGCGCTTTAAGGTTAATATGTCCCCTCCTGCATTTACTGAAATTGTTGCCGAAGAACGTCTGAAGCAGTGACCTGTATATAGATGGGGATTTTTCAATTTAAAAAAAATTGCAATTCTCTTAGCCATACTACCAAATTTGTTGATGCCGACTACCTGTCTAGTACATTCTCCTTGCTGGTAATTTAAAAAAAAACGTTTTTCTGGCAAATCAATCGGTCGAAGAGCAGCATATTTTCCATATATATCATAAAATTCTCCTGTTACAATAAACGTTCTTGACTTTTTTGTTTTGGTTCATCTAATTTCACCAGTAAAGCCGAATTTAAATCCTCGAAATTATCGGTCATTAATTTTCACAACTCTTCTCTATGACATGCCTCTGCTACGCCAATAGCCACTACAACCTACAAATAAAAATATCAGGATGTAAAATTGTATTTAAAAAAAACAGCCCAGCCCGGGTTTTGAACGCGGGTCGTCTGTGTGCCAAGCGGATATACTATCCACTGCACCACTGAATCTTATTTAGAAAGTCTTGTTTAAAAATACATATATCTATCTAGCAGAATTTGAAACAGAAATGTTAATGATTATCTAATTCTTTTTATCAACTGAAAAACTCACTAATTACAGAAAGCTATGTTAATTCTAGGAAAAAAGCGGAAGAAATTCTAAAAATAGTTCGTTTTAAATAAACTTACCTTCATTAGTAGATATTCATTGTCTGGAGCTTCATTTAAAAATCTCTGCAATTGGTCTGCTGTCAATATGTTTGATTTTCTGGGGACGTGATCGTCGGACTTTCTTTTCAAAAATGAACGTAATTTTTTATACGTGGATATATCAATGTTACTTTTTATACTGATAGTACTCCGCAACATTGAATATTGTGACCAAAGTGTAGACGCCTTTGAAATTTCCGACATCTCTTCAAAGTATATCAAAAGTACGCTTTCCGAAAAAGATTTAATTTTTGTATTTCTTTTCCATTCCATGAATTTTTTGTATGCCAATTCATACTTTTTGCTTGAAATTTCCGGCAACAAATCTAACGTTATTTTTGCAGCTTTTTCCAATATCTCTGGCGGAGTATTATCAAAATCGTCACTACTATCAGTATTCATATTATTTATTATAAATAGGTATACGTCTTATTGAAATAATATCCAATAGATATTGCGATTTTTATCAAAGCACGAATGAAAGCTACCTTAAGAATTTAAAGAACTTCTATAATCTGACAGTTGTGATAACTATTTAAAGCTGAACAGCAGCCTACTAAGATTTTGTTGATTTTTGTTGAATCTCCATATAAATATTTCCTTTTTGAAATTTAGTTAGTTATGAGAAATACTACTTCTCATAGCAGCTGTAGGAAAAAGACCATTAACGCATGTGTTAGGTACAACATTTTTCCTACGAGTATAATATATTATATCTGAAATTTTTATGAGAAAGAAAGGATACCTAATATACTTTTTCTTTATTTTCAATTCAAACTGATTATGAATAATATTAAAATTAAATGTACAATTGGTAGAATTATGAAATGTAATGCATCTCGGCTCTCCTTAGATGTGTCAGAAAAGAAAGCTTGTTGAATTTTCGCTGAATTATCGACATGTGATGATGCTGCTTCGCAAGAAACTGATGTCGATGGGGAGCTGGAGTTTGGTATTGGAGTGTTTGAACGTTTTATTAGAATATGATGAGCAATCGTCTCCTTATTTTCGAGCGAATTCTCGATGTATGTTTCTGCCACATACGTAGCTTTCCATCCACCGTGCCTTCTAATAGTGATGTTGGCCCCAGAGTCAGCCAACATTGTAGCTGATGATCGCCGGAAACAATGACAGTTCTCAGGATTCTCAGAATTTGAAGAAGAGAAAAACCGCCGATGACGAGTGTCAGCAGGACGCAGACTGGCATAGTTATTGTATAATTCTAGGTAGCCTATTATTTCATTTTCTTGGTCGCAAATCATCGGAGCATCAGATAAGAATTTATTTATTTCCTGTTTTTCAAAAACCTTAGATTTCTTAGATTTGAAACTTTTTGAGATGTCGTTCAACAATTTTACAATAAATTTAATCATTGAGGACTTCGACCACAAGGTTGACGGGTAAAGATTTTTTGATAAGTGGTGAAAGTATACTCTAAATACCTCTTCTCTCAGTGAAGTGTATTTTTCTCCTTACACCACTACTCAAATACTGCAAATTCTTTCTTTTAACGCCAGCGGGACTTTTCTGGAACTAACTGGCTACTTATATTAGAATCGGCAGCCACCAAGATTTTTGATGGAATGTCACTTAATGAATCTTCTGAATTGATAATGTTTCATATCAAATTGAAGATTGAATTTGAATATAACTTTAGGATACCGCAATTCTGTTGAAGTTAACAATTGCTACTTATTCACCCAATTCTATGGTAATGAGAGAATGTACTCGTGGAATAACGTATGGTGTATGTATCTTAGTTGGATGAACTTGTCATTCGCTACTGTCAACCAATTTAAAAAGTTATACGCAATCGTTAAAGAATATAGGAAGTCCACTAAATCTTACAAAATTTTCACAATATCTTTGGACCAATACGATTCAAACAATCACAGTTGAGCACAGTTTATTTGAAATTTCGTTTCAATGACACATCAGAGTATTGCAGTATCATGCAAATATCACTGTATGAACAATTCCGGTCAACTATAATGGTTCCACAGAAAGAAGAAATCGATCAGTCGAGGAGTCTCACGCATCTCTCGTTCACTGTGATTGTTTTTGCCAACAAAATCAAGAAGCAGGTATGAAGCTGAGTTGTAACGATTTATGGAATGGAGACTGGCCAATAATGTCGAAACCTTCTCGGAAAATGCAGTGATGGTATATTTTGAAGAACTTTCCAAAAATTATAAATCCTCGACGTTGTGGACGACTTATTCGATGCTCAAATCAACGTTAAGTGCAAATCACAACATATATTTTGGAAGCTATAGAAAGTTGCAAGCGTCAATCAAACGAAAATCCGAAAACTACGTCCCAAAGAAGTCCCCAATCCTCACAGAAGACGATTTTTGCTGGTTTTTGACGACAGCATCAGACGACAAATATTTACTTATCAAAGCGGTGGTGGCAGTTGGACTCTCTGGAGCATGTCGAAGAGAAGACTTATGTTATCTCAAAATAGGAGACACGAAAGATTTCGGCAGTGCTATGCTAATCAAAGTACTGTGCTCTTCGCCCTCTCAATCTGAAGATAGGCATGTTTTTTTTTAACTATCAAAACGGAAAATGTATAAGCCACAACATTGGCATCAACAAAAGTGGCTGCACTTTTTATCTATTACATTATCAACAACGTCAAATACAATGGTCTCTCATTAATTAACAATGTCAAAATCACAGTACCCAAAATAAACTTGAGAATGAACAGAAAAATGAATTTCTTCACAAATCCTACGGATTGCTCACCAATAAACAACATGCTACAACAATGTAATTCCCTTGTTGATAAGTATGACTTAGATTTTCACATGACCTGTCCTAAAACTATTGAAGCTTGTATGCTGCAAAATTTAAAAAATTCCACTCTTCTTGGAGTTTTCTCTTCCTAGTATAAGTTAGTTTTTAGCACTTCTGGAGTATTATCTTCCTAGTATAAGTTAGTTTTAAGCACCTCAACCTTACATGTTGTTACATTTTAATGTGTTTGTGAGTGAAACTAAATAAAAACAAAACATTGCTAGAGAAATTGTCAAGTTTTTGATGTTAGAGAATCTAGAATCTCACACGGGACATTATTTTCGGCGTTCATCGGCCACAATGTTGGTGAATTCTGGCTCAGATCTACTAGCCCTCAAACGACATGGAGGGTGGAAATCTAGTACAGTTGTAGAGGGCTATGTTGATGACTCTTCGAAAAATAAAATTGAAGTTTCAAATAATAACTTTTTAACAAAAAATTAAACCGACGAAAAAAGGAACTGAAAAGCAAAAAATAAAATAAACCCTCTTAGTCTTGATAACTAAGCTCGTGAAGGTAACTAATTTGGAGTCGGCGCAAGCAAATGAGTTAGGTGAAGCGTAAAATTATGGCATCGAGATGCGCGGTGACATTTTTTATAATTATTTTGAAGTAATTCGTCGATTGTTTGTTTG
The DNA here is from genome assembly GCA_018342105.1 of Gonioctena quinquepunctata. Lineage (NCBI taxonomy): Eukaryota > Metazoa > Arthropoda > Insecta > Coleoptera > Chrysomelidae > Gonioctena > Gonioctena quinquepunctata. The sequence continues at coordinate 42,411 of JAFIRS010000531.1, forward strand.
GCGCCCACCTAAAATTGGTTACTTACATTAGTTTAGGAGCTTAGTTATTACGACTAAAAAGGTTTATTTTAATTTTTGCTTTTCAGTTCCGTTTTTCGTCGGTTTAATTTTTTGTTAAAAAGTTATTATTTAAAAAAAATTAGTGGCTAAAATCTACTGATTTCTCCAAAAATACTTACTTACTCACCTTACTTCAACTATTAACAGTAATTATTTATTGTTATATAATATAAATTATTTTAATAGTTCTGGTTAGTTTATTCCATCACTTTGTATGTAATTTCATCCTTCCATAGAATCTAATTATTGTGACGGATGTATGAGAACAAAAATAGTGACAATAGCAATCTGTCAATGTCAACTACATATGTGTGCCAATGTTCACAAGTGAAAAATCAATCATCCCCCATTTGCGACCCATAAGGGTGGATTGTTTCCTCCTCAATTCAAATATGATCTACTGGGAGGTATAAACTATCTAATAAAAAAAACATCCAAATCGGACCACCTAGTACAAAGTTATGCCTGATATAATCGGTTAACGTACCAAAATTCAGAGGGTGAACAATCAATATCCTCCGTTTTGCTACCCTTAGGGGAGGTTTTTTTTCAAATTCAAATGGGACCAATTCCGAAGTACACCCTATCTAATGAAGAAAAAATCATTGAAATCGAACACCTCGATAAAAAATTATGCGTGATCATACATAAAAAAATATACGCGTCGACTAGCGAACCTCAGTATCTTCTGCTCTCATGGAACCAGAACAAGTATCGTCTGCTGGGATTGAATAGAAAAACGACGACTATGCTTTGGAGAACTGTACTGATAACGCGCCACCGGAAATATTATCCATTACAGTAAAGAAGGTGCAGAATAATACTGCTTTTCCTAACGTAATTTTGAAGGAATGCTTCAATGTTACCATAAATATTACATACCAGTTTTTTTTTTTAATTAGTTTCAGCAGTTTTGTCAATAAAAACGAGATTTACAAAAAAAATTAGATTTGTGTGGTTTCTATTTGCAGTGTATAAAAGGTATCGTAAAAAACTCGTTTAAAACCCTCTTTGCACACTCGTTCAAATTGTCTCGCTCGTTTGCAAAGAATCGTTTTCAAGCCCTGTTGTTTATTATACTATTTACCGCACTAGAGCGGAGAAGTAATTCCTACCACACGACAAATCATTGAAGAAAGTGCACTTTTCCACATACTCGTAGGAAATAGTATATTATGCAATGAGCACAAAATGATGCCCATTTTGCACGAGTATGAAATTTGCAGCACGAGCCGAAGGCAAGTGCTGCAATTCATACGAGTGCAAAATGGCCATTTTGTTGCGAGTTGCATACTATACTTTTTCTATGACAACATATCGTTCACGTTTAATACATGCATACATTGCAAAAACTTTGAAATGAATAAACTGATGATATTTCATCACTCCGAATTCGCCGCTAATGGGCTTTCTATCAGTATTAAGATATAATTTGAAGAAATATGTAAGTATCTTCTTCAATGCTATTTCTAATAAATACACAGAAATAGAATCCTATAAATGTATGTATGTATCTAATTGAAGTTGAATGTGCAATTATTGAACATCATATTTGGAGAACTTGATTGCTGAATACTTAATTCTTTTCGAAATTGATAATTTGTCGACTTTGAAGTAGACGGCTTCTCGCGATTTTCCATTTCTAAATTCGTTGGTATGCCTGATGGTATGTTCTGTATTGCATTTGCAATTTTATTTGCTTTGTCAAGTTCACTTTTCTTCGATTCATCAATATATCCCTCAGCGACTGTAGTAGATTTTCAGCCACCGTGGCGTTTCAACGTGGTTATGTCACCTCCAGCATCAACAAGAATTGTTGCGGAGGATCGGCGAAAGCCGTGCCCAGTATATAATTCGTAATTTGGCAATTTTAAATACTTGGCAATGTCTTTTCCCATAGCTCCAAACTCATTCAGACCTATTCTCAGAATGGTACACTTTCCTTTTTGATAATTAATGAAAAACCATAGACCATTAGCATTTTGAGGGCGAAGATTTGCGTATTTTTTATAAATTTCGTAGAATTTGCCAGTTACAGTAAAATTTCGTACTATTTTGGTTTTACTGTCTGGTATTGTTACTAAAACAGCTGAACCAAGAACATTGAAATGAGTAATTTTCATTTGATGTAATTCATGTCTTCTACATGCACCCATTACTCCCATAACTAATGCAACCTACAATGTAAATTAGTTTACTTAAGCATATTTTTCATCAAATGGAAATATAAAACTTACTTTTGTTGCCAAATATATTTCATCTGGAGCCTGTTCAATGAAATTATCGATGTCATTTGCTGTAAAGATCTTTGACTTTTTGGGTTTGTAGCCGTTAGACTGCCGCTTGAGGAATGCTTTCAGTTTCAAATATTCAGCAATATCTATATCATTATAGATACTAAGAGTCGTTCTCAGTATTGAGAAGTGTGACCACAAAGTGGAACTTTTAAATTTTCTGGCTAAATCGCCAAAATAAGCCATTAAAACGTTCTCGGAAAACGATTTTGTCTTTTGATCTACCTTTCATTCCAAAAAAAGGTTATTAGCGTGTTGATACATACTCTTCGACGTTTCCGGTGATAAATTCAGTGTTGTTACCTTCGCTGCTTCTATTATGTTCGGAGGTGTCAAATCTAAGTCAATATCACTATCAGTTTCCATTTTAATCAATAGTTTTTGTAGAAAACAACTATGAAATTACTCGTTACCTACTAAAACTTTGACAGAAACGATCTGCTGACATTTCATCAATTTTTCGCTGGACGTCATAATTTGACAAGCCGTAGTCGTCGTGATTTAAGAGTGAACCTAGACCTAACACGAAATATTCCATTTCACATTTGTTGCTTAGCAACTTGCCTAGCAACCGATGCAAAAATGAAATTCTGTACAAAATGTGCTTGTTAATGATTGAAGTTACGGTTATAAATTGAACATTTATCGAGGTTGTCATAGAAAAAGTGTATTGCAGCGGTGTTCTTCGATCTGTCGAAAGCGTTCAACTCGATTGAATCCACTATTGTATACGACAAACTATATGCAATAGGCCTCTGGAAATGGAAATGTTCTTTCATGGATAATATCATAACTCACATTCTGGTTAATCATCAGTAGAATGCCAGAGGCCAGACCAGTATGATATTGACCTTGTGATATTCTTAATATTTGCAAATGACCTACCTCTTCATGTCAAAACAGAAAATATGGTACCTTTCGCAAGTTATACCTTCATTGCAGTAGGAGCCGATAACACAAAAACATTATAATTTCAATTGCAAACAGTCTCGAATGGGTTTACCAGATGGTTTGAACAAAATAATTGAATTGTAATTTTTTACTTTTTAGCGCATTTGAATAAAACCTTGTCTTTAAAAAGTTTGTTTTCTGATAACTATTTTATTTTGTGCTTTTTAGTGAGTACCCGTAACCTATGCATTTTTGTTAATGCATGGTCATTATGAGGCCTTTTTCTTGTAAGTTTTGAGCTATCTAGTTCTACAATGAGGAGACCATCTAAAGATTAACTCGTTTGCCATCCTGGAACTGCCATCATCAATTCATGAATTCTAACAAAAAATCAATAATTTTCGACTGAATTCATAATCTCCTACCCCAAAAATCCCAACATACCAAATTTTGAATAGAAACGGTCCATTATCACAAAGATTGCCACCATCTTGGAGCCGCCATCTTGAGTTTATGAATTTCGACAATAAATTAATGATCTCCGACCCCGAAAACCTTCACATACCAATTTTGAATAGAATCGGACCATAATCACAGAGATCGTCCGCCATCTTGGAGCCGCCATCTTAATTTTATAAATTTTGAATGAAAATTCATGATATCTTGACCTCGAAAACCCCACATACCAATTTTGATAGAATCGGACCATAATCACAGAGATCGTCGGCCATCTTGGAGCCGCCATCTTGAATTTGTTAATTTTGAATGAAAATTCATAATCTCCGACCTCGTAAACTCCTACATACCAATTTTGAATAGAATCGGACCATAATCACAGAGATCGTCGGCCATCTTGGAACCGCCAATTTGATTTTATGAATTTTGACAAAAAAATAATAATCTTCGAACCCTAGAACCATCACATATCAATTTCGAGTCGAATCGGATCATAAACACAAATCTCGTCCGCCATCTTAGAGCCGGCCATTTTGCTTTTTCTCTGTAACAAAAATTTCATAATGCATTGTCACGGCAACTATGGATACCTGCCAAATTTCACGTTAATCGGGCAACTAGAAGAGGGTCAAATTTGATTACAGACAGACACCCGAACAGATGAAACTGAATAAAAGCTTGTAATAAAACAGTTATAATCCAATGATTTGGTAGAAAGGTAGTTTCGGTAAATTTTTTTGTTAGTAGGGAAACCATTCAACCCTCTAAAAGTACCACACCACTTCTCCATATAGAATTATTTGGGAATTACTATTTCCTGTGAAATATACATAGTTATAGAAAATTGCGCCATAAGAAATCAGTTCTATTTCTCACAAAACATAGAACAATAACTGACTACCAAAACGGTTTTATCTAGGAAGATTAATAGAAAGCGCGATGATAGCCATGAAGTGTGTTCATTAACCCATGGACTCTGGAAAGTATGTTGCAGCGGTTTTCTTCGATTTGAAGCATTAGACTCAATTAATTTCACCATTGTACACGACGAACTTCATGCAATTTACCTCAGAGAAAATATTCTTTAATGAATAATATATTATCTCACATTCCGGATTCTATCTGTGATATTGACCTTGGAGTTCCACAAGGCTCGGTGTTGGGTCCACTGTTATTCTAACTATGTGTAAGTGACCTATTTTTTCATGTGAAATCAGAGTATATGCTTCTATTCGCAAATCATACCATTATTGGAAAATTACAAGTTAAATTGAACACAGTCTCGAATGGGTGTGCCAAATTATTAAATTTAAGAAAAAAACGTCTTCAAGCGGGATTCAATCCCACGACCTCTGAATCTCTAGTCAGATGCTCCACCAACTGAGCTATTGAAAACATATGTTCCGTCCGCATATTTGTGAACCGCGTTTTCCATTAATTCAGTGTTAGTGTTAGGAAGGTACAAAAGATCTCGAGTACTCATCAGTGGCCATCAAGACCAATTAACATTTCACCTCAACATCACCATCGATATCAGGAAGGTGATATCCAACCACTGACAAGATTTTGCCAAACATATAATATGAAGTTGAAAATTGCGTCGGTGTATTTTATAAATTGATAAAAATTCATTTTTTGCATGAGGGTTACATTGCAGGGGTGAGTAACTACCTACAAATGAAGGATTTTCCAGAATTTGAAACCGGAGAGGTTAAAACTACTCCCTGAATATTTGAATAATATTCAACTAAATAACTGTTGCTTTAGAAGGCAAACAGCAAAACACGTCACACGCTCCTATATTGCGCCATCCCCGCCGGTAAAATTTAGTTCTACAATAAGATAGATTTTTTTCCGTTTTTCTTCACCATTCCCGGGGCATTTTGTTAATATTATCTTTTTTGCATTCTGTATGCAGAGGCGTGGAGACGACGATTAGATATTTCTTAAAAGATACTGATTTTTTTTGCCGACCTTTCCAATATTTCATTTATTTATTCCACCCATATTATAACAAGTGCATTTTTGTGGTCACATGGGGAAGATATACTCATCCCCTGTAGGAGCTATAATTCTTGAATGTGATAAAAGCATCCGGCCATAAAAACTTTGATGATATGTGTAATTTGAAATGGTGGCATAGAATAGATCCATTCAAAATGCACAGGCAAAATGGTAATGGTGGAATCTGGTTTTCCTGAAATTACCATTATAATTCAAACACAACTCATTGTCTAGGCAGTTCTCTTTTGTTTAATGTCCATGATGTTAATGCATTCGAAATCAACTACACGCTATTTTAGCCTGCACATGATTTGATCCCGGGGATATCGATCTGTATAATGAACTTTGAAGAGTTAGTGTGAAACAAAATAAATTCAATGCTGCTCAATTATTCATATTCAAGTGGTATCCGCTCAACTTTATGGATATTACAGATTTTTGCAATCAGGTGAAGGACCTTTTTGACAACAATGTTCAATACACATGAATTGATCCTTTCCTCATATCATAAGATTCAAATAGATCTGCATTATACAATTGAATTAAATGAGGACAATGAGTTGTGTCAACTCTTAAATATATGAACATTTTCCACATTTCATAAGGAAGATGATTGAATCATTTGCCTCCAATGTATTAAATTTTTTCAAATATGAAACAATGCGATGTACAATGGGCATCTTATTCTAGTGTTATATGTATAGAGGGCTTTTCACGATGAGCGTTAATTAGACGTTTCTGGCAAACCAAACAATGGATCAATCTGAAAATTTCACAGTATGCATAAATCAATATGATCTACACGCCTCACATATTTCAGACGATGCGGCGGTGCCGCTTCTACTATAAAGTAGCGGCTACTTTGATTTTTCAAATGGAACACCCTGTATATAATATCATATTATGATTTTCTATCACTTTGTCAACAACTTCATGTAACATTTCTCTATACCTATCTGTTACCGTTTAGAAGATATAAATTAATTTCGATTTTTTTTACCAAACATGTACTTTTATGAACGCTGATAATCTTTAAATCTCTGGTACTAGGACGATCAAATTCGAAATGGAGTGGAGTGATACCATGAGGATCTTCACTTCGAGTCATATTTTTATTTGCCGCATACAGGGTCTCTAAAAAATGCAGATTCTTTGTTCACATGAAAAAATGAGTGGAAGTAATTTTTTTCAAATGGAACACCCTGTATATTTCCAAATTTTTGAGCTCTTCATCCAATTTCAGATTGACTTTGTTCAGGTAATCCTATTTCGATTTCAAACCGTTTTCGAGATAAACAGAAAATTTTATACTACGTAATATTTCTTTTCGATTTAGTTTTTCAACAGTCTCAAATTAGTCAAATCGAAATTGATATGTACCTTAGAAAAAGTAATAATTTGTATGCATTGAGGTATTGAGTGTCTCTGCCGTACAACATTGCAAATTAATATTTTTTAATAGTTGCTTTGGAAAAATGAATGAGCCAATTTTGAAACGTCAAACTTTCGTTGGTGGTTTTGACTGATTGTGATACCAATTATAATAGAAAAATGTCAAGATTAGGTTACAGTAATGAATATTTCTTGAATTTATCAATAATTTATGGTGAGTGCAATGGAATTGCAAGTAGAACATGCCGAGTATTTCATGAAAGAAATCCACAACTTCCGAAGCCGAATGTGATGAATCGACTACTAAAAAACTGTAGGTTGAATGGAACCTTTCATCCAAAAATCATTCATAGAAAGCCTGAAGTGGATGATGATGACAAAGGCATAACAGTTTTGGTATTTTTCCATGCATTTCCAAATGCTTCTCTACACGAGGCTGAAAGGGATACCCTACGTGACAATTTATGTGACAATATCTGAAAGAGACTGATTTGCCTCGTAGAGTGGAATTCTTTGAATAGTTACTTGTCAAGACTCAAGAGGATGAACATTTCCTTGACAATATCATATGGACAGATAATAATAATAATGTTTACAAAAAATGGAGTTTTCAATAGACACAACAGTCATTATTGGGCGTCAGAAAATCCCCATGTCGTTCGCCAAAGGGGTTTTCAAGGAAGATGGCAATTTGATGTATTTTGTGCCATAAAGAATGGGTCAATTTTTTATATCGAATTTTATTATGATAATTTCAATGCAACAAAATATGAAGATTTACTGAGAAATGGAATTCAAATTATTTTGAATAATGGGCCAGGAAGAGAACGTGTATGGTACCAAATGGATGGTGCTCCACCCCATAATTCTCGTTCAGTAAATCAGATGTTCATTAAATCAGACGTGGAATCATCTGCGACTGAAAAATAAACTTCAGTCACTATCTTCCATCGTCAAGATAACCTCTTGTGGGGCATTCATGTTGAAAAGGAAAACATTCTCAATTGGATATTGATAAAAAGATTTTTAAGGTTTGGGATACAAATAGATTGGACTACAGTATGCACTGGTACATGGAATAACTAAGGGAGCCAATGAACTGAAAATACTATAGTCTATAATATTACACAGAAAAAAATCGTTTGGAAAAGTAAGAGTGATATATAAGTGAACCGAGGAATGGGGGCATTTTGACCCAAATTAGTACTTGTGTAAGATATACGAAGGAAAATTATATTTCTGGTTTTCCTATTCGTGGCGTTGCCATTAACATGTATTGAAACTGAATTCAGAAGTCAGGGCGCATCCGAGACCTTATTGAGAATTTTGAACATGAACACTGAATCTGTAATAATCCAACGTTTTTCTGATTAGGGAATGCCAAATGTTATGATTGCTGAACTCATGTCTTCCACGTTATAAACTCCATCCAATCTCCAGTTAAAGAATCTGATGAAACCATTTTGGATACTTTCAAGTCTCATTTTGTGGTGGTTATGACGCAGATTCAAGATGACGCTTGTAAAAGTGAACTTGTTGTGGGTAATAATTTTATTGATTTTTGTTAGTGAAAGTTTCCACATATTCTACTCATGAAGCCTAACATTCTACTATATTCATTGATTTGTATTCACAAGTTAAAGTTCAGTTCATTATCGAATATCACACCTAGATCCTTTTTTGACTGAAACCCTTCCTATATTTCTACCTTGCGAATTGTGATCAAATTAAAACAGATTCAGATTTTCCGAGAAAGAGATCGTCGAACATTTATTCAAGTTGAGTCAGAGCAAATATGGCGGCGACTATTAGTCTAGTCAACAAGTGCTTTTTGGACCAACTTTTTTCAGCAGTCTCCGAAAATTATGATCGAGGTGTTATTCGATTCGGAATGACATCTAGATGATTTTTGAAAAAATTAAGTTCCGCTCACGATGAGCGGCACAATTTTCCGCTTGCAAAAATTGTAAAAGTTATTAACAATTAACTAAAAAAAAAACGGGGCTTTGGTTTTTTGCAAATAGAGGAGGAAATTTCCTAAAAAAAGTCTCGATTCCCGGAATTGTAAGATCAATATTTATAATTTTCCCAGAGGGATGAAAATACGGCCGAAAACGGGTACTCTGGCTTGGGCAAGCCGCGCCCACTTTGGACACTTTAACAATGAAAATTATTTAAGCATACTAAATATAAAAATAAAAAATTGAAAAAATTCAGACACTAACTGAACAGATAAATGAACAATAATCCGCTTGAAAAAAAAAATTATCACAATTTTTCAATTAGTTATTCAATAGTTAATTAATAATTTTTTTCTGCTTGAACATGAACATTGCAAGTGTGATAATTGTTAAACTATAAATTTAAGATTTTTTTTTTCTCTTGGAGCAATTCTTGGAAGGCTTCAGAATAGAACCCTGTTGGAAAAATTGAAAAAATTTCATTTTTCAGTTTTTTATTAATAATTTTCGTTGTTGCCAAATCAAATACTTAAATTAATCATTGAAAACAATATCTTTTTCCAAATATTATTTATGGTCCGTTTTTATGTTATCAGAAACTGCATAGAAATGATTTTTAAATTTTTTTATCTCCAATGTTTAAAAAATTGTAATGAACAAATGCGTTGTTTATAGGATAATTGTTTTTTTATGGAATTTCAATCTATGATACAAATAATGATTTTTAAAAGGAAAATTGTTCCATAAAAAAAAATGTATTGCTCAAAAACGCATTTGGTGATTAACAATCATTTTGTCCAACTTCTAATTAATATTGAGGCACCATTTTTTCTTCAAAAATCATTATTTGTTTTTCTTTTTGATATAAAAAAAAAATTCATCTTATTTAATTTTTCATCGTTTATACAATGAACAATTTGTTATAAACAAATACATTTTTACCTTATATTTTTTCTTCTAGTCCACGAGCCACCATCAAAAAGACGTTCAAAAAAATAAACGGAATGTAAAATAAAATGTAGAAAAAAAAATTATAAATGGTAATAACTACTTATAAATAAATTTTGTTGAATGAAAAACAATGTAAAGATCATTCTTTCTTTCTAATACGCCTAGGCTAATGAACTCTGCAAAAAAATTATGTTTACATAGTAATATTCAGAGTTCGAAGTATAATTGAGTGATATTGAAATGTAAAAGCTAAAAATGTTTAGTAATATACAATAATTGATTAGATACTTGAATGAGATAGTCATATTTTTAATAGTTGATAAGATTTTTGAGCATTAAAGCAAAAAAAAATTTCTCCCTTAGTATTTTTCATCAACAATTGTTTAAATTTAATAAATAAATGAGTAACAACTAAACTTTTCAGCTTAATTTATTCTTTATCTAATGGTGAATAAATAAGTCCCAAATTTTCTCATAGTATCTCGATTAGTTTATAAATTATAATAATTTTAAGGATGAGAAACCAGGTGAGAATGACGAAGTTACAGAGAACTTATATTTAAAGATTAAAAAAATAATAATAAAAAAAATACAAAAAAAAACATGTCTGTTTTTGTGACAGAAAGTAGAATAGAAAAAAAAATAAAAGGTTGAAATTCATTCGTTTATAACAAATTGTTTATTGCATAAACAATGAAAAATTAAATAAAATGATTTTTTTTTATATCAAAAAGAAAAACAAATAATGATTTTCAAAGAAAAAATGGTTTCTTAATATTAATCAGGAGTTGGAGAAAATAATTGTTAATCAACAAAATTTTTTTTTGAAACAATTTTTGTTTTAAAAATCATAATTTTTTGTTTAAAACAATTTTAAAAAAAAATAGAGATGAATTTTTTTTTTAATTATTTCTATACAGTTTCTGATAACATAAAAACGGATCGTTGATAATATTTGAAAAAAAAAACATTTTTTTCAATGACTAATTTGAGTATTTAATTTTGCAACCTTGCAAAGTTTAATAAAAAAAAAAAAAAAAAGAATTGCTCCAAGAGAAGAAAAAAATCTTAAATTTATAGTATTACAATTATCACACTTGCAATGTTCATGTTCAAGCAGAACAAAATTATTAATTAACTATTGAATAACTAATTGAAAAATTGTGATAAATTTTTTTTTCGAGCGGATTATTGTTCATTCATCTGTTTAGTTAGTGTCTGAATTTTTTTAAATTTTTTATTTTCATATTTAGTATGCTTAAATAATTTTTATTGTTAAAGTGTCCAAAGTGGATGCGGCTTGCCCAAGCAGAGTACCCGTTTTCAGCCGTATTTTCATCCCTCTGGGAAAATTATGAATATTAATCCCACAATTCCAAAAAACTTCATTAGGAAATTTCCTCCTCTATTTGAATCTTTTTTCAGATTTGAGAAATCCTCATTAGTTTTTGAGATATTTGCAAAAAACCAAAGCCCCCTTTTTTTTAGTTAATTGTTAATAACTTCTACAATTTTCGAAAGCGGAACTTCATTTTTTCCAAAAATCATCTAGATGTCATTCCGAATCGAATGACACCTCGATCATAATTTTCGGAGACTGCTGAAAAAAGTTGGTCCAAAAAGCACTTGTTGACTAGAATATATGAAGAGTGTACAGTACAGACAGTACAGACAGACAGACAGTACAGACCATCTGGAATACTACCGCCAAAATTCCAATGGCGAAGTATTACAATGACAATGGAAGGAAAATTGATCCTCTCTAAGACGTAGTATATAAAGAAGCAAGAGAAAAGAGACATGCAGAAAGAAAAGACTCCGAGAGATCCCGCAGCTACAGTATTATGCTATAACGAATTCGAAACTATATATACAGGGTGAGTCAGAATGAGACCAACAAACTCCGACTACAGATTCTATCAAGGTATGTCCTAAAATGCATCCCCTCTGAGATACATGGTGTCGAAAGTAAGAAAAAAATTAGGTTTTAATTTGTTTTGTCCAAAAATCCGGAAGGAAAAAGTTTGAAATTCGGAACACTAATCAATGTTTATCAACGTGCTAATTTGAAGTTGAAATCCTGTATTTTCGTGAACCAGTAGCGTAGTTACGATTGTATGTTTCAATACTTGTCATGTTGAACTTTCGATTTATTACTTTCATGACTACTTTATTGATCGATTGTTCATTGAGGTGAGATTCAAATGCAAACCTTGTGGAATGCCTCATGTTTCTGTATTATGAAACATATGTACGCTACTGATATGACTAAACTAATCAAAGCATAGGTATTGTACTTTTCTACTTAACCAAAAATGTGCTGTAATTAGTTGGAATGAAGTTTAAGTTTTTATATTCTATTAAATTGTATTACTAGAACGAAATTTTGTATGAATAATAATAGTTGCAACTCAATAATGATATCAATAATTGTGATTCTCGTATATAACGTATGACCCATTCCAAATGTGAGTACTTCTCTGACTTTTCGTAGATGGCTCAACTTTCCTGACTGAGTACAATAATTATCAACCTAATAATTATGAATCCAAAATTAACAAATCCTTAGTATTGAAGAAACAATATCTAAAAGGGTCTTCAACAGTTTCCTGTGAAACACTCACAAAATTTTATAACAATGAGTCAGTCGAATAAAAACTTTTTTAAACCGACGGAAAAATCAACAGAAAAGCAGAAAGTAAAATAAACCTTTTTAGTCTTAATGATAATTGAGCTCCGAAACTGATGTGAGTAACTAATTTTGAGTCGGCGCCAAATGAACTAGCAATTCAATTAGGCGAAGCGTTAAATCATGGCAGTATATTATGTTCCTTCATATTTTTTCGGGACAAGTGAATGGACAAATGAGCGTTTGACATCAGTTCGGCTAATCGATCCTCAACCTGAAGATCAAAACATTCCATGTGCCTGAAAGTGTAGGTTTCTGAGATAATCGAGAAAAACTGAAGATATGTCCTAGTAGAGAGATAATTTCCTATGTGCAATAATAGCATAATGCTAATTTCTCACAACATATCGGAATATGTGTCGACCTCCTGAACATTTTTCAATGTTGGGAGAATCGGAAACATAGTACGGGTGAGTCAGAATGAGACTGATAACTCCATTTTTTCATTCATCATATTATTTGATCGAATCGATGTCGTGGATTCACTGATATGATACCATTCTTCCTTGTATATGATAGTTTTGACAGATCAACTGACAAACAAACCCATACTCAAATTCTTAATACTCCACTTAGATAAGAGTTAAGGTCTGAAATAATTTTTGCGAAAAACTGAAGATAAGTACTGTTAATTTCTTGAAGTTTATGTATCATTATCAAAGCCATTTCTGATTGAATTATCTAGGAATATATTATTCAATCAACATGTTTTTGATGAAGAAAAACAATTATTGTGTATTAATATTTACTCAAATGATTTCTTTCGGTTCGTGATAACCAGTTGCAAAGTCGAGCCTTTGATGCTAGTTTGTGGTAGGATGTTCAGTACACCACTGTTCAACGCATAAAACATACACGAAATTTGTAACTAAAAAGAATCGTAGCATTTTTTCATTGTTCCCGGTAGAAACACACTGATATATCGATACTTACATTAGACATAATTGACAGTAACCCAAAACAGTGTGTGTTATTATCAAGTCATCATTTCAGTCAGTGAACATCGTTTCAAAATGGATTATTCATTTGAAGAATATACAGATATGCATTTCGTTTATGGTGGAACAGGGGGAATGCCAGAGTCGCGGCTGAATTATATCAACGTAGATATCCAAACAGACATCATCCACATTTCTCTACTTTTATAGCTGTGCATCGTCGACTGAAGGAAACGGGGTCCTTTAAATTCAGTAAACACCATTGTGGTGCGGATAGAAGATAGAAGAGATAATGTTACGGAAGAACAAATTTTCGAACGATTAGCAGCAGATCCTTCTACCAGCACTCGAGCTATTTCGTATCGGTTACAAGTGTCACAATTAATAGTTAGTCGGGTAGCACGTGAACAACTATTGTATCCATTGCGCCTACAGAAGGTGACGGCCCTAGATGCTGATGATTATGGTTGATTTTTTTGTGAATGGTTTTCGAGGATGTATGAAGGAGCAAACGACTTTCCTAGATATTTTTTATTCACGGTTGGGGCGTGTTTCACAAGAGATGGATATTTCAATAGTAGGAACAGCCATTTATGGGATGAACAAAATCCGCATGGAATGTTTCGAAAAGGCTACCAACAAAAGATTTCAGTAAATATTTGGGTGGGAATGATCAATAATCGTATCGTTGGACCATATCTTCTTCCTTTCCGTTTGAATGAGCAGATTTACCGAGTGTTATGTTTTACCTGGACTACTTGAAGACGTACCTCTATTGGTTCGTCAAAGAATGTGGTATCAATATGACAGAGCACCGGCCCATTTCCAACGAATCGTTCGTTAATTTCTTGATCAAACATTCCATGATCGGTGGATAGGTAGACGTGGTCTCACACATTGGCCTGCACGTTCTCCGGATTTAACTTCACTAGACTTTTTTTCATGCGGATACCTCAAATTCCTAGTGTATGAACCACCTGTGGAATCTGTGGAAGATTTAACGGCAATAATTTTATCAGCATGTACACCAGGATACACCAGGAATATTCCAAAGCGTGCGACAGTCGATGATACGGAGATGCCAATTGTGTATTGAAGAAAATGGTGGTCCATGTGAGCATTTAATGCCTTGTTTGTTTTTTTGTAGTGTACCCACTAAACCGTTTCTATCATTCAAGTATATATTAGTACACAATAATTATTTTTCTTCATCAAAAACATGTTGATTGGATGATATTTTCCTAGATAATTCAATCAGAAATGGCTTTGATGATGATACTCCAACATAAACTCCAACAAATTGAAAGTACTTATCTTCAGTTTTTCGAAAAAATTATTTCAGACTTTAACTCTTATCTAAGTGGAGTATTATGAATTTGAGCTTGGGTTTGTTTGTCAGTTGATCTGTCAGAACAATCATTCTGACTCACCGGTGCTATGTTTCCGATTCTCCCAACATTGAAAAATGTTCAGGAGGTTGACACATATTCCGATATGTTTAAAAAATTAGCATTATGTGATTACTGCACATAGTAAATTATGTCTCCACTAAGGAGATATCTTCAGTTTTTCTCAATCATGTCAGAAACCTCCACTTTTGGTACATGGAATTTCATGAGTTTTAGGTTGAGTATCGATGAGCCGAACTGATGTCAAACGCTCATCTGTTCATTCACTTGTCCCAACAAAATATGAAGGAATATATGACCACATACCATAGTAACTACCCCACTGGTTTACGAAAATAAAAAATTATAACTTCAAATCAGCACGTTGATGGACCTTGATTAGTGTACCAAGTTTCAATTTTTTTCCTTCAGGAATTTTGAGAAAACAAATCAAATCTTGATTTTTTTAGTACTTTCGCCATCCTGTATCTCAGAGGGGATGTATTTTAGGACTTATCTTGATAGCAACTTTCAGAGCTTGTCGGTCTTATTCTGACTCACCCTGTATATATTTTCGCAAACCTCTGTATGCACGAACTCCTGCTCAATATTCTCCCACAATTTCCGTTCGAACTTCCTTTTTTATACATATATGTTGATAACATTTGAACCTCTATTCCCGTGGGCTCCGAAAATAATATTCTAAACATTTCCAATTCCTCCAATGAACATTTACAATTTACGATTGAAACAGAAGTGAACAGATACGTTGGTGATCTGGTGAGCAGATACATTGGTAATCCGGGATCCTAATCATCACCTTATAACCGATTGGTATCACAAACATACATGTTCAGGAAGGATAATAAATTTCAAATCAGGATATCCAATGCATAAAA
The DNA here is from genome assembly GCA_018342105.1 of Gonioctena quinquepunctata. Taxonomy (NCBI): domain Eukaryota; kingdom Metazoa; phylum Arthropoda; class Insecta; order Coleoptera; family Chrysomelidae; genus Gonioctena; species Gonioctena quinquepunctata. Next base: position 58,334 of record JAFIRS010000531.1, read on the forward strand.
AAATGGCAATGTTGAAATCTCTTAAATATAGGGCAGATAATCTGGGACTCCCTGACTTTAGGGAAAAAATTTAAATATGCTAAGAAACAAAATGGGTTTCCGTCGAACATAACTAACAGAATTTCAAATCTAAAAAACAGGGTTGACATGCAAGACACTAATAACAACATAACTTATAAAATTCCTCTAGTGAAAGGAATGAGTGATGCCCTTTCCGAAATTTTAAAACAAAATAATAAGGTAGATGCGGTGTGTTACAACTCAAGCTACCTTATGGTCAGGAAATGCCAATTAAACTTATTTTCAGTCTTACAAAGTTTTTATTGACTTATCCAAAATAACTTGACTGACAGTTCTGTCCTTTTTTTTATAAACATATATAGGGTGACAAAATGAAATGAAACGATAAATAATAAAACAATGAAAGGTTTCAACATCCTCCCCCCTGCTAGAGAAACTATTTTTCTTCTAGCTCTAGTCGACAAATTTTCGTCACAGGTCGCCTGTATTCAGCCGTTGATGTTTTCACATCCACAACTCGAACCTTTCCGTCTGGCCCTGGATAGATTGCAGTTACCCGGCCCAACTTCCAGGCATATCTAGGTAGGCTGTTGTCTACTAGAATGACGATGTCATTTATTTGAATTGGGTTTTGGTTCTTTGTCCATTTGTTCACTTTCGATAAAGTGGGTAAATATTCCTTAACCCATCGCTTCCAGAAATTTTCCAGCAACATCTGCGATTTTTTCCATTCACGTCTAATGCAGATGGAATCTGGACCTAGGCGTATACATGAACTATCGCCACTTGAAGATCCCAGAAGAAAATGATTTGGGGTGATGGCTTCAAGATCGTCTGGATCGCTTGATACTCGGGTCAGGGGTCTGGAATTGACTATATGTTCTGCTTCAGTGAAAAAGGTTTGCAAAGTTTCTTCTCTGAGGGATTGGTCATACAAATCTTTCGAAATAATTTTTTTCACAAACCCTATCAACCTTTCCCATGTTCCGCCCATATGGGGCGCTCCTGGAGGATTGAATTTGAATTCAATGCCTCATGGCATCTATCACAGCTGAATATGCCCATGTTAAACGAAATCCTTGATAAGAATTAAAAATGCAAAATATTCAATTCGGTTTTTTATAGAAAGCGTACCTTTAAAACCAAAGGAGTGATATTTGGACAGTAATGGATGATTTAATCTTTGATATTTTTTTCATACCATTTTTTTTATTAGTATTACTGGCCATATTACCAACCCTGTCGTTAATATGCCCATGGCATGTTCCTAATGTGCCAAATGATTAATTTCATCAAGAGCAAAACAACATATTTATATGGCAAGTATATTTATTTGGAAAAACAAATTGAATGATGACAACAAACTAAACAAACCCAAAATTCTAATTTAACTGAAAAATTAAATTCGAAACTTTACACTGGTAGGTAGACATCACTTAGTACTGTACACAGCCTTTTTTTTAAATATATAAATTATTCTTAAACTAAGGAAACTCTTTGAAAAACAGAACAAAAAAACCCTAATATATCTGCCATAGGGCATATTAAATCCCCTTAACGATGGGCGTATTAGCGACAGAAACAGAAAATGCATCTTAAAAATTGTTAACGGTAATTTATTTAAATTGTTATTGGAGGTAGTATACTAAAGTGATGTACTTACAGTTATTGTAAACAAACATACACAATTTTCACACTCTATTAAAGCACGTTTTATTTTTATAATCGATAGCACCGAAAACGTATATCTTCCCTTCAACCTCTCTGGAGAGACGAACAAACAGAGATTCGGCTCGTAGTGCTGTGAGTACGAAATATTGAAGTGTTGACCGCCCTCTATTAGCAAATAAGCTAAACTTTTTAAAATTGCACCGGGTGAGCATATTACCAGCATGGGCATATTCACCGCACCCACCTTACTAAAATAGCTTTTTACAGTGAAAAAAACCCGGGTAACTTTTTTCCAAGTTTAAAATACTAACACATTACAAAAAGTGGTATCTTGATTCCCTGCGGAACGTGTTAAAATATATAGCTATCACTAAAAACAAACTAGAGACACGCGTTAAACACCATAAATATGACTGCAATATAACAAATAATAAAAAAGAAAAAACGGCGTCATTATGCATTCAGCCATCATTTTTCTACTGGACATAATTCGATTTTATCAATACTGAAAGTCAATCCTTATAAATGACCCATTGCTGAAATGTTATATATCAACAAATTCAAAAATGAAACAGTTCATTTCCGGTCGGACACCCAAAATCTTAACATAATTAATGCCAATCTGCTACAACATCTATAAATATAACCCGCCTATTTCATTATTCATGATATATTTATACCCTTCACACCATTTACTATGAACTACCACCTCCACTGGTGAAATATTGAAGTTAACCAACATAATGAATTACACCTAAATAATTCTGTTTCCTTCTACTGGGATGTTCACAAGTATACACAGATGCCTCTCCGTGGTATCAAAATATTTATAGAATAGGTACAAACAAGATGGGCTCATCATACCCAGTTGACAATTGTTTTTACGACATGTAGTGTTGTTTCCTCATCGTAAGACCCTGTTGCGAGTGTGTCCTTTCATATCATGTGAAACCATTTTTGGAAACCATGTGTTTTTATTTATACGTTCACATTCAAAGATATGTTGGTATTGTTTTTCACATGAGATTCTAGTTGAGGCATAAAAAAATTCATGTTTTTATCATTGTTTAAAAAAAAATTGTTGAATTTCCGTTTTAAACTATTTTATGTGGGAAGGAAAAATATACATATTTTTTTATTTTAAATTTTTTTATACTGATGACTCACTAATTTGCCCTTATTTCAACTTTTTTCAAATTCCTTTCTCTTACATCCTCACATCTAGGCGCTGATGAAGTTTATACGGTAAATAAACGAAATGTTGGCCAATAACTAGAAAGTAGTTCGTTATTTGTCCTCTTTCGACAATCCTATCAGCCTTCCATTTTCAAGGACACAACTTTTCCACTTGTATATATATACAGGGTGTCCCTGGACTCCTTCTCTTCCTCGCGGAAATGTATAGATTGGGTCAAAATATCACCAGTTCTTTTCATAACTTTTGTTCCTAAAAGCCTTCGTTACCAAGTTACGGGCCCTCAAAGTTACAAAATGAAAAATGTTTTTCTTTGATAACTTTCAAAGTGAATACTCAAAATCATCTAAATTTTGGTGATTGACTAAACGAATGAATTCCTTCGATGAGCTTGCATACAGGAGTCAGTTGTCTTGCTAGAAAGTCAGGAACGGACTACCCCAGATGGTCCACACCCCAAAACTTTGAAATGACTGTGATTTGTCAATATGTTTCAACGAAACAAGGTTACCTGGACAATTTCCTGAATAAAAGTACTCGTGTGGAAAATCGATCGGAGCAACGATTTCTGATGAAAATGCATTTTTGTTCGACGACATCCAACCTGAGATGTCTACCATTATTCGAAAAGATTAATTTGTAGTGAAAATAAAAATGATAGGTACAATGTTCAAAACAAATTTTTATCATGCAAGCACGTTTACCTTACAAAACTCATGGTGTAAATAATCAATCGCAAGCCTCAAGAGCAAACAAAAATGCAAAATCCGCTACAAAAACTGCTCGATATGTCCCCCGTCTCTCTCAATACATTTTCTTAGTCGGCGCAAACACCCTCTCTGCACTTGAAATAGCATGGCTTCACAATGTAATGTAATTCTATTCAGCAAGGCATCTCTGGTGTGAATAGGTGTAGCGTAAACAAGGCTTTTTAGATGCACCCACAAAAAAAATCCAATGGATTTGAATCCGCGGTGGCCATGAATATGGCACACCTCTACCAATCCATCTATTGGAGGAAATCTGGTTCAGATGGTCCCGTACAATCAAACTAAAATGAGGAGGAGCGCCATCATGCATAAACCACATATCTCTTCGGGTTTGCAATGGAACATGTTACAAAAGTCCATTCAAATCGTTCTGAATGAACTCCAAATAACGTTTCCTACGATACCAGCCCACACATTCACGTTGAATTTCCGTTGGCGATTGGTTTGCAATATCCCATGGGGATTTTCTTCGGCCCATATGTGGAGATTATGAGAGTTGATTACTCCATCTCCACTGAAACCTGCTTCATCAGTTAATAAAACTCGAGTAATAAAAGTCATATCCTCTCTTTGCTTATCCAGGGACCAATTGTCATATTCCAGTCGTGCTGGAAAATATTCAGGTGTCATGGGTGGAGCAGTTGTTCCCTAATTATTCTATTAATAGTGGACTTGGATGTATGGAACTGTTCTGATAGGTTTCTGATGCTCATTGAAGGATCATCAGCGACAGCTTCCAAAATATTTTTCTCTAATACAACGCTATGCACAGCCCTAGGAGCGCACTATAATAACATGTGGAACATGCACAATATGGTTTTGTTCTTACATATACGTTTACACATGATCATCTATAAGTACATTGTAGAAATATGGACGTATCATTGGAATAATATGAATATGATATAACGAAAAATCAAAACATCAAGGCAGGAGTACAAAATTGCATAAAAGGGAGATAAATACATTGAGCGTTAGAGAAGTTCTATTTATATGAAAATCAGGGATCAATGAGATTATGGAAAACATTTCTATTTGTAGACAAAATCCGAGCTTTTATCTTCTTCTTGTAGATATTTTTAGAGTTTATGGTTTTTAATGACCCAGGTAATAGATTTCTCAACCTTGGAGTAATATTCACGAAATACCTATGTCCTATTGACTTATGAGCCTGTGGTAATTTTTCATGTGCAGCGATTTTTTTTCGAGTTTGGGATTGATGTTCAATTAAGGAAGATACAGGTTTGTCATATGTGAATGCTAGAATGTTTTTGCAGTAAATTTGTCTCAAGTCCATAATTCTTGCCCAGCTGAACAGAAGGTCAGAGGAAAACTGTGTTGGTTTTTTGAAAATAATTCGAAGTATGCGTTTTTGTATAACTTCCAGTGGTCTTAACTTTGTTTTCCTTATTCCTCCCCAACCTATTATACCATACTGCATTATGGACTCCGCTAATGAATAATACAGTATCTTCAGATGTGTTAGGTGTAAGAAGCTTAGTTGTTTGAATTTATAGACGAGTTCGCGAAGTTTGTTGACTACACTTTGAATGTGGATATCCCATTTCAGAAATGAATCCACTACAATGCCGAGATATTTGGCTGAACTGGAGAGTAGTATTTCTATGTTGTTGATTTCCATAGTCTCATAAGTGGGTAAGTATCTTTCGTAAGAAGTGAAAGGTACAATTTTAGTTTTGGATTGATTCATTATCAAACTATTTTTATTGAACAAATTTGAAATGATTTTCAGGTCATCGGTTGCCGCTTCCCTTACCTCATTCTATGTATTTCCTTCATATACTAAGATTGTATCATCTGCGAATGAAATAATGGTACCAGTCGAATCTAGAGCTAGTAGGTCGTAGAGATATATTATGAAGAGTATGGGCCCCAGAACTGTCCCCTGTAGTACTCCACAAGTAACTATTCTTTCATAGCTCATTCCATTGCTATCGAATAAGAAAAAATATTAGAGTCCTTACCACCAAATAATAAACCCCAAATAAGAAGTGAGATCTGTTCTAAACTCAATAGATTATACTCCTCAAATAATAATAAAAACCCAGTGAATCCTGAACAAAAAACGCTTAAAAATATCCAGAACTAATCTAAGTCTAACAATTTCCAAAGCAGATAAGGGTAACGCTATATTCGTTCTGGAAAAAAGTGAGTACGTCTCCAAAGTAGAAAAATTCTTAACCGCTAAAGACTTTTCAGAAGTCAATCGAAATCCCACCAAAAAAATTTCAATATTTTCTTAAAGACATCTTAAACTCTACTAACCCAACTCTTACTTCTCTTAACAAACAGAAATTCCAACTTCTTATAATGAACCCACAAATATCTTTATTATACGAGTTACCGAAAATTCACAAACCGGATATTTCCATACGGACGGTTGTTGTATACATCACCGGCATCGTCTTTATCTGAATGGCTCAACAACACCTTACCCTCCTCGTTAGATTTCGTTAACCCTACATCTCTAAAAAATTCTATGGACCTGATTAATAAAATATCCAACCAACATATCCCCCAAAATTCCATTTTGGTTTTTTTTTATGTTCAAAACTTGTTTTCCAGCATTCCTCCTGAAAATGTATTACTCCAAATCAGAAACCTTCTTTTTGAGAGTGGCCTACGTACACATGAAGTCTTAGACCTATGCTCACTCACTGATGTGGTATTGAAACAAAACTTTTTTCAATTTAATGAAAAATTTTATGAACAACATTCGGGCCTAGCTATGGGTTCGAATCTACCTCCCTTTCTTGCAGATGTTTTCATGTTCAATTTACAAAAAGATATTTGATTGCGCAGAATTCATATAATAACGTTCTGGTACCGCTACGTTGATGACTGCATTGTTCTCTTTGACGTTCCGCTTTCCAAACTACATGAATTTGCTAGATACATAAATAGTCTACATGAGTCCATCAACTTCACTTTTGAATTAGAAGAAAACAACTCCTTACCCTTCGTAGATCTTCTACTCATGAAAGAAGGGAACTAATTTGATTTCAATATCTACAGAAAACAGCCACCGACATAGTTATCCCATTTTCATCTAACCATCCACACAACCGAAACCTTGCCTTGCCTCCTTTCACAACTTTACCCTCAGATTGTTGAACATACCTCTCTCAACAAATAATTTTGATAAAGATATGAACATTATTAGACAGATAGCCTCCAACAGTTACCCCCAACATATAATCCAAAAAATCTTCAATCAACATCTTTATGAATACCTCAACAGACCACTATTGTCAACTGAAACCCCCAAAAAGTGTTTCGTTCTCTCCCCCACCTAGGCCCATCGTACACTTCCATAGGTCAATATTTATCAGATGACAACTCACAAATAGGCTACAAAACCTTGAATTATTCAAATGAATACCAAAGATAAACGGGATAGACTGGATAAATCAGGGGTCTATGAACTTAAATGCCCAGAATGCTCAGTTGTTTATGTAGGACAAACTGATCGAAAATTTGTTGATAGACTTAAGTAACATACAAATCTCTTTAATGAATATCGCCACACAGACACTCAAACTTAAACATAAACAATAACGTTGATCTAATCAATTTCTGCTCGAAAGGCCCTAAATTAAACCTCTTAAAAATTCTTAAAATCCAAAAATCTAAAAATGCATCCGATACAAATTGTGTCAATGAACAAACCGAATTCGATTGCCTAAATTTCTCACCATCTATCACATCTCTGTCACTGTCAGAAACTACCACCATGGTACAGTGACATCTACTAACCAATCGCTATACTTCGTAAGGTTAGGTTAACACGCATAGATTTCATTGTTTAAAACTGTATAGTTTACTAGATCTCCGTCATATGTCCCATACTGAAGGAACGATTTGTCAATTTTTCCATTTTGTGAGATTCTCTCTTTACACGTTTCACCAAGTTCCTTCAACATTCCAAAATGTGGCAAATAAAAACCTCATTTATAAGGAAGAGAAAACTTCGCAAATGGGGTGTTCATAGTAAGGTAAATTAAAAAAAAAAAAATTGTAAAATTGTTTTTACCGTTTTCTTAGTTGTTTGACCAACCCTCAGAAACTAATGAAAACTTGTACGAGTTAAGATCACGGGGACCTTACCTTTTATAGTGGGATCCAAAACCACTCTTGGGACCTTGAAAAATTTTTCACCTGCTGCGGGGTCCAAGCTGAGACCACACCCAAGTTTCATTTCCAAATTTTTTTTTCTACCATAACAATTGTAAGTAAGGTAACTTCCATTTTGCTCCATAACCTGTACCATAATCATTATTTTAGATTTTTGTAATTCTGCTGATGATGGGGATCTCAATCTCCGAACGGCATAAATTTTTCCAGCAGCCATGCTGTTTTTATTTCGTGGAGAACGACTTTGAGTTAACTCTCTTTTGCTTTCCATATTCTAAAATCTCCACTTTGAGAAAAAATTTACTTTTTTCGCCAAAAAAGCAATCAAGAGTGTTGTTGATGGAAAAAGTTCTGTTCGCCGAGCTCCTATCGAATTCAACATACCACTTAAAACCTTGAAGCGTCGAATTAAAACGGAAATCTTTCTTTGGAAGAGAAAATGAAGATCGACTATCGCCACATTGGGTCTATGCAGAAACGTGTCTTTTCGTTAACTGAAGACGACCTGGTACGAATGGCTTGCTTTGTTTTCAAGCCGTCATCTGGAAATTAGAATTCGTAAATCAGAAGGTGTCTCCATAGCTAGAACAATGGCAATGAATCGAAAAGAAGTAGCAGACTATTTTAATTTGCTTGAAACGACTATGGAGCAACACTCGTTACTTGAGAATCCAGCAAACATTTTTAATATCGATGGAACGGACCTCCAGCTTAATAGCAGACCAGGAGAAGCACTTGTGAGAAAGGGTTTCAACGTTGTATCGGCGGTAACGTCTACAGAAGAGGGAGAAACAATCAGTTTGGTGGTTTTCTGTAACGCTGAGGGTAACTTCTTACCGCCTGCAGTTATCATGGAGGCTAACATTGAAATACAAGAGTAGGAGGATACGTGTTATTTATGGCATGAAAATCTGCCTACATCAACGCCACTATTCTTCTTCAGTGGATGCGTGAAAAGTTTGTCCCTAGGAAACCGCTAGGAAAAGTCCTATTAATACTTGACGGTCATGCTTCTCCCGTGAACTCTGTCGAAATGTTGAAGTTTGCAGAGTCGAATCAATCATCATATTATGCTTGCCCAGCCATACCACGCATTTTCTCCAACCATGGGACAGAAGTTTTTTTAAGTCGTTGGTAGCATATTTTTACGAATCCTCTCGTTCATGGCTTGAAAATGATGCTTGAGGGCGCATCACTAGATAGAGTTCGTCCAATATTGGAACGACCATTTGGTAGGTAGAGAGGGGGAAAACACGAATGGACACGATTTGATGTGGCAGCTTATGCTACGGCGAATCTTTACCAGTGTCTTGGCATGCAGCGTTTTAAAGGTTAGGTTTCCTTGATTAATAAATAGGTAATCCAGTTATTTATTCAACTTTGCAATATTTCACTTGTTACCTTGCCAAAATGCCCTCTGGCTGATTTGTCGAAAAATATTTTTTCCTTTCAGAAGTTATAGGAATGTAAGTTCTCTACGTCTCGTGTATCGCCTATACCAAATAATTTGTCCAGTCATTTTTAACCAATCAGATCAGATTATTTCGACATTGTTACTATGGTAACCATAAAATTTTCTGAAAATTGTCCATCCACATTAGCATGTAGATGTAAAATTGATAAGTGAAAATTTCCCGGCACATGACAGCTATCATATAATTAGACAAAAATAATATTGAAATAATATTGACAATATTTTTCATTTACTTACTTTATAAGTTGAAAATATTACAACAATTTATTAAGGTGTACATTCTATAATATTATTAATTAATTTTGAATTCTTCAAAAATTCCACTTCTACCTCCTCTTTCCTAAGTGGTGAATAAAACACAGAACCGGTATTTTTTTACAATATGCCTGTTTCATAAAATAATACTGAGACACCAGTTTATTTCTTTGAGTATTAGATTTGTGTCCAAAAGAACGCAGAATATCACGCAGAATGTTGCCAATCTTTTTGAATAAGTTTTCTTGCTCAGGATTTAATCCAGATTCTTCCACTAGGTATGTTAGATTTTTTACATTTTTATGGTACATTTTAATGTCCTGTGATTCTTTGCAAAGGGAACACAATTCATACGATTGAAAGTTCATTTTATTATAACTTTTTTACTAACTTATGATTGTTTACAATGTTATGAGGAACTCATAATACCACAAATAAAATATTGATTGACAGGAGTAGTGAATGTCAAATCGATGGCTAACTTTACAAAATATTTTTTCAACCGGCAACATACAAAATTGTATGGAAACAATCAATTTCATATAAAAATTAATCTGATATTATATATTTTATTTTACTAGGGCACGGGGAAAATAAAAAAATTCTCCCGCAATACGAACGTATCCACTTTAATTTTTAGTCAATATTAACATTTCCCTGAAACCTAGTGAGAAAATTGTATGAAATCAATTAATTTTACATAACATTTCATCTGATATTATATATTTCATTTTACTAGAACACGGGAAAAATCGGAAAAAAATCTCCCCCAAAACTCCCATCACACACAGCCTTCTATTTATTTGTGAATAACGTCAAAATAAATATTCACTTAATGTTTTCTATTTGAATATAATTCCGGTAAATTTTCTTACCGAATCCCCCACGTGCTTGAATTAATTGCGGGAAATTTGTCTCGTACATGAATTTTTAAAGAAACTTTGTGTACTCAAAAAATTTCCGGCAATAATTCATGCTCTAGGGAGATTATAAGTGAAAATTTTTACTTAGGGTATGGGGAAGACTATAGACAGACTGGATTAAATGCGTTCATTGCAAGTTGTGGTTACATGAAACTTGTACGTCTCACGGCGACTTCTCTCAGAAGTGTGGAAAATTTGATAAAACCAACAAAGAAATTCAAAGCCTAAGAAATACCTAATTTATTTTTTCATGGCCATTACTGCCTGAAAGCATGGGAGAGATTGCCAAACCACCCATTTAAAATTTTTGTTTTGTTGTTATTGTTTTTTTTTCCACAGTCGACCAAATTATGTTGTACTACAGTTATTATAACTTTTTAAGGAATAAATAGTTAATATATTCAGGGTTTCAACCATCAGAAAACTATTGCCATCTATACTGGACTTACACTTATCCAGTACATATTACACATGAGTGAACGAAGATTAAAGTATATACAAACAAAATCAACTCAGACCTGAGATCAAACAATTATTTGAGCCTACATGATTTGCAGTGTATGTATGATATAATGTGATGCATGTATACATGACGAGAGGAATTGAATATCAATATATATATATATATATATATATATATATATATTATATTTATATATATATATATATATATATATATATATATATATATAAATAACTATGAATTTGAAATAAACTTTGTAGAAAGGATATTCCTTGAGGTTGCAGTCAAATTTAATGGCCAATGAGAAAAGAAAAACTCTTTCTTATTTAGTCAAGCTTTCGAAAATGTTTATTGGACCTTGTAACATTAAATTCTCCAATAATAAATTCAAGTGCTCAACCTCAACCAGTAGAACCATTTATTTATAAAACAGTACCATATGTAAGAGAACTAACTTCCAAACTGACTAATGTGTTTGAATTAGATAAACTACGCATTGCTAACAAAAATATTAAAACTATTGCAAGCCTTTGCACTAGAACTGAAGCCCCTTTAACGATTTATGAGAAATCAAATGTCATATATAGTATTCCTTGCCTTAACTGTGATAAAATATATATCGGACAGACCGGTAGGAATTTAACAGGTCGCATAGCATCTCATAAGAGTGATTGTAAAATTAAAAAAAACAGTTGTGCATTAGCTGAACATAATATAAACTCTAATCATTTTAGTAATTTCAACAACCCTTCCATTTTAGCAATAGAGAATAACTTCCACAAAAGGAATTTCCTTGAAATGGTGTTCATAAAAAATGAACCAAATAGCATGAACAAACGATCTGATATTTCCAACCCTAGTGTCATTTACAATTACTTGTTGAAACTTAATTCCAATTGAAGTTTTGAAAGTTAAAAAAACTGCTTAGTATTTCTTGATTTTTTCTCTCATTTAATAATTTTTGTCATATAGATTGGTACTATTCCTTTTGTTCTGAGGACAAAACATATGTTTCTCCCATGACATTTCAACTTTGACATATGACACTTGACACTTCATGTCATGCATTACTTGTCTTCCACCATTTTCCTTTTTCAGTCATGCTTTAACCATGTGGTAATTTTTGTACTTGTCAAATTTTAAATTGTTTAAATTAGGTTTCTTAAACAATATGTGCGTTTGCAATTGTTTAATTTTTATATATATTACTAGTAGTGTTTCATAGTGATATGATTTTGAAAACTACCTTAATCACAAAATGGTGATTAGATCGCTGTCTTCACTTAACCTCACCTTAGTAAGTTCTTTAGATTTGTTTAAAAATCGTATTTCACAATAGTGTTTTCTTTTTTCACAGCTGTCTTGATAATGAAAATAAACATTTTCGAAAGCTTGACTAAATAAGAAAGAGTTTTTCTTTTCTCATTGGCCATTAAATTTGACTGCAACCTCAAGGAATATCCTTTCTACAAAGTTTATTTCAAATTCATAGTTATTTTCAACTAGTCCAGTCACGAGACTACCCTTCTTCTATATATATATATATATATATATATATTTATATATATATATATATATATATTATATATATATTTGTATATATATATATATTTGCATGTTTTTATTCCATTATTTTCATATTTGTTTATTGGATTTTATGTTGATAAATAATTCTATATTCCTTCTGATGGAGTAGTTGAACGAATAATTTCATATTTCCATAGAATGCAAACTTCCAAAGCTTCCGGGATTACTAAGGCCGTTCCTGTTCAGTTTTCGACTGGTTATACTACTGAGACCAATATATACCATTCCACTCCATTCTCTGTTGCGTTTTTATATTATGATCTATATGGATATTGATATCACAAATGGAAGTGTATTACGAAGCAATAATACACGAGTGTAGATTCTGATAGATAGCATCGTCTTGTCTAGAGGTTCGCATTTCTTTATTTTGACATCTTTGTAGTGCTATATCGCGAAGCATCTGCACAACTAAGTGAACTTTGTTGTCCTAAGAGATACGAAGGGGCTGCTTTATTTATGTCTGTTCAATTCTTCCAGAGAAAAGACTTCTGAAATGCAACGAGAGTTTATTTTATACATGATTTATGGAAAGCTTTATTTTGAGAATTGTGAATTCGTGAATAATTCATTTTCTGATATCATGCCCTGTGTATATTTCTCATTCTATTGTACAGTCTTCATTCGGAGGATGTCGCATATGATGGGATATGCTTTTTCATTCTTGAACTGGTAGGTCCACCCAATTAAATATGTAAAAATGCTTAACTTTTTACGGTCTCTTTATTAGCTTCAGCTGTATGTATTTATGTATGAATATATTCAACGGAATCTTTGAAATTAATTTCCACCCACTTCCATTTTTTTCAATGATTCGGACCATTTGAAATTTCGCACACGTATTAAGAACCGATGAAAATACAATAATAGAAAAGCTATGACCTGTTATTCTCACCAAGATCGTCAGAAAAACAAAAGTCTAATCCACAAGATTTGAACTGGTAAAAATACGTTATTTACGTTTTTTTTTTTTTTTTATTACATTATTCAACAGATACAAGATCCAATTACAGAATAGGGATATACAGTATGAACTATTCAACATATTGGCTATATTCATTAATATAAATCATTGGACAAAAACAGAACAGTCCAGTTTTTTTATGGAGGCCACACTGCAACGAAAAATGTCAATGGTTTCATTCATCTTATTATATGTATTGCACATCTTATAAACAGGTGCTTTCAATTCAACATTGGTGTGACAAAGTGGAAGGTAGAAAGTAATTGAAAAGGGAAACATTCTCTATTGAATATTGATAGAAATATTTTTCTGTGAATTGAAAAATCCACGATTAAAATGAAGTGAGATTGCTTCTTGAAAATGTGTTTCCCATTTCTTCCGGTGTTCCTGATGATCGTGGAAGCGTGAAATAGATTTTCGTCGACAAAAATGTAATGAAGACCTAGTGAATGCGATGTCTCTCCTGCGTCAATGTTACGAATGATTTCTGGTGAGTACTCTCTTTTGGAAAACATTCTTCTTTGCCTCATTCTTTATGAGTTCTCAATTAAGACTGGAATAGAAAATCAAATAACTATCTGAATGAAAATGCAAATTTTCAATTTCAGATTTTTTCTTTTGAGTTAGGGCCTTTTCAGAATATCTATCAGATGTAGTTCAATGTCCAGCGTGGCTTTAGCCGGGGAAGTAGTTGTTTTCTGTTAGACATTCACAAAAAAAAAACTTCATTTTAATCGTGGATTTTTCAAATCACAGAAAAATATTTCTATCAATATTCAATTGAGAATGTTTCCCTTTTCAACATGAATACCCCACAAGAGGTTATCTTGACGATGGAAGATAGTGACTAAAGTTTATCTTTCAGTCGCAGATGATTCCACATCTGATTTTATGATCATCCTGTTTATATTTTCAACAAATCTGTAGAAAGTAATGTTTCTCCAAGATGTGAGTCTAGGAATATGAAACTTCAATATATCCAAAATGCAGCTGCAGTCCAAATTGTTGTCAATAAGATTGAAAAGGAATATAACATGTGACCTTTTTCGACGAGATTCAAGTGAATCGACTGAAAATCTAGAAATTAGTTGTTCATGTGGATAACCTACGTCTGGGTAGTTGCCATCAAGTTTGAAACATAGATACTTGAAAAATTTTCGTTGGATATTTTCTAAATTGGATATATATACCTGATAATATGGTGCCCAAACAATTGATGCATACTCTGAATTTGATCTAACAAATGTAAAATATAATTGAAGAAGAGTTTTTTCATTCCTTCCAAAATCTTTTGACACTCTGATTATGAATCCCAATGATCTATAAGTTTTTTTGGTGACTAGCTCGATATGTTTTGCAAAAGAGAGTTTTTGTCAAATGTTACTCCTAGATCTTTGAAAGTGTCGGGTCTTTTCAATACGACATTGTCCAGTTTGTAATTGTGAAGAATTGGATTCCGCTTGGCGGTGAAAGACATAACCTGGCATTTAGAAACATTTAGGAATAAGCTATTCTCGATGCACCAGAGATTGAGGCGATCCAGATTATTTTGGAGAAGAGTACAGTCTTCTGTGGTGATAATTTCATGGTATATCTTAGGATCATCGGCATACAGTAAGTGAGCGACGGAGAGAGTAGCTACAATGTCATTGATGAACATTATGAAAAATAATGGCCCGAGGTTAGACCCTTGGGGGACACCTGACGTGAGGAGGACTTCAATAGACTTTCAACCATGGAAACTGACATACTGCTCACAATTATGAAGGTAGCATTGAAATGAAGATGTGAGATTAGGGGTAAGTCCGAAATTCGACAGTTTGTGAAGAAGAATTCCATGATCAAGCCTATCGAAGGCCTTCGAGAAATCCGTATAAATTATATCACATTGAGAGCTTCCATCGATAGAATCAGATAATTGCTCCGTGATACAAATTAAATGTGTTATCGTTGATCTTCCTTTGAAAAAACCATGTTGACTAGGGGTGATTTGATTCTTCACATGCGTATAAATGTCATTATAAAGTAGGATCTCAAAGGTTTTCGAGAAATTATTTATAATTACTATAGGGCGGTAGTTGCAAATGTCTGATTCAGCTCCCTCCTTGTAGACCGGCATGATTTTAGATTATTTCCTTAGTGTAGGAAATGTATTAGTTGAAAGACATAAATTGAATAATGTACGAAGGGGGTTCACGAAGGCAGCTGCATAACCTCGTAAAACAAAGGAGGATATATTGTCAGGTCCACTAGGAGATTTTGGGTTTTAATTTTTTCAATGAGACTAAGACTTGCTCTTCAGTCACTTCATTTATTACCAACGAAGTATGATTATTGAATGAGTCAGGAAAAGTGATATTTTTGGGAGTTGCATAAGACTGCTGAAAAAATTGGGCAAATGCATTAGAGATGTCTTGCGACTCAGATAGGGTTTGATGGTTGAAGTTGAAGCTAGATGGTGAGGTGGCATTCCTTTTTTTGAGGTTCATGTAATTCCATAATGCCGAGGGGTTAGAGGTGAAATTTTCCTCTACATAGATAATATGATCACGATGGAGTTTCATAATGTTGGACTTGATATCTCTCCTCAATCTTTTGAATTTCATCACCAGAATTTCTGAACCTTTTCCAAAATCTATGTTCAAGACGTATGTCTCTGATTAGGGCTGAGTTATACCATGGTGTAGTTCTGATCCTTTTTGGCACATTCAGCTCCACAATAGAGTTCACTTTGTCATAAAAGGCACCGCAAGCACTATTTGGATCTGAATATTGATCCATAAAGGACCAGTCGCATTCAAGGAAGTCCTCATAAAGATTTGGGAAGTCAGCTTTCCTGAGATTGCGAACTGAGGTATGGAAAGCATTATTTCGATTTTTTTTTACATTATTTGTCAAATTGCAAAATATATCGATAGGTGGATGATGAGAGTCTTCATTAATCAAAATATCGTGTGCTTTCTCTACAACACAAGAACAATCAGTTAGAACATGGTCAAGAATCCTGTTGTTAGCATTCCTAACATCATTTGATTGTTCGAAGTCCAAGAAGAAACAGAAATTTTGAAGAGCATGTGTAGTTGAAGTGAATGTATCTTTTAGTTTATCATCTAAGTAACTGGGAATGTTGAAATCTCCAATAATCAGATCTTCCAAGTGAAACAAATAATCTAGTGAAGAAAAGGCTTTAAATACTGAATTGGTATATTCAGTTGAATAATTTGGCGGAATATATACATATATATAACAAAAACGTAAATGTACTGGTGATAATAGAATATTTTCACGCCAACTATGTCAATGTGATGTAAATCCTTGAATGAGCTATCACTCAAATTGAGATTGGTTGCACTGACCTGAGAAGTAACTGCCAACATAACTTTCCCGCCCCGAGAACGGTTCAGGGCTTGAAAGTTACGATCAGATCTGAAAATGTTGAATGTGTCCTTAGAGATTTCATTATCCAGAACATTTGATCCCAGCCATGTCTCAGTGAGAGCTACCAGGTCATAGCAGCAAGTATTCAGGTTATCATATAGTTCATTTAGTTTAGTATTCAGACCCCTAACATTTTGATAGTATATGGAAATTTCATTAATTTTGATAGACGTTGTAAACTGATTCGTCAAAGAAGTGGATTCATTATTAGGTAACATGTCTGAAATTAGTTGCTATTGACCGTTTAGGCCCAAATCTAATTTCAATTTGTTCACCATATTTGAGTATGACTGGCAATTCTGATGGTCCCAGGCCCCATGATCAACCGGAAAGTTAGATTTTTTCGGTTCATTAAGTTTGAGACAGTATTGAAGATTTGATGAATTCTCTAGTACGGTCTTAGTGCTTTCACCAAAAGTTATGTACAGAAGACCTTATAGGTTGAGGTTCGAAGGGCCATATCGACCCCCCTATAATCTACTTTCACTAAAAGTTAGTAAAACTTCTTATGTGAATTAATAAATCTCTCCCGTAGTTGAAAAAATTGAATGCTCTTCTGGCAATGTGAAAAAAATATGAACTAAAAAGTGAAAAATAATGAAAATAGAGTCGTTGACCAAAAAAGTAACTCCAATGTAAAAAAGCGTGGGGTTCTCTCTAGTTACTTTTCATAATAACTCTACCTTCACGAATAGCTAGCGATAAACAATTTAAGACAACTGCATTTTTGTCAATAACTACTTTCATTATGTTTGAATTTTTAGTTCATATTCAAGAATCAACATTCGCGAAGAAAATCAGAAATTGTATGTAATAAACTACTCGTACTAACGATAGAACGCAATATCAATTTTGAATATACACAATCATCAGTATAAAAGTATCGGAATTTCCAGAAAAATTTGAAAAACTGGTTCTACTTTGACTCTTGTTGTTGCAATAGTTCATATCTTACAACTTCGTTCAATTTATTCATAACACTTTGAATTTGAAGAGTCACAATAAACCAATTTTCTCTACCGCAATCGAGTTTTATGGAAAAAAGGAAAACAATATGCATTCCGCAGTACAACGTAGAAACTTGAGATTTTCTACTTCAGCTACTTCATTTTTATTATTTCCTCTAAAAATATTCTCGTTTTTATTTTCGCAAAATGAATTGAGTTTTTAAAAATAAAGTAAAAAACAAAACAAACAATTTTAATTTTTGTAAGAAAAAATATTAATGTAACTAAAAACAACCTAAATATCTATAAGACGGACGAGAGCTAGAATCCTACACTAATAAGCAAATCAAAATCATTCTTGAGTAAATTAATTTCGATTATAATCATTAACCAAAAATATCACCTTAACTCTTCATTGCATGAAATTTAAAAAAAAATCGTAAAAAAAATATGTTGTTGATTTATGTGAATATACAACATACCTGATCATGAGAAGTGTTTTTTTACCAAAAAGGTATTTTGTTCAGAAAATATTAATTATGCCCTATCGGAAACATCATGCACCAGAGCAAGATTATAAAAAATGTACACTTTGGAATAATATCGAAAATATTTATTTATTTTTAGGTAGACGTTCAAGCTACAACATGAAATTCCTCAAAACATTTTTTTGAGTAAAAACATAAATGAACGTTACACATTTCGCATTTCACTCTTGACTTTCCACGCACTCCGATTACTTGCACCTTTCTCTATTTTGTGTCCACACTGGCCAATGTGACACCTGATCTGATTGAAAATATTGATTTGGTATAGGTTCAACGCATTTCCTATTTGGTGGAGCCTATGGAGTAGAACTTCTTGGACTTCCTATTTTTCTGTTTTCCAATGAAACACCACGCTTGCACAGTTGTTCATCCAGAGTTGTTTTGAAAAAAAGTAGAGGCACTACTCCTTCGTGTTTTCCAAGCTACTTCCCCGTACTCCTATCAAGTTACCAAGCTTTGAACACCGTGGCATCCAACATGTATGACAAAAAAATATTTGAAAAGGGAAACATTCTCAATTGAATATTGATAGAAAGATTTTTCTGTGAATTGAAAAATCCACGATTAAAATGAAGTTATTTTTTGTGAATGTCTAACAGAAAACAACTACTTCCCCGGCTAAAGCCACGCTGGACATTGAACTACATCTGATAGATATTCTGAAAAGGACCTAACTCAAAGAAAAGAAAAAATCTGAAATTGAAAATTTGCATTTCATTCAGATAGTTATTTGATTTTCTATTCCAGTCTTAATTAAGAACTCATAAAGATGAATGAGGCAAAGAAGAATGTTTTCCAAATGAGGTACTCACCAGAAATCATTCGTAACATTGACGCAGGAGAGACATCGCATTCACTAGGTCTTCAATACATTTTTGTCGACGAAAATCTATTTCACGCTTCCACGATCATCAGGAAGACCGGAAGAAATGGAAAACACATTTTCAAGAAGCAATCTCACTTTGCAAAGATGGAAAAAGTTAGAATCATTTCTTTTGGAGAGACACTTCATTTTAATCGTGGATTTTTCAATTCACAGAAAAATCTTTCTATCAATATTCAATTGAGAATGTTTCCCTTTTCAACATGAATACCCCACAAGAGCTTATCTTGACGATGGAAGATAGTGACTAAAGTTTATCTTTCAGTCGCAGATGATTCCACATCTGATTTTATGAACATCCTGTTTATATTTTCAACAAATCAATCTATCATACCCCATGACAGGTTTTAATGTCAGAAAACACTAATTTCAAAGTGCCTCTCCAAAAGAAATGATTCTAACTTTTTCCATCTTTGCAAAGTGAGATTGCTTCTTGAAAATGTGTTTTCCATTTCTTCCGCAATGATCGTGGAAGCGTGAAATAGATTTTCGTCAAATTTTGTCAAAAAAAAAAGTATTGAAGACCTAGTGAATGCGATGTCTCTCCTGCGTCAATGTTACGAATGATTTCTGGTGAGTACTCTCATTTGGAAAACATTCTTCTTTGCCTCATTCATCTTTATGAGTTCTTAATTAAGACTGGAATAGAAAATCAAATAACTATCTGAATGAAAATGCAAATTTTCAATTTCAGATTTTTTCTTTTCTTTTGAGTTAGGTCCTTTTCAGAATATCTATCAGATGTAGTTCAATGTCCAGCGTGGCTTTAGCCGGGGAAGTAGTTGTTTTCTGTTAGACATTCACAAAAAATAACTTCATTTTAATCGTGGATTTTTCAATTCACAGAAAAATCTTTCTATCAATATTCAATTGAGAATGTTTCTCTTTTCAACATGAATACCCCACAAGAGCTTATCTTGACGATGGAAGATAGTGACTAAAGTTTATCTTTAAGTCGCAGATGATCCCACATCTGATTTTATGAACATCCTGTTTATATTTTCAACAAATCAATCTATCATACCCCATGACAGGTTTTAATGTCAGAAAACACTAATTTCAAAGTGTCTCTCCAAAAGAAATGATTCTAACTTTTTCCATCTTTGCAAAGTGAGATTGCTTCTTGAAAATGTGTTTTCCATTTCTTCCGGTCTTCCTGATGATCGTGGAAGCGTGAAATAGATTTTCGTCGACAAAAATGTATTGAAGACCTAGTGAATGCGATGTCTCTCCTGCGTCAATGTTACGAATGATTTCTGGTGAGTACTCTCATTTGGAAAACATTCTTCTTTGCCTCATTCATCTTTATGAGTTCTTAATTAAGACTGGAATAGAAAATCAAATAACTATCTGAATGAAAATGCAAATTTTCAATTTCAGATTTTTTCTTTTCTTTTGAGTTAGGTCCTTTTCAGAATATCTATCAGATGTAGTTCAATGTCCAGCGTGGCTTTAGCCGGGGAAGTAGTTGTTTTCTGTTAGACATTCACAAAAAATAACTTCATTTTAATCGTGGATTTTTCAATTCACAGAAAAATCTTTCTATCAATATTCAATTGAGAATGTTTCCCTTTTCAACATGAATACCCCACAAGAGCTTATCTTGACGATGGAAGATAGTGACTAAAGTTTATCTTTCAGTCGCAGATGATTCCACATCTGATTTTATGAACATCCTGTTTATATTTTCAACAAATCAAAAAAATATTTGCTGTCACTTCCTGCTCTTTACTTTCAAAGGGTAAAGACCTAAAAGTGAATCTTGCAGGTCAACTCCGCCCATATGATTGTTATATTCTTTGTCGATATCAGCGCAAGGTATATATTTGTTCTCATTTTAAGAGTAAAAGAACTGTTTTACTTGTGCTACTGTTTATGTACTACAATAATCTGAGAACAGTGACATAACTTTATTGTCATACCACTGTTCAGGATCTTCTATCACTATTACTAAACACGAGTGTAACCCTAAGGCTCTTACTCTTTGAGCTTCAAACAAGTGGGCAACAGCCATTCACGGATTTGTAATTTTGACTGGATAAGGACTGGAGACCGGTCCCCATCCCTTCCCATGATGGCTGTTCTCAAAAATGGCCGAGAAAGAATTTTGAATCTAAATTTTGAAAAATTAAATTTCTATAGAGGATGCAGCTTTCACTACCCAGGATAGGTTGAAAGATAGCCCATCACTCCAGAGAGTGCCTGGGACGTTTAAAGCGTGAGGGGTCGTCTATGTTGTAATCAGTAGCTTCCCTTACGAGGGGGTTCTCGTGGGTTATTGAGCAATCAAATACTTGCCGATTGCGTTCTCTGATTATACTCCTGATGGAAGGCAGGTTCAAGTCTTCAAGTATCCGATCGTTCTGCTTATACCACGGAGCATTCGTTATCATCCTCAGGACTTTCATTTGCGCCTTTCCAGGACGCGAATGCTAGTCCTGCAGGTTTGGCCCCAGGCGGCTGAGGCTTACAAAATGACAGGCCTGAACATCATTTTATAGATCTTGACTTTATTTTTTGAAGTTAGTTTACTTCTTCTATTAATCAGAGGGTAAAGTGCGCCGATTTTCTTAGCAATTTTGTTTTTTATTATATTCACATGCGGCTTCGAGGTGAGCCGACGATTCACAGTAACCCCAAAGTACTTGACTTGTTTCGACCATTCTATCTCCCTTCCAGATATAGTCACTTCCCTCTCCGGGTTGTTTCTCTTGCGACCCATCGAGATCGCTTGTGTTTTATCGGGATTTAACTTCATTTTCCACTCCAGTTACCACTGCTGGGGGTCGTTCAATGCATTCTGCAAATGAACAACACCCATTAGGTGGTTGGCTGACGAGGAAACTAAGGCCGTATCATCGGCGAACAGGGAGATTTTCACGTGTTCGGTTCGTGGTATATCGGAGATGAAGAGTGCGTATAATACAGGAGACAGTACTGCCCCCTGAGGAACGTCGGCCTCAATTTATGTCGGGTCCGAGAGGAAATTGTCAACCTTGGTCTGAAATGTCCTACCCATGAGGAATGACTTTATCCACTTCACCAGGCTCAAAGGCAAGTGAAAATCGATTGATTTGCAGAGCAGGTCTTCGTGTCATACTCTGTCAAATGCTTTACTTATGTCTAGAAGGACTATGAGCCCTATTGTTGGTGTTAAGTGAAGATATTGTATTTTCCACCAGCCTCAAAACCTGTTGCTCGGTGGAGTGAGCGCGACGAGTCATACCATTGGACTGCATGGATTTCCGTTTGCTGGAGTGAAGCTCTGTTTGTTGCAAAATACTACCCCTTTCTCAAAAAGGCCATAATTCGGCAATCTATTGGTACGTACAGTAGGTACTGAATGTATCTTTTTTGCGCTAAATATGCTACCGAAGAAGGACTAGAAAAATAATTGTCATAATAGAGCTTGTAGGGCTTATCTTTAGGAATCACAAGTCACACGTTACTTGCAATTTTGTTTTTATCTTTTCAAAACGATTTATAGGCATTACATCAGCTATTTTTGAAATTCTTGATTGTGTTGACCAATATTTCCTTGTAGTAGGTTGTCGAATGGGTGACATTCATAGTGATATTTCCATAAATTTTTCAATGGATGTGATGATTGGTCGAGCTGGCTGCGACTGAACCCTATGAATACATGTTTGGCGTACAATTTCAGTTACAAATTCATGCGGAAAGAAGTGCCAAAACAATTTATATGGATTATTTTTCCGACCCAAATATCGACCAATAGAATTGCACCATTCGACGTCACGTGGTACAACCTACATGGTATTATACTGATAATTTTTTGAAAATTTTCTCTGGTAGTTGCTATATATAAAAAACAAAACATGATCCAGTCAAATTAACCACACTTCAAACTGACAGGTTGAATTCAATTGTGACAATTGGAGATTTTGCATGAAAATGAGTCGATTTGGAGTTTGTTCTCTGTCCACCATCGATAAAAAGTCAAAGGAAATGTTCCCATTAATACGGAGAAGGCAAAAAACAGTTTGGAACCAATTTACTACTTTTTGGGACGGAAAAATAATCCCGAATACCACACGAGCTTCAAAATTATCTGGCATTTCCCTCAAGGTTCCCTGCAAACAAATAAAGTCGTCAAGTTTTTCAGGAAAAATCACTCGCGCTTCGCGCTCGTGATTTTTTAACCTGAAAAACTTGACTCCTTAATTTGTTTGCAACGAACCTATCGGGAAATACCCGATAATTTTGAAGCTCTTGTGGTATTATAAGTGAGAATCTATCTTCAAAATATGATCTGGCAGAAATTCAGAACATATAAAATCAACATCTTGTATTCGTGTTTTTGTTGTAGTTTTTTCATTTTAGTGGCTCTTTTTTTCCCTGTTTTTCTGTTCTTGAAGTCTTGCTGAAGGAATATTAATCTCAGGATCCTCTTCAGAGTGATCCCACTTAAAATGATCCACATTCTGCAGGTGTACAGGTTCTAAAATATCATCGTCTGAAAGTTCCGAGTCTGAACTTCCCTTATTTTATACTCGGTAGCTGCTGACTTTCTACCATAAAATATTGTAGGGGCAATAAAATCCATATTTCTAAGAAAAGTATTCATAAGGATGACAAAACAACATGTGCATAATGTTTCCAAGTGGGAACAAAAGAATGTAGTAACAAATCAAGGAAATCTAACAATTTCTTAGTACTCCTGTTTACTAGCAATGATTATTATCTACCATCTACCGGTGTTTTCAATACAAATTCCACAATTACAGAAAGGCTACATACATAACCTATGGATGTTAGAAACATTCATACGAACTGAATAAATTTGTAAGCTTTAGTACATTGCAGTGTCACCTATTGACAAGTAGCAGTACTACGATGTTCCCAGAAAAAAGTTATATTCTATATGTCCTCGTAGCCTCCATACATAACATTGTCCTGGACGACATTTCTCTATTTTTTCAAAACTGTGTTGAATTCACCTTGGAATTAAAAATATTCATAGAATAGACGCGGCCGATACTAGATGAATCCATAATTAAAGGAAACTAAAAACACTTCACCACGATTTTCACAAAAAATTGGTTTACAAATGTGTTTCGCTATACTCCAGCTTTTTCAAGTGGAGATGAACTGAATTACAATTACCGGGGTTCGATATAAATAATAGGAGCAGATAGTCAGTTGGATATTGGTTGTTAGTTAAGTTATTATTGGACGAAAGATTATTCAATTTCTAGTAAAAAGATTTAAAAGGGGCGAATTATTCAAATTAATCTGGTCGTTCAATGAATATTGTGAGTTCTTGTCTTTGTTAATCTTCGACCTATATTTTCTTCATGCAATAGTTCAGAGTCATAAGCAAATCAATGCTTCTTAGTCTGGAGATGGTTAGCGAAAGTTGAATAAGATTTTCCCTCAATAAAACTGTTTCTATGCTCGGATATGCGTTGCTTGAAAGCTCTACCTTTGTCCTATGAAATGACTTGGATAAGTACCACAAGTTAGTTTATATACTCCAGATTTGCCGGACTTTTCAATTCGATCTTTGTTGTTTTTGATTAATTTTCCCAAAGTATTATTTGTTCTGAAGGCAATATTAATATCTTCACAAAAAGCAACTGTATTTGAAAATAATTACCATACAATTCTGTATGTAGGTTCAAATTATAAGGATGGAACTTATGTTTCAATATAATTCTTTTCACGCTACTTTGTGAAATATCCGTTTGCGCTGCTATTTCCCTAGTGCTCAAGTGAAGATTTACCTATAGCATCAATAAAATTCGTTACTCATTTTTCTCATTGATTCGACCACCAACAATCTCCTTTTTGGTTTAAGACACACTACCAGTGGGTTCCAACCGATTTCTCAACTTTTGGAATAAAGACACCCGTGGAGTTCCTTTTTCTGTATATTTTTGATGTAATATTCTGCTTGCTAATAAAGGATTTCTGTGAAGACTGGCTAGACGCGCTGGTATCACACAATCACAAAATTGCAGAAGTAACCCCTTCACTACACTTTTTCACTTAACACCTATATGCGCATTTCGATAACAAAGTTATCATCATCAGTGGGTTAACTACACTAAATGAATTGTGAATTCTTTGTCCTTTTTTCACTGGCAGCACGACTTCGTGGTCTCAAGTATGAAATAAACATAATCCATAGCCGTTACATTTCTACCAAAATGTAAGAAGGAAATGCAATGATACTTATTACGAATTTGTATACTGCAAACACGGATTTACTTGAGAATATGGTTGAATACCTACAAAATGAATATATAATAATACTAATACCTATTCCCCTCACCACTTGTTATTATGAAGGAATTGAAGTGAATATTTGGGCAAAATTACTATAGTAAATAGTCAGCTCGAAATAAAATATTTAGATAGAAATTCCCGAGATACATTTTAACTGTACATTCGTTTCTGAGAATCGGACATTATTTCAGAATGAGGGTTTTTAGTTGATACCTCATAATCAAAATATGCTTACTTCTTAAGTAAAACCAACACAATTCTAAATTGTTATTATGAAGGATAATGAATGCAAAGTGGATGTACCTGTCCCATTATAGGATAATCACTTGGTATTAAAAGCAATTAAATAAAGGAATTCTGGGTTTCCCCCGTCGGCTAGTTTCTACAAAATGCAATATAATACTGTTTTGCTGTGAAGGGGAGTCCGTGACGAGCTACTGCTTATTCTGGATACGTTTGTGATCTTTGAGTTGTGTTCATGAAAATGGCATCGGGTGCAAACTTTACACCAGGTGAACCCAATACATTTGTTGCATATTCTGTAAGAGAAAAAACTATAGTGCTTAATGTGCATGATGCACTTGTTTATCAACAACCCACGAGTTCCGTTCGCCAGATAGTGTCTACATGTTCTAATACGAAGGGAGTGAGTGAAAGAACAATTTACAGATTTTTAAACGAGAGGAAAAGTGGAGACATTAGTGCACCAAAACAAAATTTAGGAAGGAAGTCACTATCAACCGATGACTTTGATTGGACCGCCATCCGGAAGAAAGTATACTATTTTTATATAAATAAAAAGATACCAACAATAGACAAAGATCCAGAGTCAATTCAGGAAGACGACGATTTACCACAAGTAGGCAGAACCAAATTATGGAAAGTTTTACGCGAGATAGGCTTTGTCTGGGAAAAGCAGAATAGAAAGTCCCTCCTCATGAAGACGGAATTGTGCGTTAGAGAAGAAATTATTTAAGGACGATCAGGAAGTATCGATCTGAAGGACATACTATGCAGAAAACATGGGTCGACACTAACATAAAAATTTCCCGCCAAGCACTCATGGAAGGATATTCCACTGGGTTACCTGCATCGATCGGAAAAGGGCGTAGGTCACCCATATTGGAAATGAGCATAGTTTTGTCGATGGTGGTTTGCCGCAATTCGTCTCGAAATCAGAAGATTACCACGAAGAGATGAATGCGGATGTGTTTGAGGACTACTTTTCACAAATGATACAGCTGTTGCCTGCGAATGCCGTCATTGTCATGGATAATGCTAGCTACCATTTCAGGCTTTTGGAAGCATTGCCAACATCAAAATGAAATAAAAAAACATTTGCTTGGTTACAGCAGAAAGATCTCCCACATGATAATAGCAGGGTAAAAAAAGAATTATTATCCATTGCGAGGCAACACAAAACAAACTACAAACAGTACGTAGTTGACGAAATGGCTAAATAAAAAGAGATGGTTGTATTACGATTACCTCCATACCATTATGAGCTCAATCCTATCGAGCTCATATGGGCTCAAGTGAAAGGAGACGTTGCCAGGAACAACACTACTTTTAAATTGGATGATGTACGTCAGCTTCTTCTAGCATCGTTCTCCAAAGTGACAAGCGACAATTGTAAAAATGCTGTAAATCATGTATTAACAGAAGAACAGAGGATGTGGGATCTTTAAAATTCAATTGAACTGTGGAATCTCTAGTAATTCCAATAGGACCCGAAGATTCATCTGATTCGGATACCGATGATGATTGTGAAATGGACATTTAGGTAAGTAACTACATACATGTATTACCATCACTTTCTGCAACTAAAACATTTTAGTCGCGCACAGGACGCAGTTATAATAGTTTGACAAGTGTAAGTTTGATACATCCAATAATCGATTAATTGTCAATTATTACTCTAAATTTAATATTGTTATAAACATGTTTCCAGAAATTTTTATAATTAAATAAATATTAAAACATGGTTTACCGAACGCACGTCACTGATCAGTACTTTTACCATCGATGCTTTGTAATAATTCCATCGTTATATTGTCATTAGAGATAAAACAGAGTGGACTAGGAGAGTTCACTCGAAAACACATGGAGTTCTATCAGAACATGTTTGTTATCATGAAATTTATTTGAGCCGACTGTAAACAAGTTTTCGCAGATTTGCATTTATAATAAGGATTTTTAGCTGCCAGCGAAAAAAGGACAGGGTATAACATTATCTCACAATTGATACCTGTTTCTAATTGGGATATTTCATACTGATAACTGCTCCTCAAGTCGCTAATAGGATCTTGATGGGGGATCAAAGACATGTATTCAACGCTGTTTTCTTTTATCCCCATAGAACCATCAAGATCCTATTAACGACATGAGAAGCAGTAATTAGTATAAAATAAACCCAATTAGAAACAGCAGGTATAAATTTCAAGATAATGTTACAATTTATTCAGTGTAGTTAACCTACTGATGATGATAACTTATCGAAATGCGCATATAGGTGTGAAGTGAAAAAGTGTGGTAAAAGGCCCAGCAAACACAATAGTATAAAATTGACATAAATATTACATAACAGATGAAACATTTATTTGTTGAAAATATGAACAGGATGTTGATAAAATCAGATGTGGAATCATCTGCGACTGAAAGATAAACTTTAGTCACTATCTTTCATCGTTAAGATAACCTTTTGTGGGGTATTCATATTGGAAAGGGAAACATTCTCAATTGAATATCGAATAGAAAGATTCTGAGAATTGAAAAATCCTCGATAAATGAAGTAATTTTTTGTGAAAGTCTAGCAAAAAACAACTTCTTTCCCGGCTAAAGCCATGCTGGACATTGAACTACATCTGATAGATATTCTGAAAAGACCCTAACTCAGAAGAACAAATCTGAAATTGAAAATTTGCATTTTCATTCAGATAGGTATTTGGTTTTTTATTTCAGTCTCAATTAAGAACTCATAAAGATGAATGAGGCGAAGAAGCATGTTTTCCAAAAGAGAGTACTCACCAGAAATCACTCGTGACATTGATGCAATAGAGGCATCGCATTCACTAGGTCTTCAGTACATTTTTGTCGACGAAAATCTATTTCACGCTTTCACGATCATCAGGAAGACCGGAAGAAATGGGAAACACATTTTCAAGAAGCAATCTCACTTTGCAAAGATGGAAGAAGTTAGAATCATTTCTTTTGGCGAGACACTTTGAAATTAGTGTTTTTTGACATCAAAACATGTCATGGGGTATGATACATTTATTTGTTGAAATAAATGTGTAGCTTTAGCCGGGGAAGAAGTTGTTTTCTGTTAGATATTACCAGAAATAACAAAATTTTTATCGATTTTTTAATTTTCAGAAGAATCTTTCTATTCAATAGAGAATGTTTCACTTTTCAACATTCACATTACCGTTATGCATGTACTTCACATATTATATAATCATGAGTTTTAAAAAGTCCCTGGGCATAAATGGTACATATCTTTATGTTGACATGATATTGCCATTTTCGGTTTTTTCCAATAGCTGTGTTATTTTCAATTTTCATTTGCCAGTGACGAATTATTCATATTTTATAGTGTCAGATTACAATGGAGAAAATAAAAGTTACATGTGAGTAAAAAAAAATATTTAATTATTCCTAATTATTATTTGGCATTAAAAAAACATAATCATAAATTCTATCGATATTCATCTTCCATGATGATTTATTGGCCTACTTCAGCATCTTTTATCTTCAATTCTTGTTTAGCCTTTGTCGTCTCAATCTCAAGCACTCCACTGCCTGTTTTTCTATGTCATAGAAGGGTGACAGCTGATGATACTTTCTAAAAAGATTAGTTAATAATATTCGTCAATTGAAATCAACACTATATTCCCTGTTAATATTTTGACTGATCTTAAATCTTTCGCTTTGAAATCTTCTCTTTGTCCTCACCATGAACATTGTGTCGCCAACTCATTAGTGATCAGAAAATAATTGGACAAGGCATCTATGTAGATGGTCTTTCCCATCTCTTCCGCCCAGGGATTTGAAATGACGTACCTGAAAAGTAGGTTCAGTCAAAATACAAGATCATATTGAGTTAATTTTCAGGGTGTTCACATAATTTGGGTGTGTAAGAAGACAAGGTAACTTGAGACTTCTTAAAAATTATAATATTGAACTTACCAAAGAACTATTTGAATTGTCAGTTTCTAACTGCAGTTCAAATTCCTGAACTGCTTGAAGAGTTTTCAGGGGAACATTTTGTAATGCCTGGAAATCGACTGCCTGATGTCCAAACTCCAAGGAATTAACATTGGTGAAGATTTAATCTGAATATTTTCATTCGATAAATAAATTGTTCGCAGTTCAACTGAAACGGAAAAATATATTAACATTTAAATAACCATTCGTTAATACAATGCTTCCAGAGTTTTAGTTTTTCCTACAATCAATACAATGAAAACCAAATACATTTAAAACAGGAACTTATTATTACCCTACTGCTGTTAAGCTAAAGATGCCTGTTTGACATACATATGTGTATTACTATTTTTCACACTACCAACCAATTTAGGTTCATATATTCCTCTAAAAAATATTTAAAAAAATCATCTTCGGGATTTTCAAGCCGAAAAACACCTATTACAAATGGTTCTGTATGAATGATTACTAGGTTCAGTAGAACAAATTCATTTTTCATCATTTGATGAAATTCCCCTCTGCTGTCTCTTAGAAAAGTTATGAACATTTCATAGCAACTTAATTTCCTTGTTTTAATGATCTACTCACGTTTTCACTTGATCACTATGGTAATAATCGCACACCTATGAAAACAAATCAAATAACACAGATCTCACTAGAAATTGATTTTGATGAACGCTAATGCTTGATTACCGAGAAAATGAAAAAATAATTATGATCCGTCAAAAATTCAAGGGAAGTTTTTTATGACCAACATACTACCATAATACACAATATTTAGTGAAACTTTCGTAGTATTGCCAATCTAAAGTAGAATCAACAGCAATTTGTAGTATTTACGTAAAACACGAGATAATATATTGACAGTTAATTTTGACATAACAGCTACATAATATTAACGTTAACTATTCACAAAAATATGGGGGTTGAGATATCTTATTAATGTTATGTAGTATTCAAGTAAATTATTTTATATACGCATTTTCCGTTAATTTTATGTAATATTCAAAGCAATATAACAGATGTGTTTGCTGGGGAGTTACTTGTACAATTTTGTGAAAGGATTTCTGTCACTTTCGCCAATATAGTAGACCATATTCACTTATTCTTCGCTAGTGAAATTCATTAGCAACAATTAAACGTAAAATTACTGGAAGTTCACGGATGTGTCAAATTTGACGACAGCGGCCTCCTCGATTCCTTGTTTTTCGAAAAATCCATAAACATTTCTTAGTTTGCAACAAATTTCACAAACAACAGACCCCACACCCTTGTATCGACAAAAAGCTCTTGAAATATGCCATGCACTGTTGCAATAAAATATGAGGTATTGAATTTGAAAAAGTCGAGTTATTGCCATTTTCAATTTGTCATTTTGAAAATATGGTAGTAGTACATCTCAAAGCATGCGCTAAAGTCTAAGGAATCGACTGGAAAATAGTTGATTGAGTTATCTTGAATACTTCTGATGTTATTCATTTCAAAGATTCCGTTACATATACAGGGTGTAATTCAAATGATGTCATTAATTTCAGGGGGTGATTCCTTGTCATATTTCATGGAAAAAAGTTCATATAAACGTGTGTCCTAGTGTGTTTCCGAGTAACGGGGTGTCCAAAGTTTAATGAAAAATCGGTTTTTCATGAATTACTCAAAATTATTTTCGCCGATTTTGATTAAACTTCGTGTGTGTTTCATTTGTAATACTATGCTTCTTGTCATGAAATTAGATTTTGAATTTTGTTTCCAGTGGTGTCGCAGAGGGTAACCAGATTGATATTTACGATAATAAATATTGTACGCTAATGTTTTCGCTGAGTTTGGTATTATTTGAAATCAATGGCTAAACAGTGGCGTAGAAATGGGGGGTGACGATCATTTGAGTGTAAAAATGTGTTTTGCTATTCGTCGTCATTTGAACATACTGTGAAATGAAAATCTGTTTGGTTTGGCAAGTAGATGGAAGAAGTATTCAAACTACTAGTTTATGTCCAATTTATTCGGAAAACAGCATAGGTATTAATGAAAAATAATTAAAGCAGATGCTCAAAATGGGAACCTCCACTTGCAATACAAGCATCTAGCCTCCTTCTCATTGACTGCCGCACACGTTCAAAATGTCCTGGGGTGTTGCGTATGACATTAGAATTATGCATAATTCTATTCTTCAAGTCATTGTCATCGACAACTGGTGTCGCATAAACAAGCCATTTCAGATATCCTCGAAAGAAATAATCCAGAGGGTTCAAGTCTGGAGATCGTGGTGGCCACGGTTGAGGTCCCCCACGACCTATCCACTGGTGAGCAAAAGTATCATTGATATATTCACGAGCGGTTACACTGAAATGAGCAGGTGACCCGTCGTGCATAAACCACATATTTCGCCTTACTAGCAAAGGTACATCCTGTTACAATTCTGGCAATGTTCCTTCTAGAAATTGTACGTCACACCATTGAGTCGAGGAGGAAGAAAATGCGGCCCTATTAGATGATCGCCACAAATTCCCGCCCAGACGTTGACCGAAAACTCCTGCTGAAATTAACTTTTTACAATGGCATGAGGATTCTCGTAGTCCCAAGAATGAGTGTTTGAATGGATGAAAATTTATGATGGCATCCCATGAAAAACTTGCTTCATCTGTGAATAAAATTTCAGACGTAAAATTGCGATTATTTACAATTTGTTGACGAAACCACTGACAAAACTCCAATCGTCTGGGAAAATCTCTTGGTAACAGTGCCTGCACCCGTTGTTTGTGGTATGGATATAATAAATTCGTATGCAGAACCTTCCAAACACTTTGATGACTGACATGGAACTGTAACGCTAATTTTCGGGTACTTAATGATGATTGTTGTCAACTTCTTGGAGAATTGCTTCCTCTAACTGTGGTGACATTATTGTCCTCGGTCTGCCAGGACGCTCAGCCTGTTTAGTTACAGATCCAGTTTCACACAGTCTAGCATGAACCTGGTGAAAGTTCTTTCTGCTGGCATATCTCTAATCGGATATCGTTCTCGATAGAGTCGACGAGCTTCTGCGCATTCCATCTGCAAGTCCATACACAAATGCATCTGGCATTGCGGTGTTCATATTTACTCGATAGTATGTAAACAATCGTGTTTGCGTGCCGCTCAAACAATTTCACGATACTTGTGACTTGTCCTACTGTGTAAAACAATCAGAATTTTCTTATCGTTGGTATTAGTTTTAAATTCTACAGAAAAAACTAAAAAGACTATGAACATCATGTCAAACAATCAAAATTTCGTACCCATGTGGGTAAATAATTTTCCTTTAAAATTAATGTCATTCCGTAAAAAATGTCACAAAGTTTTATCAACCTTGTCGGGTTTGAGATGAATTTAATTCAAAAGTAAATAATGTTTATCCCTTATAACCCTACATAATAAATTTTTACTTTGATTCGGTAATGTTTGAAAATTAAAAAAATGAAAAAACTTATAGAGGAACTTTTATACAAATGCACTGAAAAGAACAAAAGGATTTCTTTCATTTTTTGGTCTAGGTTATTCTGTAACAGGCTCACCGTGGATACAAATTGTATTTTACGGCAGATTTTGAATCGT
Source organism: Gonioctena quinquepunctata (assembly GCA_018342105.1). Taxonomy (NCBI): domain Eukaryota; kingdom Metazoa; phylum Arthropoda; class Insecta; order Coleoptera; family Chrysomelidae; genus Gonioctena; species Gonioctena quinquepunctata. The sequence continues at coordinate 91,677 of JAFIRS010000531.1, forward strand.
TACGAATTAGATAAAAATGAAAAAATGATTTTTCCATTTTAGTGATTTCATGAAAGAATTATTCAAAGATGTGTTTTAATAATTTTTCTTGATTTTCGATTTAATAAAAATATCATGTTATACAAAACGTGGCTGACATGATTTTTACCATTAATATCATTGAGGTAATCCTCTGTGACGACACTGGAATTTTAATCCTAAACTAATTTCATGAAAAGAAGCCCCTTGTTACTGCTAACAAACTTACCTCGTGTCATCAAAATCGGCGTAAAGACTTTTGAGTTATTAATAAAAAACCTATTTTATAGTAACACTTTGACACCTCGTTACTCATGAAATATGACAAGGAATCACCCCCTGAAATTATTGACATCATTCAAGTTACACCCTGTATTCATACATACATTTACATATAGGTGGAGCATGATTTAAAAAAAAAACTGACGAATCACAGGATTGCATGTATCCAGTGCCATGTGGTTTACTATGGTTTGAGACTGAATATGGTGGTCCTGATATAATTTATCTAGTTGCAAGAATGATGACGGTTTGCTTGAAGAATATACAAAGAGCGGTTACGGCAAAGAGGCATAATGTATTGCCGGATATCATCTGGCGTCATCTGCGCTCGACATAAAAAAGTATGCTCTCGGAAACGTGCAAAAACAGCTCGAAATGCTACATTAATCTCTCTTATTGGCGTCACATCTGACAAAAAAAGAACAATTCGTCAAATTCATTACCGCTTTGAATTGATATATTCCAAGATTGATTGATCACCGATTATAAATTGGGATGTTTTTCGTTTGAGTGATAAAATTGTTGGAAGGGGTTCAAGTGAATACGGTAATTGATGGGGGCATCATTGATGAATATATTATCGTTGCTTATCTAAGAGTATAACAAAAAAAGCAGTAATATGTGAGTCTCGCAGAAGTACTGTTCTGTATTATTGTAAAGTATACATCCGTAGATTTATATATATTTATAAAGTGTGTCCCAGCTGGAACTTTCCCTTTTATAATTTCCCCAAAAACTTTGAAAACACTGAAAAACCCAGCCTCGATTTTTTTTTTTTTTTTTTTTTTTTTTTTTTTTTTTTTTTTTTTTTTTTTTTTTTTTTTTTTTTTTTTTTTTTTTTTTTTTGGGGGGGGGGGGGGGGGGGGGGGGGGGGGGGGGGGGGGGGGGGGGGGGGGGGGGGGGGGGGGGGGGGGGGGGGGGGGGGGGGGGGGGGGGGGGGGGGGGGGGGGGGGGGGGGGGGGGGGGGGGGGGGGGGCTGGAGCGAATCGGTAAACGTGATTATTGGAAGGTATGGTAAACGTAATCGTAATGGTATTAGCGTGGGTCTAAAGGTGCTTTAAAATTTCATTAATCGTCGTGATAGTGATAAATGCGTAAGTGCTAAAGGGTTAATCGTATGCGGAATCGAATGGTAATGGTTGGGAATCTGAAATGGTATCGTTGGTGATCGGCGTGTGTGATAATATGCGTTCACGTTCCCTAATGCGGGAATGCGTTCGTTGCGTAAAGCGGGAATGCGGGAATGCGTAATGCGTAATGCGTATCCCTTCGTAATGCATGCGTAAGGTAATGCGTTCGTATGTAATGCGTATGCGGGAATGCGTAATCGTATGCGTAATCGTATGGGGTAAGTGAATGCGTAAAGCGTATTAAGTAATAAAGTAGAAATATTAAGTAATGCATTATCGTTCGTTCGTAATGCGTAATGCGTTCGTAATGCGTTCGTAAAATAATGCTGCGTTCGCGTACGTATCGTAATGCTGTCGTATGCTAAATGCGGAATGCTAAAGCGGGAATGCGTAATGCGTAATGCGTAATGATGCGAATGCGTAATGCGTAGCATGTAACGTAATATGCGTATGCGTATGAGTTCGTATGCGTCGTAATGCGTAATGCGTGTCGTAATGCTAATGCGTATACGTATACTAATGCGTATGCGTAATGCATGCGTTGCGTATCGTAATGCGTATCGTTGCGTAATGGAAGCGATGCGTAGGTAATGTGTACGTATGCGTATCGTATGCAGCATCTATCGTATGCCGTATGCGTATGCGTATGCGTAATCGTAATGCGTACGTATGCGTATGTATATGCGTATGCGTAATGAATGCGTATCGTAATGCGTAATGCATATGCGTAATGTATCGTATGCGTATCGTAATGCTATGCAGTGTATCGTATGCATGCGTATAATGCGTATGCGTAATGCGTAATGCGTATATGTACGTTGCTAATGCGTATGCGTAATGCGTATGCGTATGCGTATGTGCGTAATGGTAATGCGTATGCGTATCGTAATGCATGCGTAATGCGTAATGCGTAATGCGTAATGCGTAATGCGTTGCAGTATCTATGCGTAATGCGTACGTATCAGTAATGCGTATTTCGTTGCGTATGCGTATGCGTGGGTAATGCAGTCGTATGCGTATGCGTTGCTGCGTATGGCGTAATGCAAAAAAAAAAAAAAAAAAAAAAAAAAAAAAAAAAAAAAAAAAAAAAAAAAAAAAAAAAAAAAAAAAAAAAAAAAAAAAAAAAAAAAAAAAAAAAAAAAAAAAAAAAAAAAAAAAAAAATAATGCGTATGCGTATGCGTAATGCATGCGTACGTAATGCGTATGCGTATGCGTAATGCGTATGCGTATGCGTAATCGTATGCGTAATGCGTATGCGTAATGCGTATGCGTATGCATGCGTATGCGTATGCGTAATGCGTATGGTATCGTGCGTATGCGTAATGCGTATGCGTATGCGTAATGCGGTAATGCATGCGTATGCGTAATGCGTAATGCGTAATGCGTATGCATGCGTATGCGGAATGCGTATGCGTATGCGTATGCGTAATGCTATGCGTATGCGTATGCGTAATGCGTATACGTATGCTAATGCGTATGCGTACGATGCGTATGCGTAATGCGTATGCGTATCGTATGCGTAGTCACGTAATGCGGTAATGCGTAATGCAGTATGCGTAATGCGTAATGCGTAATGCGTAATGCGTAATGCGTATGCACGTAATGCGTAATGCGTAATGCGTATGCGTATGCGTATGCGTATGCGTATGCGTAACTGCGTGCGTAATGCGTATGCGTAATGCGTATGCGTAATGCGTAATGCGTAATGCGTAATGCGTAAAGCGTATCGTAATGACGTAATGCGTATGCGTAATGCGATGCGTAATGCGTAATGCGTAATGCGTAATGCGATGTCATCGTAATGCGTAATGCGTATGCGTAATGCGTATGCTAATGCATTGTCTGTGCGTACATGCGTAATCGTATGTAATGCGTATGCGTATCGTATGCGTAATGCGTAAAGCGTAATGCGTAATGCGTATCGTAATGCGTAAAGCGTATCATGGTTCGTAATGCGTAAAGCATGCGTATGCGTAATGCAGTAATGCGTATGCGTAATGCGTAAAGCGTGTCGTAATGACGTAATGCGTAAAGCGTAATGCGTATGCGTAATGCGTAAAGCGTAATGATGCGTATGCGTAAAGCGTAATGCGTAATATGCGTTCGTATGCGTAATGCGTAATGCGTAATGCGTAATGCGTAAAGTATGCGTATGCGTAATGCGTAATGCGTAATGCGTAATGCGTAATGCGTAATGCGTCTGGTATGTCGTAATGCGTAATGCGTATGCATTAATGCGTAATGCGTAATGCGATGCGTATCATGCGTAATGCGGTAAAGCGTGTCGTAATGCGTAATACGTATGCGATGCGGGAATGCGTAATGCGTACGTAATGCGTAATGCGTAATGCGTAATGCGTAATGCATGTCATGTACGTATGCGTAATGCGTAATGCGTAATGCGTCAATGCGTAATCGTAATGCGTAATGCGTAATCGTAAAAGCGTAATGCGTAAAGCGTATGCGTAAAGCGTAATGCGTAATGCGGTAATGCGTAATGCGTAATGCGTAATGCGTATCGTATCCGTATGCGTGTCGTAATGCGTGATGCGGCAATGCGTAATGCGTAATGCGTATGCGTAATGCGTAATGCGTAAAGCGTAATGCGTAATGCGTATGCGTATCGTAAAGCGAAAATAAAGCGTATGCGTAATGCGTATGCGTAATGCGTAAAGCGTAGTCGTAATGCATAATGCGTATGCGTAATGCGTAATGCGTAATGCGTAATGCGTATGCGTATGCGTAATGCGTATACGTAATGCGTATGCGTAATGCGTAAATGCGTAATGCGTATGCGTAATGCGTAATGCGTAATGCGTAATGCGGGAATGCGTATGCGTATGCGTAAAGCGTAATGCGTATGCGTAATGCGTAAAGCGGGAATGCGTAATCGTAAAGCGTAAAGCGTAATGCGTAATGCGTATGCGTAAAGCGTAATGCGTAATGCGTATGCGTACGTATGCGTATGCGTATGCGTAATGCGTATGCGTATGCAGTAATGGTAATACGTAATGCGGTAGTGCGTAATGCGTACTGCGTATGCGTATGCATTAATGCGTATGCGTATGCGTATGCGTGTGCGTATCGCTGCATACTCCCTCCCTTCCTCCACTCCATCCATGTCCATATTATGTCCATATACTCCCCCATACTCTATATCCATATCCATGCTCACTGCCATATCCATATACCATATACATATACATGTCCATATCCATATACTCCATGTCCCTCCATACTCATATCCATATCCATGTCTATGTCCATATTTATCCATGTCTCCATGTCTATACATGTCTGTCTATGCTCCATATCCATGCTCCATGCATATATATATACATGTCTATGCATGTATTATGCTCACATGTCCATATACATATTTATATACATGTCCATGTCTATGTCTATGCTCATGTCTATGCTCCATGTCTCCATGTCCATGTCTGTCTATGTCCATGCTCACTCTGTCTGTGCATGTCCATGTGTCTGTGTCTGTCTGTGTCTGTGTCTGTGTCTGTGTCTGTCTGTCTATGTCCATGTGTGTCTGTGTGTATCTGTCTGTGTCTGTCTGTCTCTGTCTGTATGTGTCTGTGTCTGTCTCTGTCTGTCTGTGTGTCTGTCTGTGTCTGTGTCTGTGTCTGTCTGTGTCTGTCTGTGTCTGTGTGTGTCTGTGTCTGTGTCTGTCTGTCTGTGTCTGTGTCTGTGTCTGTCTGTCTGTCTCTGTGTCTGTGTCTGTGTCTCCATGTCTGTCTGTCTGTCTGTGTCTGTCTCTGTCTGTCTGTCTGTGTCTGTCTGTCTCCTTCCTCCTTGTCTCGTTTCTCGTGTCCTTGTCTCGGCTGTCTCGTGTCGGCATGGGGCCATGGGCAGACATGGAGACATGGGCCATCAGGCAGGCATGGGGCATGGGCAGGCTATAGACATGGACATCAGACATGGGACATGGGCCATGGGGCAGACATCATGGGCCATGGGCATGGAGACATGGAGCATCAGACACATCAGGCATGGGCGTGAATATGGAGTATGGAGACATGAAGACATGGAGCCATGGGCAGTGGACATGGAGTGTCAGACATGGGTATGGGCATGGGCGTGGAGCATGGGCATGGAGCCTCAGACTATAGACATGGAGACATGGAGACATGGAACTGTAAGGCAGACATGGAGACATGGGCATGGGCATGGACATGGGCCATGGACACATTGAGACATCAAGACATGGAGACATGGACATAAGGCATGGAAAGCATGAGACATGGAGCATGGAGACATAGACTATGGGCATAAGGAGCAGACATGGGCCATGGAGCATGAGCAGGAGCGTAGACATAGACATGGGCTGTGGAGCATGGGCATGGAGGCATGGAGCATGGGCATGGAGGCATGGAGGCATGGAGCGTAGACATAGACATGGAGCATGTGGGCATGGGCATGGGCATGGAGGCATGGGCATAGACATGGGCATGGGCATGGAGCATGGGCATGGAGACATGAGGCAGCCGAGGACATGGGCATGGGCATGGGACATGGGCTATGGGCATGGGCATGGGCAGCAAGGCATAGACATGGGCATGGGCATGAGCCATGGGCATGGAGCATGGGCAGGCATGGGCATGGAGCATGGGCATGGGCATGGGCAGCTCAGGCAGCGGGCGCCGGAGCCGCTCCAGGCATGGGCACATGGGCATGGGCCCATAAGGTATGGGGCCATAGGCATGGGCATGGGTATGAACATGAGGCATAAAACTATGGAGCTAAGGCATGAGCCGTGCGTACATGCGGCCCGTATGCGTAATGCGTAATGCGTAATGCAGCCCATGCGTATCGTATGCATTAATGCATGTCACTTGTATGCGTATGCATGTCACATGTCATATGCATGTCTTGTGGCATGCTCACATGTCACGTATGCAGTAATGCGTAAAATGCACGCCAAAATGCGTAATGCTGTGGCTCACGCTGTCTGGTAATGCATTAATGTGCATAATGCGTAATGCGGCGTATGCATATGCGTAATGCGTATGCATGTACGTATGCGTAATGCATGTGCGTGTACGTGGCGTAATGCGTAATGCGTATGCGTGTCATGTCGTGTCTGTGTCGTATCGTGTCGTATGCAATGTCGTAATGCGTAATGCGTACGTATGCGTATGCGTATGCACGTAATGCGTATGCGTAATGCGTATGCGTAAGTAATGCGTAATGCATTAATGCATTATGCGTAATGAAGTAATGCAGTAGTGCAGAGAAGTAATGTCACGTCAGCCATTGATAAAAGTAAATGCATACTCCTCCATATACTCCCTATATATATATATATACTCCCCATATCCCTTCTCCATATATCCCTCTCCATATCCCTCTCCTATACTCCTCCCTTCCTCCTCCATATCTCTCCCTCCCTTTATACTCCCTCTTTCCTTCCTCTCCCTGTCCACTCATTTCTCCTCCTTTCTCCATTTTCCTTCCTTCCTCTCCTCTGTCTCCCTCCTTTCCTCCTCCTTTCCTCCCTCTCCTCTCCCTCCTCCTTTCTCCCTCATTTCTCCTTCCTTCTCTTTCTCCTCTTTCCTCCCTTCTCCTCCTTCCTCCTTTCCTCCTCTTTCTCCATTTCCTCTCCCTCTTTCCTCCTTTCCTCCTTTCTCCTCACTCCTTCCCTCTCCTTCTCCCTCTTTCCTCCTCTTTCCTCATTTATATACATAAATTTCATATACATAGAAACTTGTATAAACATGTCCCTTAAAACATGTCACATAGAGCTAATGCATAAAACATAAACATAAAACATAAATTTATCAAACATGGAGCATGGAAACATAGGTATAAAACATAATTTATAGGCATAAAACATAGGCATGGTATAAAGCATAGACATAAGAACATGGGCTTATAGGCATAAGAGCTATCAGGCATAGGCATGTGGAGCATAGACATGAACATAAGGCATGAGCATGGAGCATGGAGGCACTCAGGGCATGAGACATAAGAGCATAAGGCATGGGCATGGAGCATGGGCATGGGCATGGAGGCATGAGCATGGAGGCATGAGCATGAGGCATGGAGGCATGAGGCATGGGCATGGGCCTTAAGGCATGGAGGCAGGCATGGGCATAAGGCATGGTATAGGCCTTGGGCATGGGCATGAGAGCATGAGGCATGAGCCATAAAGGCATGGGCATGAGGCATGGGAGCATGGGCATGTGGGCATGAGGCATGGGCATGAGCATGGAGCGTAGGCATGGGCATGGGCAGCCAGGCATAGGCATGGGCATGGGCATGGGCATGGAGCATGGGCATGGGCATGGCCTCGGCATGTTATCGACATGGGCATGAGGCATGGGCATGGGCATGGGCATGAGGCATGGGCATGGGCGCGGGCATGGGCATGAGCATAAGGCATGAGGCATGGAGCATGGCATGGGCATGGAGGCATGGGCATAGGCATAAGACACATGGGCATGGGCATGGGCATAGGCATGGGCATGGGCATGGAAGACATGGGCATGGGCATAGACGCCGGGCATGAAGCATGGGCATGGAGCATGGAACATGGGGCATGGGCAATAGGCATGAGCATGGGCATGGGCCCATCAGGCATGGAGGCATGGGCATGGGCCATAAAGGCATAAGGCATAAAAGACATGGAGGCAAGCAAAGACATGGGCATGGGCATGGGCATGGAGCATAAGGTTGTAAAAGACATGGAGCATGGAGAGCCTGGAGACATGGGCATGGGCAGCCAGACATGGAGGCATGGAGACATGTAAAGACGCATAAGAGCATGGAGCATAAGGCATAGGCTATGGGCAGGGCAATAATGCGCTGTGCGTATGCGGTATGCGTAATGCGTATGCGTATGCGTATGCATCCATGCGTAATGCATGTCGTAATGCGTAATGCGTATGCGTAATGCGTGTCGTAATGCACGTAATGCGTATGCATGTCACGTAATGCGTAATGCGTAATGCAGTAATGCGTAATGCATGCATGTCCGCGGCATGCGTAATGCATTAATGCGTAATGCATGTCGTAATGCGGTAATGCATGCATGTGCAGTAATGCATGTCGTATGCGTGTCACGTAATGCGTAATAAAGTAATGCAGTATGCGTATGCGTAATGCATTAATACGTAATACGTAGCCCATGCGTAATGCATGCGAAATATGCGTAATAAAGGCAATGCATGCGTATCGTAATACGTAATGCGTATGCGTAATGCACGTAATGCGTAATGCATGTCGTATGCGTAATGCATGCATGTCGTATGCATGTCGTATGCGTATGCGGTAATGCGTAATGTATCACGTATGCATGCGTAATGCGTATGCGTAATGCGTAATGCAGTATGCATGCGGCATGCATGTCGTGAAAATGCACATGCGTATGCAGTATGCGCATTAATGCATGTCATGTCACGTATGCGTATGCGTAATCACGTATGCAGTAATGCAATGGCCAGTATGCATGTCACGTAATGCGTAATGCATGTCGTAATGCGTAATGCTGTGTCACGTAATGTATGCATGTACGTAATGCGTAATGCGTAATGCGTATCGTAATGCATGTCACGTATCACGTAATGCGAAATAATAAATAATGCATGTCTGTGAAAATACGTAATGCGTAATGCAGTAATGCGTATGCGTATGCGTATGCAGTATGCGTAATACGTAATAAATGTCACGTAATGCGTAATGCATGTCACATGTCATGTCGTAATAAAATGTCATGTCACATGTCGTAATGCATGTCACGTAATGCGTATCATGTCCGCGGTAATGCGTAATGCATGTCATATGCGTAATACATGTCACAGCCGAAAATGCGTAATGCATGTCACATGTCACATGTCTGGCAATACGTAATATGCAGTATGCGTATGCGTAATGCATGGCGTATGCGTATGCGTAATGCATGTCACGTATGCGTAATGCGTAAAATGCGTATGCATTAATACGTATGCGTATGCGTAATGCGTATGCGTAATACGTATCATGTCACGTATGCATGTCCTTATGCATGTCATGTCACGTAATGCAATGTCGTAATGCGTAATGCGTAATGCGTATGCGTATGCGTATGCAGCTGTCACGTAATGCATTAATGCGTATCGTAATGCGTATCACGTATGCATGTCGCGAAATATGCGTAATGCGTAATGCGTATGCATGTCGTAATACGTAATGCACGTATGCGTATGCGTAATGCGTAATAAATATGCGTAATGCGTATCGTAATGCGTAATACGTATTATGCGTATGCATGTCGTAATACACGTAATAAATGTCACATGCATGTGCGTATGCCTTAATAAATATGCATGTCATGCGTATGCATCAATACGTATCATGTCACGTATGCATTAATACGTAATACATATGCGTAATACGTAATACGTAATGCAGTAATACGTAATGCGAAAGTAATACGTAATGCGTAATGCATGTCTGTGTCGTATACGTAATACGTATGCAGCTATGCATGTATGCATATACCCATATCCCATATACATATACCATTATACATATACATATCCCAATAATATACCATATATACATATATCCCATATACCACAAAATATCCCATATACATATACATATACATATACCATATATACATATACATATATATATATATACCATATCCCATTTTCCATATACATAACATATACATATACATATACATATACATATACATATACATATACATATACATATACATATACATATACATATACATATACATATACATATACACATACAATCATACACATACACATACACATCACATCATACACTACACATACACATACACATCACATAAAATACACATCACATACACATCCCTACACATACACATCACATAAAATACACTTTACATAAAATACACATCACATACACATACATACATATACATATACATATACATATACATATACATATACATATACATATACAAAACATATCATATACATATACATATCATATACATATACATATACATTAAATCATATACATAGAACATAGCATACATAACATAAACATAAACATAAACATATCATATAAGTAATATATATATTATTTATATATATATATATATGTTTTCTATTTTCTATCTTTTCTATCTGGATGAAATGCAGATTTTCATTTCAGAATATCTATCAGATGTAGTTCATGTCAGCTGGCTTTCCCGGGGGAGTAGTTGTTTTCTGTTAGACATTCAAATAACTGTTTGGAAATCTTATTTTCAGTTCACAGAGAATATTTCTATCAATATTCAATTGAGAAAGTTCCTTTTCAACATGAATACCCACAAGGGGGTTTTTTGACGATGGAATGAGGACTAAAGTTTATCTTTCAGTCAATGATTCCACATCTGATTTTATGAACATCCCGTTTATATTTTCAACAAATCAACCATCATTATGTTTCCAACAAATAGACAAAAATAATCTACAAACAAGAACATCCTGTATGCTAATTTTGATTAACAAGGAAACATGACAAACTAATTCCGATTATTTTTATGAAAGAAATTTGTTATAATGTTGGTAAATTGAGATCTGTATATATTTTTCTTATTATCATCGATTGTTTCTATGATATATTCCAAGTCAGCTAGGAGATGTGGAATATTGGGCAAATATCAACATCAAATTAGCATCGATGAAGAACAGAAAAATATTCCTCCTAAAATGTAGAGAACTCAATTTATTTCCAAAACATATCACCAATGGAATAGAAAAAACAGGCTATCAAATCAATAACTTCAATAATAAATTAAGAAAGAAAATTTTGAATTTGGAAATTCAAATTACCATGAGCGATATATCTAAAATGACGAATGAATTTCAAAATATAAAAGAAAAAGTATCAGCATTGATTCCTCAATATATCATTTCAGAATTTGAACGCAGGGCCAACATCAATTATAATAGAAAATTCCATCTAATTAAACATAGAAATATTCATAAAATCGATGAATTGAAAAATGATAACATTTCCAAAATACATTTCGAAAAGAAATGGTTCAAAAATTTAACAGAAATCAATATTCCTACCGATATTCAGAATTTCCTATCACTTGGCCCAAAATTCAGTATATCTCCAATAACTGTGATATCAATATTCCACATCTCCTAGCTGACTTGGAATATATCATAGAAACATTCGATGATAATAAGAAAAATATATACAGATCTCAATTTACCAACATTATAACAAATTTCTTTCATAAAAATAATCGGAATATGCATTTTTTAAATGAACTATATATGAAAACAAAAAAATACTTGAAAGAAAACCCAGAAATTATTATAACAAACAGTGATAAGGGAAATGTAACTGTGGCAATGTATAAAAATGAGTATATTGACAAAAGTAAGACTTTATTAGAAGATAAACATTTTTACAAACAACTCAAATCTGATCCCACTTGTACTTTACAGCAAAAAGCTAATAAAATTGTTTCAAAACTCAGAGATACTAAGAAAATTAATAACTCTACAGCAAAATCTCTTATGATTTACAATTCGGTAGCTCCTCGTTTTTATACATTACCAAAAATTCATAAACCAATCCTATCAATGAGACCAATAGTATCTTCCATTGATACTCCCACCAGTAAACTCTCTGGATTTTAACCAAGATATTAACTAATGCTTATGAAACAGAAAACCCATACTATGTAAAAGATTCTTTCACATTCAGTGAATTCATCAATAATTATCAACTCCCACAAAATTATGTTATAATAGTCTTGATGTAATCTCCCTCTTTACTAATTTACCATTAACACTAATTAAAAAATGTATCTCCAAAAAATGAAACCAAATCAAAAATTATTGCACCTTTGATGAGTCCCATTTTATGAACATATTAGAATTCATTTTGATTCAACGTATTTTGTATTCGACGATAAATTCTTTAAACAAATTTTGGAACTCCTATGGGATCAAATATTTCCCCATTTCCGGCAAACTATGTTATGGATGATTTACTGATAATTGTGTTTCTCAAGTGAACTTTAACATTCCTTTTATCAAACGTTTCATGGATGATTTGATTTTATCTGTACCATATGATAGTATTGAAGAGATTCTATCCATCTTCAATTCTTATGACAGCAATATCCAATTCACTTCAGAAAAAGAAATACAAAACAGTATACCATTCTTAGATATGAGTCTAATCAGAACCGAACAAAATACCATTATTACAAAATGGTACAGAAAACCAATATGTAGTAATAGACTTATCAACTACTATTCATACCATTCAAATTCCTATCCAAAAAATCTCATCAATAAATTACTCTTTAACCAAAGAAACTATTATAGAAAATTCCTATCCAAAAAATCTCATCAATAAATTACTCTTTAACCAAAGAAACTCTATAATCCCTTCAATATCCGAACAAAATCTCAGAACAGAAGAACTGGGAACATCTATATTTAGATCTCTTCCCCATATCCAAGAACTCACTCCAAAACTAACAAATGTATTAAAAAATGAAAATGTCAAAATCGCGAAGAGAAATGTTAAAACCATATCAAAATTACACACAAAAGTGAAAAGTACGATTCAAAATAAACAAAAATCTAATGTTGTTTATAGAATACCGTGTAGAGACTGTTCTAAAACATATGTCGGTCAAACATCAAGAACCCTTAACAGTCGTATCATATCCCATAAGAGCGACTGTAAACGTAATGTTGATTCATGTGCTCTTTCTGAACATGTAAATGAAAGAGATCATCGGATGGACTATGATAATACGGAAATTCTAGATAACGAAACAAATGAAAACAAAAGAATATTTCTAGAGATGGTTCACATAAAAAATGATAAAGAATCAATGAATAAAAGAACTGATTTGAACAATCTCACGCAAATTTATACTTATTTGCTAGAAATGAATAACAGAAAAGATATATCGCCCTGTGATCAAAATTTTCCGCCTTGATCTTGAATTGATTAAAAAAGAAGTTGTCATTGTCGAAATTTATTTCATCTTTCATGAATTTCTGTTCATTTAATGTGCTAATTTTACATCAATCTCACGTTAGTAAGTAGACAAATAATATATATAATTTCATAATGTAATCCATACAATTGTAGTCGTCCTGAGGAAGGCAATGAAGATTGCCGAAAGCTTGACGGATACCAAAGAGTTTTCCTAATCAGCCCCATACTTGACTGCAACCCCACATAAAATCAGCTTGTATATATATATATATATATATATATATATACAAGCTGATTTTATGTGGGTATATATATATATATATATATATATATATACAAGTGGAAAAATTGTGTCCTTAAAAGTGGAATGCCGATAAGATTGTCGAAAGAGGACAAATAACGAACTACTTTCTAATTATTGGCCAACATTTCGTTTATTTACCGTATAAACTTCATCAGCGCCTAGAAAGACAACTAGTTGTAAGGACGTAGGAGAGAGGAATTTGAAAAAAGTTGAAATAAGGGCAAGTTAGTGAGTCATCAGTATGAAAAAATTCAAAATAAAAAAATATGGATTTTTTTTCTTTCCACATAAGTTGTTGAAAACGGAAATTTAGCAGAAATTTTTCAAACAATGATAAAAACATGAATTTTTTTATACCTCAACTAGAATCTCATGTAAAAAACAGTACCGGTTGGTCTTGAGCCAGCATGACTAAGTCATCTGCATATGCTTGTGTGTACAGTCCTGACTCATTTAGTTCTGTGAGAAGCTCGTTCACTACCAGGCACCATGATAGGGGTGACAGAACTCCTTCCTATGGTGGACTCCCCCTCAATATCTCGGCAGCTAAGGTTCTCCCTTTCAATTCTGTTGTTAACACTCGATGTGATTCGATCCCCGTAATAAAGGTGGCAGATTGACTCAAATGACGTGTTGTCAAAGGCTATGTCACTGAAGACCCCATTGCGGACTGTCTACTAGCCAGTTCTCTGTCTATCCTATATACAAGGTGGTGGAGAGCTGTGTCCGTGGAATTTCTCGCTTGGTAGCTAGCAGCCTTCCAAACGTTTTCATGAGAAAGGTCGTCAGACTGATAGGTCGACACGCCATGGCCTGGGAGTAGTCTGTTTTCCCAGGTTTAAGGAGGCTATCCTCAGTGGCCTCCATGCCTCCGGCATGTGGCCCATTGGGCCTAGGCCCACCATATGTCCAGGCCGGCGGGAGTGCCTGTGACGATCCCAGACACTGCTGGGCAAAGTCCAGGTCCTCTCTCGGTAACATGGTAGTGTGCTTAGTAGTCATGGCGAAAGCTATGGTGAACCCTCACGCGAATGGTAACTCGTCACACGTTACACGAGTAGCAAACGGCGGAAATCGGATGCGTCGGCTACCCATCAAATGTAATGGGAATGACTTCGTTGATGTGAGTTGAATATCGCATGCGAGGGCAGTCTCATTGACATGGGTACCCAGGAGACGAGGGAGCCCCACCGCTTGCGGTGCCTTATCAACAAGTGTTGGCCTCTGGAGGGCAGGGGTGCTAGATGGTGAGACAATGGAAAATGATACCGTAATTCAGTAGAAGAATGGGAGTACTTCGTCTGTGGGTTCGGACGTTTGGTTCCCGATCTCGGCGGGGAAAGACGCATTGGCCCGCTCGGGCACTCACATCCCAGAGCCAGTATCTCGTCTCATCAAGCGGCCCCACTGTGGCTGATCTATAAACGGAAGCTAGGATAACTCAGCGCGCTGATTGGTCGTACTCCAATCCCGAGTCTACCTCAAGAGAGTGGGGAGAGGTAAGCCGAAAGGTAGGGACTCTTCCTGTATCCGGGTAGGGATGGAAAGGAGTTGGTCTTTGTAGGAGATGGATGCATCAGTACTATTTAATAATAATAATATTATGTAGCCTATCAGGAGGGTAATACTATCCAGTCCCTCTTGGAGGAGAGCCAGAAATATACCATCTTCCCCAGGTGATTGAAATGGTGAGGGGGACTCCACAACACATCTCACATTCTCATGAGTTACCACCCTTGAGGCCGTTTCGTAGTTCATCTGAAGTTCCCTCATAGGACTCGTCCTCAAGGGTGGCTGAATAATTGGTTCCGATTCAGGAAAGTGTATGGAGATCGGGTGTTGTAAGGTCTCCTCCGCTGATGTGGCTTCTTTCCCATCAGATAGGGACAGTATAGCCACTCCTTACCCTGGATCTTTTCAGTGAACTTTGCAGAGCCTTGCTGCTGAGGGCATTGTGTCATGTTCTCGCAGTAGGCACGCCAACTGTCTCTTTGGGATTGCCGTATGGCTTTTTTATACTCTCTTTGGAAAGATCGTCAGTTGCCCCAGTGGAGTGGTACCATTAGAACACATTCCTTAGATTTCATTCTAAACGACGCATTCATTGATGGTTTCGAATCGAAAATTGGATCGATAACAATCATAATACAGTAATTGATTCTTGAAAATTATGCGGAAATTGGGGTTTATCTCTCATCAAGTATGCTGTGAATACAAAATTGAACGAAACCAGATTCATAACTTCAATTTTACGATGAAATCGAAAGTTATTATTATTTTGCGAATGAAGCAATCTTAATGTACAATTATACATTTTTCGATTTCGCCAATATCTCCAAGTAGGTCTCCTCAGTTCCGAAAACGAATAATGCTCACTCAATTTTTCATATTTATCCACATTCTTATCACAGAATTCTCATTGTTTGGTACAAAAATTAAAAATCTAAAGTATGCTATGAAAAAAAAAAACTTTGACGAGTAAGAAATGAGTTAGTAAACCATTGTGCTTGGGGTCATTAAATTTCTCAACAAACTGTATACAAGAGATAGAAAAGTGGACATGCTAATAATTTATAGCGAATGCAAGAAAAACTCGAGGAACGCTGCAACTTTATATGCTGATAGGTATCCATGTTTTCAATTGCTGTTGTGGAGAAACAACTCAGACAAGAAACTCTCAACCATGAAACTTTTATCATTGATGAGGAGACGAAAATCACTGTTTTAGCATTTGTAGGAATGAATCTCACCGCTCCTACTGGCGAAATTAGCCACGAGTTACACATTAGTCATGAGTCGGCAAGGAAGATTTTGAAAACCATGGGTACAGGTCGTTTAAGTATCAAGTGCACCAGCATTTGTGTGAACGTGATGGACATCGAATAATAGTTTATTTTGATTGGTAACTTGAGAACAATACTGGAAATCCCGACTTTGCTCCTTCAATATTGTTTTACGATGAGTCAAGATTTACGAACAATGGAATGTTCAACAGACAAAACTGCAGATATTGGGCACAACCACATCAACATTCAATGGACGGAAGTAACTTTCCCGAAAGAGTAAACGTATGGCTAGTGTGATAGTAAAATAATTGGATCAATTTTATTTCTAGGACAGGTGACATGGGCAAGGTGCTTAGAATTCCTTCAGAATGATATCGAAGAATTTTCAATGGACTTGCCACTTGCTGTTTCCGAAGTGACGTATTTTCAACAAGATGGGGCTCCTTCTCATAATACCATCCAAGTCATGCACTATTTAATGAACTGGTTCAATGAGCGAGTAATTGCAACGAATGGTGCTGTAGGTTGGCTGCCCGATCACCTGATCTCAATATCTTTGACTTTTTTGTGAGGTGTTATGTGGAAGAACGAGCGTTTTATACACCCCCTCGAACACTTGAAATTTTATAAAATCGTATTCGTGAAGTGTTTGTTACCATTAATCCCGCTATGCTGCGGAATGTGATGCGAAACAAAATTGGTAGGGCCAGAAAATGTCGGGAAGTTGGCGGAATGCACTTTGAACATTTGATTCCCTTCAACTATTTTTTTTGTTGGGATGGATTTTGAACATTTGTTATGTGAAAATTGATGTTTTTCAATGCAGTTCCATTCAATTCTGTATCCACAGCATACTTGATGAGCGATACACCTCAATTTCCTCATAATTTTTCGACAAATAAGTAGTATATTAGGATTGTTATCGATCCGATTTTCTATTCGAAACCATCAATGGATTTGAAGTGAAAATTATAATTCAACCAATGTGTGTCTGAGAGATGTTGTCATTTGGAAAAATTACCTTTTTTACAATTAGTGGTCATATAATATTTTTAACTCATCATTCATGCCAATCAGATTGGTTGAATTGGGTCCAACGCACTTTAGATGCAAAATTAAAGATGATTTTGAAAAATCAAATGTACCGAGTGGGCCAAATTTCTAAAGGGAAAATTTTGTTTTCAAACTCATTTGCAATGACGTATGAGAATTATGAAAAATGGGATATGGTAGTCTGTTTTATACAAACCGGGAAAAATGCAGAGGCAGCAAGCAATTTGTACCACGAGAGGTATCCAGAGAGGTGGTCAATTTAAAAAGAAATGGCCAAAATTATATGCATCAAATAGGGATAGGGAGTTGGGAGAAATGGTCGTTTTAAGAGCTGTTGCAAATAATCCCAAAACGTCAACAAAATTTAAAAATATCAATAACTTACGTTAGGCGAATTTTGAAAAAGCACAAATTCAAGCCATATAGGACCAGGAGTGTTCATAAACTCAGACCAGGAGATTTTGAACGCCGCATGGATTTTTGCCAGTGGTTCCTGGGCTTATGTAAGCAGTGCCGGCATTTTAAACCGCTACAATTCTTATACTTGGACACAATCCTCATTCTATTGTGGAGCAGAGAAGTCAAGGAAGATTTGGATTAAGTGTATGGGCAGGTGTTTTAAGGGATAGAATTATCGGCCCGTTCATTCATAATGGCAGTTTTACATCTCAGAGGTACTTAGAAATGTTTAGGCAACAAATTGAACCCCTTGTTGATGAATTGCCGCTAATGGAGCTCAGGAAAATATATTTTCATCACGACGGGGCCTCGCCTCACAGCACTGCAATTGTCAACAATTTTTTGGTTGCAAATTTTGGCAATAGCTGGATAGCCAACCAAGGACCCAACCGTTGGTCGGCCAGGTCACCGGACCTAACGCCTATGGACATTTACCTCCGGGGAAGGTTGAAAGATCTTATTTTTGAATTGCCGACCAACTCTAGACACGAATTGTTCAAAAGAGGTGCCGCCTGTGTGTACGAGAAGCTGGTAGACATTTCGAACACTTCTTCTGAGGAAGTATTTTGTTCTTGTTTGTTCTTTATGATTATTGTTGGAGTTTCATTCATTAGTAGTAAATATAGTATGAATTGTTATCAGTTTCATTGAAACTATGAGTTTTAATTACTGCTGTACAGCTTTCTTAACATTTGATAGCTACTAGTGAACACTTGCTTTCTGTTCCATCGCCGCGTCGTCCAAAGCCTACTTGTTCAAAGTGTACGTTTCAAAGTCTACATGAAAAAACCTGAAAGCTCTGCATTTCGGAGGTGACTCTAGCAAAACATCAAGTGTGCTACATTTTTGGAATGGTAATTTCAAGATCTGATGAAATATGCAAGAATATATAGGTTGTCTCATTTACAAAAATAATTTTCTCATTAATAATCATTGATATATGATTTGAAACAATAAGTTACTTACACCATTGAATTTTGCGTGAAAAAGTGTTCCAGAAATGTTTTCATAAAAACGAAGAACATGCTGTAACTCGGAAACGATGATAGATATCGATATGCGAAGTTTGTCATAAAAAGTGTCCAATTTGGCCCACTCGGTACCAATTTTTCGTCCCAAAACTATGTAATCGTATTAGGAATCGTCGATTGAATTCAAAAAATTAAAAAAATACAGGATGTTCCATTTGAAATTTCCAAGTTGGAGTCGTTTCCGGTGAAACCGAAAGTTATGGGAGAGTATGATATATAATTTTTTTTTTCATATAATATAATAAGTCATGTTCAGGTAAAGATGAATATAAAATATATAATGTAAAGAAGTAAAATGCTCTATTCAAAACTGCGATTTGGTGTCCTCTTGATCATAGAAGAGGACGTATGCTTCTCCACTCACGATAGATTTTGGTGATAGCGGTGATACTCTCGAGTAACTGTATATATTGAAAAAAAAAATTCAATCTTACACCCCTGCCAAGTTTGGATCTCATCCCCTCGGAAACTCTGAAGAACACGTTTACACCCGGTATAAGTCGGAATTTATATATGTTGCAGTCGCTCAGGACAGAGATGTTTGCTTATAATATAAATTACCAGAATTCCTAGAAATGAGATTTTCTTGCTCTTGAGTTCTCATCACCAGAAACTATCAACGGATCAATCTCTCCAATTCACGATTTGCGAAACACGTCACTGTTTCCAGTAATTTCGATAATCGGATCTGATCGAGATTGTCAGAGAATGAATGAGAGGAAGCGTTAAGGAAATTGACCTCATTTGTCAATAGGACTCCCCTTCCTTTCATTATGTTCATCAAACATTTCATCAGTCATGCCATATTGAACTCCATTAGATGGGAAGATTTATAGAAGGAATTGTTTCGGATACTCAGGATACAGAATAGACCAATAAATGATAAGTAATCTGATATTCCGCCTCTCCCAAGGGAGTAGTAGTTCCAAATTTAGTAGTAAAGCAGTAGCTTCTCATGAATAATGACTGAAAGAATATTCATCGAACCCATCTTCTGTCCTCACCAAGTTATAGCAGTAAGTTATAGATAGAAACTATACAGAGGATTATAAAAAAAATTATTGAAAACTAAATTGAGCAGCTAACTTAGCTTCGCCCGTGTATTTGGTTTCAATTTATGCCCGAGTTGTTGAATTCGTGTACCATTTTGATCTCTCAAATGATAATAATAATAATAATATGAAATCACAACCCAATTATAAAAACACATTGATAAGTCTACATGAATTATTTCGAATAGTCCAGTTGAAAACATAAATAAAGTTCATCAAAGACAATAAGAAATTCATGCTCATGCATTCATTCAGATATTCAGCGTGTAATTACTGAAATCAATTCCCAGATGAAGTTCAATACAATCTTACTCAATGCTGCTACCTTGTTGGGATCTGTCTGTCTGTCGTTTGGCACTACTGGTTCAGCATAATTTCAGAATACTGAATATCTTGGAGTAAATGTTCATTTAGCATTACCGATTCTATGGATTGAGTCATACTTGTATTAAATTCAATTTGTATTATTCCAAAGCTGTCTGATTGTTTTCATAGATGATTTAGCACACGATTCACAGTTTATTCATGCTGAATGAATGGCGATTCACACTGTTTTTTTTATTGATTTATTTAACGTCGGCCTATTTTCGCGACCAGGGCTAGACAGCGGTGAGCACACTCCTCCCAACCGGAAATTTCACCGAATCCTGTTTCAGAGGTAGGGTTCTTCAACGAGCACAACAGCAATGAACTCGGGACCGCTATTCTAACGTTCCCTCCGAAGCTGCGAGTATTCTACTACGCTACAGTTGTTGGGGCATTTCAACGCGCACCTTCCTTGTCAGGTGGTCACCCATCAAAGTACTAAACGCGCTCGACGTTGCTTTGTTCAGAAATCGATAAGACTCTCGTCTACCTGACCAAGCTGATTTAATTTTTCAAATAAATATTTCCTGACTCTGGACGAGTACAAGAGTTGAGATCTGATCAAATTCTGAAGATTTAATATCTGAATGATTTGTTACATTTTCAAATGTATATAATCGTGCACAAAAGATATGATTTGGAATAGTTACTGGTGCCTCGAATTATGATACTAATTATGCTCTGTTGTTGGTATTTCCATTATGCATCATGACAGATCAAAGTTCCCAAACAAATATGTTTATGTCCTGGAAATATTTAACCCTTTATTCATGAGCACATTAATTTCCATAGCCGTTTGGGTTGGATAAAAGTTAATCAATGACGTCCTGAAATGTTTGTCATATGTCGAGTTTCAAAATAACGAAGGGTGACGTACCAATTTTATAGTCTACCCCCACAAAGATTCACTCAAGTCTGAAATTTCTAAAGAGATAATAATCTGGTAATCATTGACTCAATACGTGGTGAGGCTTCCAACTTCATAATTTATTGTGATTAAGTGGAAGGTGTGAAATCTTTACCAAATTTATGATTATTTTCAATTAACCTTGCGGCGGCCACGTTTCCCGAAATCCCATGAGCGGGCGCGTTACAGCACTGAGGATCGCAAGCAGAAAAACACCAGTGTTTTCGGTTGAATCAACTATACTGAATGAAGTTTTAAAATGAAAAGTATGTTTACCTATAACATATATTTGGCAAACAATTCTTAAAAGAAAAACAAAATTCATAAAAAATATTTTCGAAAATAACTTACAAATATCAGTTACTGGTACAATAGTTCAACACTATTACATTCAGATTCCTGTATATAATTATTGGTGTTTTTCCATTGGTGGGGATAGCCAGTCATTACACTGGACGGTGTTCACACTACGTCCTTTGCAAACAAAATTTCGACACATAAGTAGAACAGGTAACCATGGTTTTATTATTTTTTGCGAACTGCATATATTATGTGGCATCTTCCTTTACAATTTTGATTAACTGATGCAGGAACTTCTAATTCTCGATATCGAGAAAGAACGTCTTTCGGCAGTGTTCTTATTTCAGCCCGCTCTTTCATGTGGACGTTCATTAGAGAAATGCCTAATTCGTATAGAAAAGTTCATCTTCTGGAATGTGTTTCCTCTGGCTTTGTATTATCAGTTACGATTCCAGAATCAATTCCTGGAATATCTAGCATTAAAAAAAAGCGAGGGGCCATCTTTTTGTGCTTCATGTACGACACAAAGGACAATATTTTTGATCCACAGTTGGTTCGATTATTCTCTAAAATGATTTAGGGCTTGTTTGTTTCATCGTCAACTCCTCCTGTTGGGTCCTTAGTAGAAAGTAAAATCCTGTTGGAACTATAGTAGAAAGTAAAATCACAGCCCTATTTTTCTTATGAATGAAAGAAATCAGAGTAATGTCATATTGGAACCTTTTTTCATGATGTTCCTTTTCCTGAAAGTGTAAAAAGGACAGTATGGTAGCAGATTAACCTATAATTCCATTGAAGTAGGCAGCGGAACAAATTTTAAACCAGCAGAATAAAACAATGCCAATTCAAATGAACAATGGTGAGAATGTTTACTTACATGACCGGACGCGCTGCGGACCGAAATATTGCAATTTCGAACCTTCCACTTTGACGCCACGCTATCGACTGTTATGTACCGCGTACCCACAGAACTCATAGAACTAGAAGGCCAATACCGTTTTGCTGGAACAAGCCCTACTGTACCGCATGGTACACACATGGGCATGCAGTGAAATTTATAACCTCTATTAACTGAAACATACTGACTATTACCATGAGAACTTTCTGAAGATGGGTGTACTCGAGATCGAATTGAATAGTGGAGTGCAACTGAAATTATGAGGAATTCCTGAACCCAATATCCGTAAGGTTTCGGGAAGAAAGGCTTATTTAAAAGAATAATTTTCAGTGGCTATTGTGAAGTTCACTTCCCCATTCTCTGAATTATTTATTTGACATGAACTGAATTGTATGCAGTATTTCACATGATCAAAATATTTTATTTCAAAGATAATTTGGTTTTATTCTTTGATTATCAATTCAAGAGAATATGTAGGTATGATGGAGACAATCACAATTCACTTCTCCCTTGCAGTTTTGAAGTTAAAGTAACGAACAATTTCCAAGTATCTAGTGCCTAAAAAATATTTTGGCACAAAGTGAAAATATTGGGGAATTCCAATGTGAATGCTATGAATATAGCGTGTCGTCACAAGAAGTATGGAATTTATACTTGATAAAAGTTGGTGCCTATCGAGAAACCTGTAATGGGCTATCGAAAAGAAATTTTAAGTTTTTCGTTAGTGAAAAAAATCGAGTTTTGAGAAAAGTCATCGAAAAAATTTGCTTGTGCGGGCGGTAACGCGAAACTAATATCAGTGAAATTATGCCTTAATGCCTCTAAGGTCATATCCTTTCTTGTCATAGCTTTCGATATTGGAACTCGGAGTTATCTGTAGACGAGTCGCGTACCTGGCAAGGTGTTGCACCTGGTAGGGCTGTTTCCATGCTGCAATCTATTGAGACTCAGCCCTTAGCTTGAAGATTCGTCTTGTCGGTTAGACAAGACTCCTGAATTCATTACCCACGCGTGCGCACTCATAAAAAACCAATGGGTATATTTAATTGTCATTCAATGGACAACTCAGATTTAGAATGTCAGAGGTACACTAATGAAGTTGATTTTTCCTTAATTTTTAATTTACTAGTACTTTTTGATACACGCTATAAATAAAAAAAGATTTAGCATAATTTATTGGTATAATATTATTGATGTGAAAAAAAGTGTAATTTTTGATAGCTTCTTTCCTATTCAGTTCTTTCCTTACATTTTCTGCTTGCAACCAAGCAACAAACACTATGATAACGTATTTTACCGTAAACTTGTATAATAAATTTTATCACTTTCATTTTGTGCTACACCTCGTATCAAAAACATGCTCATCTGATTCAGAAAACAATGTTTTTATCTTCGAAAAAAGTTCCCAAAATAGTTCTACAAAAACATCCATTTTTTTTTCTTCGCCATTATTTGCTGATTTTTCTCTCTGTAAACATACAACACTCACAACATCTGCAAAAGTCTTGATTAACCAGAAAAAGAGGCAGTTCTGTATTTTATATGTAATAATTTGAAGTAATCAAGATCTGCACTTGCTTTTCTTTCTTCTTCCAGTACGGAAAGGAACACCTTACACTTTACTACTTTTTTATGCTCTTCACTACAAAACCTGCAATGTATCAACATTTTTTGTCGAATTGGATAATGTAGAAAGGAATTGAATCTTCCTTGAAATTCTTCATTGTCATGAATCCTATCATTAATATCTAAATTATATTTTTTTATTAAAGGCATTTCATTCAGTGTTATTTCAGGCAGGATTTTTTTCTGGGAATTTGTTAAAATGGAAGTATTATCCCAAGTAAAACAATTTCCATAAACATTTTCTATATCGTGTTGCAACACCAGCCTCGGTGTAAACAAACTGAAATGCTGTTGGGTTTTTATTCCAACCATTTCTTTCCCTGAAAAGTTAATCATTATTATTGTAGAATACATCAGTACTTGGAATGTTAAGTTAACATGTATTTCAACATGTTAATGTTTAGAAAAATCGAATTTAAACGGTTTTCTTCACATAAAGGATTCAATATAAAATTGAACCAGAGAAAGGTAGATCTCAGGTGAAAAACAACTACTTTCCTGGCAAATACCACGCAGAACGTTGAATGATATTCACCTGAAAATCCATGCATACTTCCATATAATATCAATGGACATTGAATGCAAATGTTTCTTTCTGATAAGCTCGATTATGTTTAATTTATGTCGTGTTCACCTAACAATCCGCATACCGGTTTCAGGCTTCTTAGCCCTCATCAGTACGGAGTAGTCAACCAGCCAAAGGTCAAAAGAAACTCTGGCTGAAGTGAGACACAACGTAAACAAACCATCATCGATCTTGTAACACCTATAGGTACGCCGGAAAAGATAAACTTTAACTGGCGGTACCTAGTGACAGAAAGAAACACTCCGAAAATCTCCCACCTCGATAGGTTTCTAAATAAAAGATTCCTTCTCAGTAGGAGTGGCAAGCCCGTCTAGCATATAGTGAGAGATAAGTGCCATGTGAAGTGGAATGAATAGAAAAATCGAATTTAAACGGTTTTCTTCACATAAAGGATTCAATATAAAATTGAACCAGAGAAAGGTAGATCTCAGGTGAAAAACAACTACTTTCCTGGCAAATACCACGCAGAACGTTGAATGATATTCACCTGAAAATCCATGCATACTTCCATATAATATCAATGGACATTGAATGCAAATGTTTCTTTCTGATAAGCTCGATTATGTTTAATTTATGTCGTGTTCACCTAACAATCCGCATACCGGTTTCAGGCTTCTTAGCCCTCATCAGTACGGAGTAGTCAACCAGCCAAAGGTCAAAAGAAACTCTGGCTGAAGTGAGACACAACGTAAACAAACCATCATCGATCTTGTAACACCTATAGGTACGCCGGAAAAGATAAACTTTAACTGGCGGTACCTAGTGACAGAAAGAAACACTCCGAAAATCTCCCACCTCGATAGGTTTCTAAATGAAAGATTCCTTCTCAGTAGGAGTGGCAAGCCCGTCTAGCATATAGTGAGAGATAAGTGCCATGTGAAGTGGAATGAATAGAAAAATCGAATTTAAACGGTTTTCTTCACATAAAGGATTCAATATAAAATTGAACCAGAGAAAGGTAGATCTCAGGTGAAAAAATGTTAATGTTTGTCAATGTACTCTTCACACATACCAATAATTGAATTTATTGTGATATAGAAATCCAAAATTGGAGTCCACCATCAGTAGTTTGAGACTTTTCACAAAAAAATCAATATTCAATTGAGAATGTTTCCTTTTCAACATGAATACCCCACAAGAGGTTATCTTGACGATGGAAGATAGTGACTAAAGTTTATCTTTCAGTCGCAGATGATTCCACATCTGATTTTATGAACATCCTGTTCATATTTTCAACAAATCTATCCTACGGCATTTTCAAAAAAAGGATTCCAGAAATCTTTGTTGCCTTCCTTTATTGGAACCTTGTAGAATTTGCCCAATGGATTTCTAGAATTCAGTTGATCAAATATCCTATCAAGGACACAAATTATCAACAGACGCAAGACCGGTTCTGAATAAAAATGTCGTCAGACTAAATAACAGGTGATGATGTAAACAGCGTTGCCAAATGAGTTTGTAGGAAATCATAATTCTTATTAAGATTCCATCAGTTGTTACGTGCTCCAATTAACTTGTATATTATCTTCTGAATACATATGACAAAAGAACTTAAGGATCCTGAGTAATCGATAGTCGAGTAGTTTCGGATCTTTTCATGGGAATATAATGTAAATACATTACATCATAATGCCATTATATTAAATTCTCGTACAAGTACATGAACTGGCAATGTTGTTGATGATATGCGCATGATTACGTGTGTCCCATCTATACATGTGGTTATGAATCATATCAATTCCTTCCACTTATTTTAGCCTTCTAGTTCTATGAGTTCTGTGCGCGTACCGCTAAAAAATTGCAGTCAAGCGCTACACGTTTTGAAATGTATTCAACATTGCATATCTGAGGGGGCAGTGGCATACACCAAATACAAAAAAATAAAGCCTTCAAAAAACTGCGACACTTTCTCGCGATAGTAATTCTTAATTTTCTCCGGCTTCGAGAGCTATTATTATAATTTGCTCTCGTACAGATTCCAGTTACAATTTGATCTTATTAATTTCTGTTTCTATCAACTAAAATTCTTCCTATCGATGGATTTTATACAGGGTAGGCACTACATATTATTCAATAAATTGAGATGTTGGATAGATTGAAAAATTATTATGTGTTTGTGCTTGTTCCAGTTTTGTTGATCTACTTTTGATCTGACTTTTTTCATATACAGGGTGTTTCATAATTGAATGCTGATCCTGAAGGGCGATAATCCTTGGATGTTTTGAAGGAAAATTCTTCATATGAACATAGGTCCACAACCGCTTCATTTCTGAGATACAGGATGTTGAAATTCAACCAAAAAATCAGTTCTCCTTCAATATCTCTGAAACTGCTTTGGCTTTTTTGTCAATTTTGGTACATGCAAAGTAAGCATAAAAATACATTTTTTCCATGATGAAGGATTTCTCAATTATCATCAGTGGCGTCCCTGTTAACATGCCCTGTCATATTTTTGATCAAAATAATGATACGCCACTGTCTTTTTTTCCAAATAAATATTATTTTGAAATTGTCCTTCATCTCCTTATGAAAATGGTCTCGTGCCTTTTTTTCGTCCGGCGGGCGGTTTTCAATTTAGAAAATAAAATACATTAATTTGCTTGTCCCTATTCGATTTTTTCTTAGTCTTAATTTCACAATTGTGTTAACCAAAGGATCTGGGCAAGATTTTTATAATTTTATGGTAACTTTCATCTAGTTTTTGTAATGAGTACGCATAAAAAAAAAAAAATTAAAACTTAATTATTATGAACAAAAAATACCAAAATCAAATTAACTGTTCAAAATGTCCGCCTCCTGCAAGTATGCCCGCTTCAGCCCTCCTTGTCATTGACTCGCGTACTCTTTGGAAAATTCCTGGAGTATTCCTTATTGCTTCACAGGAGACTATCACGCGGTTTCGCAATTCTTCCTCAGTTAGAATTGGTTGACTGTACACCAAAGACTCAAGACTTAAGATGTCCCCAAAGAAAATAATCAAGACTGTCTGGGGATCTAGCTGGCCATGACTCTGTTCATCCACGACATATCCATCGATTATGAAAGTTTTGGTTTAAATATTCGCGTGCCAGAGCACTCAAATGAGCAGGTGCACCATCGTGCATGAACCACATGCGATTTCGCATTAAAATAGGACCATCTTCCAACAGAATTGGCAAATTATCTTCAAGGAATCGGCGATAACTATGTCCATTCAATCTGCGTGGTTAAAATAAAAGTGCAATTAGGTAACCTCCAATAATTCGAGCCCAGCTATTCAATGAGAACTGCTTCTCGTGATGAGATTCCACGATTTCATGCGGATTTTCCTCTGCCCAAAAATGATTATTATGAAAATTTCTGGTCCTGTTTTTAGTAAAACTAGCTTCGTCCGTGAATAAAATGTCTCTGTCAAATAAAGGATTTTCGGTAACTTTTTGGAGGAACCATTGGCAGAAATTCACTCGTAATGGAAAGTCTCGAGGAAGTAGAGCCTGAAGACGTTGAATGTTAGGGATATATTAAATAATCATGAAGAATCATCCATACTAGAATATGGGCGATATTCAAATTATTGGCAACTTGCCTCGTACTTATTTCAGGATTTTCGTCAACGAATTTAAAACAGATATCTCAATTGCTGGAGTTCTTGCAGTCCGACGTGCTCCTTTCAAGTGATAATTTGGCTCAAAACTTCCTGTTTCACATAACCTTCTGTGGGTGCTTGAAATCGTTCGAGCATCAGGAACCATTCTTTTTGGGAAGCGCTCTTGATACAGTCGCCTGGCTTCATATGCGTTCCCGTCAGCAAGCCCATACAAGTCATGCATGTCTGCTAATTCGGTATTTGTAAAATTTACCATGTTTTTCTTTATAAACAAATTTTTATGACTTAAATAATATCACGTAAAGAAGTGTCAAAATTGTTTATGTTGAAAACAACGAAAAGTGTTCTTAGCGTACTAGATGTTTCTAACCCACAAGATAATCCTACTACTCTTCAACGGCTGATTTCGAAAAAGGCAGGAGATCATTTTCATGAGAAAATAGAGGAAAATTACAAAAATAATATTTATTTGGAGTAAAATCAGTGGCGTATCATTATTTTGATCAAAAATATGGCAGGGCATGTTGACAGGGACGCCACTGATGAAAATTAAGAAATTTTTTATCTTGGAAAAAATGTATTTTCATGCGTACTCTGCATGTACCAATATTGAGAAAAGAAGGCAAAGCGGTTTCAGAGATAATGGGGAAGAACTCATTTTTTTGTTAAATTCCAACATCCTGTATCTCAGAAATAAAGCAGTTGCGGATCTATGTTCCTATGAAGTTTTTTTTTTAAATCATTCAAGGATTATGGCCCTTAAGGATCGACATTCAATCATGAAACACCCTGTATGAATAAAATTTTATCAGTTCATCTGATACCTCACATGCCAGAAAATATTTTTGTGACTGAGTTGTTTTTTTTTTTCTAAAACTGAACTATAGAAAGTTGCCTATAATTTGCTTTTTCTACGACTGTCACAAAATACCTTCATTGTATGTTCAATGATGATTTCTAAAAGTAGTACATTGTAATACTCCTTTTCATCATGCACTAGTTGCTGGGCAACTAGTGCACAATGTCTGAAAAACGCACGAGTAAATTTTCGCAATCTTCGTCACGGCAAAAGAGGCGTGGAGTAAATAAAACAAAAGACTCCGTAACAAGATAACATTGCCGTAACCATACAGACAATATAACCACAAACATAAGTGACAATTCAATATTTCTTTAACAGAACGATATTATAAAGGTATTCCGAAATTAGTTCAGCATGGAAAGTAGTGACAGTGATAGAAGTTTAACAGCGCCAAGTGTTATGGAGGCAGCAAATAACACTTCATTAAATTTAGTGCCTGAAAAATCTGAAGAAAAATACACAGTTTCGTATACCCTATACATGGACTGGTGCAAAGAACAGAAAACTAGTTCTCGTTCAGAGAATGTTCTAATGGCTTACTTTGGAAATATATCAAATGAATTCAAATCTTCCACTTTATGGGCACACTATAGCATGTTAAAAACGATGCTTAGTATCAATAATGGTGTGGATATCAGTAAATATTCAAAATTGAGAGCATTTCTAAAGCAAAAATCAGATGGATACAAAGCGAAAAAATCTAAAGTTTTCACAACGAAGGAGATTGATACGTTCATCAAAGAAGCCCCAGACAACGAATACCTTGTAGCAAAAGTAAGTTCCACAACAATCAGTTAATTAATTATAATTTGTTTATATTTTTTTATTGCAGGTTGTACTTATCATGGGAATTATGGGTGCTTGTAGGAGAGATGAGATGAACAAAATGAAAATTCACGATTTTGAAGATTCAGGTGCCGCAGTTTTAGTCCACATTCCGAACACTGAAATAAAAACTTCTCGAAAATTTACTGTAACGGGAGAATATGCTAACATTGTGAAAAAATATTGGAATCTGCGACCAAGTAATGTCAACGATGCTTATTTTTTCGAAATTATCAGAAAGGAAAATGCACTGTCCAAAAAATTGGAATGAATAAAATAGGAAATATGGGAAAACAAATTGCTTCATACTTAAAACTTCCGAATCATGAGTTATACACCGGCCACTGTTTCCGCCAATCTTCAGCTACAATATTGATAGATAGTGGCGAAGATATAACGACATTGAAACGGCATGGTGGCTGGCGCTCTACAACAGTAGCTGAGGGTTACATCGAAGAGTCCCTGACTAGTCGAAATAACATATCCAATAAAATATTAGGGTCGATCAATAAGTTGTCAGACCTTCCATCGACATCAGTTACAGAAAATGTTAATAATGTCAACTTTTCCCTTGAAAAAACGAATTCTTTTTCCTCAAAATTTGTTTTTAATAATCGTACCAATGTAACATTGAATATTGTTGTTAACAAATGAGAAGATATTTTTTCGCGATTATTGTAGTAGGTGCTTAACACATTTACCTAGTACGTTATTTTTTTCAATTAATTATTAAAAGTACATTTCTCATGTTTGTTGCTGTTTTTTACTTACACTGTATATTATAACAGTCGTAGAAAAAGTATAGTATAAAACTCGCACGGAATGACCATTTTCTACTCGTATGATTTGCAGCACTCGCTTGCAGCTCGTGCTGCAAACTTTCATACTCGTAGGAAATGTATGTCATTCCGTGCTCGTTGTACAATATACTATTCTGAGTCAACGTATGTACATGTTGCAACATTAAAACCCGTTGTCCCGTCACTCGAAAATATGAATTCCACATTCTATAGCTGAAAATAGGGTGAGGTTTGAAGCTTATTTCCAACATGAATCATCTTGATATATAACTTGTTCGTTTGTTAGAAGCAATTCTGAGATTTTATACACAGTCCGTCCCTGATATAATGTATAAATCCAAAAAATCACTGAATCGAACGTCCATGAGTTGACAGTACAATTCAAAAATATTTGTTACCATGGCGTAAGCATAAGCATAAGCTACTTGATGAAAATTTACAATGCAAAGCAGTTAACGAACAAGTCAGTCACATTCTTAAGAACCAACTTCAATATCATATCCAACTGATATCGATTGAGAAATCGCCCAATATGATGAATGAAATTCACAATGGCGCTCTCTATCCGAAAGCGGCTAGACTGAGAAATCAGTATGAATGTTGGTAAAGTAGAAACTATTTCACGCTATATGTTTGAATTTGGCTATTCGCCGCCGATTTCCTATTACAAGTTGATGTCCCATACGGAATTGTCTAGAGATTCACTTTTGATCGGAAGTTGAACTATTTCAATGGGTCTTTCGTTTGAAATAAAAATGAAGCATGTATTGGCTCAATTACATCAATTTTGACAAACAAATCTCAATTTTCGAAAATAATTCAATCTCAATATTTTCAATTAGTACTCTGATCCTTTTAACTGGGCTGGTGACCGTGAGCGTAAAGACGCTGGCTGATGTCCAGATGGTCCGAGTTCGAATCTCGGCAGGGCTACTGAAATAAAAAATTATTTCTGTAGTTTCGCTGAGCATGAGAAAATCGGTGCCCAACCGAACATTCTTCATACCTAGATATCAATCCTTCGGACTGTCCACGGTTACCAGCCGAGTAGTGCTTCGGATGACACTTGAAAAGCTAAGGTCCCCGTCTTCTTAACTCACACAAGTCTCTGACTTTCGAAGAATGCTTTGCAACTAACTTAACGTGTTAAAGAAAATTTTTTTTCAAAGTTTACCTACTAAATTTGAGTTCTCAAAGTGTAACCGTATCTCGATGCAACTTGAAATAAAAATACACTACATTGAACGTCCACTTAAACTATTTTCAGGAAATGTTCAATAAATCAACAACGCCGTAACCAAATTTCAAAAACTATAAATGAAATGAAATTAAAATTCAGCGTAAAATCTGAATATGTGATGATATGCAGGGGTTCCATTGAAAAAAAATATTTTAGTATGTAGCGCCTACAGGCAAAATCATTTTTATTTGAAAATTATACCAAAATATAGCACCCATGAACTCCTGAAACTTTTGTGGAAAATAGTTTTGTCTATATCCTCCAACAAACCAGATATTGCCTGTCACATTGGATTCGGAATATCCGATATATTCAAATGAATTATTCTAAAATATGAAAATAACTGTTATTCCTCTATCTTGATCCTTGGTCCCCTCGTGAGACGTCTTGTTTGAACGTTGCGTTATTCTGAAATTTATATCTATTGATTTTATTGTTGGGAAAGCAGTTTATGGAAATTTGTCTAAATGAAATATTTCACAGTGGATATTCCCACATTAAGTCCTCTACGGTTGTCGAATCTGCCACAGTTTACGCTTTTCATAATGAAATGAAAATTGCAATCATTTTAGAATTGGAAAATTAACCTGGAATGATCCTACTCCACTGTTACTTTAAATTAATCGCGGTATTTTATCTGGAGGGTAGGAATTAAATATTATCCTCCTCCGTAGCACGATTAATCTCAATTTTCCCTGGAAAGCTCCGGAGCATTCCGAGTAAGAGAATCAACTCTCTAATTCTCGAAATGTACACGGGGTAAGGAAGAAGCGAGACGCTCAACTCATATTGTCATTTGAACATTTATGCGCAGTCTTGGAACTCTACAAGCAGTTCTGTTTATCTGTCATGTTTATGTTCTAATATGGAGAACTCGTAACTTGGGGCGATTAAGTTTTCCTTGAAGTATTTTTAATGTATAGAAGGCCATTTATTTCATAAAGAAATTATTTGTTTTTAGTCAAACGCAGGTTTTACTCGAACCTGCAAGCCATTCTCTGGGTACTTTCAGCAAATCGTGGGAACGGTATTATCTTGGTAACGGTCAAGAATGTATGGATTTGACTGGAATTTATTCGGAGAAGCTTCGTTAGATTTTTTTAACTATGAACAATCGTATGTGAAATCATCTGCGACTGAAAAACTTCAGTTACTATCTTCCACCGTTCAAAATAACCTTAATCCGATGTAATATCCGGCTGTTTATAGGGTGTTATGAATAAACACACCACACCTGCGACACCAAATATTATGACCCAATACAGGGTGTTGTTTATTCAGAAACCCCACACTATAATTTACTTGGTTGAGATGTTGTTACCAAGTTTATGAAGGGCTATAGTGGGTGTGAATAATTTATAAAAACCTTCTGGCGATTTTTATTGAGCGGCAGATAAGCATGGTCCTCCCAATATATAGATGTTATAAATTTTTACACAGCTGTAATCGTTCAAAGTATGTACCTCGCCAATCTAGTCAAGGATACTATGCAAATAATTGAAGCACTTATAAAACAATCAAACTATATTAATTAAAAAAAAATTATTTTTTATAACAAATATTTTTTCTGATATGTGGTGATTTCAACTTATCATCATCTTCTTGGACAAATGTAAGTGAAAGCTCCTATCTCGAACATTATAATGTTGAACCAAAGTACCATAATATTCTGGATACACTGTCATTTCAAAACTGTATGCAGTTCAACAACATCCATAGCACTAATAACAAGCTCCTAGACCTCATTTTTTGCAACTATAGCAAAATAAGTCAGTTTCACCACTGCTCTAATCCCCTAGTCTACGAAGATAGTCATCACCCCGTAATAGAATCTATATGCGATGTTAGTCAAATCAGAAACCTTCGAAGACAATCGAACAATTGCTATTACAAATTCAAAAAAGCCGATAACTCTCGAATAGATCAAGCAGTATCCGCTATTGCATGGAATAACAATTTTTCTGGAAAATCTTTGAACAGCAATGTAAAATATTTTTATGAAACTATCAGAGAAATTATAGACAATGAGGTACCAAAGTTCCGCAAAAGTAGGTATTTTCCATCCTACAATAGAAAAGCAACCATTCGCGCGGTTATAGAAAAGAATAAATTTTACAAAAAATGGAAAATATGTAAAAAAGAGAATGACCTCAATTTATTCAAAGTACTCAGAGCTCGCTCGAAAAGACTAATCGAAATAGATTTCAAAAACCATATGCACTCTATGGAACATGAATTACCCTCTAATTCTAAACAATTCTGGAAATACGCCACTATCAAAAAACAATGCGCAAGTAAAATTCCAAACGAGCTTAGTTATGATGACACCGTAACTAATAATGGACAGGATATTTGCAACCTGTTGTCAACTCACTTTCGAAGCGTGTACACACCAGAAACACATGACTTCTATCATAACAGCTCACCGTCAACCAATATTAATAACGAACTACATCACGTTCAACTCGCAGAAAATGAGATAGAAAACGGATTAAAAGAGCTCGATATAAATAAAGCCGCTGAACAGGATGGATTACCGCCAATATTTTTGAAAACATGTTCTAAATCACTAGCTAGACCCCTAACTTTAATTTTCAACCAATCAAACAACAGTGAAAAATTTCCCGATTACTGGAAAAACGCGGATGTAATACCAATTTTCAAAAATGGAAAGAAAAACATAATAAATAATTATAGGCCATCAGTAAACTATCTGCGATTCCTAAATTGTTCGAGAAATTGGTTAACAAATATATGCATTTTCTCGTGAAATCCATCATCATATCAGAACAGCATGGTTTCTTTGCAGGGAATCGAATTTAATAGAATATAGTGAATATTTATATAGTAACAAAAACCCCAGACTACAAGTTGACGCCATTTACACCGACTTCAGCAAGGCGTTCGATAAGGTTAGCCATAATCTTCTCACTATCAGGCTCACTATTGAGATGGGTGGAATCTTATATGAAGAATAGGTTCCAATCTGTAACAGGTAAAGGATTTCGTTCGGAAGAGTATATTTCCTCATCAGGGGTCCCTTTATTTTTTATCATTTATGTAAATAACATAAAGTCCTGTTTCAAACATGCCAACTTTTTGTTATATGCAGATGATATGAAAATTCACCTCACGTTCCGAAATTTAAACGATTGTCACAAGATCCAAGATGACCTCAATAGACTTACTGAATATTGTAACTTGTCTAACTTATATTTCAATTTTCAAAAATGCCATTGCATCACATTTACAAGGAATATCAATTCGGTACACTTCGATTATTCTATAGGGATGATCAAATAACCAGGGTAAGTGAGATTAGGGACCTAGGAATTATATTCGATTCCAAACTGATTTTTGATCTACATGTCGAATCAATCAATCTGCTTTAAGCATGTTAGGCTATGTAATGAGAACATGTTAACATTTCGAAAACATCACGTCTTCAATTTGTGTTTATAATGCATTTGTGTACAGTAAGCTAAATTTCGCTTCTATTATATGGAGTCCTCAATACAAAACGTATATAAATCGCCTGGAAAACATTCAGAACAAATCTGTCAAATATATTTGTTTCAAACAAAATTTCAATTACAATGGCGACATTGAAATTGCGAGAAGAAATTTCAAGTAGAAGAGTGATCTCTGATATTTTATTTTTACAAAAAATTATATCAAATTCCGTAGATAATGCTAATATACTGAATCAAATTCAAATAAACGTTCCCATTCGGCCACTCAGAACTAACCACTTGTTCCGCATACCATTTCGGAGAACTAATTCGTCTCAAAACTCTCCTCTATGTAGAATTGTTCAGAATACTAACAGGTACACTGATCAAATCGATATTTTCTCTATATCCCACCGAAAATTAAAGACCACCTTGAAACGACTCATGTAGCAAGGAATTCCTGCTTTAATTAGTAAATGCAAACAACTAATAAAAAATCACTTTGTCTTCGTTACTTTGTCTCAATTGCTGTCTGAAATTAGTATTAGTATATATGTTTAAGTATAAGTAAAATTAAACGTAATAATGTAGGTACTTTAGTGGACTTTTGTCTGTCTGTATCTTTCATGGCCATTAAATAAATAAATACACACTCTATGGTATGACATTCTCACCAATACAACCCTAGTACTTCTATAGTAGTAAATACGTGTAACAAATAATTGATACATCCTGATTAATAATTGCGTTACAACTGACTGTAAGTTATATCAATTTTCTGATGCCCCTGTATAACGGAACTGAGATTTCAAGAATCTAACAATGTCAAAATGACTTTAGGATGAACAACAATTTTTCCATATAGTATAATCTTTTTGAACCAGTTACAAAATAAATTCAGCTTTTTCCAATCACACTGTATATAATATCAAATATTTTATTAATTCAACAATCTAAAACAATAAAGAAAACTATTGTGGATGAACAAGTATCATTCCAAATCAATTGTGAGCAAGTTTCACAAAAAAGTCAAAAGCTATAAACATACATATTGGTTGAATGAGCACGTATCATTCAACGAAACTGGATGAATGATTCATGAAGTTTGGCAATTCTTTACACAGACTGGACCCAAAATTAATTTGATTTAATGATAAAACTGTAAAATAGTTCTAGATATAATTTCACATTACAGAAAAATAAAATACTTTGGAATGTTTCCGCAGTGATACAAGTCTAGTTTTCATTCATAGTACAGATAAGTGGAGATTCCTATAGAGTAGTTCAAAAGTCACAGCTAATTTAATTTATGTTTTGAAAAAAATTACGAATTGCTATACTCAAATAAGTAAATTTTAAATTTCATATGAGACATTTTCACTTTGGGTAGAGATTCCGTAGAAAATCTAATGATGCCATTCAGGTTAATAATAGTTGGAGAAGATTCAATATACCGAAGTAATACAAACAACACCATTTTTCTGTTTCAGATTCTGGATTACCCACACACTATTTTTTTAAATCAACTTTCTAAACGTTGATTATATATTTTCAATTTCTTTACTGTTTTCTTAGGTATTAATTAGTTGTAATTTTCAGTAATTAGATACCGCGCACTGATTCTAAATACATGTCCACCATTAATATTGGATATTTAAGACTGACTTTTAATATCCAACTACTAATATCCAACTACATACTGAGCTGGTACTTAGTTGAGTCGAGTTAAGTGATTGAGCTCGGATGCTTGACTGAGAGTTGAGGCTTGGAAGGCATAGAAGTCAAATTTTTCAATCCTTTTATAGTCCGCAAGTGATGACGTTTACCGCGTTATTTCTTATTATGTCTCCCACCTAAGGAGGTAAGGATAACAGTTTCTATGTCTCTATGCGTCACCATTAGCGGGTAGTGATGACAATTTTATGTTGATGATGTTGATTTATAAGCGGTTAGACTCTCGGGACGATTGAAAAACGTAATTTCTTACTTTCCTCAAATTTTTAACAGCTGGTCGTAGGGTTAAACACACATGGTGATAATTATTTTTTCACTCAGCTGGAGTGTTTTTTCTGATTTCTTTGTCCGTGAGAATTGATGACACTCTCTATACATCTAAGCGAATACGACATGTTTTTGATTTTTGTAGCATCATACATTTGAGATTTATGTATGTATTTTCTGAAAAAATTACTTTTACACGTAGGCAATTTTCGGGGGTGTTGTTGTCCGCTATTTTGGAGCCGCCATGTTGAATTTTTGGATGTTGCCAAAAAATCATAATTTTCGACCCCGAAAATCCCTAGATAGCAATTTTGAATAGAATCGGACCATAATCACACAAACTGTCCACCATTTCGGAGCCGCATTTTGTTTTTTTTATAATAAAAATTTCATAATGTATTGTAACAGGAATTATGTACACCTGCCAAATTTCAAATCAATCGTGTTAGAAAGCAATGGTAAATCTGGCAACTATATTAGTTAGTTTCAGGGAAATTAAAGTTTTTTGTTTGCTGTATGGTGGTAGGACTGTTAGAGTCAGTAGTAAAAAAAAAATAATATAATGGCCGACAATATTGTATTGTGTATTGTGAATGTTATTTGAAGTTAAAAATAAAATAATTCAACTGAAGAAGATTTGTCCATTTCTTTATGCTGCCCCTGCAAATTTATCAGGTTATGGGCCCAGACTCGTAAAGCATAAAGAAGAAAAAAAACTAGTAGCTGTGCAAGTTTTTCTTGTTGGCGGGAAACCTCCTAGCAGAGAACGGCGTTTTGTAAGCTGAAATAAAATGGATCAAAAACTCGTTGCCGGTGTAAAACTCTGGTGGAAACTGGGTAGTCTGGAAATTCCAGACGTCAGTAATATTGAAAGGTCAGGGGCTGTTTGAAATTGTACCTGGCATGAAGACAAAACCCACAAACGGAGACACAGAGATAGCTCCGTGGATAAAAAATGATGCCAAAGCCCAAGAACTCTTAGTAACGAGGATGGAAGAG
This sequence comes from Gonioctena quinquepunctata, assembly GCA_018342105.1. Lineage (NCBI taxonomy): Eukaryota > Metazoa > Arthropoda > Insecta > Coleoptera > Chrysomelidae > Gonioctena > Gonioctena quinquepunctata. The sequence continues at coordinate 130,205 of JAFIRS010000531.1, forward strand.
GGGCCATTGACCCACATACTGTCATGTGAAACTTCAAATGAAATGTGGTCAAAGTTAAAATCAGTATATGACAAAGAATCAGTGGTCAGTGTCCACTTACTTCAACAAAAATTCTTCCTCATGGATTTTGGGAACGAGTCTATTTCTTCATATATTTCAAAGATCGAAGAGATCAAAAACAAACTGAAGCAGGCAGGTGAAACTTCGTCAGACAAAATGATAATAACAAAAATTCTGATGTCCCTTCCAGATAAGAATAAACATTTTACATCTGCTTGGGAGTCAGTGTCTGAAGATAAACAGACATTAGAAGAATTAACTTCTAGATTGCTAATCGAAGAGGAACGAGCAATGTCCCTTGAAAGAGACACAGCACTAGCAGCTAGTACAAGTAAAATGAAAGACAGCATGCAAAAAGGGGGTGGAAAACCTACTGTGAAGTGCAACTATTGTCATAAAGGAGGACATTATGCAAGAAATTGTTTCAAGAAGAAAGCCAAAATAGAAATGAAAAACTGTACCCATTGTAAAAAGGCTGGACATGAAACGGAAAACTGTTGGTTCCGTAAAGGTCGCGAAGAAAATAGAACCGATAAAAGAAACAAGTCTCCAGTTTCAAATGCATTTGTTGGATATTCCGAAAACTTCAATGCCGATGATTGGTGTATGGACACTGGTGCAAGTGAACACATGTGCTGGAATGATACATTTTTCGAGAATATCTCTATAGTGAAGAAAATAAGAAAGTTAAAAGTTGGTGATGGAAACCTATTAAATGTGGAAGGCTATGGAACAGTAAAATTGTGGGCATTCAATGGGACGAAACTACTAAAAACCACTCTGTCAAACGTGTTATATGTGCCAGAACTCAAGTTTAACCTATTTTCAGTCGGATGTGCGTTGGATAAAGGTTTTCACATGGTGTCGGAAAGCAACAAGTGTGAAATCATGGACAATGAAGGACATGTGTGTGCAGTTGCATATAGGAATAACAAACTTTATAAAATGGACTTCATTCGAGAGAATTCTGAAACCTACTCCAGAGCTAACCCGTTTTGCATGATAGAACACACCCGTGGCGATTATGACGGTAGCGGTGATATAACATGTGCCGTAGAAACTGTCAAAAACATTAGCCTTTGGCACAATATTTTAGCACATCAAAATATTCAGCATTTAAAACGATTTTTGAAATGCAATGATGTAAGTTTTATCGATGATGAAAAAGACTTTGTGTGTGAAAAATGTTTGTCGGGCAAACAGCACCGAATGCCTCATCCCGTAAGTGACTCGAGGGCTTCTAAAACGTTAGAACTAGTTCATGCCGATGTATGTGGCCCAATGGAAACTTTATCGATTGGTGGAGCTCGTTATTTTCTAGTGTTAAAAGACGATTCTTCGTCTTACCGAGCTGTGTTCTTCATGAAAAATAAATCCGAAGTTAAAACGCATTTGGCAACTTTTATTGCTCTATCCGAAAGAGAGACAAATAATAAATTCAAAGTACTCAGAACTGACAATGGTCTAGAATTTATAAATCAGGAACTAAAAGTATTACTCGAAAGACAAGGCATTCGCCATCAACGTTCTGTTGTATATACCCCACAGCAAAATGGAAGAGCAGAGCGTGAAATAAGAATTTTGGTAGAAGCTGCACATTCAATGATAAGTGGCATGGATAAAAAGTTTTGGGCTGAAGCAGTTAATACTGCAGCATATATTATAAATCGTACTGGTAAAAGTTCCATAAGTAACAAGACTCCATATGAGCTCTGGTTTGGCGAAAAAGCTAACCTCAAAGAATTCCAAGTCTTTGGTTCAAGGGTATCAGTACACATTCCTAAGGAAAATCGCTTGAAATGGGACCCAAAAAATAAAATAGGTGTTTTTGTTGGATACAGCGATGAAGTGAAAGGATACAGATTCTATTTTCCACAGAAAAATAAATTGGAATTTCATAGAGATATAATATTTTTACCAGACAAGAAAAATGAACAAGATCTCGCTCCTGAAGAAGAAGCAGAGGCTATCGTTCAACTGGAAAATTTCGAAAAACATGAAGTGAGGAAACAGAAAATAAAAATCGTGAAAATGAAATAATTATAGAAGAAACTATTGAGGACATTGATCATGATCAAGACCTTGATGATGAAGTGTTGGATGAAACTAGACTGCAGAGATATAACTTCAGACAAAATAGGAGACAACCAAGGAGGTTCGATGATTATGAACTTGGTGCCGATGAAAGTTTATTGACATATATGTGTGAAACAGGTGAACCAACAACCTATGAAGAGGCTATGTCGAGTGAACATCGTACGAAGTGGAAAGAAGCAATAAAAAATGAGATAGGTGCTCTGAAAGAAAATGAAACATGGATTGTGGAAGAAAATCCCAAAGGTGTTGGAGTGATTGACTGTAAATGGGTTTTCAAAGAAAAAAAGGACGAAGTAGGCAATATTGTTAAATATAAGGCTAGGCTTGTGGCCAGAGGTTTTCAACAAACAAGTGAGTGTATTTTGGATATATATACACCTGTAGCAAAATTACCTTCCGTAAGATTTTTCTTAACCATCTGTAACTTTTGAAAATAACTATTTACCAACTGGACGTTTGCAGTGCATTTCTCAATGGCGATATTAAGGGGTTGGTTTATATTTCTTTACCAAAAGGTTTTGAACAAGAAGAAGGAACTGTTTGCAAATTAAGAAAATCTCTGTATGGTTTGAAAACATCACCAAAGAGCTGGAATGAAAAATTTCATGATGTTATGACTTCTTTATCTTTTGTAAGATCTGAAAATGAATATTGCTTATATGTCAAAGTGACAGACTTGCATAAAATTTTTATTTTACTCTATGTTGACGATGTTCTGATAGCTGGAACAAAAGAAGATGAAGTCAATAATATAAAACAAATATTAGGTAAAATTTCAAGATGAATGATATGGGTGTTATCAATCATTTTTTAGGTATGGTTATTAACCAAAATATTTCAAAGGGGGAAATATCAATAAATCAAACACAATATCTGAAATCATTATTGAATAAGTTTAATATGCTAAATTGCAATCCTTCCAAAACACCTATGGATTCAAATTTTAATCATGAAACACTGAAAAGGGATAAATCTGAAAGTCCAGAATTGGAGCATAAATGTAGAGCAGTTATAGGTTCTATAATGTATTCTATGTTATGTACTAGACCTGATTTATGTATATCAATCAGTATTTTGAGTAGGTATCAAACTTGTGCCAGCCAAGAACTATGGCAAGCCATTAAAAGAGTGTTGAGGTATATTAAAGGAACTCTTGATTCAATGCTTATTTTCAGCAGTACAAAGTTAGATAATATTATTGAGGGATATGCTGATGCAGACTGGGCCGGTGACAGGACTGACCGCAAGTCAACTACTGGTTATATTTTTAAAGTATTTGGAAATTCTATATCTTGGAGATCACAAAAGCAATCAACGGTTGCCCTGTCATCAACCGAGGCTGAGTATGTAGCCTTAAGTAATGCAGTAAGTGAAGCATGTTGGCTTCGTTATTTGTACATGATTTTAAAATTTATTTTTTTTTAAGACAATCAATCAGCGATAAAAGTTAGTAAAAACCCTGAATATCATAAACGTTTAAAACATGTTGATATTAAAATACATTTTGTTCGTGACAAAATCAAAGAGGGTATTGTAGATGTAAAATATGTGAACACAAGTGAACAACTTGCAGATATGTTCACAGCCTTTATGTTTGGTTACTTTAAATAAATTTTGTTCAAATTTAGGTTTGAAGTAACGATTTACCATTGAAGGGGTGTGTTAGAAAGCAATGGTAAATCTGGCAACTATGTTAGTAGTTTCAGGGAAATTAAAGTTTTTTGTTTGCTGTATGGTGGTAGGACTGTTAGAGTCAGTAGTAAAAAAAAAAAATATAATGGCCGACAATATTGTATTGTGTATTGTGAATGTTATTTGAAGTTAAAAATAAAATAATTCAACTGAAGAAGATTTGTCCATTTCTTTATGCTGCCCCTGCAAATTTATCAAATCGGACGATTAGAAGTGGGTCACATTTAACTTGCAAGATTTGATTACAGACAGGCACACAGACAGACACCGGGACAGGTGAAACTAAATAAAAGCTTGTAAAAGGATCAAGATAATTCTTTATTACTAATCATAGAGCAAAAGTTTCTCAAGACGTTCCCTCTGGTTGCAGTTTTGGAGCAATACTCGTTTTCATGATTTTTACACACCTTAAGAGAGATACGAACGTTCACTGACCAATGAACATGGGTCCCACTCCCTCTAGCGATAAAAATAGAACCATACTTGTGTACATCATACAATGTTGGCCAAGTCAAATTTGAATTTTCAATAGGGCATAGAAACGAAGAAATGAACAAAAACTGTGTCGAATTACTAAACGAGCAGAAATGTTTACTGAAATCATCTAATATCTTCAGAGATGTCTTTTCGTCCGCTAGAAAAACACCGTAACGTGACATGCCGATTGTGATATGAATGTTACATTTGTAACACATAGAACAACGCGAGCAGACGACCGCGTGAAAATTCAGAGTGAAAATTACTCATGCTAGGAGCAGTTCTAAAAAACGCAAGGTCTCCCAATCTCACTATCTTAAATTTTTTTCTCTGAGGGTACCTTAAGAAAGAGGTGCATGCTCAAAGGCCAATTCAAAATATCGTTTGAGTAGGAAATTTTATTAAGGAATTCAGTATACTGAAATAAAAAAAAAGTTAATACATTTTTTTGTGCAGGAACAATAGAATGTTTGGCGATTGAAGGAAGATATGTGGAAATTTTAGAATTTAATGATTCATTATTCAAGTTTCTGAACGTTTTTGTAATTTGGTTTTTCTTTAGGTTTAATACATGAATTAGGACTACCCATAAGATAACACTATGATTAAATGGCATACAAGGACATGTCATATGTTACGCAGATGATACTGCAACGATCCTTTCTGGGCCAACATGGAAAGAAATAAAACAAACTGCAGAAAGAGACCTGAAAAAAAAAACACGAATGGCTAAATAGCAACATGTTGTCACTAAACGTTACAAAAACAAAGTTCATAACATTCTCTCCTACACTACGAGATCAACCAGAAGATTTAAATCTCAAACTGCACATTACTTCTTGTAATAGTACAGATGATTGTAGATGCCACTCTATAGAAAAAAGTAGTTTCATTAAATCTGTCTGTCTATATAGACCAACATTCAAAATGGACAGAACATATCAAATACGTCACAAAACGATTACGCGTTCTTATGCATAAATTTTATGAATTACGTGATATATTATCGAAAAAAAATCTTGCTATTCTATATACCTCACTCGTAGAATCAATAATACAATATTGCATCCCGGCCTCGGGACCAACATTCAAAACCCATCTCAGCTGACCTCAGATTGCACAAAACTTATTATTAAAAATTATTTTTAAGAAACTTCTCGACAAACCAATTATACCAAGAATTCAAGATATTAAACATTCATTCAATCTGTACTCACCAATGTTTGAAAATAATCTTTCAAGAACAGCGCAAATCCACTCAACAATATTCACGAGAAACTCGATCTGTAACAAACTCAGATATCAAAGTCGCATTCTTTAAAAAAACTGTTACGCAAAACTCATATTTCTACTATGGACCAAAGATCTACAATACCCCCCCAAAAACTCCTAGAAAAACAACGAATTTTAAAATCTTCAAAAAGGAATCAAAGAAAAATATATTAAGCCACCCTGAAATTTTTTTCTACTAATCACAATTAAATATTTTTATGTAAGAGATGTAGGATCAACCAGCTTCAGGAATTTCGTCCAACCTTCCTTCCTTCACCATGAATATGATGAATTGATAATTGTATACAATTACCAATTGCCTCATCAAAATAAAATACTTTAAGCTTTAGGTGTCATACATAACAGAGATCACAAGACAGGCTTCAAGTCCAGTGTGACTCAGTAACCAAACAAATGTCAAATATCACTGGAAATAGTACATAATATAAATATAATTTACTATTAATTCAATGATGAATACACATGTACTTGAAATGAAATTATTATGAGAATAAATTGAAATTGAAATTGAGATTGAAAGTGATCGTAAACTTGCAGATTGGTAGAATTGAATTGTTCAACATTGAATAATTAATTTACTTAATTATTTTCTTCCATTGAATCATACTGATAGTTATTATGGACATATATACAGGTGAAATATCAAATTTGCACAAAAAACTGATAACAATTCAAACCATTTTCAACAAACGTCGATAAATTGGAACAAATTTTGCATTGAAATATGATTTAAGTAATATGAGGGAGGCGCCTAAGGTATATATATGAGATACTAGTACTCTTTATGAGGATAGCACCATAAAAAATAAAATAAAATATTGCGTAGGTTGCTGTGATTTCAAATCTCAATATTGTTTCTGATCCTGAACACTTTTTTAAATAAACTTATAATGGTTCAACAGCAAAACTGTAACAATAAACTAAAATAAAATATTTATCATATTTCCATAGTATGCTTCCGTCATATGATTCATTATGATTTGATGTTGCGAATTCGATTTCTGAAATTACTATGAAAAGACAAATAAAATAACTTGGAATCATTATTGATTGCCACATATGGAACTACCATAAAGAACATATAGTGAGAAAAGTGAGATCTCTTATATTAATGTTCAAATTGTAAATGAAGTTTTCGATATAGGACATCTGGTAATACAATGCACTTGTTCAACCACACCTGACGTATATCTTGAGAGGGTAGAAATTAGAAATGACGCAAATTGAAAATTATTCATAGAAATACCTCAGATACCCAACCACGATGAAACCAAAGTAATCGACATACAACAATTATGATTTCAAAGCATTGTTATAAACCATTTCAAAAACAAATATAGTTTCGAATAAATATCAAATATCCCACGAATACAAGACATGAAACGAAAAAAACAACAGCAACTGGAGAAAACTAAAAAGTCTTCATTATTGCCATCATTGTAGTTCTACGAAGAAAAGTTCTACCGTAAGACCTTCTTTACACCTACATTCAATTTCCTTTCTAAGAGTGGAAAAATTGATCCTATAGCTACTGAGTACACCCATAATATAAACAAACTGTCAGTATTCAGGGTGTTATGTAATAAGTGTCCGATATTTAACAGGACGATTCGTCAGTTATTTATAAGGTGGAAAGTTCATATAGGCATGGCAAGGCCTTCATTTTTTATATACAGGGTGTTGAAAATTTATTTTTATTCTGGATTTCCGTAAATAGATTTCAAAGAAATGCCGATATTTGGACGAAAATTGGTATTTGGTGATTTCTTGATATGAGAAATTCAAATTTGATCTTAGTTTGGCCCTTTATTGTAGGGGGAGCCGCGTAAAGGTCTTTGTCTCTTTTGGGGAGTCACAACTTCGTCGTGCATGTATGTATCACATTTTCTAGAAGAAAAATCGATTCCTCTATCATTTTCACGTGAAAAAGGTTTGATTTTCGAAATTCGCTACAAGCAGCCGTTTTTGAGATATTTCGATTTGAATTAATCGATGCATCCAATCTTCTTCTCATTGATTCGCGAACTCTTTGGAAAAAAAGTATCAAGTACGCTAGTAAGTTTATTCCAAGGTTTTGAAAATTATTTACGAAAAACCGAAAACAAAATAATTTTTTATAGTTTTCCCAATATCAATTGTTGAAGCATAAAAAAGTCTTGCGGCGAAATCCTGTGAACAGCAGTGGCGGAGATAACTAATTTTATTTAGATATTTTAAGATTTTGAAAATACTTCATAAATAATGAAAAATGAAAAAAAAATTAAAGACAAGCTTTCATTTATACAAATACATTAAGAAAGAAAAATAATTTCTTTCATTGTTTGATGTAGGTTATTATTATATCCTAAAACGTATTTCGATCGGCACACACCAAGACCATAGACGCTACCGGTTTTTAATCTTTCAGAGCTATTAAAACACAAATATAACGCGTGACTTATGACATCCCATCGTAGAGACACACCTGCCAGCATGGATGTCCGACTTGATTGGCCCAGACGAATCGGTTGTACAACAGACAGCCGTCACTCGAGTCCACGTTGACTATCGGCTCTTTTGATCTACCGTTTGCCGACGGAAAATGTTTACGAGTAGTACAGATAATTTTTCGTTCCGTTTCTTCCGTTTGTTAGCGAAGTGAGTTTTCATTTGCTCCCTATAGAAACAGCTTCTGCAATTGATATTGGATGGACTTTTTTTATAACACCTTGAATTTAAAAAATGATGGCCTTGAGGATCCATGCTTATATGAACTTTTCACCTTATAAATAACTGAGGAATCGTCCTGTGAAATATCGGACACTTATTACATAACATAGTCTAGTGACCTATCGACCCGAATGTATTTACTCCTAACAATACCTTATCTTCGTCCGATCCATACGAACTGTTGATCTGCCTGACATCTCTCGCAATCAACGCACAAAACGAATAGAGGCAGAAGTATATTTTTATTGCGTTCTCAGGAACCCCACGAGAGTTTACCCTCTGAAAGTTGAAATCACCTCTGGCTTCGCGTAATTGCCTGTCTCTCTCTTCGTAATCTCTTTCGCCGAGTTCCAAAGAAGGCGGAATTCATTGTCCGGAACTGTGCCGGCGTCGGGGCGGACTTTTCAAGCCACTTCATTTTCATTCATTTTCTGAACGCCCACAAACGATGCTTTTCATAAGACGAGCACCATGTATTGTACTCGCTGAAAATGTTGGAATACTTCGTTTGTGGAATAGAAGGGATTGAAGTGCAAATGAACAAGGGCCATGTTTTTCTTTTCAGAATAATGCGGCCTATATTTCTCTGCAGAAGCGAAAGTGAAATTCACACTAGGCGCTCAGCTCATGGCATGCTCACGGTTCGCTCACATTCAAGAATTTTCAGTAGTAATACCACTAGTGACTGAATTTTCGCGATAAGTCTGTCGATTTATTTCTAAACGAAACTGAGTTGCTTGAAAACACCACGAGTCCGCAGGACGAGTGGTGTTTTCTTCAAGTTTAGAGTTTAGAGTTTAGAAATAAAAGACAGACTTATAAGATAAATTCAATCACGAGTGGTATTTTATTAGACTATTTCACGAACAAAGTGAAAGGTCAAAAAAAAAATATTCGGCAGAATGAGAGGAAGAGATTTAATAATAATAAATAATTCAAAATTAATTATAATCATGAAATAATAATTTTAACTACTAACAATTTGTTTTAATTATTATTTGTTACCTATAACAATGAATAATTTTTTATGAACAATACATTATCGACTATAATTATTATAAATGGTGCAATTGTAAACATTTTGAATAGTATCACCGTTATTAGGTGGGTACACAATGTATTGTTGGTATTATTACTTGATGTACTTGGAGTACTCCTAAAAGTATTCACTATATTCTGATGTTCAGCACTAAGATGTAAATACGGTTTCATCGAATTCGAACTTCCATCTCCAGTAATTTTTATAGCTTGTTGTTCACTAACGCCGGATTGTAGTAACTGACTAACTACAGTGGCACGATTAGAGTGATTTGTTATTTTTAGTTTTTTAGTGTCTAATCCTATCTTTACTGCAGATAGTTTTTTCCATTTTGATATTGTATCAATACCAATAGGGCAATTCGTGTACCAATTATTATTATTATATTTATTCCACTTGCCATTCACTGTGAGAAAAAGTCTGTTATTGTTAATAATTCCCTTCTTCGATATAAGTTTCCGGTATAATCTCACAGGACACATTTCAGGATTTTTCAAATTTTTAGTAAGCCATTTAGTATATGCACAGTTTTTATCACCACCTTGGCGGGTTTTGGAGAATATCGGGTTATATGCAATTCTGTTTGTTGAACAGCCTTTGTTGTCAATCCCTTCCTGAAAAAAATGTAACATGGAAAAAGTTGCTTCGTTACCTCTCCAAGCTAGTTCTACTGCAGCTATGTGAAAAAACTTCTTTTTGAGTCCCTCTGTCGTGTCTTCGTCCCATTGTAAGCACACATTTTTATATTCGTTCGTATCATAGCGACAGAACTCATTTTCTTTTTTTCGGGTACAGCTTGCAACAATTTTCTCTCAATATCTCGAGCCGCCCTCGCCTCCTTGAACATTATATCTTTGTGAGGATCAATGTATCTGATACACACAAAAATATTGTTCTTGTACTAATTTTGCGGTAGTGTTCCATATGGTTTTAATAACACTCTCCTTGTAATCACTCCCATCAATTTTCCGCATATTGAATGCCCAGTCTTTTAGAATGAATGCTAATCTTTCGTTGCTATTTTCTCCATCTAATTTGTAGTTGCGTTCCGCACAGAACGTCATAAATTGTCTCCATATATAAGATTTTGATTTTTTTGTGTTACTGGGTATATTTTCTTCAATATTTTGGTTTATTACTTCGTTTGAAGTAGCACCTAAGCGACTCATTTTGACGTTTGCAGCTACAATTATTTTTGGCCAAACTGTCAAACTTTGCATTGCGATCCGTATCCATGGTTACGTCGTTGAAAACACGATGCTGATAGACCAATCAGAATTGAAAGACAGCTGGTATTTTCGCGATAATACAAGCTGTCTTTGGTTATTGATTGGTCAGATTTTGTGAAAATTCCAAGGTGCGTGGAATAGTCAGTAGTATTTCTACTAGCCGCTATATTGATGGTCATTTCACAGCAGTGATTAGTTGTGCCTTAGAAATGTTTGGACATTTTGCTAAATGGCGATTAAGCTGCCATTGCATTATGCCTAGATGGTGAAGAGAAGCATAACAAAGAAATGCGTAGAATATTAGTTCACAATATATCGAAATACGCAAAGCGAAGCAGAATTTTTTACTCTCTTATTGATGGTGAAAAAGAAGTTTTTTGATATTTTAACATGTATGAAACCGTACGACGACACTCTAGCTTGTACTTGTCTCAGGATATTTGCGGCTAAGCTACAGTGCAAATGGGGAGGTTCGTTAAGTAGTCACTGACATTATCAAAGTTAGAAATGGGCGCCAGGTAAATCTATGCCCCTCCAAATATCCAATAATAGTCTTTTTCAAACCCCAATTCACCAAAGGATTGGAACACAAAAATAAATACGAAATACGACTCTTAGGAATTTCTGTATTCACTCTACAAACGACAAAAGATCAATTAACTCGCTCATCTGTATCTGTAAGTACACATTAACAACAAAACACATAGAACAGTTGATTCTAAGAAAAAATATCAAATACTTCAAGGCGTTAAGTACAACAGTAGCATTTGAGTATCGAATACCAATTACGTTACAAATGTATCTACATCTCAGATACCAGAATATCAAATATCAAACTATCAGACTTCCGAGTATCAAAATAGCAAAGAGCCTGATGAAAAAAAAGTGCCTGATAACATATGCCCCATACCGTAGGTGGAATAACATCTGAGTATAACATGAACAACAACGCAAGTGAATACAACGAGTGTATAATACAACAATAGTTTCTCGGTAAAACATAACAACACGCATATATAAGCAACAGATCATAAACAACGAGCAAGTATAAACAACATTTCAAGAACAGCAATTAACTTGCGTTATCCAATTCCAAGATGAAGCCCCGTGATGTGTTTCATCCTGATGAGACACCACCGTCGATTGTCTTGCAAATCGTGGTGACCATCCCCTTGTGGAATGACCCTGTAGACGAACGGATGGCATGCCACCAGCATTCAGAATTGGTCTGTAGACTATGAACTGGACCACCCTGTACTCCCAAGTACTCAAGAACCATGGATCTCCCCCAAAAAGAATGCGGAAAACCAGACCAGGAACCAGAATCCAAACCATGACCAAAATTCAAGTCCAGAATTCAGGAACCCAAAGGGAAAATTAGCCTTCCTCAAGAAGTATGTGAAAAACTAAAACCCAGAAATTCGAAAGGTCCACGAAAAAAAAACTTATGGAAGAAAACACCAAATTAGAATCTCCCTTCTCATAGAAAGATATCAAAGAGCAACATTATTTAACCCCATAGCAGCTTATAGCAACGCGAAATTATAAGCCCCATATCACCAATGAAAATATATAAAACAGTATATGATTCTAGAAAACGAAAATTCATCATAATATATCAACCCCAAATGATCATTGATTCAATTGAATCACCCTGTATCATAAGAACCACAAAAGAAATGAAATATTCAACTCAAACACTGAGAGCATTCAGAATCTGTATAATTTACTGTAGTGATCGTATCACTAGATGAAAATGACCTGCCCATAAAAAAAACAACCAATGATCGTATCATCGGTTAGAATAATAATGGTCATTCCAATCTATCATTTTATAATGAACTTCGACTTCCAAAATGGAATCATATACACCTGAATTATCTAATAAAGTCTACCCACTTTACTAGGTGAAATGTTTCACTGGCAACACTGCCCCTGAAAAGAAATCATTGACATCGCACTGTTAATGGGAAATAGTAATTTACGTAACAAGTCCGGAAAATAGGTTTTTTTGGACGAATAGACAAAATTCTAGGACGAGCCGTAGGCGAGTCTTGGAAGTCTGGGAGTCCAAAAAAACTATTTTCGGGCGTGTTGCGCATAATATTTTTTTGGCAACCGTGTAGAATAACAAATCAATGAGACGACATATTTCTTTATTTCTTTATTATACATTTTAATTCTTATTTGAATTCAACAGAACAGAACAGAATTCTTATTTATATTGATATTTATATTAGAATTCGAGCAATTACTAATATTGAAGGGATTCAATTTGTTTGAAATGTTTGGTATATTTAAATTCCTTTCGTTGAAGCCAGAACAAGAAGGCAAAGTTTCCTTTTCACATTGATTGTTTTCATCTGATGATTTTTGAATGGTCTTGGCAATTTTTATTTTGTGTGTAAGTGAATTATCTTTATATCCTTCAGCCACAATGGTAGACTATCAGCCACCGTGTCTCTTCAAATTTGTGATGTTTCCACCATTATCAGCAAATAACGTCGCCGAAGTTCGAGGAATGCTATGGCCTGTGTAATTTATAGGATTGGGTAAATGTAAAAATTCTGCGATTTTTATTCCGAAACTCCCAAAACTGTGGATACCAACAGGCTGAATAGAACATTTTCTTTTTTTGTAATTCACGAATAATCTGTTATGTGGGGTATGGGATGGCCGTAAAGATAAATATTGCCAATACAACATTAGGTTTTCTTGCCAATTACAACAAAAGTTCTTTCAATATGTGTTTTGGAATCCGGTATTTTCACAAGCAACATGTCTTCCTTGACGTTTATCACATCAATTGACATTTTTGTTAGTTCTTCTCGTCTACACGCACCGGCTAACCCAATAATTGTTGATACCTGAAAATTAAGTTGATACTTTTATATCCTACAATCGTAATATTTTGTTGAAATTACCTTCAGCATTAGATATGTTTCATTATCCGCTTCCCTAATGAATTTGTTGATCTGCTCACTGCTGAAGACTTCTGATTTCTTGGCTTTGTAACCAATATTCTTCCTTTTAAGAAATGCGATAACCTTTGGGAAAGTGGCTATGTTTACATTTTTCTTCACTAAAATGGTCCTTTTCAACATAGAGTACATGCTCCACAGAGTAGAGGATTTGACAGTTAAAGATTTTTGCGCCAAATAAGCCAAAATTACATCCTCTGTAATAGTTTTGCATTGCTTCATATACATCCATTTCGTGAACAAATTATAAACGTTTTCGTACCTGGATTTTGATTTTTCAGGCAATAATAGTGCTGTAGCAGCAGCTGCTATATTGAAAATTTCCCAAGGCACATTTTCAAAGTCACTATCGCTATTTTATTGCGAATTGCGATAAAAAAACATGCAAACTTTTAAACTTTTTATATGAACTGTCAGCCGTTATTTCGTTGCTATGGTAATGATCAACTGCATTTATCAAAACCATATCTACCGAAATTTTCGTATTTACAATGACAACGACGTTATTCTTTCCGGCCTAAGTCCGGGAAGTACGTACTTTTGCTTGACGTTTCGGGGACTATATCTGCCCCCGTTCTCAAAATCTTCTAAATCTCCTTTAATTGTTTTATAATTTGGATTTTTGCTCGCAGAGTCTTTTTTGCTTTTTCAACTGACGGATGTCATTTGAGATCTGCCAAAAAAGTTTGAGATTGACGTATTGCTCATTTGATATATGGGGTGTTGTTCGGATCAGTTTATTAGCATTATACCATATCTCACTTCCTCTATATAGAGAAGTATCTTTTGAATTTTTTTAAAAATTTTTTGATAGGCAAATCCAGAAAACGGCAAGTTATTGACAAATTGAATCATTTTTCCATAGGAAATATAATTTGGTGAACGCAATAACATCGGGGTGAACTAATCAGTTTGCCCTTTCTACACTTGTTTAGATTTTCCTGATTATATTTTCATTTTCAGACTGTGGAAGGTTACCCAAAAAACATGTCAAGAAATTTCATTTTGATTTTATTAATTATGTTCGTGGTATACCAATGTGGATAAGTGCGGCGCCTGTTTCTCTTCAAGGGTACACATATTTCTTTATTATACCACTGACAGCAACACGTTATCAAATTCATCACTGGCCACATCTGAATTGTCTATTGTTACCAAAAACTCTCAGTTAATTTCATTGATCAATCTTAGGAATTTTTCATTGTCAATTTTGGTGTAATCGTCTCGTTCAAAGTATGGATGAAACCGCTTTTCTTTGGTACAATCTATGGATAATGAAACCGACAAGCAAGGGTGATGCAAATCAACTGGCACCAGAGATTCTAGTTCCTCTGCCACCTCACAATCATGTTCATCTGAATAAATACAAGGTCGAAAATTCTCCGGTTATGATTCAAAATACGGTTTCTTCGAGACAATGCGGCGAAATTTACGAATGAGTGAAAACTGTCCAAGAGGTTTGACAATTGGTCAGTTTCATAATAATTTTGTATTTCTGTAATGTTGAAGTCACCAATAATTAACGACTGGCTAATTTGAGGAAGTGTTCCTAAATATTCGAAAAATACTCCATATTCAATTAGGTTCGTATTAAGTGGTATATAAACAACTAGTATATTCATGATTTTGTACGGGCTGTAACGTGAATAAGTCAATTTTCTGGATTGGAGACACTATGTTGATACTGTCAGATTCGTAATGGTCACTATCCACGGCTAGGATAACACCGCCTCCACGTTCACCATAGGTACGATCACTCCGATAAACTGTGAAGTTGTTCGGAAATAGTTCACTGTTTTGAACTCCATCTCTGAGCCAACTCTCAGTAATAGCAATAATTTTGTAGTCCTAACAAGTTATTTAAAAAGGAATGGGTTTTGGAATTGAGTCCGCGGCAGTTTAGGTATAACTTCGATTGATGGATGTTTTAGCTAGTTTTTTTATAGTATTTTCGGAATGTTATTCTTGTAGCCTATAAACAGTTCCTGTTCTCCATTGGTTCTCCGTTCGCGCCCCAGTTTTTGATAATGCTCCCTTTGCTTCACGGTGAGATCACCCCGTATTTGGTATTTGTTGAATTCTGCAGAGTTATAAAGTATCCTGTTGGATTTTTGTAGAGTCTTAGCGTCATCGAGATTTGGACAAGTAACTTTGATGGGCTGTATCTTGTTGCTCTGGCGAATACCCAGACGTCTGGGTGAAAGTGATGTAGTATCGCAAGTGGGTAAGATGAATTTAATAAGGTTTACAACTACCGATTGCGAGTCAGGGACATCTTCTGGGATTCCAAATACTATTATATTACTTTCACGTTGCTTGATTCCATTCATTTCCGATACTATTTCTATCATATCGATGGAATTCCCTTTGGAATCGCCAAATTTTTTTTCCAGTTCACTGAACTTTTGAGAGTGTTTATTTCTTTTTTGTAGTTGTTTTCGAGTGCCGCTATTCTGTCTTTTACCTCTTCCAGTTTTTGTTCGAATTTGCCCAGTTTTCCATCCAGTATTTTGAGGATCCCAGCTGAGACCCTCTCTGCTAGTGTTTTTATGGAAGATTCATTTCGGCACGATTGTTTCAACATCACGTCAGCCACAGTTCTAATCTCACTGATCTGATCACGTGTAAGCGGCATTTTTCAATTCACTCGGAAGTTAAGGATATTACCAGGATTAAATACCCTTTTTTCGATGAAACTACACTTTTAGTTCACATGTACCTACTGCAAAGCATTAATTCACAATAAATCGACTGATTAATAATATTATAGCGGAGCAGATTTTTTTAACACGTGTCACACGCTCGACGATTAATACCTGTAATCGCACCCTGCCGATTTCATAATGGAATTTCAGATATAAACCAACGAACAACGACTGAGTGTGTTAGAGGTGGTCATTCGACGAACGATGCCGATTTCTCCAGTATTTTCTTCCGCGTCGATGATGAACTGTAACCAAGGCTGACGAACCGATTGAAACGTAATCTGGCATGAAAATACGCTTTATAACTCGGCTGTGCCAAATAGGTCGAGTATTTTCGAAATGTCGGTTGTTGTAACATTGGAGAAAACACTTAATTTTTCATTTGTATATTGATATTGGCAAATTAAAAGTTTGTTCTGGTTCGAAGCCAGGGCGATTCCGAATCGGTTCTAAAGAGCAGGACAAACGTAGCGTGAGAGATTTTGCCCGGGTCCGTTTTCAATAAACGACTGTGTGACTACTTCGAACGGTTCTAGGACCAAAACAAGCCTTATATGTCATTTTATGAAGCTTCTCTAAAATATACACACAAGTTGTAAGTCGCCATTGATATTTTCCAATTAATTCAATAAGTTTGTAATGTATGCTCTTTTTATAAATGAGAAATGCACAGTTTATACATGTCAGGTCAGAACGTCATCTACTTGTCTGTAATAGTTTCGATGGAATGTGGATTCATAATTTGAATTTCTGAAATCCAAAGTTAGTTGAATTCCTTATCAGTTTAGTAAAATTTAGTGATATAGAGGACCGTTTAGAGAGATTTCGAGGCTTCTCTAACTTTTTATCGTATAGTTAAAGGGTTACATGAAAATCAAAATACCATTATTGTTTTCCAATGAAAATATGTCCCATTTTTCTGACACATGATTTGTTAGCTTGACTGGGGGAAATTTCAGAATCAATAAATTAATACTGAAATCTACCTTTCCGACTTGCCGCGCCATCGGATTTTTTTGTTCTGGGCACCATGATCGGCGATAATATTACAAAATTTTCTGAAATAAGTATTTCTTTTTAATCTACGTACTACAGTAGTATGGAGTAACGAGAAGTTGAAGAGATATATTTTTTCCATAAAGTTCAGTGCAAATGTGGATTGGAGAAATATACATGATAATAAATAGGCCAATCAATAGAGACTTTCTGCTCTATTGATTCTGTGACAAAAATACTACCAGGAAATCGACTGTGCCATCATACGGAAGCCGGTGCGTTATTATATCCTGTTATGTTTCCTACTCCCAACTGTCATTGCTTAATTTGTTATAAATACTTGAAAGATTGTTTTTAATTGTTTTTGACTTGTAACTCAAAAACTAAGGAAGCAATGTCGATACTCTCAATGGAACAATTGTAGAGAATCAAAATGCAAAGACAATGAGCCCTAACACAACTCGATCGGATTATTAGTATCGGAGAAAAACCGTAAAAACCTGAAAAAACAGCTTTTTTAAAAAAATCCATAACTTCGCCACTTTTCAAGCTGTAGTGTGGGCCTTCCACGGCATAGTAGTAATCAATATGTTATGTGTGACCAACTCAGGCGCTGTCGGATCATTAGTTTTGGCATAATTGCAATCTGAATTTTTGTGATGCACTTTATTGCAGCAGACCTGGATGCATCATAGGTGATCCGATTCCAATGTTTCTAATAGATTTAGAGAGAAGAAGTAAAGTACTACAAAACGTCCATTCTCATTTTGAGTTGAAATGCTGCAAAAAGGTGAAAAATACTTACAAACATGACTGAAAATTGGCGTGTGCGTGAAAGCGGCTGAGTAGTGGGGGTAGAGCAGCAGACGCAGAGAAGCGTATGCGCCCTTTATGAATCTGCTGCTCTACCCCCACTCCTGAGTCCCTTTCATGCACTCGCCGGCTTTCAGTCATGTTTGCAAGAATGTTTCACCTATTTCGCAGTATTTTAATGCAAAATGAGAATTGTCATTTTGTAGTACAATACTTCAGCTCTCAGAATCTTTGAAAAAAATTGAAATCGGACCACCTATGGCGCATCCAGGTCTGCTGTAATAAAATGCATTAAAAAAGCAAATTGCAATTATGCCAAAACTAATAATCCAACAGTGCCTGAATTTTTCATACATAAAGTACATATCAATCACTACTATGCTGTCGAGATCCTGCTTCAAAACTTAAAAAGAGGTGGTGCTATGAATTGAAAAAGAAACGCAGATTTTTTCCGGTTTTTCTAGTTTTTCTCCGTTACTAATAATCTGATCGAAATGTATTAGGGCTCATTTCATCTGCATCTTGATTCTCTTTAATTCGTCGTGGAAGTATCGAGATTGCTCTATTAGTTTTCAAGTTAGAAGTCAAAAACGTTAAAAAAATAATTATGTTTATAACAAATTGAACAATGACAGTTGGGTGTAGGAACAGGATATAACTTTTGTATGATGGCACAGTCGATTTCCTGGTAGTATTTTTGTCATGAAAAAATCTCTATTGATTGGTCTGAAGTATGCCTCTAAGATTTGCCAATACAGTGAGCTTTCAGCTCCATCCATATTTGGGAGGATAACATTTTGGACTCACATTTTGTAAAGGTATCCCATTTTCTGCGTTCGTGTAAGTTACAATTTTTTTTTTCGAATTTCCATTTCTATTTGTCATTGGTTGAACTGTGCCTTCTATTTTCAATAAATCCTCATTACTATTCGAGCATTGTTTTTCGAAGTTTCAACAGGATTCGCGACTAGATTAGGAAATTGAAACAGTAAAATGGTGTTTCGTTATTTTTTCAAGATTGTTCAGAATTCAGAAACAATTAGAAGTTTCAAAATCGGAATGTCATATCGCCATTATATTCTAGAAGTATGAAGGTCATAAGTAAATAGCGTCGACAATCCTATTCTGGAATTATTCGTATTATGAAATGAACACCCCGAACTCATAACGACTGATAAGTCAGTTCAAGCCTGACCGTAAATCTTACAAATCGAGAAATAAGTAGCCGAGATGGGACTGAAAAAGCACACAAATAACGACTAGTGTCGAGGTAATACCAAGCAACGTTCTTTATGGAGCTCAATATGATAGTTGGAGTGAGATAATCGCTAGAGCATTACAGGAAATGCACTTTCCAAATTTAGAGCATGTAGTGGCACAGGCAAAAACAGCGATTCATGGGATGCTCGTATATTCCGCAACAATGAAAGATAGATATATTTTATACGATTGCTCTGAAGACTTGTACAGGAAGAGGAACTTGTGATAGATAATTCATAAAAAAACAAGGTCAAAAAAGATCTCTGTCAACTGAAAATTGAGAAAATTGTATTCCCAAATTCTCCCGGTCGCTTGATGATCATGAAAATCGTAGACAGAAAGTTATTGCAGACCTCATGAATGCGATTCCATTTTTTCAACAATATTGTGATTTGAGGGATTTTGGGAAAAGTTGAAGACACGTTCAAAGAGTTGAGCCTTATGGGATTTTAAGAAGAATGTAGAGAGGACATGAAAGGAGATAATTGGAAAGAAGACTCAAAAGACCAACACAAGTGAAAAACAATAGGATGTGTAGGAAAGGAAGGTTTGGAAGATGTATTATTTGGAAAATCTAAGTGCAACAGAACCAAATTTGGACAACTGGAAAACCGATGTTAACACAGACTGAAATGGACTTTCGTTACTATAATAATTGAAATTGATTGTTGAAATTTAAAGGAGTTGATGAATTTCAAACATATTATGATGATAAAAGTAATTTATTCTCAATGCTTTTATAGGTGGTTGTGCTCCAAACAAATTTCGACATTTGGTTCCTGTCACGTGAAACAAAAACAAAAAGAGCAGAAAGTCAAAATGGCAACCTTTTTCACAAAAATATGGTGGGTATAATTGGAGAAAATAGTGTTCGTATATAAGAAGAGATGAAAAAACTGAACAATTGAGCTGCGGGGCTACTAACGATGTTGCAAACAAATTTGACGTAACTTGATTGAATATGTCCTCAATTTGGGTAGAGCCAAAGAAAAATATCTGCCGATGTCTCAGCTAGAAGGAAGGAAAAATGAGGTCGAAAGCGCAAAAATTACTTGGAAGCTTTAAATAAGGTCCGGGATATCCCGTTTAATGGTCTCGGTACAATCCGCAGTTTGTCGTTTGTCCAGCTGAAATTCCAAAATCAACCAGTTTCCACACACACACACACACATATATATATATATATATATATATATATATATATATATATATAGAAGGTAAAAAGATAAAGCAAATAGCCAATTTTATCAGAACAAAACAAACTATCCTGACTAGCCTTTTGCTTATCGAAGGTGAAGCGAAAATGATTTTTTCAAGACATGTATGACTACGTACACACAGTGCGGCTTTCAATAGTTCCTTCCCTCCTCTGTAAAATTTTGAACGGTTCGAAGTAGAACAATGAAATAAAAAATGTATTCAATGATATCTCTTATACTTCTTTTTGAAATGAAAGACAATGTGATTGCCCGATAGATGGCGAGAGGTGGCACATCAACTTAAAAATTTCAAATAGCATGGGGGGTCAAGTAGCACATCGTTGAAAAGATAACTCAATTCTCTTTTCAACAATCTAGTTTTTTTTTCAATTTCGTTGACACATTTTTGTTCACAATATGCATTTGAAATGTCAAGTATAACAAAATTTAAAATGCATATTTAAAAAAAAAGAATTGACCAAATTCAATGAATAAGATGCTTGGAAAGAGAATTGAATGATCTTTCCAACGATATGCCACTTGACCCCCTATGCAATTTGAAATTTTCAAGTTGATTTTTCTCCCCGCGCCATCTATCGAGCAATGACAATGTTTTTTTATTTCAAAGAGTAGTATCAGTGATATCATTCAAAATTGTTTTGGTGCCGTTGTTCTATCAACAGAAAAAGGTTTTATTCGACTCTATCTGAACGATTGTATAATGTTTTGATTGATGAGCAGGAGCCCGAGAGATTTTGTGAAAGTGATCGCTTTATTACAAAAATCGTATTCGTGGCTGCAATGGCCAGACCTCGGTATGTTCTGCTAAAAAGAAGTATTTTGACGGTAAGGTAGGCTATTTATTTATCAAGAACCTGCCAAGCGGAACAGTAAGATCAACAATTGCACAAGTAACCCCTTCACCACATTTACACACTCCACACCTATATGCGCATTTCTATAACTTAGTTCATCAGTAGGTAAACTACACTAAATAAATTTTCTCAAAATATATACCTGTTGTTTCTAATTGGGTTATTTTGTACTCATTACTGTTCTCCAAGTCGCGACTGAGATCTTGATGGTTATATGGGGATTAAAGTAAACAAGGTAAAATACATTGGCCCATTATCCTCATTAAGTGAAATTATGATATTTATGGATAAATATTCTTTCCAGGTAGTCTAATTTTCTGGTGTCGTTGACCGATTCGATCATTTTCAAATTATGAATATTAATTTTGAGACCAAATTCGATTATATGGTCCGCCACACTCCACTTATTCTCCCTTCGGTAGGGAGCATGGGCCAAATGTTCGTAGAACCTTTCAGAAATTGAACGTTTTGTCTGACTGTAATAGAATTTATCACAATTTCAACTCTACTAATTTCACAAATTCCCGACTTATCTAGCATGTCAGTTTTGCCTTCGAATTTCCCAATGACGTTTGCAAGATATTTCTATTGCTATGAACTGTTCGAGGATTTACATCCTGGAATATAGTGTTGAGACCTTTCGTGAGTTATGGATTGAGAGGGATTCTTACGAATCTTTTTCTTTCCATAGTTTTTCTCAGAGTCTGGTGCATATTCATTGATTATTGCTATTTTCATGATCTTTTTGACTAGACATTTCGTGTTGAATGAGGTGTTTTGAATCGGTTGGGATGAACCTGTTCGTATGGGTGGGCTTTCTGTAGATGACTGTTTCCAAACACTCTTTATTTCTGATGACCAGAGTGTCAAGGAAAGATAATCGTCCATCAACTTCCATTTCTACCGTGAAGTTCATTCGTTCGTACACAGAGTTGATGGATTTTAGGAAGGCGTCTTTGTTTTGATTTTTCTTATCAAACATACGGAACAAACACATCATACACATACCGAAGCCAAATTTTTCGAAAATGTAGATTTTGAAGTTTCAGACTCGTTGCGAATGTACTCCTAGAAGGGTTTGCCATTAATGGTGATAGACAACTGCCCATGGCGGTGCCTTCCTTCTCTTGGTAGAATGTATCTTGAGATATATTTTTTTTTTATCCATGCATAAGGATGTGGATTTCAAAAAATTTCTGACTCTTTCTATTTCTAACTTGTTTGGCTCCGAAAGTTTTTTTAAGTACTACAATGTTTCAGGAATAGGTACATTTGAAAACAGAGAGCTTACATCGAATGAAACGAAAATTTCACTTTCCACCAAAGTTAAGTTTTTGATTATATCGATGTACTCATAAGAATTATTGATAAAGTATATGGCTGGATAGGTTAACTATTGAACTCGTCCGATAGCCATTTTGACAGGTTATGAGTTGGAGAATTGATACCTGACACAATTGTTATCATACTATTACCGGGTTTATGAATTTTTGGCAAACCGTATAGTTTTGGAACTGTTGGGTTTGATATATGCAACTTGATTTCCAAACCATCATTCAATAGTATTTTGCGGAAAGCACGGAAAGCAAAAGATTCGTGACAATCTCTCTCAATACAGAACTCACGAAAGGTCTCAACACTGCATTCCGAGATATAAATCTCCAAGAAGTTTATAGCAATAGAAAATAATTTGGAAAGGTAATGAGGAAACTCGAAGGACAAAACTGACATGCTATATGAATCGGGAATTTATGAAATTAGTTGTCGAAATTGTGACAAAGTCTATGATGGTCAGAAAAATCGTCCAATTTCTGAAAGGTTCCAAGAACATTTGGCCTATGCTACCTACTGAAGGGAAAATAAGTCAAGTGTAGCAGACCAGATCACAAAATTGATATTCATATTTTGAAATCGATCAAATCTGTCAACGACACTAGAAAATTAGATTACTTGTAAGGTACTGTTAACCACAAAAACTATAATAATAATTTATTTAATGAGGATAATGGACCAATGTATTCTACCTTATTATGCATGTACTTTGCCTGATTCATAACATCAATGAAATATGCAGCCATTTTTGACTCGCCTTGTTTTTTATAAAATCCATTATATATCAACCTTTGACGAATCTTTTGAAAAAAGAAACCAAATGGAATTGGACCGAAGAAGTAGATAATGCATTCAAACATATTAAGCAGGTTTTACATAATCAAACAATGGAATATCATCCAGATGTAGCGAAAGTTTTTTATATACAGAGTGATGCATCATTGATTGGAAAAGGAGCTAGACTATTCCAAATCCAAAATAATGGAGATGAACATAATATCGCGTTTGCGAGCCGTATGTTGAAACCTGCAGAAATAAATTATACAACAACGGAAATTGAAGCCATGGCGATCATATGGTCTATGAATAAATGGAAAAATATAATATACGGCATCAAAATAATTATTCAAACCGATCACAAAGCTCTATCATTTTCATTCAGCTGTCTAGCATCCAAACATATTCGAACGGTCCCATCTTTTTTCATAACTGGCACCATACCATTGATATATATTGTATTAGATTTTTCAATTATCCCCTCTTTTACCATTTCTTCTAATTTTTGTTCTACAACTTTTCTATGGGCGTACGACACTGGAAAACATTTTGTGCGAAATGGTGTATCATTCCTGATCTGAATTGAATGTTCATAAACATTCGTTAACCCTGGTTTATTTGAGAAAATTTCAGGATATTTACGAATTAGTTCTCTCAACTGCTTTCTTTGTATTTCTGTAGCCTTGGTCCCACCACTTTCCAGCATCCCTTCGATGTCTACTTCTGTTATATAATTTGACTCTATTCTGTTCAAATTTCCTCCATTTTTCGCTAACTTGAAGTTTTTCGATATTATCGTTTTGCCTATTCGACATTCGATGGTATTACCACAGAAATTCAATTTTGTATCTGTTTTGTGAAACCAGTCTATTCCCAGGATCAATGGATGGATTAGATCTTTTACTACCAGACACACTGTATCAATTGATTCATTATTCAATTTCAGAGGTAAATATGTTTGATACTCAATTCTTTCACTTTTTTGACCAAACGCACCCAACACTGAAATTCCTGTAACTGGTAAGATCGGAAATTTCACACCCCGTTGTTCCAGATCATCAATAAATTCATTTGATGCACAAGTCACTTCACACCCACTGTCTAATAATGCACTTACTTGATATCCATTCACTTCAATATCAATAACAGGGGGTTTTATATTATTTTGCTGACAATTCGTCTGTTCAATATCTTTAAAAACGGTACTACAAAACGGGTTTGCTCCTTGGCCATATTGGGTCGCATTTGCGGAGCTACCATGCGGCCCCTCTAGTTTTCCCCTTCTTCATTATTTTCAGCATTAAATTTCATTATTTTAACCCGTGGTCTCGAGTTTAGAACTTCCCGTCTGTCGTTTTTGTTTTCTGGATCTCTTTTTCGCCAATTTGGTATTTTATTTTTATTTTCGCCATTGTTATGGTTCGATGTAGTTGGTTCTTGTCGGAATTCATATTTGTTTTGAAAATCTGAAGTTTGCTTTTTGTTACTCATTCGTATCATTCTTTCATTTTCAGCATCATCAAATCTTTGGAGTAATTTGTATACCCTTGAAATCGTTGGTTTTTCCATGGCTAAAATAGTTTTCTCAACATTTGTCGTGAAATGAGAAGCAATATCATAAATAATACACCTCTCACTTCCTATAATTGTTATATCACGGGGTTAGGATATGAGTATGAAAATTTTGTTATGTTTATGAAAATCAACTGTAGAGTTAAATTTTCTTTTTATATTATTATAAAATATATCTACAACGAATCAAATATTTCTAAAGAATATTGTTTGAACCGTAGACTTAACAATGATGATTATTACTAATGATATGGATAATGAGATGAAGATGATTGGAACTAAATCTAACAACTAATCTTAATACTGTAATACTAGCACTCTGATATTTGTGCGTAGCCCGCGGTATCGTATGAATCTTCTTGGATTTGTTTATCAATGTCTATTATATAGGTATTCTTCCATAGTAAAAAAGGAACGATCTCACCATATAAATAATACAATGAATGTATATCAGCCTTGAGTTGGACAATATTCGAATGATTATGTCGATTTGATTCTATGGACTTTGAATTCCTCTCACAAATTCTTAGTTGCTCTCACCAACTCTGCCCTGGTCGTGGATGTACTATTTGAAGGTTCAAACTTCAACCACGTGACAACTGAAATATTTATGTTTCACTTAATCTTCAAATAATAAGTTGAGGTATTACTCACCGTGGTTGAATGCAAATGTCAAAATCGAAGATTATTTCTGAATACGAGAACCAAATTTGGATCATTGATAATTATCTACAATCAAAAGTCAGAATGACAAACATCATTCTTTAGATACTACCCAGTGGCTCAATCAAACGAACATCGAACCGCTATGAATGATGAAGGTTCTAATTCAACCTTGTTCACTTTACGTCCCATAGAAATGAAGATCCCAGTAGCGACTTGAGGAAAGGTAATAAGTATCAAATAACCCAATTAGAAACACCAGGTATATATTGTGGGAAAATGTTACAATTTATTTAGTTTACCTACTGAAGATGATAGCTTAGTTATCGAAATGCGCATATAGGTGTGAAGTGAGTAAGTGTGGCGAAAGGGTAACTTGTGCAATTCTTAATTGTGTGACACCACAGCGTCTTGCCAGTCTTCATGGAGCACTAAGCATCGGGTAAGGGGAACATTAGTGACCAAACCCATCGAATGTAGAAAAAATTATCGTTGAAAATATTTTGCTTACTATTAGATATGAAGCAAATCCTATTTACATTCAACAAGGCAATGCTAAACCACATGCTTCTGATAATGATGAAGTTCTGCTGACTGAGGGATCGAAAGGGGGATGGAAATTCAATTCAAATCGCAGTCACCAAATAGTCCAGATTTTGATGTTTTAGATCTTGGTTTGTTCAATTCCATTCAATCGCTCCAGCTCCAAGAGTCGCCAAAAACTATAGTGCAAAACGCATTAAGTAGAGCGTTCAATGCGTTGAGTAGTGCGGAATCAGCTAATGTCTTTTTGACACTTCAAAAGTATATGGAGTCGATTATGATAGCTTCTGGTGGGAACAATTACAAAAATGAATATATGATGAAAGAAAATATCCGCCTTGAAGACGCTTACCTATGTGTATGTAGTTAAGAGGGTTGAAATTCAGTTTAAATTCATGAATTTTGAAGCAAACTTTGTTTAAATAATTTTAGGTTCAGGTAAAGTTGAAATTAATCCCTATGTTTTGTAATATATAATTTGGGATGAAATAAAAACGGTTATGAATATCATAATTTGGGACGAATAAGTAGTAAACATTGGAAACAAAGTATCACTATGGTTTGAACATAAGCAAGCATGCCAAAAACCTCAAACAGATTATGGAATCCAGGAAGAAGGAAACAAACAGTTGGCGAGGTTGAGTTGATGAAGAAATTCGAGCAAGAGGTTTGCGAAAAAAACATGTGGAATGATAAAGAGCGCTGGCGATTGGGTATCGAAAGTCGTGGGAAATTATAAATAACAGTATAAAAATATTCTACGGTAGCCGCTTGGACTATGATCAGCTGTAACAACCACATCCGTACGTTATTAATATGAAGTAACTTGTACCGAAGTTATGAGAAAATATTGTTATCAATAGGATTTTTTGGGTATCTTTCCAGGAGTTAGGCACAAACGTACAAAAATATAATTCGTTCTCGGAATTATTATACTGAAGAAGTTATGTTTTATGCAGAAAACATTTTTTTAAGAAGATTTTGGAAATTTATTTCCCATGTCATATGAAAAAATAAAAATCCAATTAGACCACCAAGCAGGTCGCTTTGTGGTACTGTCTGATTCACAGAGTAGGTAGATATTGAGTTGCAAAAAAAAAATAATTGAGAAAAGGAAAGATTCAGCATCGTGTTTGGATTGAATTCCAGAAATGATTGAAATATACAGGGTGTTTCATTGAAAAATCAAACTCGATGTAATTTCTGTCAAATCCAAAAATGATATCTCACTTATTATAACAGATATGAAAATTGTCAAGGGTAATATAAATGCTAAGGATTTTATCAAACAATTTTTTTCTAATTTTTGAGAAAGCATTTTGTTTGAAAATTTTACTGAGTGCGAGTTACGATCTGGATATCTGAATAAACCACGGAAGCGAATGCCGTAAATTACACAAGTTAAATTTCTCAAAGGCAAATTGATTGTGGGAAAATTTGAAAAAAATGCGATAGAATCCTCTGGTACGATTGATATTTGATGAGAATGTTTTCCAATTCACAGTAATGGATAATAATTTCAAAAGTATTGCTCTATTTGAATTTTCAACGGATAATAAATACAATTGATTTATTCACTGGAATTCCCCATTATACATATACCCCAAGAGTCGCTTCTCTGGGCGGTACCTGATTAGAAAGAAAACGTAGAGTTATGAGAGTAAGAGCGTGACAAAATTATTTGAATGATTAATTTCAATTTTTTTCTTTATTTCTGAAAGTTTATAATAATTATTTTAATTCATTATTGAAAGGTAACTAACCATACGAGGTGATGTAAACAATAATTCACCTCATTATAGATAGATAGATAGATAGATAGATAGATAGATAGATAGATAGATAGCTTTATTCAGGTGGTATTAGTCAATATAATTTTATCCATTGGATGGCACCTAAGCAACGTCGTGAACATCCTAGGAGACATTTGTTCGGTTTCATTCCTGTATTATTATATCAATATAATTTTAACTATATTATTATAGAAATTAATGTACAGAATACAGGTATACAAGATCTGGAGGAAGCAATTGAGGAAGATAGGACATTTAGTCAAATAGTATATACAGGAATTGTGATAGACAGGTTGCTAAAGGTTCTTGTATTGTATACATGGGTGTTATATGGGTATATTATTGGTGAGTTCAGTGTCCAAAACAGGCCGTGATACACATACAGTTTCCGGACGTCAAATAAGCCTGTTTTCCGATATAGTGGGGTAGTTGGATCCCTTCGATTTTATTTAAACAATATTTTTATTTAGGTATTCTGAGTGACTTGAATATTGTTCAAGATATCACATTACAAATAACTTTGACCTTGTTATGATAACCTCATACGTTTGGAGCGTTCAATGATATCACGTTCTGTTCATTCATCGAAGATATATAAACCCAGCACTGAATGAATAAAATCATAATCATTCGAACTATGGTGTTTTTCATTCCATTGACCTAACAGGGCACTATACCATCAGTCCCTCACAGTCACAACAGGGCAATCCCATATTGCCGCTTACAATCCTTAAGGGACGACACAAACTCCCTTTAACACACTTCATTGCAGTTTGTCCGTTTGTGTAACATTAAGTAATCGATGTATCTTTCGCCAACTCACGTAACTTTGCTTTGTTTTGAAATCTCATAAATCGCATAAATGCAACTAAATTTGTGGAATAAAGAATGAACAATATGTAAAAATGAGTTTTGCGATTTCGCTTTGAGTGATAATTGATGAATAGAAATGATAATTGGAAATATTGGTTGTTGATACGAATATGTGAAATGTTCTCTTCGTTGAGTGTGATGTGTTCAAACTAAATGAATTCGTAAAATAGCTGTAACCATAAGTGGATCGTTATATTCACATAACAGAAAGTTTATGCTGGTATTTGAAGACTCTTTGTTCAACCAATGAGAAAAACGATATCGTTGGATTATATTATCATCTCATTCAAGTATGAGGTGAACCTCAGATGACCTACATCTTTGAATCACTTCATACCAAATAACTGTGTAGGCATTTAACTTCGACACTTTGCATTTTTCGTGAAACAATTGCGAATCTAGTGTGCATTTGTCTGTATATAACAGCGAGAAGACATTTATCAGCATAAAACTGATCTGATTTGTTCTCTGTATGGAATTTCAGCCATTTGATTGGTTCAAAAATAATAAGGGAAATAGACTTCGATAAATGTTGTGAAACGTATTTCCCAAATATTTAGAAATATAGTTATAGCTGAATATTTTGATTATTTCAAGGGACACCCTGCATATTTCGGCCAAGTTTATTACAAGAAAACTTCATATGGCGATATACGACTTTTCGTCTTTTATTTATTTCCATAAAATAATTTGTAACCAAAATATTATTAAAAAAATTACTTCAATAATTTCTAAAACATGAAATTTTGTAATAGTATTGACTCATTAAAGCAGGGAAATAGTTCACGGTTTTCACCACATCATTGTTGAAGGTAAAATACTTGTTTTGTTCAAACAATATTTCAGTTCCAATTTAGTTCTTGTGCTGTGACTTTGATATTTAGTAATTGTAACAATTAGAGAAATTCAGAATACGTTAGCTTCCTGTAACATCCAATTTATCCACTGATAAATGAGAAATTTTTGGGTCGGGTCTGAAATCAAAATATCGCCAATTCCCATCAAAAGTGCAAGATATTTCGCAGGATGACTATTAGTCAAAGTTTCGAATCTCTATATCCCATCTCACTGAGAAAATTTGTTTGTTCCAGATAGAAGCACTCCAATCCATCGACCACCAGAAGACGAAGACTCCTTTCCTGTAATCCATGAAAGAGAATTACATTCTCTACATCGAAATATACCTGCCTTACGGAGAAGAGACGTAGACACGGCCAAGATAAAACAGCACTATTACCCAGAAGGTGAGTAAATGATTGGAGTAAGCTCAGTATCCATTGACTATAGTCCAATATCCAGCTTTAGCATATTGTCGAAAGAGTATGCTTTCTTATTTTTTTTCCATTTCACATTTTCTACAATGCTAGAAGAGAGTCACTGAAATTTATATAGATAAATTCACGTCTGTTTTTATGAAAATCATATTCATATATACAGGGTGCAATCTAACTTGTTTCACTCAAGTAAAGACGGGTGTATGATGCAATTTTATAACTAATTGCAGTGGTTGAAAATTCGAAAAAAAAAATATTTTTGTTAAATTCAACCATATTTCATAAACCACTGTATGCCTAACTTGACCTGAGCCGTTAGAAAACACTAGCGATTGCCAGATGTAAAAAACATCTGTCCAAAAAATATATGGAGTTTTGAACTAATTGTTTAAGAAATATAGAAAGATAATCTGAGAATCCTTATTAACATTCATAGTAGGCTACCGGATACGTATTCAAACTGTGCTTTTGCGACAATTTTACTCTAATGAAAACAAACCAACCTCGTTATATTTTACGTGATTGATGGCCACAAAAAGTGAACAATGTCGACAAATTAACAGCGAACTTGGCTGAGCCAATAGGCCAGTAGATATAGACAATCAATTAACATTAAATCTAAAAGTTTTCAAACTTCAATGGTATGTTAGTGCATCAATGAAAACAAACTATAAAATTTTGCAGAAATCTGCGTTGAACGGAACATTGTTATAATTGCAAAACACGTGTTCATGCTTTATTTCACTGAAAATTGCAAAAGTTCTGCAAACTAGGCATACCTATACTAATGATGTTTCACAACATGCAATAAGTTTGCAACCTTGTAAAAGTTACGGAACCTTATTTTTCGTCATTTGTTTAAGTTTTTCATTGTAATTTGTTTAAAAAAATTACAAAAGTTCTGCAAATTGGATAAGTGAACGGAAAAAAAGTTTAAAATATTCACGTACATTTGCAACCATTTATTTATTAAACTTTTTCATCGACGCTTCCATTTTCAATACACACAAACATGGAAATAATTACAAATGTTTTTCATTGTGGTTGCAAATAAAGAGAATATCGGTCTTAGTGGATATGTAACTTTGCAACCGTCATTGTTGCAACCGTCATTGTTCAACGGAACACTTTTTTTTGTACTATTGATTTGTTCATTTTATAATTTGGCCATGAATTGCAAACATTGTGCAAATGGTTCAAGATATATATTAGACCGACATATCTACAGTGGTCTAGGTAAATACTTGATTATCCATCGCGTATATCTGTTACATTTTGTACTGGTTGATTGAAATTGCATCCGAAGAATAATACGGTTACGTATTTAACCATTAAAAAATTTGAAACTAATTATTGATCTCGGAAGCAATCACTGTTTTCGACTAATCAGCGAAATAAATTTAATCTAATATTTTCGAATGCAACAATCGAAAAAATACAACATTTTGCTAAATTCTCCTGAGAGACTATCAGAAGACATTAATTTTTTATCGCATCAGAAATGACATGCAATTATTCTTCATTTGAAATTTTCACTTGTCACAAGATGACTTCATAGCAATCGACAAGATTTTAAAACGAATAATCGATGCTCTATGGAAGTAAGGATATCACAACGTTGTCGATTGTTTATCTCGCAAGTACATAATTTTCATCATCAAACAGAAACGTTGCTGAAAAATAAAAATTTGTGAAATTGATATTACATCTCAAATTTAATTTTTACAGGTATGTATATCTTGAATTGCATAAAATTATAATTCACCCTTCCACTCGATTTTCTTACTTCACATGAGAAATTCTATTTAATCCAAATGGAGGACTGAAATGTAATCGACACGTAAGAATCATTTTCTTGATTAATAAAAATTTTATAAATAAAGAGGGAAAAACATATTGGTAGGCAATTCTATTTCAGTTGTAGCTCCAGGACTATTAGATGAATGTGCATTGTTTTTAGTTAGTTGAATAGTTGTCTGTCATAAAAATACAATTGTCAGACTTTTGTTATTCTGGTAATGAATCATGTTACTAAAGTGCTGTGCATTCATTACTCCGTAAACAGAATACTGTGACGTAACACAGTGGTACAACTGTATGAGTGTTTTTTAAATCTCAATATTTCCTGCATTTTTTAATGAATCAATCAATTATGAAAACGTGTCGAGTGATTCTCGATTCTCTATCAAACGTACTCGTATGAATTTTTTTATGCAAATTCCTAATTGTAATATGATGTTTCGAATTCATATCGAAAACGTTAGCTTTCAACATTGAATGATTTCGCCTACCGTTGACGATCTTCTTCTTGGTCGATAGTTAACTTGGTAACACAATGAATGTCATTTATTAGGTATATAAAATCTTCATTATTCAGATAACACAGGTGTTGCAAAAATAAATATTTTTTTTATTCCTAATGTTCCGCATTGTAACATAGTTTGCAAATCATTATACTGCCACCAATTGGTAAAATGAATTGTCTGCCCGATACGCAAAACTTTCTCTTTTTTTTGGTAGAGTACACATACGAAAATATGTTTCTTTTGAATTTACCCCCATTTTCGTGTTACAGACGAGGTTGCAAATTGATGAAAACATTCAACGTCAGGACATCTCCACTTGCAACCATTATTTGAAACTTTTGTAATGAGTTCAATACTTATTTCAATAAAAAAAAACAATTTAATGGAAAAATATATTTTTCGTTTGACGCAAGAGGTTGCAAATCAAAACTATTGTCAAAAAAATTATTTTAATTATTTTTTCGAGTTTGCAGAACTTTTGGAATTTTCATTGAAAAATTAGGACTAACAACAATGTTTTTTCGATGAAACAGACATTTCCGTTTTGTATGCGTGGTTGCAAATTTATCAGAGGATGTAAATTGCTATTTTTCAAAACTTCGAAAGTTTGCAGAACTTCTGCAAATTTTTCTGCGCTAATAATGTGAAAATTCATTAAATCCTGATTTTAATCAGCTTCCGTTCAGAAAAAGGGGGTGCAAAATCAGACTACGAATCATATGGAAGTCGTCTTCACTCTACTGAAGTTTTAAAATTTTTGTAATTATTATTAAATTTTGGAAAAATCATGTATATTTCTAGTGGCCTACAAACAACGTTGCCAGAAGATTATCGCGCGCACCTATCGGTGGATTTGAGAGCTGTCTACGAACGACATGACGCTTGTCAGATTCGACTATTATTTTCTGATTGGCTGGTGAATGGAAGATCTAAAACAACTAATCGGAAAACAGTACGCGCTGTGCATGAAAAGTAATCTGAACATTATTGTCCTTCTCAGAATTAGCCGATAGAGGCGTCGCAAACTCCATTTGGAGGTATTTCTAGGTATCGTCCACCTTAAAATAAAACAACCCTGTGGATATTTTCTTAAATTTTTTACCTGCTATGAAAACATTCAGCTCTCTGGTGGTATTTCCAAGCCTAATTTACCTATCATATGATTCAGATCATTATTCTGATACAGATACTTTAGACTAACACAGATACTTCAACTTACCATTCAAATTGTTATAATAAAAGTGGAGCATCACTATGACATTGTTCCTAACAGCATAGTTAACATTATAGTTCAACGGTCATGAAACAGAATGTTGATTGCTATCGCTCCAGTAGTGAAAATTTCGCCTATTGAATATGTTTTTGGTATTTTCCTTTTGCTCCGTCGCTCCATATAATGTCACTAACAAATTAGTAATTTTTGTGATTCTGCATGAAATAATTATGAGAATAAAGAGGCCATTCGTGTTTTGCCAATATTCTCTGCATAGATATTTTATTTATTCCGAAAATCTCGTGAATCATCTTTCAACGATGCTTCTGGAAAAGCTACAAAGTATTCAAGCACATTTCATTCCTCTTGAAAGATCCATAGTTCGTAAGTTTGAATACTAATCTTCTGATAATGTCTGGAGATGGTTCTGGATTTCCTGGATATCTTGTAGCAAAACATGTCCTTGTGAAAGCCTTATTTCAATTCCATAAATCACTGATAAATTAACGAAATATTGATTATTGTACCCAACACAAGCCATATTGCACGTTTTAGATGATGATGATAATAATAATAAATTAATTTATTGACAGGCTTAGCAACTGAGAACAATAATAGTTATCACTATCTGCCAAAAGGTAACAAGATTGGATTGACCATATATTTTTCCTCTTGCGAATCTGACAGCTTCAACAACTTCAATTCATTTATTGGTAGATATGCACAGCTTACTAGAAAAATAAAAATTTTGGGCAGTTAATAGGCCTTTTCATTCTAGGAAATTTTCTGTGCGCATGCCTCAACTTCCGCTATGTTTTTCTGATACTACAGCCCATGAATTTCGATGTATTAAAAAACGTTTTCAATTATTAATCTACGATCAGATGTATAGTTGAAATTGTTTCATACTAAGAATAAAATAATAATATAATCATATTAATAAAAATAAATAATGTTATCAGTAAAAAAGGAGCAACAAAACGGTGTTATAATGGGATATTTCGCAGCGATACACGCAGTATAACATTTTTGGAGACCTTATATTGTTTTATTAGTTTCCCAAAGCCTTGTCTCGAATATCGTCGAAAATAATTAAATCAACGAGTCAAAAACATCAAGTGTGCTAAATGTGATTTGTGGTCGATTCCAAATGATTGATCATGTTAATAAAGGTACATATATTTGTTCACTTCACTTCGTAGGAGAATATGGTCCAACAACAGAACATTCTGATCTCATCAGTTGTGTTGAAAAAAGTATTATTTCATTTGTGCTATAACCTCAAATGATTGATGTTTTTTACAAGAAAAAGTAACGAAGACTTGTTTTGCTGGAAAATATAAACAAACTCATGGTGTAAGTTGATTATTTGAAAAAAAATTTCCAGTGGTAAAGAATGAAAATGTTAGAGAACATTAAACTTTGCTCCAAACTCAATATAAAAGTAAATATAATGTTTCAGGATAAGAATCAAGGCATTGAATATCTAAACCACCCTCTAGAAAATATGGATTGCGTAGTTGTCCAAAATTTGGTGATTGAAGACAGGCATAACGATGTAATCCAGTCACGTGAGGGGTTCCACCTCGGAACGAAAGATAATGAGCTATAAACTCGTATTAACATTTGTTTCGACATTTTGAAAGTTGGCTCAAACCACTCATAAGATCTCGTATTCGCGTCTCAAAATATTCAAGGTCAAATGTCGCAAAAATAGTTTTTTCGTGAATATCCCGCTTCATATGCCTTAAATGATATTTGCATCCATCATAAAAGTTATAGAGCATACAAGTTTGGTTTGAAACAATTTTTTATACGTCAAACCGTTTTTGAGAGTGCGAAGAGTGCGGAGCGCTCAGTCATACATGTCATAACGCAAGGTAAACTGTTAATCCGAGTACATAGTACTGCTTATAGAGTTAATTATTCACAAAAAAAATTATAATTATGTAAAAACCTGAATTATTAACTATTCAATACACTATATTTACAAATTTTATTCATAAATCAAATACTCGTTTAATAATACTTACATCAATAATGAAATAACGTGAAATACTTCAAATATATTTTAATTATAGTTGAATTCAGCAATTATGTATCATTCATTTGTTACAACTTCAGTTCAAATGCGGGGAGGATTTTTTTGTAACTTCAATTATTATTAGAGTACATTTATTATTAGTAGTAAATATGTGTCCTAATTGTCTTCTTCTTTCGGTCGCTGAAGAATTTCCAATTCATTATCATCATCCCCGTTATCAATTATGTTCGCCTCTAGATCTTCAAGGATTTCAGGGTTATATGTACTTTATTCATCGAGATCATTTTGATACGACGAAGAGTTGAGGCATACTTGTCCATTACACTGGCCACAATCTGTAAAGCATTTTGAACCCGATTCTCTGCATCCGCGAACCACACATTCTTGCAGTTGCAAAATATTTCAGTGGGCAGTTCATCTGGTGCTAGTGGTAATAAAGTTTCATTTTGTAGTACACAACCCCATTCCTAGGGTTCTAAATCGTTTCCTTACCAAGTTTGAATCTGGTAGTAGAGACGATGACATGTTGATGAGCTGATGCACTAACGAATCAGTTAATAATCAACTTTATGAGCTGTAGGGGAGACCGGGGCAAAATGATCCCTCTAAGGTTTAACTGTTCCTAATTAAGGGAGTATGTAATTTGGAGATTTGGTACAGTAGGTGTGAGTGAAGTCATCATTTATGAATAAAACCACGGCACGGCCATTCTTGTAATCGAAATATAATGTAAGACATTAACGAATTATGACGTGATGACCTAAGGATCAATTTGCCCCTCCCAGTGGGGCATAATTATCCTCCGAAAAGAAAATCGAAAAACAATGCGGTAACTGTTTATAGCAACTATTGTTGAAAACGAAAGATATAATTGCAATGATCCCTGAACATAAATAATATACATATTGATAAACCAACTTACAGAAATTATTTATTTAGACATCGTGTACTAGCACTCTACGACGTACTTTTTTTGCTAACGGATTATACGCACAGTGATCACATACGAAGACGTCATCAATTTCATCCATCCCTGAACAGGCGTAATGAGCCCACAGATGACACTGGCTGTATTGAATCCAACCCTCTCCACTCGCAGACCTCGAATACGACTCACCACAAATCAAACATTCTGGATCATTGTCTGACTCCAAATCAGATTCTAACTCGGCTTCCTCAATTTCTTTTCTCTTCGACATCTTTTTTTCTAAATTCTGAGATTTCTCCTCTTTACTCTTCCTTTCTTCTTGTTTCTTGTTTTCCACTTCTTCTTTTTTTTTATTTGTTCCTGCAGCTCATTTCTGTAGGGACTACTGGTTGAGATAGCGGTTTTTTCTTTCTGTCTATTCGTCTTTTTTATAGAGGTTGTTGTTTTTGGTAATGGTCGAATATCATCTGTTCTAGGAATAGGTTGTTCCAGGTGTAGGTTGAGCTGTATTCGCATCCATACGAATTATGTGTTCAGCTACATTGGGAACACTTTCATCCTTTACTTAAACCTCTGCTGGGGCAAAATCTTAGTCGGTAAATAAGTTTCTGTCAGAAGGCACAATGCCCGCTTTCTTGAAAGCGTTGATAGCATTCTCGGAAGTACAACCTATCAAATATGCTTCGCAAAAAAGTTTGATTATTTGAAACACAGATACAGTGCGACCTGGGTTGTTCAACCATTTTTCTAATGATTGGTCAAGATAACGGCTTAAAGGATACATTACCCCCACATCTAATGGCTGTAGTTTGTGCGATGTGTGTGGGGGTAGGCACAAAAGAGTAACATGTGTTCTTCTAGCTTTCTCGATCACTTTCAAGTTTTTCGTGTGGCTGCCATGCCCGTCTGAAATCAATAACGCAGGGTCTTGCGCCGTTGGTTTGATATGATGTACAAAATGATCAAACCAAATCGAAAATATTCCAACGGTCATCCATCCGCTCTCGTTGCAAGCGAAAATTGTTCCAGGAGGTGCTCCATCTTTCAATTCCTCCTTCATGCGTTTCCGCGAAAAAATTATTAATGGCGGAACATAGTTCCCACCAGCTGACATACGAATTACTGTGGTAGTAAACATTTCACGATCTGCTGATATGATCTTTGAAACATGCTTTTGACCTCTCAATGCAACTATTTTGGAATTATGGCCTGGAACTGTGCTCACTGAAGTCTCGTCGACGTTGAAGATTCTATGAGCAGGAAGTTGTTTGTCTATGGATCCTGCTTTTAAAAGGCCATAACATGTATTGACAACTACCTTGTTAAAACCTCTTGCACGTGCTACTGATGTTGATTCTGGACTCCTTAGAGATAAATTCGGATGCCTTTTCCGAAATTGAGAAAACCAGCTTGACTCACTTTCGAAAATCGGTGTGTGATATTATTTTTCTCAGCTAACTGAAAGGCTAGGCAACGCACATCACGAGGAGTCAAACCATACATACGGGTTTCCATATCAAATATATAGCGTAGAACTTCAGCTTCTTGGTCTTCCTTAAACACACAATGAAGGGATCCCAGACTTCTCGATGGCTGGGTGGTGATACCAGCTCTTCTCTTGATAATGCGCCGTTTTAACGCCATTCTAAGTGGTTGATGCCGTACGTATGCACATACCATTTTCTGCAGCCTCAATAGCTTGTTCCATACTCTCAATGGTCCAATTTTGTCGTTCGGTTTTTCTCACGTAGGTACGCACCATGATCGAGTCTGCAAAGAAATAGAAACCGATATAGTGGGGCAAAATGATCCAGGACCATTTTGCCCCACATCATAGAGGAAGCAAACCAGAACTAGAATTGAATCATGACAAGAAAAAAATGAGGTTTCAATTGAAAAAATTGGGATTTTCAATGTTTCTCATTCACTTTCTGGGCCCACTTTTTTGCGCAACTTGTAAATTATTCGGTGGATGTGATTATGATGAGTGATCCGTTCAACCTTCGATAGTCATGATTCAGTCACTGTATAACAAAAAATTTTAATTCACATGAAAATGTCGTATGTTTTAGAAAATGATATGAGAGAAATCCAACGAATTTATACAATAGGTGTCCTATTGAATATAACATTAGAAGAAAAAATTGGGTTTCCATTTGAAAAAATTTGGATTATCAATGTTTCTCATTAACTTTCTGGAACCACTTTTTTGCACACCCTGTTAATTAATCAGTGGATGTGATAATGGTGAGTGATCCGTTCAACGTTCAATATTCATGATTCAGTCATTGCATATCACTAAAAATTGCAATTCACGTGAAAATGGCGTATAATTAATTGATAGGCTGCATTTCTGCAAAAACTCGAATAACTCAAAAACGGCTAATTTTGGGTATGCGGTATGAAACATGAATTTGAATCAGAATCAGAGCCGGATTAAGAGGGGGGCAAACGGGGCTGCAGCCCGGGGGCCTCCACAAGAGAGGGGCCTCCACAATATGAATTTTTAGCTAAAATTTCCTAACAAATTCCGAAGGATATGCAAAATTATATATAAAAAATCTGATAACAAAAGAGCAGTTCTCCCACTTTTTCCCCTCATTTTTCGTTTTAAACATTCAAAAACATGTTTCGTATTCTTGCCAAAATCCATGGTTGATATTAATCTTCGATCTGATGAAGCATGTGTATATGCGAGAAACAATCACCAAGTAAAACATCATACTATTATA
The DNA here is from genome assembly GCA_018342105.1 of Gonioctena quinquepunctata. Classification (NCBI taxonomy): domain Eukaryota; kingdom Metazoa; phylum Arthropoda; class Insecta; order Coleoptera; family Chrysomelidae; genus Gonioctena; species Gonioctena quinquepunctata. The sequence goes on from JAFIRS010000531.1 coordinate 169,680, forward strand.
CAAAATATTATATCGTATCGAAATTAGCTGTAAAAACAAGAACAATTAAATTTAAAAAAAATAGACATTTTTTTTTTTATTAAATGAAGGATTTTCTGTCGATGTATTCTTCGAATGACACAAGCGATCTAGATACACAATGAAATTCAATAATCATAAGCAAAAGAAAATATTATTTCAATTTATGAATATGATTGCATCAAATTATTTATAAGAGCCCTGTGCGCATTCCATAATAGAACAAAAGTTCGAATTCTGTTGACTATTTTTCTGCCGATTCTACAAACACTTGGCCCGTCTATATCTGTTTTTCCTATTTATTGGCGTTGACAAGTGTCCGCTGAGTGGCGCGCTTGTAACAGAGAAATCCCCGAAATCTGAAAGTGTGAGTTTAAGAGAAGGATGACATTCCGCAACAAATGTAAATCCTTCTGAAAAACGACTATCAAAAAGACCAATCTAAGATGTTCTACTATCAAATTCTTGAAAACCAAAATTTCAGAGCTACATTCTCAAACATTGAAATTACAGTGATTATTTTTTGACATTGCTAGAAACCAATGGAAACGTTCAATTCAAATAATTCATATACGTTTTGGCCAATCAGTAGTGAGAATATTCTACCTAGAAAATTGTCGCGGGATTAATTTGAGGTATTTTGTTTTTATTGTCTGACAACCTATATTTTTTATTTGACGTCTGTCATCAATTCGCATGAAAAGTGTGAAATGAATCAAAACCGGTTTAGTGCATTATATAATTTTGCAAGGAAATGTGTTTATGATCGTAACATAAAAAAATAATCTAAAGAATACCACACGAGAGTTCGATATAATAGAAAATAATTATCTATATTTCTTTCTCAAACTTGTTGGCAATAGCCACTCAAGCCAGTTGGTCTCTCTTGTCTATTGCCTGGCAACAAGTTTTCGAAAATCTGTCGAATTATTTTCACTCTCTTGTGATATTACAAATGAGAATGTGATGATGTCAAATTGCACTGGAAAGCGATCATTTTCCAAAATGAAAAAAATAGGCGAATTACGATGAGACAAAGCCGCCTATCAAAGTTATCGCTTTTTAGCATTGAGAATGATTTTCTCCGGATGCTGGATTTGACCGAAATCATCAATGATTTTTCGTCGAAAAAAGCTCGCAAGAATCCCTTTGTTTACGCTGTAATTTAATTTATTCCTTGTATTTTATTATACCTACATATGCTCGTGTCGAAATGATTTGATTTGTAAATAAAAAAAAGAAAAACTTGTTTGAAAAATAATTAGGGGCCTCCACTCCTTTATTGCCCCAGGGCCTCCACACCTTTTAATCCGACCCTGATCAGAATTATGAAGGAACTCCAAAATTTCAATAAAATACAGGGTGAGGGTGTCCCATGGAAAATAAAAAAAATGGCGTCACAATAACGAAAATATTTTAGTTGGATTCTCAATGTGTTTACCCAAATTTTCAGAATCATGCTACTTTAAGTACTCTTTATACTCATGAAGAATACCCTGTATACACGGCATACCATTTTAATTGCTTGAGAGAAGTGAACTTCTAAATGAGTTCACCGAGTGAAAGTTGCAGGTTGGATAGAACGTTATCGCCTTCGAAATAAACTGTTTGGAACGATACTATCTGGAATCGTCCACATAATGGATGCTTCAACTGAAGTTGTGGCCATTCAACAATTCAACCCGAACATCAAGTGTGCCAACGAATTCGGAGAAAGTAATAAAAAGAAGAAATTCTAAGTTCCAATTGACTAGGATAACATTGTTATATAAACTTTTATCGGCTCTGACCTGTATTTCCTACATTAATTTAATGAGGGATACGCAGTCTATAAGGGTTGGGTCTCGCATAACGAATGTTTCGTACCCGTGAACATTATTCGACTAGAATATACAGGGTGTAACTGAATAAGTGTAAAACATTTAAGGAGGTGATTCCTCATCGAAAAAAAGATAGGATCTTTCATATAAAGAAACTTCATTGGAGCATCCCTTGTTAAGATACAGCCCCTTAAAGGGGGTACATAAAATTTGTATAACAATTTTTTTCACAAGCACTGAAAAAGTTACAATATTGAAATTAACCTGACGTTTTGTACTACCAAAAAGACACTTAGCCAGTAATTTATTTGGTTTACCCCATGGTTGTAAGGGGTGAAAAACGCAACCCCTAAAATTTATTTCCAATGTAACTTTTTGTCTTATTATTTGTTTACCATTTAAAAATTTATTTCCAATAGCCTGTTTCATTCTAAACAAAAAATTGTCTCTTGGGTTTTGCCCAAAATAAACCAGTAAGCAGCAAAACATTATTTTACGAACAACTACAGAGATACATCGTCATAAATGCGAACTGGATTTATTGTTATTTTGTAGTTAGTACCTGCATTAAACGATTAAAGGGTAATAAACAAAACTAAGTTATTAATAACAAAACACACAACATGTAGAAATCATAGTGAATGTTCAATATGTCTACCTTCAAACATTACGCATGCGTCTAGACGTCGGCGCATTGAGCCACGTATTCGCTCAAATATTCCTGGAGTCTCTCTGATTACCCTGCACGCATCGATGATGCGGTTTCTTAAGTCCTCTACATCGCGAACAGGAGTACGATATACCAAATGCTGTGAATGGCCCCAAATAGAGAAATCGAGAGGATTGAGATCCGGGGATCGAGCGGGCCATTTATGTGGTCCTCCTCGACCTATCCACTGATTTGCATATGTTTCAGTTAAAACCAATTTTCATGCATAAAAAACATATCCCTTCTGACGCCCAAAGGAACTTCCTCCAGCAGTACTGGATGCACTTCTCTTAAAAATTGAACGTATGCCTCACCATTTAATCGAGGAGGTAGAAAATGAGGCCCAATTAAATCATCCCCAATAACTCCGAGCCACACGTTAAGAGAAAACTGTTCTTGATGGCTAGTTTCGACAATAGCGTGAGGGTTTTCATCAGCCCATATGTGGTAATTATGAAAATTAATAATCTTGTCCCGAGAAAAACTACATTCGTCTTCAGAAAGTCACAATTTCTTCTAATCATTTCCAGCATCCAATTGCAAAATTCAAGACGGTTCGGAAAGTCTCGCGGTAACAGTGCCTGTACTCGTTGCAGATGGTAAGGGTATAAGAGTTGTTCCTTTAAAATTCGAAATACCGTCATATGATCAACATTTAGCTGGAAAGCAATCTTTCTAGTACTGGTAGTAGGTTGTTCTTCAATCAAATTAAGTACTGCTTCCTCAAGCTGTGGTGTTCGTATTTCTCGATGGCGACCACAATCCTGCGTTCTTTTGTCGAATGAACCATATTCTCGTAATCGTTGATGAAGTCGAGCAAATATTCTATGTGAAGGATGCTGCCGTTGAGGATACATTTCAGCATATCTTCTAGAAGCTTCTAACCCATTCCCCTGCGACAGACCGTAAACGTAATGCATATCAGCCATTTCCTCATTTGTGTATGCCATTTTATTAACAAGTGAATTATTAAAGTAACAAATTAAGAACAGAACAACAACACACAATTAGTATTAATTCAATTTCGAAAATTCCCAAACTGACAGCGTCATACCAATTTAATTGTCACTATCGCTAATAGCGACCTACTAGATAGATTAGTTTCGTATTTTCGCATTTATGACGATGTATCTCTGTAGTTGTTCGTAAAATAATGTTTTGCTGCTTACTGGTTTATTTTGGGCAAAAAACCCAAGAGACATTTTTTGTTTAGAATGAAACAGGCTATCGGAAATAAATAAATAAATGGTAAACAAATAATAAGACAAAAAGTTACATTGGAAATAAATTTTAGGGGTTGCGTTTTTCACCCCTTACAACCATGGGGTAAACCAAATAAATTACTGGCTAAGTGTCTTTTTGGTAGTACGAAACGTCAGGTTAATTTCAATATTGTAACTTTTTCAGTGCTTGTGAAAAAAATTGTTATACAAATTTTATGTACCCCCTTTAAGGGGCTGTATCTTAACAAGGGATGCTCCAATGAAGTTTCTTTATATGAAAGATCCTATCTTTTTTTCGATGAGGAATCACCTCCTTGAATGTTTTACACTTATTCAGTTACACCCTGTATATACGGAGGGGAAACTTGCTGCACTACCGCATATTTTTTGTTTTAAATATTTACGATAAGTGTTTAATAAGTAGAAAATAGTTATTTATGTAATAAGGATCATGAAGACGATCATTATGGTACAAGTCGTGAATGTTATTGGGCGAGGCGTAGCCGAGTCCGATAACACGACGTGTGCCATAATGATTGTTTATGATTCGTATTACATACAAAGTTTTATCTGATGGCATTTATATTAATACATTTTCGAAAAATTAAAAACTGCATTTCTGACATGTCACAATGACAACTATTCTTGAAGGAGTAAGTATATGTGTAGTTTCAAATATTAGTAGGTTAGTGAGCTGTGCTTTGCCATTTCCTTGACAACGTCAGGTTGTAACGGCAATATTTATTTATCTGCTGTCAAACACAATTGTCACGTAGAATTTATATAATTTAAATAATAAGAGTGAATTTTGAAACTGGTAGTTCACCTTCTGATTTGGAAGAAATGACGCGAAATATGGTGGACTCCCTTTTGCCGGAAAAATCACGGAGTGTATATGAAATAGCGTTTAATCGGTACGAAGAATGGTGTTCTACTAAGAAAATCAAGAATATCACTCATAAAAAAGTATTGTTGGCTCACTTTGAATGCTTATCTAAGGAAAGAAATCCATCTTCTCTCTGGTCGTATTATTCGATGATAAGAAGTATTTTATTAACAAGAAAAATGTCGACATTAGTAAGTACCCCAGGAATAATTGATTCGGTAAGTAACTATAGATTCATAACTTAAACAAAATTCCAACGAATCAAAAAAATACCTTTATTAAAAACAAAATAGGGCTAACAGCATATTACAGACCTCCCGCGACAAACAGTAGTGAATATATTGAAGATTTGGAAAACTACCTATCCACCTTAAATAAAAAAAACATAGAAATTTTTCTAGGGGATATAAACATAAATTTATTAAATATCCATAATAATGAAACAAACTACTACTTGAACATTCTAGGTTCCAATGATTTTATCTCGTACATAAACAAACCAACCAGAGTAACTAAACATACAAAATCCGCTATTGATCATATTTTCATAAGGACAGAAACTTGTTTAAAAAACAACGTATCAATTTCACCAATCATTTTTTGTACAGACATGACAGACCACTTTACCCCATTTGTAAACCTCACTTTCCCAGATAACAAAAACCAAAAACAACCCAAACAAAATAAAATAAGGCAAAATATCCACTATGGAAAATTGAACGCATTACTTTCAACAGAAACATGGGAAAGTATTTTACTTGGAACGAACCCGCAGCAAAGCTATGACATTTTCATTAGTAAATTAGTCAATCACATAAATTCATCCACTTCTGAACAGTCATTAAAGAACAACAAATCGATCATCAAAATCAAACCTTGGATTACCACAGGGCTAGTGAACTCCATAAAACATCGAGATAACCTAAAAAAACAACTCCTGAAAGAATATTCAACAGAGTTAGTATCGGAATATAAAACTTACAGAAATAAATTAAACTCCCTGTTAAAAAACACAAAAAACGAGTACTAAAAAACAAAAAATCAGGGGAAAACATAATAAACAATATACGAGGTGGAGATCAAAAGAAAAATATGAAAATAATGACATCATACTTGAAAACAAAAAAACGATCAGTAATAATGCAGCAAAATCAAACGAATTTAATAGATTTTTTGTTGACATAGGTAAAAACATGAGCCAAAAAATACCAAAGACAAACTTACCCAAAAACTTTTTAACAGATATTTAAGTAAATCAATCCTTATTTTTGGACCCTACAACAAGTAATGAATTGGTCATAATAATAGCAAATCTAAAGAATAACTCCGCACCAGGACCAGATAGGATGAACTCAAAAACATTGAAAACTATTCATACTAATATTTTAATGCCACTTGTCCACATAATTGATCGAATTTTTTTTACGGGGGTCATACCGTGGCAATGGAAAATTACCAATGTAACACCAATTTTCAAAGCAGGAAAAAAATCGCAAATCAATAACTATAGACCTATATCTATCATAAATACTTTAGCGAAAGTATTCGAACAATGTGTCAAGAAAAGACTGATTGAATTTCTTGATAAGCACCATATAATAACAGACAGACAATTTGGTTTCGTGAAAAACTCGAATACAGAAAATGCCATTATGGATTTTCTTGAAAATGCCGTGAAGGCCATGGACAGGTCAACCAAATGCTTAGCCATTTTTTTGGACCTGGCCAAGGCCTTCGATACTGTTGATCACGAATTATTGATGGAAAAATTACATAACTATGGTATTCGAGGAAATGCACATGTGATGATGAAAAACTACCTATCCAATCGAATCCAACGGTTGAAAATCGGGAACGAAATAAGTGAGGAACAAACTGTACAAACGGGTATACCACAAGGGACAGTTTTGGGACCGATGCTCTTTCTTGTCTACATTAACAGCATAACAAAAATCAACAACTTTGTAGGCGATATAATATGTTACGCCGATGATACTGTAATAATTTACACGGGACCATCATGGCAGGAAATAAAAAATATAACAGAAACAAACTTACAAAAAATATACTTATGGCTGAATATTAATAAGTTATCGCTTAATGTAGATAAGACAAAGTATCTGACCTTTACCCCCACCCTCCGTGACCAACCAAAAGAATTTAATTTGAAAATGCACAAACCACTCTGTAATAACCAGAACACTTGTGACTGTCAGACCATAGATCATACTACTTCAACAAAATACTTCGGAGTCATACTAGACCAACACTTAAAATGGACGGAGCATATTAACTTCGTTACAAAACGGCTCCGAGTACTAATGCACACCTTTTATGAACTACGCGACATACTATCAAAAAAAAAACTTGTTGTACTTTATACGTCTCTTGCCGAATCTATTATCAAATATTGCATTCCTGCATGGGGTGCAACATTCAAAGCAGCCATCAGTCCGCTACAAACCGCTCAAAACATTTTACTGAGAATAATTTTCAAAAAACATAGACTGTTTTCCACAAATAAGTTATATCAAGAAACTAACATTTTCAATATTCACTCACTGTACACTTATAACTGCCTATTAAGAATGTTCCATTCACAAAAAAAATACACACACATACATTCAAAAGAAACCCGATCAAAAATGAACTTGGAGGTACAAACTGAGTTTTTCAATAAAACTGTCACACAAAATTCTTTTCTTTTCTATGGCCCAAAAATATTCAACATTCTTCCAAAAAATCTGAAAGTTATAAAATCCCCTAAAATATTCAAAAAAGAAATGAAAAAGTATGTACAAAATCACCCTGACAAATTTCCACTTTTTTACGGAATTACATATTAGTGAATGTGTGTCGTGCATATAAATAAGTTTTGCACCTTCTTTCACAATAATTACATACCAAATTGTAGAGCAAAATCAACACGTCTTGAATTGTCCAATCTCATTCGAATCCTAATCTGTAACCTAATCTAAATCTTTACCCTACATGCGAATGTCATTCATATAAAACATACATGGTAAATGCCTTACTGAATTAGATATCACAACACAGGCTTCAAAGCCTAGCGTGAGTCTACTCCAGTAATGCATCTAAATATAGAATTCCATTTGTTAAATAAAAACAGCCATTATAGATATAAAATTGTAAACAATTTGAAATGGTATAATGAAAATATTTTTTTTTAAAAATTTTTTTTTTTTTTTTTTTTTTTGAATATGGTGAACTTGTCAGACAATATGTGAAAATACGACTTCAACACAAACCATCGACGTTTTTTTGTCATTTATAAAAATAAGAAATGCACGAAACAACCCGTTGGAATTCACACCTTTGGTAAAATGCCAAAAGTTATTGCCACTTTTTTAAATTTACCTCACCCTGAAGAATATACCGGACATTGTTTTCGGCGATCGTCTGCTTCATTTTTGGCCGATTCTGGAGCTGATCTGTGTACCGTGAAACGCCATGGCGGATGGAAAAGCAATACTGTTGCTGATAAGGTTACATCGAAAATTCGAAAGAGCAAAAGAAAAAAATATCACAGGCAATTTTTGGTGCCAACAACCAAACAGGATCACAAGTTTACCAAAAAGCATCAACTACTGATGCAAATTGTAGTCATTGCTAAGTATTGAATGAATGTGGTTTTTTGTGGAGGAACAACGTTTCTTGGCATGTTTTTGGGTTACTTTCCACAGTCTGAAAATGAAAATATAATCAGGAAAATCTATACAAGTGTAGAAAGGGCAAACTAATTAGTTCACCCCGATAAGTTATTGCGTTCACCAAATTATATTTCCTATAGAAAAATGATTCAATTAGTCAATAACTTGCCGTTTTCTGAATTTGCCTATCATTTTTTTTTTTTATTCAAAAGATACTTCTCTATATAGTTTTTCCTGATTATATTTTCATTTTCAGACTGTGGAAGGTTACCCAAAAACATGTCAAGAAACGTAGTAATTGCTCTTTTACCATTTATAATAAATAGTTTTGTACATAGTTATGCATTTTGGATAAACTTTTTTGATCTCACCATCACATGTTTTTCATAAAGAATTTCATAATGGTACTTAGTACCATAATGAATTCATTATGGGACTAAGTACCATAATGAGCTTCTTTATGTCATCAAAATTGAGTGACATAACGTTGTCATTATGACATGCCATCAGATGAAAAAAATTAATTAACTATTCACCTGGTTACTGCTGTATAATGACGACAAGTTCGAATTCATGTTAATACTGATCATAAATAACTAGAAAAAATATTTAGAAGACCTTCAATCAATTTCTTCAATAATACAAGAGACCATTGAACTATAATGTTCATTCCAGGAATGAAACAAAAAATAATTATTTGGAATTGAAGTTGTTTCAAAACATAATGATGGTTGGCCAAATAACAAACGAAAAATTCGGGAACGAATACTCCAGTATCACAAACTGAAAGATCAACTATTAATTTGTGCCGAGTTATTATTATTGAAAAATAAACTAGTTACACCAAAAGATCTACGAAATTAAATTGCTTGAAGGCTATTTAGGCCTAGAGAAAACCAAATATCGTGCACAAATAGTTTTTTATTTGCCAGAATCTCATATACAAATTTCTAGAACTTGTGAAAAGTTTTCCCCAGAAATTTTTAAAGAGATACCATTGCCTGCAAGGACTGGATGATTTTTCTAATGCTTCTTCAAATTACTTGTTTGTATTTGATGCATACTCTAATTGTCTTGAGTTCCTCCCCATCAGAGATAGGAGTGCGGAATCAATAACCAAACAAATTATCAAAGTGTTTGGGCGATTAAGTTATTCCGATCGCATAGCGGCTGATAACGTTCCATTTGATAGTTGGGCATCCATAAATTGGACGTTAAAAAGTCAGTTTATGCTTTTTGTGACTCGTATATCTGTTAGGGGTGCCATAAATTGGACGCTAGTATTTCTTACCTGCACGAATGCATGGCCTTATATTGAATAAAAAAACAGTTCGATATTTTCATGTTTTATTCAATTATATACCGGGTGATTCCCCAAGATGGCTCACCCCTAAAACTTTCTTATTACTGAAGATAGAAAAACTAAATTTGAGGGTTGTGTTCAATTTACATTTTTTGACATATTTACTTGCTTTGATGTATTTCCGGTTTTACCGGATATGACCCCAACTTTCGATTTTGAATGGGACATCCTATATATTTTTACTCATTTCGATCGAGAATGACTTTATGAATCCAACAACACCTCAATCGTCAATATTTGACAACCAAAGTCATTTTTATTCCAATTTTTATTTTTCGATCTAGAATGCCATGGATCGTGTAAATCGCTTCATTCTCGATCAACTAACATGGGAAAAATACGACTTTGAGGCTTATAACTTCACAGGCGTTTTAAGAATTTAAAAGTCGCAAATATGAATTTTTCCAGTTAACTTGTTTTTTTCAAATGGAAAGAGGGTGGCTCATCGGCTTTTTGTGAAAGATCATTTTTTTACAAATAATTTGATGTCACATACTTTTATTTTATTTTCACTATTTTTCTGAATAATTGCAAGAAGCGATCATACCTTATAACAAATAATACGTATTCGGTATACTTATGCACTAAGTCTTGTTATTCCAGTTAACCGTGACAAACAATTGGAACTGTTGCTAGGACTACATAAGCAAATAGGCTGATAAATATGCCACAACACCTCACTTGTCAATATTTGGCAATTATAGTCATTTTTATTCCAATTTTTATTTTTCGATCTAGAATGCCATGGATCGTGTAAATCGCTTCATTCTTGATCAAGTACCATGGGAAAAATACGACTTTGAGGCTGATGACTTCACAGTCGTTTCAAGAATTATTGAAAGGTCGCAAATTATTCCATTAAGGTTCTAAATTTTCAAAATGACCTCCTTGATCACGGCAAAGTTCAACTTTTTCAATTGTTGCGCGCACCACATTGATTAGCTATTCCGCAGTGATGTTCTGGAATGCCACCCTTTCATTATACTCCAGTTCTTCACAAGTAGCTGATGATGTGTTATACACCTGATTTTCAATTCTTCCCGAGAGAAAAAAATCTAGAGGAGTAAGATCTGGTGAATATGAAAAAGAAATAATACATTATAAAAAAATATGTCAACTTATGAATGTACCTCGCAGGCCACTGAATAGGTCCATAAGTGCCAATCCACTTTTCTGGGAAGGTGTCATCCAGATGTTCTCTTACGACTTGAGAATTGTGAGGTGGCGCTCCATCTTGTTGAAAATAGATATCAACTTGGTTAGCCAGTGGCAAATCTCCAATGAAATCATCAATTTGATTTCTAAGGAACTGTAGATATCTTTCCGCAGTAAGTTGTCCGTCGAAAATTATTGGCCCCAAAAGTTCTCTTCCAATAATACCCATCCAGCAATTGAAAATTTCCTTCTTGCTTCAGATGTAAATTTGTTTGAGACCTGTACCTTCACCAAGTTGGTGAATCGAGTTAATCTTCGGTTGTGGTCGTTATCGTAAAGATGTTGGTGTAGTTGGTACTTGAATGATCGATAATTGTATTCGTGAAGAAGTCTCCAAACGGACGAATAACTCATATCACACAATTTGGCGAATTGACGCCGTACAATTCACTTCAACATAGGCCAACACGTCTACTTCTTTTTCTCCACTGACGATGAAATAATTGGCATTTTCTTCTGGTTCATTTCGCATTTTCCTACCCAGTTTTGGAAAATAATGCCGAGTGGGATGGCGACGATTGGGAAATCTCTGAGCATAAATTCGAGCTGCATCAGCTGCATTCTTTTTTGCTTCTCCGTAAATTAGCAACATGTCAATTTTCTCGTTTCTAGTATAATTTTCCATATCAAATTATAAACTACGCAACAAATGAATTTCTAAAAGTGACAGCTTATTCATTAGCCTATTTGTTTAGGTAGTCCTATCAACAGCTTCAATTGTTTGTCACGGATAACTAGAATAACAGGACTAAGTGCATAAGTATACCGAATACGTATTATTTGTTATTAGGTATGATCGCTTCTTGCAATAATTCAGAAAAATAGTTAAAATAAAGTGGAAGTGTGTAGTAATTTTTCGACACTTACTACTAACGTAACTCTGCATACAAGTTTCTGGGTACAAGAAAATCCAAAACAATTATGAACAATTTGTATAAAGTTTGATTTAATAATAACATTTTTAATAGAATGTGAACGCGCACAATTGATGTGAATTACTACTGAAAATTCAGTATTATGTCTGGAGACCGTCTGATAAGAGATTCACTCTGAATGATTGGCGATTTTCTCTCTACTCAACATTTACCAATCCTCTCTTTCACATTGAAAGCACACATCTTGATATGTTCTGGGGGTTGACGAGTTCACAAACAATGATATTATCGATGCAGCTGGACTAAGATGAAAAGGGACCGGGAAGTGAAACTATTTTTTTAGCTGACGTTTCGGAATTGTTTATTCCCTTTTCAAAGCTGAACAATGACATCTTGGTAGAACTGTAGCGGGTTATGTGGCCATTATTTATATAGCGACAAGATGTTACTTTATTTTCCCTCGGCTAATTTACTCAGAACAAGAGACTCGTGCGGGAACTGGCCCTGATAGATTCATATAGTGTGATGTTAAATATTATTATTTTGTGACCTTTCTCCTTATTTTTGGACGCCATTGAGTTGAACATAAAACTAGAAAAATAATCTACTACAACTGAGAACTTGTAGATTTAAACTTAAGAATTATAGACAATTTAAAAAAATACTCTGTGGATGGGTTTATTTAGAAATCAAACTCCGGTTGCTTATAATATCGAATGTATTTCCAATTATCACAATAATGTGGTATCCCACATTATAAAATTCACATATAGATATTCAAGTAAAAAAAAAGGTTTTCGATATTTTCTCTATAGTACAAGGTTGATATGTGAACATCAACTTTATAAAAACAACGGTATCGGTACTATAATCATAAACAGTGCGCGGCTAAATTATGGAACAAATTCGATATTTCGCAAGCAATGTTCTTTTGACAAAAATCCTGAAAGAGGTCGATTTTTGTTTTTAAATGCTGATTTTTGAATGTATATTCTAAAGGTGTAATGTCACTGATTTTGACGTGGTGACGTAATCGGTAACTTTTTTAAATTAAAATAGATGTCTTGTGATACTTCATCTGAAAGGTTTTCCAATACTGCATTTAATGAAAATAAATAATTCGATTTGTTTGTACAGGGTGAACAAAAATTAATATTTTATTTCAGAAGAGAATAACTTTATATCCAACAAAATACAACATTTAAATAAAATATTAATTTTTGTTCACCCTGTATAAACGAATCAAATTATTTATTATCATTGAATGCAGTATTGAAAGATCTTTCAGATGAAGTATAAGAAAATAACTTTATATCCAACAAAATACAACATTTAAATAAAATAATTATTTTTGTTCACCTCATATAAACAAATCAAATTATTTATTATCAGTGAATGCAGTATTGAAAAACCTTTCAGATGAAGTATCACAAGACATCTATTTCAATTTGAAAAAATTACCAATTACGTCACCATGTCAAAACCAGTGACATAATTTCTTTGGAATATATATTTAAAAACAAAAATCTACATCTTTCAGGATTTTTGTCAAAAGTACATCGCTTGCGAAATATCGAATTTGTTCCATAATTTAGCCGCGCACTGTATACAATTTTACATAGCGCAGAAGGTTTATCAATAAGTATATAATGACACTGAAGTCTCAAGCAGGAAAGAAATTGCTAATATTTTTAATTCTCATTATATCAATGTGAGCAAAAAAATGGCTGAGCAAATTATAAAACCTAGGAACACCGCACTAGAGCAAATTATACTGAATATTTCCATATTTATGATATCTACAAATGAATGTCCAGGTATTAATGGGACAACATCGGAAAACCTCAAACTAATGGGCGAATTCATTAAGAAACCTTTAACTTACTTAATCGATAGAATCCTTGAGAACGGTGAATTTCCAGAAAATTTTAAAGTAGCTATAGTTGAACCATTATTCAAGAAAGGTGATCGAAGGAATGTATCAAATTATAGACCAATCTCGTTATTGAGTTCAGCTGCCAAGATCGTCGAAAAGGTTATTAAAAAACGTCTTATGGAATTCTTGGAGAATAACAATATACTTTCACCTAAGCAATTCGGTTTCAGATCGAAAAAATCAACCGAAGATGCTATTGTTCATTTAACAAATAATATATACCGATCACTGGACGAAGGAAAATGTTCAATAGGTGTCTTTCTAGATATAGCAAAGGCCTTCGACACCGTTAACCATGGAAAATTAATGGATGTTATGGTATCAGAGGAATCGTACATGAGTTACTTAGATCATACCTTAATAATAGAACACAGTATGTAAAAATTGAAAACGAAATAAGTGAACCTCAAAAACTATTAACTGGTGTACTGCAAGGAACAGTTTTAGGTCCAGTGCTTTTTGTAATATACATCAACGGAGTACTCTGTCTCGAAGCAGATGCAAATATATCATCTTTTGCAGACGATACCGTAGTTCTCTTCACTGCTGCTACTTGGGAGAGAGCTAAGAACAAAGCGGAACATAACCTAAAAAAAATAAAAAATTGGACCATTAGAGATATAAATAGTACTTCTCTTTACAAAAAAAAAATAAAGTTTGGTTGCAAGATTTGTCTATAGAAAACATGGTGAAAATTATCAATATTTCTGCATGATTCATCATTCATCATAGCCGAAGTCAATTATGTTGGTACTGAAAAATTTTTTTTAATTTTTTTCATATTTTTCTTTCACATAGTTTATTTATTTTCTGTATTTTACTTTGTTATTGTATTTCATTTTTTTTTTTTTTTTGGATTACTTTATATTTATTTATAGTAGTGGCATTTTGTATCTATACATTTTTACATTTACACAATTTTAAAAATTTTCATTATTACATTCTCACATTTTTAAATTTTTACATTTTAACAATTTTACATTTCTATATTTTACACCTTTACTTTTCTACATTTTTGCATTTGTACATTTTCTAATTCATATTTTTATATTTTCACATCTCAACATTTAACATCTTTACATTTACTCATTTTACATGTTTGGATTTACTCATTTTACGTGTTTTTAATTCATATATTTGTATATTTTATACTCACTTCATTCATTCAACATGTATTGATTCATTTGCTTCGATTTATTGGCAAGATATTAATATATAGGTTAGGAATGCCCACAACAAGTTTTCTTCGTGGGATATCTCCGATTTATTTTAATTTTTTTTTTCATCATTCATGTCCATGCCTGTAACTTTAATGAGAATAAATATTATTAAAAAATAAAAATATTATTATAGTACAGTTGTGTAATATAGGTCTCTGTACTTCCGTAGAGAACATATGAAAACAAAAAAATGGGTATTTCCCAACCTCAAAATATTGTACACTATAGCATTATCGATTATGTTTATACCTCTGAAGAAAATCAAACAATGAAGTTGAATCAAATTTTTAGTAAATAAATCCATACACAATGTAAATAAACAATGGATTTAAAAATCGACAATGCAATTTGTACCAACAACGTAATGTGTACAAGCACCTCAAGTTAAAACGAGTTACAAAAAATATTCCAGAACAGTCTGACCTTAACAATCCTGGGGTAGTGATAAGTATACACCGACAGTGCTACTAGTCTGGATGTCCACAGGAACACTGCAAATCAGCCCTTTAGTAGGACTCATCAGCATTCTGAGTCGTCTATACGTGACCTCCTGATAGTCCTGAACCATGAATTAATTTGCCTGTAGGTACCATTATCAATTGACCGTTACCAGGGAACAAGAACCAGGGACCAAGAACCCTATAATATCTATACGATTTGTACCTGACCCTTATATAACTTATTTGTACTTCCTGGTTTCGTAGCTCTAGACTTGATCATCAAAGATTGTTTAAATATTCTTGATCATACTGTATAACAAAGTAAACGAGCTTAGAATTGAAATTGCTAGAGGTTAAAGAAACCATGGGAGTTCATACCAATGAAATATTGAAATCTTTACTGAAAAATTATTTCTGTTGATGAATTTATTACCTTCATTCAAAGAAGGGTGGTTCAAATATATAGATAAATTTACACTTTGAATCCATTAATTATCAAAGTTGGCTTTCTCCATTGATAACTCGTGGTGTAAATCTCGTACAGAACCATAATCATTCACAATCTCGTAAGAGGTGTAATCGCATTCATATAGTTACCATCAAAAATACGATAATGGATTGAATCATAACCACTGGAAAGTGTATTCAAATCTACACTTGTATTTTCTCAAAACTACTACCAGAAGAGGAAAACTACATGGTTGACCTCGCCATCACTTTCACAGCGAAAAGAGAACCTTTTTCCGGAAATTTCATTGGAGAACCGGAAGTCCAAATTCCATGGGTGATTTAAATTTACCTCTCACCTTCCTTTTCAGATTCGAATAACTTTTTCCAATCTATTGAGAAGAAAAAGGACAGAGTATATTCAATGACAATACCTAAAGTCTCGATCAGCTGTTTTGATGTCATGTGGTCGTCCCAGTTTGTCAGTTACACCTACAAGTTTCCTAGAACTTATCGATAGGCAACCACTGATACTCGCCTCACTAATGCTGGTGGCCAATAATCGTCGAACAAACGAAGTGATGTCTTGTCATCATCATTTTTAAATAAGTATTCCATATAATGGAGAGTATAACTCCAGAGATATGATACAAAATACAGCGCCCTTTATATAAACTTTATACAAAAATTGGTAGATGAAAGATTATCATCTTGAGATATCTTTTCTAAACTACGAGACTAATAAAAAAATTATATTTATATGTGGGTCTATAGTATTAGTAATTTATATACACTTTGTAACTTATACTCTTCCGCAGTGTAAACGTTACAGAACATATGGATAGAAACAAATTATATCTATCACCATACCTTAAAAAATCGAGTTATTCCAGTGATGGATCCACCTCGAAATGTTGAAAAATGCAAATGGAAACAAGCTTTTGTCACTAACAAAATAAAAATGGCACATTTGCACAACGTATTGTGATTATGCAAGTGGTGCAAATGTAGCATTTTAGTTTTGTTAGTGACAAAAGCTTGTTCCCATTTCCATTTCTCAACATTAAATTGAAGAAGAATCCAATATGGGTGCAGAACTAAAAGAAAGTAAGATTATCTTTGAAAATTATCTGGCAATTGATCTTTAGTAATTAAGTTATGAGTATCCATATGATCATCGAACTATTCATTCCATCGGTGAACCAAATCGTAATCAACTTGACTTATGTTTTGTAAAGGTATTTTCCCCTCTCCAACCTGGTATTGGCGCGTATCTAGAAAATTCGGAATTGTATCGGGCGCCACCTTCTGTTATAGTGGGAAAGGCACTCGTTCCGGGCAGCTTTGGTGAAGAAATAAAACACTCCAGGGGTTACTAAAGTATTGAATAACACAACGGGGCCAGAAGGGCATACTTTACTTGCCCTTCACTGGACTTCAATCCTGGGTGTTGGCTGCGTTCTACTCAAAGCTCTTACTCAAATAAGATAATAAAAATAGCCAATTCTAAATGAATTCAATAAAATTTGTTAAAGCCTATAAAATGGGAATATAACGAAAACAGGTGAGACGGCTGATGATAGTACTAACTAGTAAAACTGGGAACCAATGCATAATGAGAGCGGGGAGGGTGTGCCAAGCTTAAGGATAACTTTAATAACCAAAAGCTCGTGCTAATATATCTCGCGGTCAGGACGCCAACCATCTTATTATCTTCCTCATTCCTGCTCCGATATTTGACGGACTTACAATATTCACAATACCTTATAACTTCCGTAGTATATTCACCGACTTTGAATACATTTTCCGGTCTCCTCCTCTAGTCGTCTGTGACGTCAGGTTCACTAGCTAGACTGCTGGACAATAACTCGCTTTCGGCGGCAGTCGTCCCTCTAGGCTGTTTGGTGCTCGGCGTCTGTCGGTGTCTCTCGGGTCTCTTTTGCTGGTATCCCGTGGCGCTCGATCTGCTCGCAGGCTGCTACTGAAATTTCGGTGGTCTGCGAACAAGATCCCTCACAAAACAGTTGGTGCGAAAATGAAATGAAGTCCTTGATATTTACTATAATGTTTTCATGTCTGTAAAAAATCTGATGACTACTAAATTTTTCTTGACGTCTACCTGTCGATTTTTCCAAAGTGATTTTTTCTCCAACGGCCTTTTTGGGATCATGGAAACTTCCACGAAGGAAAAAGAGAAGGTAGGAAAGTGGACTGATGTATCTAGACGATGAATTGACTTGAAAATCGAGGGCATTGGAAAATGTCACCGATGACACTTTTCAAGCCATTCATTGCCCATCTCTGCCAGACTATTACCTCTCTAACAACCTTCTGACCTGAACAAAATATGAGAGTTCATTGTAGATATCATAAAATATGAATGATGAAGTTGAGAAATCGATTAATCCTGGTCTGCGACAGTCTAGGCTGCTTCCAGCTATCCGGAAAAGGTGAGCCCTACTAACATAGGCGAGGAAAGGAAACAATCAAAATCAGTTTTTCTTTCAATTTTCAGTAAAACTCGCATGAGATAATCTAAGCAGTTGGTCGGAGGAACAAGGCCCACTCTCAAGATCGATAAAGCTAATGAATGATAAGTATAATTATAACTTTTTAATGAACACATGAATTTCACTAGTAAGCGTGGACTTTTCATTATATGAACATATCTTGATTTTGGCTAGTAAATTCCGAACTATCACAGAGTGTTCCATGGCTCTTCCACTATATTTAGAATTTTCCGTCTCCAAATCGAATATACTTACCTATCAGAAGATTGTCATCTCATGGGCAAATTTAAAAAAAAAATTAAATATAAAAGTAATGATGAAAATATTTAACTGGCTAGATAAATTACAATCACAAGTTGAAAAAAATTATTACTATGGGCAAAGGTAGTTCAGAGAAGATACAAATTAATTTATACATGTACGAGTCATTTTACTACGAATATGATTTGAATTCTTGCGATAAGATAGTCGTATTGTTTGCCAAAATATTGAACATCTCTTAATTTGCCCAAAAACTGAGAGGCTATCAGTTTTCACAATTTGGGTTCTTCCACTCAGATAGGACTCGAACCAATTGAAGCTTCGTTCTCTGAAGCTGTAGAGATGAAGCTAACGTAACAGTCAAAAGCTTTAGATATATCACAAAACACTGCAACGCTCACTTTCTTCACTCTAGAATATAGTTTTTTCAGAAAGCGAATTTATTTATTGAAATTATTCATTGAATTTTAGATTCATTCGCATGATACCTCAACTTTTATTTTCTTATTCTTGTGATGTCCATTGTATTCTCAATTTTTTTCTAATAAAAATTCATTTTCAAGGTGTGGAGTTGAGAAGTTTGTTTCACTAAAAAAGACTGTTGCGTTCATGGCAAGGGTAGTTCCCAATTATTAGAAGATAAAACACTTCAGGATATTTTGTAATGCCTCTCTTTTAATTTTCACATATGAAGTGCATGTTCTATGATGAACAATTTTAAACGCTGTTTTGTGTTGATAATAACTACGCTTGAAAAAAACGGTATGGATTTTATTATAATCATCAAATGGGTGTTTATGATTTCCAATCAAGCACATTTACATAATTCATACAGCTACAATTGCAGATCCTTCAATGAAAAAATATTCACACAACTCGGTACACACAGTCCGAGAACTAAAGTGAAACTCGAATTATAAATGTTAAGTTTACTTCGATAAAAAATGCTAGAGGGTAATTTGGTACAATTTAATGAATACATATTCAATTTACATATTAGGTAATTTAGAACCGTCATCGGTCCTTAGCAACTCTGCTACGTACTAGAATCAGACCGTTTTGAAAGTAAGGTTCCGTTTTGTCCCTGGAAAACTTACGGCAAAGTTTTTCCGCTGCTATAGTGACAAAAACACAGCCCCTTATGGGATTTTTTGTGTATGCATCAACTTGTCTAGTATATAAATCACTACACTCAACAATAACCTATTTTCATTACATCTTCGTCAATCCTAGCGAAGTATCCATGGAATAGGTAGTTTGTCATGAACATAGCAAGAACCATAAAAAACGTAATAATGTTTTCATCTGAAACCGAACTTTGAATAGTTACAATCTGATGTAGAACTTTTTGGTTCGATCGTAAATTGCAGATTCAGTGATCCAGTCCTTTTTGAGATTTTCATAATTTAATATAAATAAATTGACCTAACCTAACCTGCCCAACAAAAATGGAGTCCATATTATATATCCATCGTCAATAAGTGAAACTCTTCGACGCATTCTGAAGACTGAAACAATCATTTATAAATCATGAAATGTTGAAATTTCAATTGTGTCAATTCATCGATTCAATTTCATGCCTATATAAATGGAAACATATTCTCTGAATATTACATCCTATTCGAAAACCTTCATATTTCCTACATTTTTTCAATACGAAAACACCTGAAGGTCCGAAGTGTTTCATCTTGTAGAGCTCATCCAGTATTGAAACGACCGTTTGGTAGGTAGAGAGGGGGAAAACACGAGTGGACACGATTTTCTGTGATACGGCGAATCTTCACCATTGTCTTGGCATGCAGCGTTTGAAAGGTTAGGTTTGTTTAATTAATAAATAGGTAGTGCACTTATTCATTCAACTTTGCAATAGTTTACTTGTTACCTTGCCAAAATGCCCAGTGGTAAGTACTATTCAGTAGCGGAAAAAAAATAGGAGTGTTATGAAAGTTATAGGAGTGTAAGTTCTCTACGTCTCGTGAATCGCCTATACCAAATAATTTGGTACGGCTATGGAATTTCTATTAATAGCCATAGTTAGAAAATGGTTCGGGTATCTTCGATAAAAATTGGTTGTTAGGTGGGGGAAGGCCAAAGTGGTCGTTTCAATACTGGATGAGCTCTACGATCCCCGACACTTGATGTCACATGACAGGCTGTCCTGACTCCTAATTGGCTACACCCAAGCTAAACCAAACTCTGATTTTATGAATGAAATCAAAAGTGACAGCTTTTGGATGATTTTGAAACGATTTTACTATTTCATTCATGAATAGGATTAGTGATTTCTTTTGTTCTCTACTCTTTGCCCAGAGCCTGGTTTTTTGCTGTTGTGTTTGTCTCCCCACTTTTCTTTGGGTGATCAACTCCGCGGAAAATAATAGCCGAGATTCCACCTAAACAAAACAGTCACATTGTTGCAGTTTTTTTTTAAATTTTATAATCATTTCGAAGTGCTGGTAAGATTAGAATAATACACAAGTTTAATTATCCACGCATAAAACTAAGCCGTATTCAGGTTTTCAAGTTATATTTTTCAAGGGAAATATAATCCCCTGTATTATTCACTCTGTACTTTACTGTAACAACTTGCTAAGAACAAAGGAGGGGCACTACACAAGAGTCAGAAATTACTTCGCCTCGATAAGCTACGATAAGCACGAATGGAAAAATATTCAATTAGTACCTTGTCGTATTCCAAGTTCTGCCTATCAGAAAAAATCATTGAATTGAAAGATACTTCTCTATATACTCCTGATCACGTTAAAAAAACATTTCGAGAAATACAACGAGAACTGAGATATTTCCATGCATACACAAAACATTGCTACAAGTATTACCCCTCATTTCTCTGTACATATTGGAAACTGCCTGTTACATTTACAAACGTAAAAATACTTTACTCTGCCTTAATGACATTCACAGTCATTCCACCAGGAATCAGCATCTGCTGAATACTCCTCTAAACAACTTAAACCTAGCGCAAAACGGACCTCTAAGTATCGGAATTCGAATTTTCAATAAAATTCCCCAAAACATTAGAGATGAACCTACCTATTTCAGATTCAAGAAGTCACTGAAAAAAGTACTAATGGAGGGTGCATTCTATACTTTGGAAGAATTCTTTAAGATATAATTTAACGTTGGTGTATTCTGTCGTACTCTATGCGAAATTGTTTTTTTATCATAATATTTAAATTGTAGTTTACTCTGTGTGCACTTGTACTCATTCTTGTAATATTTAATTTTTCACTCTGTAATTTTGTATTGTCTCTATACTCCAAATTCTTGACATGTCTTATACCACTTGTGGTCTTCAGATGAATAAACTTGAATTGAATTGAATTTTTGAAAACGGGAACGGGTACAGTACCCAGTATATAGAGGAGTATCTTTTAATTGTTTTTTTTTTTCGGAAAGCAATACTCAGAATACGACCAAGTGAATATTTCTCCATTAGTGAAAAATAATTTGGTGCACGTAGTAACTTATCGGCTCAAAGTAATTCCCAAAAAAAGTGTCAAGATTATGTTGTTCTTCTTTCACTCAAAAAGGCTGAAATTGTTGACTTTCTGTTTTCTCTTACTGATAATATTGTATGGTTTCAGGTGGATGGGGTTGGTTGGTGTGTGGAGCTGCCTTCTTGGCACATCTCCTTACCTCTGGACTACAGTTGGCGTATGGTCTGCTATATCTCTACACTATGAAATTCCTCTTGAAGAAACACCAAGATAAGGAAATATATATCATAGGTGGGGGTGAGTATGTCTTCAAGATTTTCCAAAAATAAATCGCATTGAACAGGTCATACGAGCCAACAGAAGTTTCGTTAACCATTGAATTTCAATATATTAACGTTTTAAATATATATGAATTAGATATTTTATAAAAAATTATTAACTTTTCGGTAAACAGCATATGCCCAGAAATAATTTTTTCCCCAAAAATAGGTGCTGGAAAAAAATATTTTGGTACTAATTTCAATAAATGGCGGAGAAAAATGACATCAGTTTTTTTTTAAATGAAGTATCATATATTGTACTGAAGTCTAATAAATCCAGTTTTGTCAATTCGACAAACTAATCATGTAAACCCTAGACAAACCTAGTCAACTAGCAAAGAAGGTATTGCCACTTCTCAGCTAAATATAATGAATGCATTGATCTATGACAGCAATTATATTACAAATCCTGATGAGGGCTTCAAGAGTGTATTTACTTATTTATTACCACTTTGGAATACGTACAGCTTGAAAACGCAAAAATAGTATCCGCTAATTCACTATTCTATGAAACCATACATTAGTTACTGAAATATTACATTGACGAGCTTCTAGAGACATTCTGAATTGTAGTGCTACTTAAAAACTGAACAAAAATACGTGTTAACCCAATACTAATACGTAGACATAATACATATAGGTGGAATAGGTTATGATAAGAAGGGTAAGAATTTGTTTTCACTTTTGTTACAGTATTTGTAGTCTAATGATTGGAGAGGTACAGCCAAAATAAGTGTTTCTATAATCAATATTCAGAAAAAATTAGTTTCAAGTGTTTCTGGCAGGGATGTGTATAGAGATAATAATATGGGGGAGTCATAGTGATTCATGGGGACTTTAAACCTAAAAACTAGGTCAGTAATTAATCTGCGTTTTTCGAGCTCTAAGATACCGAACGACTGTTTCATCAGGTACAGATTATAATATATATATTATTAATTTTGAATTTTTATATATATATATATATATATATATATATATATATATATATATATAATATATATATATATATATACATATATATATATATATAATACAATAGATGGTGAATAAATAAGAAAGACCCACAAAAGTGGAACTTGTGCATGGGCTGAATAGTAGAATTTAGAAAGTATAACAATAGTAATGATAATGAGGTATATAAAGAAAACTCCTAAGTTAGATAATATAATATTTACAATATAATAGCATAGTAATAATATTTATTGATAGTTTCTTAGGTCCTTGAAACAACCTTTGAACATATACAGTGAAATGTGTGTTTGAGGACAGTCCGCAAAAGCACCGTTGGACATATAATTACTATGAAGACCGTCCTCAAAAGCACCAAAAGTCCTCAAAGGCGCCACTTGACCCCATAGAACGTTCTCAAAACGACACTCACACATATATATATATATATATATATATATATATATATATATATATATATATATATATATATATATATATATATATATATATATATATATATATATATATATATATATATATATATATATATATATATATATATATATATATATATAAAAATATAATTTGAAATAAAACTTTTGATAGAAAGGATATTCCTTGAGGTTGCAGTCAAAATAATGGCCTATGAGAAAGTAAAACTCTTTCTTATTTAGTCAAGCTTTCGAAAATGTTTATTTTCATTATCAAGACAAGCTGTGGAGAAAAGAAAACACAATTGTGAAATACGATTTTAAACAAATCATAGAACTTACTAAGGTGAGGTTAAGTGAAGACAGCGAACTAAACACCATTTCGTGTTTGAGGACTTTTCAAAATCATATCACTATGACCCACTACTGGTAATATATAAAAACTAAACAATGGCACTCGCCCATATTGTTTTAGATAATTAAATTAACACTTTAAAATTTGAAACGGCACAATAATTACCACATGGTTGAAGCGTGACTGAAAAAGGAAAATGGTAGCTGACAAGTAATACATGACATGAAGTGTCAAGTGTCAAATGTCATCTGTCAAACATGAAACAGTCAAGGGAGAACCATGTGCTTTGTCCACAAAACAGAAGGAATAGTACCAATCTATATGACACAAAAAAAAAAATTTTGTTAAATGAGAGAAACAATCAAAAAATACTAAGCAATTTTTATATTAAATTGGAATCAAGTTTCAACAAGTAATTGTAAATGACACTAAGGTTGGAAATATCAGAACGTTTATTCATGCTGTTTGGTTCATTTTTTATGAAAACCATTTCTAGGAAATTCCTTTTATGATAGTTATTCTCTACTGCTAAAATGGAAGGGTTGTTAAAATTACTAAAATGATTAGAATTTATATTATGTTCAGCTAATGCACAATATAAATTCTAATCATTTTAGTAATTTTAACAACCCTTCCATTTTAGCAGTAGAGAATAACTATCATGAAAGGAATTTCCTAGAAATGGTTTTCATAAAAATGAACCAAACAGCATGAATAAACGTTCTGATATTTCCAACCTTAGTTCATTACAATTACTGTTGAAACTTGATCCAATTTAATATAAAATTGCTTAGTATCGATTGTTTCTCATTTAACAAAATTTTTTGTCATATAGATGTACTATTCCTTCTGTTTTGGACAAAGCACATGGTTCTCCCTTGACTGTTTCATGTTTGACAGATGACATTTGACACTTGACACTTCAGTCATGTATACTTGTCGCTACCATTTCCTTTTCAGTCACGCTTCAACCATGTGGTATTATGTGCCGTTTCAAATTTTAAAGTGTTAATTTATTATCTAAAACAATATGAGCGAGTGCCATTGTTATTTTATATATTACCAGTAGTGGGTCATATTATGATTTTGAAAGTCCTCAAACACGAAATGTGTTTAGTCGTCTCTTAACCTCACCTTAGTAAGTTCTATAGATTTGTTTAAAATCATTTCACAATTGTGTTTCTTTTCCACAGCTTGTCTTGATAATGAAAATAAACATTTTCAGCTTGACTAAATAAGAAAGAGTTTTACTTCATAGGCCATTATTTGACTGCAACCTCAAGGAATATCCTTTCTACAAAGTTTATTTCAAATTCATAGTTTTTTTCAACTAGTCCAGTCACGAGACTACCCTTTCTTCTATATATATATATGTATATATATATATTTATATATATATATATATATGTATATATATATATATATATATATATATATATATACATACATACATATATATATATAGAAATATATGTATATATATATATATATATCATACCTGGGATTCCAGATTACACTTGCAAAATTTAATCCGCTGTGAACGAATGCAAAGTAAAGAGCTTCAAGTGATTTAGCAGATTTGAATTTTTTGGAAATACGAATGAAGAAATCCAGCATTTTGTTGCATTACTAATGATATGGTCAAAGTGTTTAACAAAGGTATCTTGGAGTCTAAGAAGACCCTAAATCTTTTTTTCGTAGACTCAAGACAGTATTCGCTATTTCATAATTGAATTCAAACTTCTGTACATTTCTTGTGAAAGAAATTTGGAGCATTTGTTCAAATTCAAGAATAGTCTATTTTGTTGACAATACTGGGAGAACCGCTTCAGATCAGAGTTTAGCTTGGCGCAATTATCCCATGATTTAATTCTGGAGAACATTCTCAAATCGTCACCGTAGAGTACAAATATATACAAAATATTTCTTCATTGCCGATATGTAGGTTTGGGATACTGCAGTGGAAGGTCAATATATTTGTTTTTTTAATATTAAGAGACAGTAGGTTTGATTCGCACCAGTTTTTAATGACTCCATTATCTTGGATTATGGTAGAGTGTAGTATCATTTCATTTTTTTCTTGCCAGAGAATGGTAGTGTCATCAGCAAACAACGTAATTTTACCACTGATATCTAGAAAAGCCATATCGTTCACATAAAGTAGAAACAGAACAGGTCCAAGGACTGATCCTTGTGGGGCTCCATGCTTTATATGTGAGGTCTTTGAGATATTGTTAGTTTTAACTACCTGTTGGCGATCAGAAAGGTAATTCTCAAACAATCGGAGTTCGTTCATTGTGAACCCGTAGTGTTGTAGCTTTTGCAGCAGTTTTCCATGATTTACGCAATCGAAGGCTTTGGAGAAATCACAGAAGACTGCTTCAGCAGCTGTTCCTTTATTGAGACCTGAATACAGTAATTCCATAAAAAAAAGGCAAGTTAAGCGCTCAGCCAGTGTGCAGTAATGATTGTTGAGTATATCAGAATTCATTGAAGTCATTGATCGTGCATTTGTCTTGCCTCTGAGATCATTCATAACTTTCAATGTTTCTTTTGCGGGGTTATCAGAATCATCAATTCTGGATCTATAATAGTTTTCTTTGGCCAGTTCAAGTATTCTACGGTAGGTATTCCTGTATTTGGAGTAAAAATTGTTGAACCATTCTTCGTTTGCGATTTTTTTTTATATAATACAATGATCTTGGATTGTTGGTAGTCACTTTAATGCCTATTTTCAACCATGGTTTATCCTTTTTATGCTTGACTTTTTGTATTGGGAAGGCACGTTTGGAATGTTTTTAAAGCAAATTATTAAACAATGTGAATTGGTCATTTTCGTGTACTAAGCTGAGCCAGTCAGTTTGTGTACAGTGGTTATGAAACTTCTCGAAATGTTTCCTACTATATAGTCTGCCATAGTGGAATATCCTATTTTTAATTTCATGCTCATTAACTGAGGTGATGCAACTGAGTATGGCCTCGTGATCAGTAATACCAGAGGGTGTAACTTTTGTAGGCACATCATCGAGGTTACTGCACATGTAGTCAATAAGGGATTCATTCTGGGATAGGCGTGTTGGCTCAGTGATGTGCATTTTTAAGTTACTGGATTCTAGGATATTTTGTAATGATTGAGTTGTATTATTATAAGTTCCGTTATAGTCTATTTTGAAATCACCTGCCACTATGATAAAAGGCTTCAAAGGCAAGTTTGACAACAGCATTTCCAGCTTTTCGAGAAATTCATTCATTCTCGTTTGACGAGGAAATAAATATCGAGTTTTTTACAGAAAACTGATGAGAATTCAAATGTTTTTTCTGTCATGAGAGTATTATACTTGTCTATTTCAATAGAAGAATAATTTTTTTAAAGAGTATTTCGTATGAAAATTATCGTACCGCCATGCGTTGTACCCTTTTCCATGGGTGTACTTGTTCTGGAGTACTTCGCCACAGAAATATAGCCTGGTAGATAGATATTTTCGTCAAAGAATAACCAGTGTTCTGTAAGCATCACTACGTCAGGAAAGTTGTATTCTAAAAAGATATTTAGTTCAGTAGTTTTGTTCCTTAGTGACTGAATAGTCAAATTAAGTTTGAAACTGTCCGTTTGCCTTCCTCTAAAAAATCCTCAACAACGACTTCATGATGATGTTTTGTTGGTATTCGTTCTTGCAGTGGTTGATTCACAATGGCCACTCACGGTAGAAAAGTCATCATGTTTTGCAGTGTTGATTGTTTTCAAGACAGTTGTTGGGCGCCTCTTGAAGTAATTTATTGAATATTTGATCTTATTGAGTAGGTAAAACTTGCTTCGTTTTATATTTTGATCGGTATAGAAGCTCAGAGAAGAGTTTTTGTTGATTATTTGAAGGAAGACATGCGGTTATATATGATATTATTAATTTGTTGTCCTGAAGACAATTCATTTGTGGAATGATCAACTCTTTGTAGTTTTACTGAGTCCGAGAGTCCCTTTTATGACCACCACCTATCATCCTCTCTTGCGAATTTGTTGAAATAATACAATGTGCGTACAACAACGATTCCAACAAAATAAAGTGAAACATTGCCATGTTCTATTTCACTTCTTATTTTATATTGCACCCATTTTTTTTCATTTCTTTATGAATTTTTTATGATTGTTTTAGGTTTTTAAATTATTTTATTTCATTTCTTGTTTTATTTTACGTGCTGTATAAACTCATTATAACAAAATACACTATTTCCATGAAGCATACAATATCTGGCATCACACTCATACTACGAGTAATTCAGATAACATCCTCATTCGCATACGAAAATTTCGATTTCAGTTCAATACCCATTCACTTCAATAGGAAATTTATCCAGCGTTATCTCCATCACTATTATATCACATCTACGAAAAACACCTGTGAAAGTGATACGCCTATCCAAAGCAAAAAACGTGTTGCAGGAACAGAATGCCGACGTAATTTTATCGCACGGACGGATTTCAGATAACACTGCTGTTTGACTGTGTTCAATGTTACACACGAAAGGCAATCAGTAATTTATGGGGGTATGAGATGGTATCTCTCATCCGAACGGCAAGCGTACCTCGCGGCATAACAAATTGCTTGAAATGTGGATTTTGTATTCCCGACACGATCGATGTTTCATTCAGTGCTTTCAAGTTGTTTTGCGCCCCTAAATACTATCATTGATGGAATTATTCTCAATTACGTTCATTAACAGAAGTTCGTTTCCATTGAAACGTGGTAGGAATATTTCTCCTTAGTCTCCCAGATATATATATATATATATATATATATATATATATATATATATATATTGTAATGGAATAATAATTTGTAAATATGAATTGTTTTTATATAATGAAAATCGCTAATAATTTTCGCTCTCCTTTGTGAGCCAAATTGTTATGATATAGATAAGTATTTTCGCCCTGTATAATATTTTGTATGATGTAATAATAATTGCTAGCTAACGTCACTGTTCTCTCATCACGTTGCTGCCAATTGTTATCAATTCCTTACCACAGCTAAGCACAGTTGGTACGCCTCTTGTCTCAGATAGCCGGTTCAGGCAATTGAGCCACTAGCCACTGCTTGATATGTCAAAATTCAATTTATTCAATGGTCATAAGTATGATTGTTGATCATTGTAGAGAACAAACGACAAAGTATCAAAAATCAATTATTTCCTTTATTCAGGAAAACTTAATTTTACCTGGCCTACGAAAGATAACTTACTCTAAGGTGAATCTACAAATATTCATGGATAATCATGAGAAAAGTTCATTGGTAAAATATACACAACCTCACTTTTACCTTGAAAGTGAAAATTTCTTTGATAGTTCGGAATCAATTGAAATAAAGTTCTTCCGATGGAATATGCGTTATTAGTGAAATTGTTCAGTTCGGAATGTGCACTATGGAAGGTTTATACCTGTCTGGAACTGTCGCTGTTCAATACACACCAGGATTTGGATTCCCTTTCACTCCAATGCTATCAGGAACTCCAATACCAAATAGAAGGAACCATACAAATTCAGCAATCAGCTTTGGATACGCGTATATGGTGTACAAATAAGGTAATGTTGGTTTTCCGCTTATAATGTGGAATTATTCAATTTTTCTTTCTCCCAAAAATATAACGTGGCATTCGTTTTAAATTTATTTTCGATCTCCTTTTGTGGCTTTGTTTGTTGTCACCTTGATACCAATTTTGTTCCTTCCCTCCGATTCGAATTTTTGAATTCGCGCACTATATTGTCACATTTTCTCTGTTTGGGTTTATTTGTCATAACTTATACATAAAACTATTTTTCCATTCTTATTAACTATGTACAAATTTCAGTAATAATTGCCTCTGACACTCTCTCGTTCTTATTCCATCACAATTTCAAATTCTACATGTGACCATACTGGCTATTGTCACCAAGAAATTTGCTGTTCTACCATTGGCTACTTTTAGTTAGCTACAATTTCATATACAGTATGTTTCAAATTTATAATTTTGTTGATCACATTTTATTCAGGAAATTTTTGTAAAACTAGACTTTTTGTTGTCTTTTGAAGAATTATGGGTTGTAATCATTATGACAGTGTATGAAATTGATTGTGTTTGGACATTACTATCTATTCATATCATACATAGGCTTATAAAGGAAATAGAACTTCTAAAATTATGTAAAAACAATCTTTCGAAACTAATAGCTAATCAATAATTATTCTTTTTTGTGGGTTTTTTCTTTTTGAAATATCTAACTGGTTTTTCAAAACATAACAATATATATATATATATATATATATTAATTTATATATATATATATATATATATATATATATATATAAATATATATATATATATATATATATATATATATATATATATATATATATATATATTGTTATGTTATGTTATGCGGTTGTAAATTTTAAAAGACAAAAAAGCCACAAAAAGAATAAATAATAAATAATTACCAATTTCAAGAGTTTGCTTGTAAATAATTTTTAAAATTCATTGTAATTTATGAGCCTAGGTATGATATGGATAGATAAAAATGTCAAAGTACTATAAAATAGTCAATTATATACACTATCAAAATTATCATAACTCATAATTGTTCAAAAGACAACTAAAAGTCAAGATTTACAAAATTATCATGAATAAAAAGTAATCAACACATTTATAAACTTGAAACACTCTGTACATGAAATTGTAGCAAACTAAAAGTTAGCCAATGAGAGAACAGCAAACGTCTTTATGAAAGATAGCCAATCAGAGAAGAGATGATCAGATGTAAAGTTGGAAATTGTGAGAGAATGGCAAAGAGAAGGTATCATGAGTAATTATCATTCAAACTTGTAATTAATGATAAGAATGGGAATTTAATTGTGTGTATAAATTGTGCAACATTAATATAAACAGTGCAAAGTGACAATTTGGTTCGCGAATTCGAAATTTCAAATGGAACAACAACAATGGCAAGATGTTGCGAAGCGACGAGAAAACAAAGCTTCGAGGAGATCGAAAATATTTTCCAAAGCGGACGCACGCACAAAATTTCACATAAAGAAAAATGGAATAATTCCATCATTTGCTTAACAGAACAAGATTACCTTAATGATATCACATATCCACGATTCCAAAGGCTGAGTCCCGCATCGATACGTTCCTGACACATGGTTTTTGCAGTCCTAACGGAGGCTGGAGAGAGGAGACTTCCTGTTTTTTATGGTATAGTTGTGAACACCAACAGTTCCAACCAGGTATAAAACCTTTAATAGTGCTTTCCCGGTCCTGAACTATTTCACATATAACATTTTTCACATTCGATGAACTCTATGTCACTTTTTATGAACAATAATAGAAAATTACTCTCACAGAAAAAGTGAGGGTCTGTTTATCTATCCATGATATGCATTTTATGATTATCCGTGAATAATTGTTTGATTCACTCTAGCATAAGTTATTTCTCGTAGGCCAGGTATTTTAAGTCTTCCTGAATAAAGGAGATAATTGTTTTTTGATATTTGGTTTGTTTATTTTCTCACAATGATCAACTAACATAATGAAGATCATTCAATAAACTGAAGTTAGCCACCAGTGGCCAAATTCCTTTTGAACCGACTATATGAGATAAGGGCGTACCAACTGTTGTTAGCTGTGGCGAAGAAAATAATAATTGTTGGTAGCGTGACGAGAGAACAGTGACGTTCGCTGACAATTATTATTACAGGGTCAGAAATATCTATTTACATCATATCAAATTTGGCTCTCAAAGAATTACAAAAAAAATAATTAGCTATCTCCATTTTAAGTTAACAATTTATAGATTTTTCAAATTATCAAATCATATCAATTGGCGCCCAACGCGGTGCAAAAAGTATACTTATAAGAATAACAATATATATTTCCAAATTTTATTATAACATATCTATATATATATATATATATATATATATATATATATATATATATATATATATATATATATATATATATATATATATATATATATATATCTATTGTTCTGTAATTGGGTATTCTTTATTTTAAAAAAAATTGAGAAAAATCTTCGTTTAATAATTGTTCCCTATTTCGGCGTGTAGGGTTTTCTACCATTTCTAGCCTTCGTAGGTATCCCTGTCTGGTCCGAAATAGCAAAACGAGCGTCCTGGTTTGTTTCCAAATGGTACCCGTCATTGAAAACCCCCTTAAACGCCCATCAAAATGATGTGCCAATTGAGCCCCCTTTCCATTTAATATTCTAAGGGTTCTAAGGGTAACATCTACCCTTCCTAAGGGGTTGAACCACGAGGGCTACAAATATTGATTGAAAGTGTCCCCTTTAAAATAAAATTGACATGTTTTTTCAATTATTTATATTATTTACTGGAAGGAAGATATTAAGGGTGGAAAGTTATCAAATTAACACCCTGATATATATATATATATATATATATATATATATATATATATATGTTAGGTAGGACCAGTTATATATTTTAAAGGTGAAAAAGAAATAATTTCTTGAAAAAAAACACAAAAATAATGAATATTTGATAGTTTATTAAAAGTTTTCTTTTTTGGATTTATTTCCTTATAAGCCTCTTTATTGATGGTAAATATTGAAAAAAATTTTTTATTTTCAAAAATTTACAACATATAATTGTTTAAAATAAACAAAAAGTCTAGATTTACAAAATTA
The DNA here is from genome assembly GCA_018342105.1 of Gonioctena quinquepunctata. Taxonomy (NCBI): domain Eukaryota; kingdom Metazoa; phylum Arthropoda; class Insecta; order Coleoptera; family Chrysomelidae; genus Gonioctena; species Gonioctena quinquepunctata. The sequence continues at coordinate 202,493 of JAFIRS010000531.1, forward strand.
TTCTGGATTAAATGTGATCAACAAAATTATAAGGTTGAAACATACAGTATATGAAATTGCATCTAACTAAAATAGCCAATGGGAGAACTAGAAACTTCTTGATGAAAATAGCCAATCAGGGAACAGAGGTGGTGAGATAAAAGATTTGAAATTGTGGAAAAGTAAGAACACAGAAACGTCAAAGATAATTATGATCAAATATTGTATTTAGTTCATAAGAAATGTGAAATATATTAGTTGATAAGTTTTCTCAAATAACACCAAATTAGTGAAAATGCGACAAGAAAGTGCGCGATTTTGAAAATTCAAATAAAATGACAAAACAAAAATGGTATCCAGGAGAAGAAAAAACAAAGCGAAGGAGACTGAAAAAAAATTCGAGAATGAAGCCACGTACAAAATTTGAGAAAAAGAAATTCAGGATTTTCATAAATGACAAGGTAGTTTTTCCAACAATAACAAACCAATTCAACCACTGGATAATTTCGACACAAAATTAATAAGGATAAAAGAAGATTACCTTTTTTGTTCTCCACATGAAAACTTGTCCAAGCTGATTTCGGGGATTTTGGATGGTTCCTTTGCAATGGAGAGTTCCTGAGAGGAGTGGATGAAACAGGATTCCTGATTATGGCCAGGTAATGCATCAGCGACATTCCAGCTCCAGGTATAAACTCTTTTAGTGCACATCACAAACTGAATCACTTCACAAAGTAACTCGTATATCTGAAGAACTTTATATAATTTGGTATTGAACTATAAAATAATTCTTCCAACTCAAAAGAAAAAAGTGAGATTATATTTACAATATCCATCACTGTTTTTCATTATTTTATGAAAATTTGTCAATTGCTCATAGTTATAGGTTATCTATCGCAGGCCAGGTTAATTTGTTTTTGATAATTTCTGGTTTACTTTCCACAATGATATGCTGATATCTCACCTATAAACACTGAACTGAAATAGTTCGAATGACATCAATACATGCAGTGGCTCTGTTGCCAGTACCGACTCCTGAGGCGAAGGCGTTCCAACTGAGTTTAGTCGTGGTAAGAAAAGGAATTACAAAGAGTAAAAATAATAAAAATTTCACATATATTCAATAAAATTGTATTGGGTGGAAGAAATAATTTTACAAAACATAAATATAAATGGAAATTATTATATTCTACCCAATCATAACAAATTGACATCCAAAGTAAGGGCAAAAATAACAATCATTATTTCATTACAATTTGACAACCAACATAAAGGCAAATAAGGTTAATAACAATTGGCAGCAACGTGGCGAGAAAACAGTAACGTTAGCTGGCAATTATTATTTCATAACAATTTGACAAAATTAGTAATTGATATAACATAACAATTGTTTCCCAACGCAAGGCAAAATTAACAATTAGCTATTATCATATCAGAACAATTGGTACCTAACATAAGGGCAAGTAAGGGCAAAAATAACTATCATATTATAACATCACAATTGGCTTTCCAAAGCGGAGCGAAAATAATTATCATATCAAATCATAACAATAAATTATCTTACTAAACCATAACAATTGTCGCCCAACGCGAGTTGAAATTAACAACAATTGCCATTTCATAACAATATGTCGCCCAACGCGGTGCGAAAATATTTGTAATCATAATAATAATAAAGTAAATAACAACAATCATTATTTTATAACAATATATATATATGAATATATATATGTATATATATATATATATATATATATATATATATACACAACAACAAGATTTTCTTCTATCATTTATAAGCGAATTATCACAGTTGAGTTTTATAACTGCAAACATGATTGTCGATTGAAAATTGAAAAAAAAAACGAAATATTGTAATCTACGATAAAATATTAAACTAATTCTCGGATACTGAACCTATGTTGAACTAGATCTGATGAATACTGTGAAAGGAGCCTCAGTGAAAGAAAAAATCTCAATGTGAAAATCTTCATTCGGATCATCGTTGGATTTTTCGTCCAGTTTCATTCAAGAACTCATATAGATAAAAGTGGTAGTTTTGCAAACCCAATTCAGTAAAAATCAATCAGTTTACTTTGAAATGAATATTCCGGGCACGTCTATTGAAAATTTTCCAGTTGGGACCAAAAATCTGCTGGCAGCACATAGTTGCCTCTACCCTTTGGATGTTATTTTAGATTTCTTTCTTGGAAAACTAAATATGCGTGCTCCCCTCATCACTTCAATATATCCACTTCAACAATTTTGTTTCAACTGAAAACGACAGCAGATATTATCGTTTCACATCCGTTTCATTCTCATTTCGCAGTAATACATTCAAACAATGTTATTATACCCACAATTCCAGAGCTGTGTTGAATAAAAAACGTTTTGGCACCGTCCCACGTACTACAAATTCTTCACACCACATTAAACAGTAAATCAAGCCGGGAATGATAACAAACTACCAGCTAAAAATGTATATGCTCCGGGTGCCATATTTCATCCGTGACTTATTTTCGTTTCTACTAAATTAACCATTGAATACACGGCAGTGAAATGCTAATTGCGTTTGAATAGGTTGGTTGTTTGTACAGAAACTCAAGAAGTGGTGGCAACAGGTGATAGGAGGATGATTGGAAATAAGCCAGCTGACAATGATTCATCATAATAGGAGACTGTAAATAGCAAATTGTTCAAATGGCCCTATCTCAAACCAAGCACACCTCAATATATCAGTAGGTGACAAAATATGATAGATAATATTTTCCCAGTTTTCTGATTGCAATGTTATTATTTTTGAAGGGAAATGAGGAGTTGCACTCTAAATCTATATCGTTTAAATGTACAACTTCCATCGGGTGATTTGAACCATTTTTATTTCATTTATTTTCAACAATTGTTGATCCAGAAGAGACAAAATTATTTGGAAATAAATTGAAAAACTAACATGAATTGCAAGAAGTATCAGTGATATATTTTTGGACTCCATAATACAGTCATGTGTCATGTTTGGTAATGAACTTAAAAAAGTTGTTTCATATATATATATATATATATATATATATATATATATATATATATATATATATATATATATATATATATATATATATATATATATACAGTGTCACACATGAAGTTCGCAACATATGGAAGTTTTTTTTATTAATAGATATAATGAAAATTTGACTTGCAGTTAGTTTGTGCTTGAAAAATGAGTAAAAACAGCCTCTTTCCTTTTGTCATGTGCTACTCTGAACCTGTCAAATTTGACATTTTTTTCAAAAATCCCCAAAAAATCAGTTTTTTTGTAAATTTTGATAGATGCCAAAGAAAAAAGTTGCTCGGTTTCCAATTTTATACTCTCTACTGTCACTTCGACTTTTTCCAATTTTTTTAATTTTTCATATCTTTTGCTCTACCGATTCGAACGAAACATGATTCAAATTTCATAATTTTGATGAATACGAGACTTCAATGTCATATCTCACCCAGAAAATTCCCACATTGGCCTGTTACCAGAAAAAAAAATTAATGCACCTCCAGAGATTCGTCTTTGTTGTTGCAAAGTTCATCCAGTTTTTTCATTTCATTGTGAAACTGATTCGGATTTTCAATGTATGGACGTTAATATGTCAGTAATCGAATAATTGAATTTTTCTTCATTCTTATTACACTCGTATTTTTTTTTTTTTATAGATTTAGATAGATTCAGTTACAAACAAACCCGAAATATCATACTTTTCTGTAAAAATGACAATGACCTACAGTTTCATAACTATTCAAAAGACTTTCGTTCCAGCGATTTGTACTGAACATGATATAAAATATCGTGATTTTAAACAATACAAGACTAATGCAACATCTCGGGAAGAAAATAGTACAATTGATTGAATCGAAATAAATTTTTTCCTAGTAGGCTTTTGAGACAAATTTTTAGTTTTGGATAATGTCAAATTATTGCGTTTAATAAATCGAGTTGTTTTGTGTACAGATTTTCGTACAATTATAATTCACAAATAAGTTTTATGTACAATGTTATCCAACAAGACAAAGTGGAAATCGTTCTTTTATGTGGTGAGAATGTGCCATATCGAGATGTTGCTTGTATTTTCAATCACCGGCATCCATGAAGAAATATTCACTTTAGTTCCGTGGAAAGGATATTGAAAACATTCAAAGAAACTGGCTCTGTGGACAATCGTTTCTAGAAACCACATAATCCAATAAGGTAAATGAAGAAGAACAACTCAATGTTTGTTTGATCGTTGTTGAAAACGGAAAAACTAATATTAGGAGTATTAGTGAAAATTCAGGGGTTGGTAGAGAAACTGTGAGAAAAATTTTGCACAAAAATAATTTTCATCCCTATAAGCCAAAGTTCATACACACTCTTAAAGAAAGAGATTTCGATATTCGAGTAGGGTTTTCATTTTGGTTCCAAGGTGAGAGAGAAAATGATAGCACATTTCCCTAGATGATTTTATGGACAGACGAGGCAACTTTCTCGTCGAATGGAACAGTTAGTTCCCAAAATTGTCGATGGTGTTCCAACAATAATCCAAATTTTGTAATAGAATGCCGTGACTAATATTCATTCAAGACAAATGTGTGGTGTGGTTTATTACATAACCAAATAATTGGACCATTTTTTTTTAGGCAAAATTTGAACGCAGACATGTTCAGAAATTTCATTATGAATCATTATGAATCATTTGCCTGAAGTTTTGGATGTTAGACGAAATTTGTGGTAAAAGCTTGACGAGGCACCGATCCACCAAACGGTACAAGTGAAACAGTGTCTCAGTCAGAAGTTTAGGGGCAAAGTGATAGGACGAGATTGGGAAGATTATTGCCCACCAAGATCACCGGACTCATCTCCAATGGCCTTTTTTCTATGGGGTAATCTGAAACAAAAAGTTTATAAGCACAGACCATTTGCAAACGAAGAACATTTAGAGAATACCTTTCGGGAGTGTTGTTCTAACATAAATCCCCTATTTATTAAAAATGCCACAAAGTCTGTGAATGAAAGGACTTTAATTTGTATAGAACGGAAAGGACGGCATACTGAATGATGAATTCGGGTTCTTCATAAGATTATTGAGATAAATCAATGAATGTTACGATGTTTTGTTGTAAATTTGGTTATAGTTATTTTGGTTTAATGTTCTCTACATATCTAATGGTGAGAATAAAGAATATGAGATTTATGAAATCAATTCAAAAACGTTGCAAAAAATTAGTATTTGCTCGAAAATTGCATCAAACAGTTTACATCCAACAGTCACACTGTTGGGTGTAAACTGCATCAAAATATTTCGAACTATTCTGCAGCTAACGGGATACAAATCTGTTGAAAAAAGAAATACGAGTGTAATTAGTATGAAGAGAAATTCGTTTATTCGATTACTGACGTATTAACGTCTACATTGAAAGTCCGAATCAGTTTCACAATCAAATGAAAAAACTAGTTGAACTTTGCAACAACAAAGACGAATTTCTGGAGGTGCATTTATTTTTTTTCTGGTAACAGGCCAATGTGGGTATTTTTTGGGCAAAATATGACATTGAAGTTCCGTATTGATCAAAATTATGAAATTTGAATCATGTTTCGTTCAAATCGGTAGAGCGAAAGATTCGAAAAATTAAAAAAATTGGAACAAAGTCGAAGTGACAGTAGATAGTCCAAATTTGGAGCAAAGGTATAAAATTGAAAACCGAGCGACTGGCATTTTTCGAAATTTCCAAAAAAACTGATTTTTTGAGGATTTTCGAAAAGAATGTCAAATTTGACAGGTTTAGAGTAGCACATGACAAAAGGAAAGGGGCTGTTTTTTACTCATTTTCCAAGCACAAACTAACTGCGAAGTGAAATTTTCATTATATCTATTAATAAAAAGAAACTTCATGTTGCGAACTTTATGTGTGACACTGTCCATAATTTGCCGAGTGAAACTCAACTTAGTGCCGGGGAGTTCGATGGCAGGAAAGTTCGTGCAACATCGATAGGTTACCAATAAATGTCAGTATAGGCCAATCCACAATACCAAAAGTCAAGCTTCTAGTGCGTTCAGAGAAAAAAGTTTGAACTTGTGAGATCTGGAAATCTAAGTGGCCACTCTATCAAAGGACAACCGCGGCCTATCCACCGGTTTGAAAAATGTTCGTTCATTGCCTCACAACTCTGGCATAATGAATCGAACACTCATCTAACTGGATACATAAATTCAATCCTTCATTAATTGGAAGCTCATGTATGGCATCCCACAAATCGGTATATCCTCAAAGATGAAAGGACCAATAATTCCCAAGTTCAGTATCCCACACCAGACGTTGATTTTTTGGGAATACTGGCTTTTACAGTTGCGACAATTTTGTGATGACACTACCCCATTAGTGTGAACGTGTCTTCGTCGCTAAACAACACTTTTTGTGGAATATTTCTATTAAATATTCGTTTGCGCCCATTTCCAATATATATATTATATATATATATATATATATATATATATATATATATATATATATATATATATATATATATATATATATATGCAGTGTCACCTTTAAAGTCCGCATCATATGGGATTTTCTTTATTTTTCAGTCTACGCAAATTTATAGTTCATGAACAGTTTTCACTTTGAAAATAATGCAAAATGACGTTAACGATTTTTTCCTATCGATCAACAATTACAAAAGTTTGGTTAATTTCTCAATATTTCGAAAAATATTATACGAAAAAGTAATTGATTTCTAGGTTTCCCACCCACCTAGAAAAAATCAACCAACTTGGACAACTACGATTTTTTCGTGTTTTCTCAACAATTTTTCCGCTAATTCAAATCTGTAAAATCTGAAAGTTCCAGTTGAGATGTAATAAACTCATCTGCCGAAGGGATTTCTTCTGTATAGAAATGTTTTTAATTATATATTTTCAAAAAAAATTAAATTTGCTAAAAAATTATGTCATACTTGAGGCGAAGTTCTGAATTTTCGAATCTATTTCCAAATCAATGAACCTAAAATTCCTCCCAATTCAATCTTGGAGAATTATTTTCCGAAGTAATACAATCAATCAAGTTGCTCTTGGTATGCTGTGAAAAGAATTATAATCTATATAATAAAACCGAAATTCAGCTGGACCTTTTTCACTGTTTTTCTTTTAAATGTTCGTAATAGCTCAAAAATGGTAAAAAAAATTAGGAAAGTTTCCCGGAAATTGGAAAATTCGAGAAGTTTGGCCAACAAAAGTAATATCGGCTAAGCTCTCAGTGGAGAGATGACAAAATGAACAATTTCATATGAAATGTAGATCATTTCTGTAGTATAAAACGAATGGAAATATCACGAATCATTAGTTCTTAATTTTTAGGCTTAAGATTATTTGGTAAGATATAAAATGAAAAAACATTAAACCAAGAAGAAAAAAAAATACTGAAGATGCCCCTGGCCAGGGTGAAACATCTATAACACTAATTTAAGTTTGATTTCAAAAAAAGAATCCCAATCCCAAGAACTTCCTACTAAAAATATATATGTATATAGATAGGATTGTCGGAAGAGGACAAATAACAAACTTTCTAATTATTGGCCAGCGTTTCATTTATTTACGTATAAACTTCATCAGGGACTAAGAGGACAACTAGTTGTAAGGATGTAAGAGAAAGGAATTTTAAAACAGTTGAAATAAGTTAATTAGTCATCAGTATACAAAATATGGAAAAATTTGTATTTCCCCATAAAGTTGTTTAGAACAGAAATTTAACAGAATTTTCAAACAATGATACCGCAACTAGAATCTCATGTGAAAAACAATACTAACATATATTTTAATGTGAACGTATATATAAAAACACATAGTTTCCAAAAATGGTTTCACGTGATATAAAGGACACATTTGCAACAGGGTCTTACGATGAGGAAACATGTCGTAAAAACAATTGTCAACTGGGTGTGATGAGACTCTGCAGGGCTCAGCTGGCTTATTAGTTGGTGGCATCCAAAATGCTTTTCTACCTATCGATGTAACTTTTTCCTGTTTTCGCATTATAAGTTATCAGTATTTTTATAGGTATGATGGTTCACTTTTCCAATGAGTAAGATATGAGAATTTATCTGCTTAACATATATTCTTTTCCCCCATCCACAAGTTGCTAGACTGTAGGTTTAAACTTCTATATGCTTCCATTTCAGTCATTGTGAAAGCACTCTTCGTTTCCACTAACTAATTTACTATATCAGGATACATTATTTTGGGAAAAAGTGAAATATCTGTTGATAATTCTTCAGTTTTCAGAAGATAGGGTTCAATGCCCAATACTGCAATTTCCTCTTCATACCGTTCTCGGTGAACATCATCTAACTTGAATAATATTTTGTCAGGTCCATTGTCACAATATTTCACTCGAAACACAATAAAAACAGTGAAAATGTCGAATAAACGTTCTTTACAAAAGTAAACAAAGCCAAATTGTGAGATTGTTTTACCTCCAATGTCAACCATCTGTCAAATCTGCACGGAACCAATGGTAAGTATCGAAATTTGGAAAAGTAGGTTATGATGCCACACATAATGACACCGGAAATACGGAAGTGCGCAGGTGCGGCTGGGCTCCTAGAGAACAAAAATGTTCGGCAACCGTATTGTTTTGAATTGTAGTGAATAATTAAGGATATTAACGAAATTCCGAACAGTAAGTTATAATAATTTTTGGAATATTTTTTTTACAAAAGCCTGCGGCGCTAGTGCCCTCCATAGCCACCCCACATGTTTGCCATTGGCTTCCGCCCAATTTTTGCTTTTTTAATAGTCATTTGCAATGTATGCCGGACGGAAGCTTATGATTCCAAAATGTGGGTTTAAGAAACCCTTTGGTCGAGCCGGCGCAGCATTTTGTAGCCACGTATTTTGGTCGGCGATGCGATTTCCGTGATGTGGGACACATATTTATGGAATTTAAGATAGTTGTGAGCGGTAAGTTATGACACGAAAAAAGTATTATGGGCTCCCGGTCTATCAGTATATGTGCATAAGTAGCAATTTGTCAAAAATAAAATTATTATTAGGCCCGGTATTTTCACCTCCGGTTATAGTAGGAATAAATTAATCAACGGTTGGAATATGCTTTTGTTTAACGTTTATTGATATTAAAAGCACATTCTAACTATTGGTTAATTTATTCCTAGTATAAACGGAGGTGAAAATACTGGGCCTTAATGATGATAAAATGCATCATCCTCCCATTTTCCTCAACACATCACATTTCTGCTGTATGCTAAACATAGTTCTCTCGACTCGTGGCATTTGAATAAGGAACTTTGCCATAATTCAACAGATTTTGCATATCACATTTAAAATAACGAATTTGAATAGCTCTGTATATCATATTTAATCCAATACTCACATCTGTCTACAGTAAAACTGGCAGTGAAGACGCTCTAGCGAAATGCAAATTGTGATTGACTGAGTTAATTACCCAGAAATTCTAGCATTTACAAGTGGCGAGAACAGGTTACAAAGTAATTTGGATACGATGCACCTGGCAGCAGTTTATTATAACTCATAAGTGTCGAGAGGAGAAATGGTCCGATGTCCAAATGATTAACTATGAACAAATTGGAAACAAGTTCTTAACTTCGAGAAAGGAATACAAATGGGTGACATTTTGGGAATCTTGTATACGATGTAAAATTATAGTATTTCTCACGCCATCTTCGATTCATTGGGATGGTTCGAATTATCATAGCGACTACCATCAGTTTTGTAATGATAAATAGTCTGGTCAACAAGTGCTTTTTGTGCCATCATTATTCTGTGGAAACGGAAAATGATGAGTGAGGTGTCATTCGATTCGTAATGACATTTAGATAAAAAGATTTAAAAAAACTCCCGTTCGCAAAATTTGCAAGTTATAAACAATTTAATAAAAAAAAAGGGGTTTGGTTTTTCGAAAATATCTCCAAAAACTATTGGAGATATCCAAAATCTGAAAAAAGGTCCACACAGAGCAGGAAATTTCCTAAAAAGACTTCCACCTGGAACTGTACCGCCAATAATTATAATTTCAATTGAGCGGTGAAAATACGGGTGAAAACGGGTGGTTCTGTTCGCGCGCGTGTTCTCCGGATCGAATGCTTGAACAAAAAAAAATATTTTGACCAATCAAATATTTATTAAGGAATGAAAAAATGCAGGTATTTTCTAAATACATAAATAAACATTTATCCGTCGGCAAAAAAAATTACCGCAATTTTCAGTTATGCTTTTATCAATGAACAGGTCCTAATAAGTTGAACATTAACATTTTATGATAATTGTTGAAAAATTTCTTAGAGTCATTTTTCAAAGGCTTAAGAAACTATCCCCGTTGGAAAAATAAAAATTAAATATATTTGTTATAAACAATGTACGATATTGAAAAATGAAAAACATAAACAAAGCATTAAAAAATTTTTTTTCAAAATATGCCAATTGTTTTATTTTTTTAATGTTAAAAGCCACATGAAAATTATTTTTTAAATTTTTTTACTCCTATTGTTTAAATAATGGTTATAAACAAATGCATTGTTTATAAGATAATCCAATTCTTTTTTTTTGAGAATTATTTTTAAGAAAAAAATTGTTTTGAAAAGAATAGTACTGCTTAAAATCGCACTTGTTAATTAATATTTTTTTTGCAATATAATATATTTTTTTTGAATCTGTATTTCTAGTGTTCTTTCGTATCTCGAAAAAAAAACAAATTTTATTTGTTTATTCAATAAACAATTTGATATGGAGAAAAAATTTTAGCGTTATATTTTTTCTAATTCTACAAAATAAAACAATAACAATCATGTATCGTTTTTTGGGATTTTTTTTAGAATTTTGAATATTTCCGACTTTTTAACGTTACCGTTCGCACCTGTTTTTTTATCTTTGTAATTAATATAACTATTGGAGATCCGACAAGAACATCCCACCTTTTTTATTCTTTATTAACTCATAAACAAATTAAGCTTCCAGTCGAAGCTCTAACTCAAGTATTCATTTAATTTCTTGCAATTATTATAAAAATGCTTTGAGAAAACAATTTTTTTAGGCTTTAAAATTTAAATATCTTATAAACTATTGCAGATACGACTCGATTATTTCGAATCTTTTTCATTTTTTAACCGACGAAACCAAAAAGGAGGAGGTTCTCTAGTCGACGCGTATATTTAATTTTTTTTATCATTCGTCCGATTCCGATTCCGTTCATTCCGTTCCGATTCCGATCATTCTTCTCTCAGTGGTTAGGGTGTACTTCGAAGTTGGTCCCACTCGAAATTCAGAAATGAAATCTAGCCCTAAGGGTAGCAAAATGAAGGATATTGATCACTCACCCTCTGAATTCTGGTCCGTTAACCGATTCTATCAGGCATAACTTTGTACTGGGATCTTCGATTTGGATGATTCTTTTCTTTATCAGATAGGGTATACCTCATAGTTGATAATATTCCAATTTGAAATGAAATGATCCACCCCTATGGGTAGAAAAATAGAGGATGATTGATTTTTCACTTGTGAACAGTGGCACACATATGTAGTTGACATTGACAGATCCTCCTACATCCGTCACAATAATAATTACATTCTATGAAAGGATGGAATTATATACGAAGTGATGAAATCAACTAACCAGAACTTCCAGAAATAATTTAAATTATATAACAATAAATAGTTGAAGTAGATAATCATATTATTTAACAGTCAATAGTTGAAGTAAGCTAGGTAAGTAAGTATTTTGGAAGTGATCAAAAATTAAGTAGGTGGTAATTAGTAGATTTCAGCCAACATACCACGCATATCTTCCCATGGAGTAGTCCGATTTCGATGATTATTTTTTTTTTCAATGGATAGGCTGTACTTCAAAGTTGGTCCCATCTAAAATTGAAACAAAAATGCCACCCCTAAGGGTAGCAAAATGGAGGATATCGATCGTTCACCCTCTGAATTTTGGCCCATTAACGATCGTTCACCCTCTGAATTTTGGTCCATTAACCGTTTCTATCAGGCATAACTTTGTACTGGGTTATCCGATTTGGATGATTCTTTTTTAGCCACATAAAATTGAAAAGTAATAACTTTTCAACCAAAAATTGAACTGACGAAATACGGAACTGAAAAGTAAAAAATAAAATAAACCTTCTTAGTCTTAATAACTAAGCTCCTAAACTAATGTAAGTAACTAATTTTGAGTCGGCGCCAAACAAACAAGCAGAAGATTCAGGTAAGGCGTGAAATGATGGCATCGAGTTGCGCGGTGACATTCTGATAATTTTTTTGAAGTAATTCAATGATCTTCGTTGATTGTTCGTTTGGCGCCGACTCAAAATTAGTTACCAACATTAGTTTAGGAGCTTAGTTATTGAGACTAAGAAGGTTTATTTTATTTTTTATCGTTAATCAATAAACAAATTGAGCTTTTGGCTGAAGATCTAACTCTATTATTCATTACACAATATGCTATTATTAGTAAAAATATATCGAGCAAATTTTTTTTCGGTTGCCTTTTGTATTATTTATAATAATTTATATAAGACTTTCTGGTTTTCTTTTTTTCAAATTACTCAGGTTATGGAAAATAAAATATCCCATATTCATCAATAAAAAAATACTTTATGCACGCTCATTATTTGAGAATTGAGTGTTCTCATTATCATTGAAAACTCATTTTATTCTAATTTGTCTGGATGTCTGCAGGAACAATCCATGAACATTTATTGATCATTACAATTCCATGTTTAAAACTTCTATACTCAACTCTTAACACTCCACATTTTTTTAATTACTTTCAAATTTCAGTTTGTACCAATTGAAACCCTGAGAATTTTTTTTTGTTCACACTTTTTTATTCATAATTCATAAAATAATAGAGTTAGAGCTTCAGCCGAAAGATTTTTTTTTTATTGATTAACGAAAAATGGAAAGGTTAGGTAATTAATTTTTTAATTCCTAGAGCAAAAAAAAAATTCTCGAAGTATTTTTAAGAAATTAAATTAATAATTGAGTTAGAGCTTCGATTGAAAGCTTAATATGTTCATTGGTTAATGAAGAATACAAATATTCTGGATGTTCTTGTCGTATCTCCAATAGTTTATAAGTTATATAAATTACAAAGAACGGTAAAGTTAAAAAGACGAAAATATTCAAAATTCAAAAAAAATCTCAAAAACGACACATGGTTGTTATTGTTTTATTTTGTACAATTAAAAAAAAGTTATAATGCCAAAATTTCTTTCTTTATAACAAATTGTTCATTATTAAATAAACAGATGAAAAATATTGTTTTTTTTCGAAATAAGAAAGAACAATAAAAATAATGATTGAAAAAATGGTTCCTTAATATTAATATTTACTTGCAAAAAAAATTGTTAATTAACAATTGCGATTTTAAGCAATTATTTTCTTTAAGAAAATTTTTTTTTCCCAAAAATCATTATTTTTATCAATGATTAGGTTTAAAAAAAAAGCATTATCTCGTAAACAATGCATCTGTTTATAACAATTATTTAAACAATGGGAGTAAATAAATTTAAAAAATAATTTCATGTTACTTTTAAAAATAAAAAATTTAATGCTTTATTTATGTTTTTCATGTCTTACATTGTTCATAAACAATTGAAAAATCAATTTTTTTTTTTTTCAACGGGGATGGATTGTCAAGCCTTTGAAGAATAGCTCCAAGGAAAAAAAAGACATTTCGATTTTAACAATTATCAGGGTTTTTATGTTAATGTTAAGAATTGTTAATTACTAAAAGCATAACTGATATTAAAATTGCGGTATTTTTTTTGACTACGGATAATTGTTTATCCATGTATTTAGAAATTACCTGCATTTAATCATTCCTTAATATTCATATTTAAATGGTTAATTTTTGAAGTTTTTTTATTTTTTTCCCAAATTCCATTATAAAATGAGTGACACCTCACTTAAAATTTTCTGTTTCCATGGAAAAATAATGGTCCAAAAAGCACTTGTTGACCAGACTAAAATGTCTTCTCGTGATAAATGTATAGGAGCTTCTAACGAAGTTTTGTATCAATGGTAAGATTATAGACTTTTTTTTGTTTTGATTGAGTGTTAAAATTTTTGGATGAACTCTCCATATTCAAAATTAAATAATTTACTTGTTGGATATATTCTCTTGGGACTCAATTAAGTAAACAATTTGCAATGTTAGTATCAACAACCTACTTTCCAAATAATTAAGAAAACTCCATAGAGTTGGATACATATGGAAATCGTTTTTATTTTGGATTTTTCAAAAAAATTAATTATGCTAAAAGTTGGTGCATCTTTCAAAATCAAAATGGATTCTCAAAAAGTTAACAGTGGCGTACCAATAACCAAAAAATGGCCCAAGATTAATCTACCTTCATATTTCAGATTATCGAAAATTTTAAAAGAAAATAGATCTGAAATTTCAAGAGGAAAGGACAATATTTATATTTTTCATAATTAAGTGACCTAATTTCATCCGAAGATGAAAACACAATAATTTCAGTTCGTAAATCAATGGAGGGTGACTTGCTTCACCCATCAACACCAGCACATTGATAGGGTGTGGAAAAATATCCTTAAAAATTTTAAGAACTATTTTTTCATGCAAAATCTACACCTCCCTATCCTCGATACTTCATCTCATTTTATTGAGTAAAATCTTACATTTTTTGGCGAAAATATATCCTGAATACTGAAAATCGCATAGCATTAATTAAGTGTTGAATGAAACATTTTTTAAAGCATCGAAATGATCAATCAAATTGTACTGAGAAAAACAAGTGTGCCACAGAAAAAGAACAAATTTATTTTATTAATGAAATAACAGATGACAGGTGACGTGTGTATCCATTTTTAACTTTTTCGTAAACACATTTTTATGTATTTCATTTTAAGTTTTATTGGCAGTCTTATTAAAACAACTACTGTGAGAGCTAATACACCATCACAAACTGAATACGGTATTATAATTCAATAAAAGTAGTTGTTTCAATAATACTAGAAAATTTTTCATCAACAAATGTGTTTGCAAAAAATTTATAAATACACACTATAAACACCACCTTGTTTGAACGTAACAAAGAATAATTATAATTTCTGAAACATTAGGAGAATTGTTTCCAGTGTATCAACGAATCGCAAATGAATAAAAAGTAAATCAAAAATCTAACATTGAATAACTTGAATCACTATATTTCTGTGTATTGTCTGTTTCTCAACATGCACGTAATTGTACAACTTGAAAATTATCCTAGTGAATTCGATATGAAACGTCGAGGGATCTCTTCTCTGATTTTTTGCTGTAAAACGTCAGAATTTTGAAATGGCCTGTGTTATGAACTTGCATTTTGATGTAGCCTCAAAATCAGAAATAAACTGGGGTTAGGTCTGGAGACCCTGAAGGCCGGGAATTTTTCGACCGTCCGCCTATCCACTTTTCCCAAAACTCATTATTGAACCAGGTAGTGATTTCCTGGGTACTAGGGGTAGATGCCCCATCTTGCATGAACCAAAATCTTCCTCTTTGATTCACAGGCAGGTTAGCTGCAAATTCACTCAATTGATTTTTCAAAAGCCTAAGTTATCCAGCCGAATTTAAAAGAACAGTCCCAATATACAGGGTCACTGATATGTATGATGGATGATTATCTTCTAAAGTAAGATAGCTAGCAAAAAATGTCAAGACATAAAAGTTTTAGGGTTTCTTAAAATCCAATACAATAAATAAATTAAGTGAACAGGATCAGTCAAAAAGTCATGACGAAACAAAGTGGCTTTTTCTTTAATGGAGCACCCTCTATATTATTCCATATTTCAATTCTTCTCAAAATTCAAAATAAAATTGATATAGCACATCATATACTAAATTCAACCGTTTTCGAGATATCGAATTTTGAAAATAACTTTCTCATAATTATACAATAGTTATTTGTGCAACCAGTTGAGAAAAGCACTATTGTTCGTAATGAGCGAATTTCTGCGGAACGAGCAAAGCGAGTTCCGCAAAAGAAAGCGAGTTACGAAAAATAGGGTTTTCCAACGTGTTTCACACAATATTTTTTGTAATTTTGACATGTGATCTTTTTTAATTCAAGTTAAGAATATGAAAAATATATATTTGAAAAAACTGAAGAACACGCTTTTAACGCACTAAAAATTAAAACATAATTTTAATATTCAACGACTCTGCCGAAAAGCATGGGGTGCTTTTTGGTTACGTATCTTTGAGAAACATAATACTTCCAGAGTAAGATCCCAGAGCTGGCAAACCACCTCATTTTAGCAAAGCTGAAATTTTAAGTATGAATAGTGTGATATGTAGTTGGGAACGTATGCGTACTTGCTAGCTTGAAAGCGGGGCCCTTTTACAGGTATCAGGCACAAAAGTACATAAAAAACTTCCTTACTTACGTTGAAATATGGAAATGCGTTTGGCAATTAATATCGTCCAGTTAGCCGAGCGGTCTAAGGTGCGAGATCTAAGCTCTGGATCTCAAAAGTTTGGGAGGGTTTGAATCCCCACGCCTGACGTGTTTTCATTTTTATTTTTCACTTTGGAATTGGGAAATGATTCAGTTTTGGGATAAATATTCTAATAAAAAAAATCTCAATTTCGATGGGAAAAATTAAAAAAAAATCGTCAGGCGTGGGGATTCGAACCCTCGCCAGTTTTTGATATCAGAGCTCAGATCTTGCACCTTAGACCGCTTGGCCAACTGGACGATATTAATTGTCAAACGCATTACCATACTTCAACGTGAGAAAGTTTTTCATGTACTTTTTTACTTTTTAGTGCGTTAAAAGCGTGTTCTCATCCTTGGAGAGAAAAAACGGAAGTTATTGCTACATAGAAAACTACGTTGTCAGCTGGGGTCAATATCACCAATAGTTCAAACTATATTAATAATATTCATAATTAGTTTTTACCATACATATTATGTACTGAATTCAAATAAAACTTTAACTTCATAATATGTACAGAGAATATAATAACAATGAAAAAGTACTTCAAGTAGTTTAGCCTCAAAATTATAACAAATTTTATTCCTGTATTTTTTGCAACTGGTGGTGAAATTTACTTTTCATCACCAGTTGCGGAAAATTTTACTTTTCGCATCTGGTGATAAAAAGTTGAACATTTATAACGTCAACGAGTTATGAAAAGTGTCACTTTAATGTCAAAATTGGAAGAGAGTATTTTAGTCCATTAAGTTTATAGTCAATCAAGTTACTTTTGAAAGTTTCTAGCTCCATAACAACGCCACATCGTTCTTTTGTCTGACAGTGGTTATCTTGACAACACATGTCAAAAAAATACATTAAGTGTGAATAATTTTTTCGCGCAAAAATGGCACGATTAGGTGGAACCAAGCTTATTGAAATGTTAATGATCATGGGATATTTATTTATTTATTTATTTATTTGTACAATACATCCAGCAGGCCCAAAAGCCCATTTACAGGTATATACAATAAGTATTATGAATAATTACACATATAACTGAATCAATTCTGAATGAAACGGAAAATCTCTTTTTTGGATTCTTGGAAAGTTATAAAAAATATATCTACACTAGGAACCTTATTAACACTTCTAGATATTGTAGCTATAGGAGAATGAAAATGATGCTCTGTATTAGAAACACGAATATGAAATGTGCTACAGAACCTAGATGAAATACGCGGTACACTGAATAGCATATGAGACACTAGTGGTGAACAATCTATATGTCCATGTATGATTTTATATGCAAAACACATATCTCGGCTTTCCCTGAATTTCTTTAGAGATATCATATGAAACTCGTCCAACAATGAATCATAGCTATAACCTCTCTCGGGATAAACACCATGTTTTTTGAAATATGCATATTTCAAAAAAAAATTGAACATTTTCTAAGTTAGATATATGGTTCATATGAGACGAATTCCAAACGACACTGCAGTACTCCAATTTGCTCCTGATCAGTGTGAAATAAATGGTTCTCGAAGAATCAAAGGTCCTAAATTCCTTGCAGTTGCGTATCAAAAAGCCCAAACTTTTCATTAAAGTTGATATCACATTCTGAAAGTGATTGGAAAACGTAAGTTTTTGATCAAACAGAACCCCTAGATCCTTTGATTCCGTGACCCGCGTTAAACTTTCACCATCTAGTACATAGTTGAGTATAACTGGTAGGATTTCACGAGTGAATTTCATTATTTTACATTTGTTTGTATTTAAGTTCAATTTATTACGAGCACACCACTCACTCAACGTATTTAAGTCCTCCTGCAATGTGAAACAGTCTGCTTCACTTTTTATTTCACGATACATCTTCATGTCATCTGCAAATAGCAGTTTATGAGAAGTGATGCCATCAGCTATGTCATTTATAAATAGTATAAATAATAATGGCCCAAGATTTGACCCTTGTGGGACACTCAAACTCGCTACAAAGCAGGAGGATTTCATACCATCACATTCAAAATAACTACACCGGTCGGATGAGTACGATTTCAGTATCAATTAAATATCGGATGATATGCCAAAGTTTGACAATTTCATTAGCAGTTGTTGATGTGATACTCGATCAAACGCCTTCCTAAAATCCGTGTGGATAACATCAACTTGATTTTTATTAACAAGTACATCGGAAACAAATTGGGTGAAAATACAAAGATTGGTTGCAGTGCTACGTGCCTTGATAAATCCATGTTGAAAAATGGACAGTGAAGAACGAACATGGTTATACATTATATCTGATAGTATAATTTCCAGTATTTTAGAAAAAACTGATATTAATGTTATTGGCCTATAATTTTCAACACTTGTTACCTCTCCAGACTTGAATACAGGGCAGACTTTTGACAATTTCCATATTTCAAGGAAATGGTGATTTTTTGTGATGTAGTTATTTATAATCTCTAGCGGCACCGAAAGGCTATTTATTAATAATTTAGCAGTTTTGGCTGGAATTCCATCAACACCGCATGACAACATATTCTTGAGTTTTTAGTAGCTTCAATAATTTGCTGAGTTGTAATTGTTGTTAAATTCAAATAAGGATGGTTTATGTGATTTGGCAGGTACGTATTACTGTTGACGTCATTGTGATCTTGACTATATACCCCACTGAAGTGTGCTGCAAAAGCATTTACGATAGAGTATGCTGACGATTGTGTCTGATTATTATGAGTCATTTGACCCGGAATGCGAGACTTATTTTTTTTTTGAATTTATAAAATTCCAAAAGTTGCGTGGATTATTCTTCAGCCTTTCTTCAGATTTAGTAATATATACCTATAATCAGTTGTAATTTTGGATTTGATAATTTTTCTCAAATTTTTCATGCGCTCTAAGTAAAACAAGTATTTTGTTTTTTGATGCATTTTCAAATAGTGATTTTTTGATTTTATCTGTCTAATTAATTATTTGCTATACCAACTTGCGTACGAGTTTGATCTAGATTCTGCAAGCAGTACACATTCAGGAATCATTTTTTGAACAATATCATTGAAAGTTTCACACATAGAGTCAACATCATTTTGATAGGATAAAAGTTGAGTCCAATTAATTTCACACAGTAATCGAGAAAACTTTTGTACATCGACTCTTTTCATGTCATACCTTTAAATAATTGTTGGACATTTTTTGTAGCTCACAGAGTCGTTGGGCAGCTGTATCAGAAGTCCTGGGTGATGGGGATCTATGGGTGATGGGGATCTATGAGTACTAATGGGTCTTCATTATTTTGCACAACACATGTAGATTCGGTTGAACATATCACTAAATCTAGTAGCCTGTCATTGATGTTTTTGATCGAATTCCATTGAACTAAGTCACCGAAGTTCAAGAAATCAACAAATCGTCGAATTAGATTCGTTTGGTTACCGGTGTCGTAGAATTCTTGTAGCTCAGAGAGATTAAAATTCCCAATAATGATGAATTTGTTCTCTACGAAACTGTTTTCCATGAATCCAAAGAATTCTTCGTATTCTTCAAGTGTTGTTTTTGGAGAAATATAGACTGCGGCAATATATAAGGGTTTCATGTTTTCCGTTGATACTTTGATACAGAGAAAATCTATTGTATCAATAGGACATAATATAAATTCACATATTTCTGATTTAAATAATATACTGTTCACTGCTACTAATACACCTCCACCTCGAGTTCTGCGGTCTTTTCGGTGAATTACGAAATTATCTGGAAATAAATCTCCGTTGCTCACTCCATCATGTAACCAACTCTCTGTGACTTCTATTATATTTTGGTCACTTCCCAGAACGTTTTTGTAAAATAAGTGGGTTTTAAAATTCAGACCTCTACAATTTTGGTAAGAAATTAAGATACAATTTTCTTGGAAGGACTTACTGGATGAGTGATTCAGTTTTTTTTGTAATAAATGGAAATCTATTTCTGTATTTTATAATCAGGTCACTTTCACCGGACTCTTGACGCTGTCTCAGTTCCTGGCGCAGTCTAATAAAAAGCTCCCTTTGCATCACTGTCTGATCGGGTTTGATGTATACATCTTTCAACCGGTCAACAGCTTGTATCTTCTTGTTATTCCTAATGAGTTGTGAGTGTTTCGAGCTATTAGGCATAATTATTTTTAAAGGTCTGGTTTCCCAGCAGATGGGTTTCCTAAACGATGGATTTTTGAAACTGTCATTTGAAAATCCGGAATAATAATTTCGACAACATCCTTTACTATTGCCTCTTGGTCAGTATTATCCTCAGGAATACCAAATATAATTATATTATTTTCTCGTTGTTTGATTTCGGTTATTTCAGATATTATTTGCATGGGATTTTGGAACACCACTGACGAATCATCAACTTTGGCACTCAATAAATCTATCTTATCATTGAGTTTTTTCACAACTTTTTCGTGTTCTTTCTTCACATCATGGATATTGGATTTCAGCTCGTCCACTTTTTTCTCAAATGTAGCCAGTTGTTGCTTTACACTTTTTGCAATTTCGTTCGTTTTATGAAATATGGTTCCTTGAATAGCTGTTTTATAACTATTTCGGCGCTGTTTTTCAATTCACTTTATATGGTGATAGAAGACAAAGTTGTGACCAAGTAGTGGATATTTTTAATGAATTGCATCCCGATCGGGAACCTCTTTCTAAATCAACCGTTTCAAAAACATTTTCATGAAACTGGAGGTGTCAAAGATCGACCAAAAAGTAGAAGACCAGTAAGCGTTACAAATGAAGAAAATTCTTTGAATGTCATGTTAGATGTGGTGGAAAATCCAATGAATTCGACACAACAGAGGACATTAAATCATGAGTCGATATTCTATTCAAAAAATTTGCAAACTCCAAAAATTCCATCCATATAAAATTCATTTGTAACAAGAATTGAATGAAGACGATTTTGATCGTAGAATCGGGTTCTTTGAAGTTATTATGGATGAATTAAACGAAAATATCAACTTTGTCAACCATTTATTGTTTTCTGACGAATCTACATTTAGTTTAAACGGGCACGTAAACGGACACAACTGTAGGTATTGGTTAGACCAAAATCCACATTGGATGGAGGAAGTTCACAATCAACGACCACATTATTGGTGGACACGTCATAGGACCCTATTTTATAAACGGAAATTTGAACTCTGAACGATATTTATTACTTTTGCAAGAGCATATTATTCCAGAGCTTGGACGATTATTCTCGAACAATAACAGTCCCAATTTGCCGACAGAACTAATATGGTTTCAACAAGATGGGGCTCCTTCACATTTTGGAGGTGTGGTACGGGCATATCTAGGTGAAACTTTTCCTGATAAATGTATTGGACGCAGGGGGACAATTGAATGGCCAGCTAGGTCTCCCGATATGACTCCACTTGACATTTTTCTGTGGGGTTACATAAAAAATGTAATATACAAAAATAGGCCGCCAAATATCGAAGAGGTGCAAGAAAGGATAAGGCATGAAATTTCCATCATTCCTCCCAACATGATTTTAGATTCACTATAAAGTTTTGTTCAGCGATTTCATTACTGTCAGGAGGTGAATGGTAAACATTTTGGGATTTTAGACTGAATTTAAAAGTCATATAATGAGTAGGCCAAAAAGAGGTACATGAATTAATTGACAATCCTTGATTAAAAATTAACTGATTACGTGTTTTGATTGTGATTCAATGATATTTTGATATGTAAAATGACTTTTTTTTGTAACATGTTGAATCATTATATCATCTACTGATTTTTTTTCGATGAATATTTGTTAGATAAGCTTAGGCTTAAGTACCAAATTCCTTTTATATATTTTAATTATTTATTTTTAATTACCTCACCACGTACAAACTGTCGCCCAGATAGTTTCTGTGGTTTATATGTGTTTATTGAAATGTTTTATATTTTAACTTGTAACCATACCATATTATGTCAATAAACATACATACATACATACATACATATATACATACATACATATATACCTTATCAAAGAATTCCAAAATATTTTTTTTATATTTTTAAAATTAAAAATTTTTTTTTATCAATCCTGAACAACTATGCTTTTTTATTTTTTATAAATAATAATTAATATTTAATCATATCCATAATACTCCACCTTGTGTTATTTTCATAACGAATATCCATCGATTTATTGAAAATATGAACAGGATGTTCATAAAATCAGATGTGGAATCATCTGCGTCTGAAAGATAAACTTCAGTCACTATCTTCCATCGTCAAGATAACCTCTTGTGGAGTATTCATATTGAAAAGGAAAACATTCTCAATTGAATATTGAATAGAAATATGTTTCTGTGAATTGAAAAATTCACGATAAAAATGAAGTTATTTTTTGTGAATGTCTAACAGAAAACAAATACTGGCTAAAGCCACGCTGGACATTGAACTACATCTGATAGATATTCTGAAAAGACGCTAACTCAAAGGATAAAATCTGAAATTGAAAATTACCATTTTCATTCAGATAGTTATTTGATTTTATATTCCAGTCTTAATTAAGAAATCATAAAGATGAATGAGGCAAAGAAGAATGTTTTCCAAAAGAGAGTACCCACCAGAAAGCATTCGTAACATTGACGCAAGAGAGGCATCGCATTCACTAGGTCTTCAATACATTTGAGAATGTGTCCCTTTGCAATATGAATTTCCATCATTTCAGACTTTTCCTTCAATAAATTTGAGAGTATTAAAAAGTTATTTTCAAAATTCCATATCTCGAAAACGGTTGAATTCAGAATATGATATGCTCTATCAATTTTACTGAGAATTTCAAGAATAATTGGAATATGAAATAATAAACAGGGTGTTCCATTGAAGAAAAAGCAATTTTGTTTCGTCATGACTTTTTGACTGATCCTGCATACCTAATTCAACTGATCCTGTGATAGATGTTAAAAAACCCTAAAACTTTTGTATCCTGACATTTTTCGCTAGCTATCTTACTTTAGGAGATAATCGACCGTTTCCATACATATCAGCGACCCTGTACTTATCTGTTTATCGTTCGTCTTGAAATAGTATTGATCTCGACACTCAATCGTAAATCGTGGGTTTCCATCAGCCTACCATCTGCAGTTTTGAGAAGATACAGTTTCATTAGAAGTAAAAGTGGGTAACCTTCCACAGTCTAAAAATGAAAATATAATCAGGAAAATCTATACAAGTGTAGAAAGGGCAAACTAATTAGTTCGCCCCGATAAGTTACTGCGTTCACCAAATTATATTTCCTATAGAAAAATGATTCAATTTGTCAGTAATTTTAACCAGATCAAAAATTGCAGAAAATATCCTCAAATCCAATGGCGATCATGCGATTGAATGGAATAGGACGAAAATCTTGACGAAAGAACCACATCAAGAGAGGAGAAAATTGAAAGAAACACCTGTATTCTCCCCTCCAATAACAACTACTTTTCAACATATTCTGTTGAAATGGACCATACATGGCTACCTCTACTCAGAGAGGAAGTGAGATATGGTAGAATGCTAATAAACTTATCTGAACAACACCCCATATATCAAATGAGCAATACGTCACTCTCAAATTCTTTTGCAGATCTCAATTGACATTCGTCATTTGAAAAAGCAAAAAAGACTCTGCAAGAAAAATCCAAATTATTCAAACAATTAAAGGAGATTTAGAAGATTTTAAGAACGGGGGCAGATATAGTCCCCGAAACGTCAATCAGAAACAATATAGAGAAGTATCTTTTGAATTTTTACTATTTTTTTATAGGCAAATTTAGGAAACGACAAATTGAATAATTTTTCTATAGGAAATATAATTTGGTGAACGCAGTAACTTATCGGGGTGATCTGATAAGTTTGCCCTACCTAAACTTGTATAGATTTTCCTTTATATTTTCATTTCATGAAATAGCTATAACTCGACAAAGATGACCACAGCAATTTTTGGGTTTTCAATTAAATGCATGAGAATATTTGTAAGCTGTTCGTCGCCACCTGTTAGCGGACGTGGACGTTCTCTCGACTTAAATTGGTTATGAGATATCATCTGCGACTGAAAGATAAACTTTAGTCACTATCTTCCATCGTTCAAGATAACCTCTTGTGGGGTATTCATGTTGAAAAAGGAAACATTCTCAATTGAATATTGAATAGAAATATTTTTCTGTGAATTGAAAAATCCACGATCAAAATTAAAACAACCACTTCCCCGGCTAAAGCAAGGCTAGACATTGAACTGCATCTGATAGATATCGAAAAAGGACCCTAACTCAAAAGACAAAAATCTGAATGTGAAAATTTTCATTTTCATTCAGATAGATATTTGATTTTCTATTCCAGTCTTGATTAGGAACTCATGTAGATGAATGAAACACAGAAAAATGTTTTCTAAAAGAGAGGCATCGGATTCACTAGGTCTTGCATTTGCATTTGTAACATTGATACAAATGATTTCTGGTGAGTACTCTCTTTTGGAAAACATTCTTCTGTGCCTCATTCATCAATATGAGTTGCTAATTAAGACTGGAATATCAAAATCAAATAACTTTCTGAATTAATAAATGAAAATTTTCACTTTCACGTTTTTTTTATTTTGAGTTAGGGTCTTTCTTCAATATCTATCAGATGTAGTTCAATGTCCAGCGTGGCTTTAGCCGGGAGAGTAGTTGTTTTCTGTTAAATATTTACAAACAATAACTTCATTTTTATCGTGGATTTTTCAATTCAAAGAAAAATATTCATATTCAATATTCAATTGAGAACGTTTTCCTTCTCAACATTTTTTGTTTTGTTAGTTAAACTATTTATTGATTTCCATAGTTTAGATGAATCAGTTTTATTCGTGTCTATTTCTTTTCGATGGAATTTTGTTTTCAGCTTCTACTAATTTACCGAAAATATTTTTATATCTATTATATTCTTGACATTTGTTAATGTTAGGATCCCGTCTCATTTCAAGAGGCAGTTTATTTTTTTTAACTACTCATTTCATTAGTGATTTCATAATGATTTTTTCATTTCACTTCATTTGTACTATTCTCAATGATATTTTGAATTATCTCAATCAATAAAATATCTGACTGGTCGACGTCATTTAGAGAGTATAAGTCCATCCAAGTTCCATTCCCTGCATTTATTTTCAATTCATTTCGATCCACGAAGAATGTATACTTTTGAGTGCACTGATTTGGATTTCTTCTTTTGTTATTTTTCCGGGTGATATTATCTGTATTATAGTCGAAAAATGATCGGTTATACCTATTTCTAAGATAATTTGTTTGAACAAGAAGCAATTGGAAGTAACCAAATTGACAAAATATTTTCAATCTTATCCTATCCATTCACTAATCAGATGAAATATCCTGGATACAGAAAAGATTTAAATTTTGAATGAAAAAATTACTATTATTATTTTGATGGGTATTTTTTCGGACCCTTCTCTCTGTGCTTCCATCGATTTAGGAACGGAAATTTTTATGTTTTTATCTTCGGATGAAATTAGAGCACTAAATTTTGAATGATATAAATAGTATCCTTACTTCTTGAGATTTTAAATCTGCGTATATAATGTCATTCTCTGTAACTATTTCTTTTAAAAAAATTCGATATCTTGAAAAATGAAGGTAAGTAGATTAGTTCTGACCCATTTTCAGAAATTAACAATTTTTCAAGCCTAAGACGTCTCCAATTTATTCTATTTCCGAGTGTCGACACAACTTCTTTATTCCTATCTGTAGTAATTATAATTGGATATCTGATTTTAATTACGAAAAATATTGATAAAACAGAAAAAACTAGACAAAATAGCAATTGAGAGTTATTACTTTCCAATGAATATTCATTAATTTTCCAATTGGACATACAATGGAGAGTTTCCTCCCAGAACACATTTATTCATTTCAAAATACAGCCCGGCAAAATGAACGACATAGTATTTTTGTCTGGGTTGCGTTAAAAATTTATTAACCTCCCCAGTAAGATAAACGTCAGACATATTTCCTCTGAGTGACACATTAATTTATTCAGAGGCGAAGTTCTTATGTCTCTCGAAATAAAAACTGCAGCATAAATCTCCCTAATAATAAGTTAAATAGGTCAACTGAAAATTGTATCTGGATAATCGAAAGAGTTGTTTTAACTTTCAAACGACCGTAGGAGAAAGAAAATAAAGTGTTTCATTCAACTTTGCAATAAAATACACATCTTTATTAACATATCGACTACTGAACTTTGTCTCCTACGCTTTTTCTTCCGCAAAATGATTAGACTGACGCCACGTGTATAGATATGGAAAACACAATTAATTACCAACAGAGTCCTAGAAAATTTAAGAAAATACAGAGAACATAATTTCTACATCTGAGTCAATTATTTTGTTATTCATATATCAAACAAGAGAGACATGTGAAGTGTAATATTAGAAAACAAGAGACTTTGGAGTCTTCTTCACAACGAATTCAATATAAATTGAAACAAGTGGTAGACCAAAAGCAAAAAACAACTACTTTCCTGGCAGATACCACGCAGAACGTTGAATGATATCCACCTGAAAATATATGCAAACTTCCATTGAAAATGAAAATTGATGGCAAATGTTTGTTTCTGATAAACTTGATTGTGTTTGATGTATGCCAGGTCCGCCTAACAATCCGCATACTGGTTTTAGGGTTTTGGCCCTCATCAGTACGGAGTAGTCACCAGAAAGAGATCCGAAGATCTCTGGCCGAAGCGAGACCCAACATAAATAAAACTCCATCAAGCTCATCACCTGTAGGTACGCCGCAAAAAGTAACTTTTAACAGGCGGTACCTAGTAATTCATTCATACCTGACAACAAATATATACAAAATGAATCTTAATGAAATATAAAATGTCTATTTAGATTTCCAATTTTCAACAGTATCCGTGTGGAAGAAATGTTCTTCTTGCTAAAGGGCTTCGTGAGGATATTGGCCAGTTGTAATTTGGATTGCGCGTACTAAAATTCCAGCTACCTCAAGAACAAAGTGATTCTTGATATCAATATCTTTTGCTCTTCTGTGTTTTACCGCACTCTCATTGTCCATATTAACTAACGTCGAATCTTACTGAGGTAAACTCAGTTCCCCTAAAATTCGTAGATATGAGTGAAGTTTCCTTCATACTTGGCTTCATTCAACAACTTGCCGTCTCTGAGAAGCCCAAGTGATTGGGAACTTATTCAGGAGAAAAATATAAGCACCTCTCGACTTTTTTATATACAAATCACCACCATTTGTATAATCTGTCAATTGGAAGGTTTGTTTGCCAGCTTTCTCATAAACCATACCATGATTAGCAGTTGCTTCGAAATACTGGAATAGGTATATTTTTCCAGTTCTTCCAACAATCGTCAATAGGAGAGAAGTTTTCTTCACTCCTACTGATCATACCCGGCTTCACTCAACAACTTGCCGTCTTTGACAAGCCCAAGTCATTGTAGACTCATTTAGAAGGAGAATATAACCACCTCTTACCTTTCTGATATACAAATCACCACCAAAGTCAGCACTTGTATAGTCTGTCAATTGGAAGGTTGATCTGCCAGTTTTCTCATATACCATACCATGATTAGCAGTTGCTTCCAAATACTTGAATATATTTTTCCAGTTCTTCTATCAATGGTCAATAGGAGTGAAGTTTCCTTCCCTCCTACTGAAAAAGCAATTTACTCGGCCAGTCAACAACTTGCCGTCTCCGACAAGCCCAAGTCATTGGGGACTTATTGAGAAGGAAAATGTAACCACCTTTTGACTTCCTGGTATACGAATCTCCACCAAAGTCAGCATTTGTATAGTTTATGAATCTATTTTGCCAGTTGACTCCTATACCACACCATGATTAGCAGTTGCTTTCAAATACTTGAATATCTTTTTCTAGATCTTCTAACAATCGTCAATATTTGTAAGGTTTCCTTTACCCCTACTGACAAAGCAATATACCCGGCTTCAGTCAACAACTTGCCGTCTCCGAGAAGCCCAAGTTATTGGGGACCTATTGAGAAGGAAAATATAACCACCTCTCTACACTTGACATTCTTTCTGGTATACGAATCACCACCAAAGTCAGCATTTGTATAGTATGTGAATATGTTTTGTCAGTTTTCTCATATACCACACCCTGATTAGCACTTGCTTTCAAATATTTGAATATGCTTTTCTAATTCTCCTAACAATCGGCAATAGGAGTGAAGTTGCCTTTAGTACTACTGACAAAGCTATATACTCGGCGTCAGTCAACAACTTGCCATCTGTGAGAGGTTCAAGTAACTGGGGACTCATTTGGGAGAAAAATATGACCACTCCTTGACCTTCTGGTATCCATGACACAATCAATGTCAGCATGTGTATTGTCTGTCAATTGGAAGGTTGATTTGCCAGCTTTCTCATATACCAAACCATGATGGGCAGTTGCTTCCAAATATTTCAATATATGTTACCAGTTCTTCTGACAATCGTCAATAGAAGTGAAGTTTCCTTTCCTCACACTGACAGAGCAACATACTGGGCCTCAGTCAACAACTTGCCCAAGTCATTGGGGACTTATTTAGAATCACCACCAAAGACAGCAGATGTATAGTCTGATAATCTCTCTTGCCAGTTTTCCCATATGCCATACCACGATAAGCAGTTACTATCAAATACTTTATTTTTATAGTTCTTCTAACAATCGTCAATATGAGTGAAGTTTCCTTTACTCCTACTGACAAAGCCATATACTTGTCAGTCAACAACTTGCCATATCTGAGAAGCTCAAGTCACGGGAAACTCATTTAGGAGTAAAATATTACCAGTCTTTGACTTACTGGTATCCAAGTCACCATGTGTGATGTGTATAGTGCGTCAATTGAATTGATTAGGCAGTTTTCTCATATACCATACCATGTTTGGCAGTTGCTTCCGAATACTTGAATATATTTTTTTTCACTTCTTCTAAGTTTCCTTCCCTCACACTGACAAAGCAATTTACTCGGCTTCAGTCAACAACTTGCCGTCTTTGACAATCTCAAGTCATTGGGGACTTATTGAAAAGGAAAATATAACCCTATACTGGTATACGAATCACCACCAAAGTCAGCATTTGTATAGTCTGTCAATTGGAAGGTTGGTTTACCAGTTTTCTCATGATCAGCAGTTGCTTCCATATACTTGATTATATTTTTTCAGTTCTTACAATCGTCAACTTCACTCACTTCACTCCTACTGATAGAGCAATATAGTCGGCTTCAGCCAGCAAATTTCCGTCTCTGAGGAGACTTATTCAGAAGGAAAATATAACCATTTCTCAACTTTCTGGTATACAAATCATCACCAGAGTCGACATTTGTATAGTCTGTGTTAAGGCATCCCATATTTTTTATTAGTTCAAGGTACATGCTGTCACGTCTTCTTGTAGCTATGTAAAAAATGAATAAAGTTTTGTCATCGCTCAAATTTGAAATCAATCATTATTACTTGCAAAAAGGAAGTAAATTATAAACCAAACATTCGAATATACAGTCCCTCAGGAACCAAAAGTTCCATACAAGTAGAGAGAACAAAAAGTTCCCAACAGGCTGTCAATTGGGAGGTTGGATTGCCAGGATTCTCTTTACTATACTACCATGAGTAGCAGATGCTTCCAAATACTTGAATATCTTATCCACTGCATTCCATTGTGAATAATGTAATTTAGGGCAAAATTGACTCCTCAAAGTGTCAGCATAGGTTATGTCTAAGTATTCCTAGCTATACATATTCGGAAATGAAATCGCGGACTATAGGATTCACCATTGGTTAGGACAAGAGGTCATCGAGCAAGTTGGCCAGCACAAAATATAACAGATAATCGCTATAGATAATCAAGTATTCAACTACACTACTGCAGAATATTTTCCCTCCATACTGTTGCGCCGTAGCAATAGCGCGTCCAGTCATATCCGTTTCTTTTCAATCGGTATGGGCTCACCTCACATTCGCAACTTTGAATATTGTGATTGCGACTGAAAGCTGCAACGTAAATTCTGCTTTGCCTCGAGGGGTAACAGTAGGAAAGGGAAACATTCTGCAGTGGTCCAATCAAATACTTGATTATCCATCGCGTACATCTGTTATATTTTGTGCTGATCTACTAGCTCGAGAAGCTCTCGTTCTAACCCATGGTAAATCATTTAGTGCACGATTTCATTTTCGAATCTGTATACGATAATGTTCCGAGGAGTTTCCGTGTCAATTGCCTTCCTAAACTAGGTTTAGCGGGTACCGGAAAGGGTTCACAATTCAACATTCCAATCCTTCTGAGGGATTTATTAATAAAGGATACTTGACTGATGAATATTGAACTTTATACCCTTCTTATCTCAATTCCGATATAACTCCTGTCATTTCCGACTGTTATTTCGGAATCTTTAGATAAATTTGACATTTTTTTCAATGAGTTACTTCGATATTGTTAAAATGAAACCATCGTCAACATACAACGTTAGTCTGTTTCATGCCAGGAATTTCCAGGAATTTTTTGAAATTAAATTTTAATGAATATGTTTTTTTCCAATTCCCCATATAAAAATGTAGTTTTCACTTCAAATTAGGCGATTTTAAAAACTTGTTCCGCTGCGCTGACTGAAACAACTCGAACGGGCTCAAATCTTACCACATAATACATTCACTATCATTTTCGAAGGAAAATTATTACTTTCAGATTTTTTTTTGTTAGGGTCTTTTCGAAATATCTATCAGATATAGTTCAATGTCCATCGTGGCTTTAGCCGGGGAAGTAGTTGTTTTCTGTTAGATATTCGCAAAATATAACTTAATTTTCATCGTGGATTTTTCAATTAACAGAAAAATATTACCATTCAATATTCAATTGAGAATGTTTTCCTTTTCAACATATAATAATACGACCAACAAATAGTGGCCCCTTAGCCTGCCTAAACCCACAAGCGTTAAGAGACCGAAACCAAGTATTAGTATAGTATAGTATAGTTTTATTTAGTTCAGAAATATTTACAATATGTTGAAACACGTCACAGTAAAATTGGGACAATAGTCCAAATAGGAATAAAAATATTTGTGGATCAAAATATGAAATATTATATACATAAGTTAAAATTTTGTCTTTAGGTTGGTGTGAAGATGTCTCTGTCTTCGGTTAACTTGAAATATTCATCAAATGAGTATATACAGTTTTCAGCCAAATTTTTTTTTCAATTTTATTGAAAATTTGGAAAGTGGCAGATCACGAAAATTGGTTGGTAATGAATTGAACCATTCAATATCTTTGTTTGTGTGTCTGCGTACTCTAGTTTGTGGTTGCAATAGCATAGATTTGTTTCTTGTGTCGTGTCTGTGAAGATCGGATTTTTTTTTATGAACTGTAGGTTTTGGCACAGAATAGTCGAGAATATGGACATAGTTTTCAGTTGTTCAAATATTGGTCTGCAGCTGGCATCCCAAGTTACTTTTTTCATACTGCGTAAGGCAGCTTTTTGAATGAGTAAGATTTTTTTGTAGATAACATATGTTAGAACAGAGTGAAACAGTGCGAAATAGGTTTGTGTATGCAGCTGATTCTCCAAGTAAGTAACTAATTTTTCTGATAGCGAACACTGTTTTTGAGAATTTTCCACATAACACATTTATATGTTCTGTCCATTGCAACTTAGTATCTAATATGACCCCAAGGAAATTTACATGGACATTTGCATTTTCAGAAGTGAAATTCATAAAAGTTTGGCTTTTACTTTTACTATCGTTTAATAGCATATCATTGGGTTCAAACCAGGTCCTAGCCTTCTCCAAGATGAGTGAAAGGACGAGTTCAGTATCCTCCTCTTTTCCCATGTCAATGCCAAAAGTTGTATCGTCCGCATACATTATGGTTGATACGTTAATGGAATTCATAGTGGAGGGTAGGTCATTTATGTATATCAAGAACAGAAGGGGGCCCAAGACTGTTCCTTGTGGTACTCCTCTCTCAACAATAGCTGTATCACTGCGTTCTTCGCCAATAATTACAATTTGCTTCGTTTCGTGTAAGTATGACTTTATGATATCTAGGGCGCTGCCACATATTCCGTTGAAATTTAGTTTTTCCAATAATATATTGTGATTTACACAGTCAAATGCAGATGTCAGATCAGTTAGTACAGTCAAATATGTTTTATTGTCATTGAAAGCTCTTTTGATTACATTTGTTAAGGAGAGTACTGCATCAACGGTGGACAGCCCCTAACAGATGAGTGGACCTCATGTATTTTCAGACATGTAGATCTGAATTTTTAACTTTTTGATAACTTTAGGGAATTTTGAGTTGAATCATTCCGAGAGGCAACCTATTTGATTTTTATTTCTTTAATTTGAGTTCGATTACATAGAAATATTGGTTTAGGAAAAATTAAAATCTACATCTTTTGACCGTAGAGTTTGAGGTTTTCTCGAAAATGGAATTGATGATTATGTTTTTTCCATGAAACATATGACCTAATTACCTACTTTACAGGGTAAATATTCAAGAGTTTACGTGATCTATATATAGAGAACTAAAAATAGCATGATTCTCAAAAATTTTATAGACGGTGAAGGAAATATTGAAAATCCAACTAAAATATTTTCTTTTTTGTGACATTTCCGGTTTCTCAGGGAGTGATGTCATCTTTGTTATGTCCAATAGGTCACCCTGTATTTTATTAAATTTTTGGGTTCCCCTAATTAATCTGATTCAAATTCATGTTTCATACTCCATAACCAAAATGAGCCGTTTTTGAGTTATTCGAGTTTTTCTAGAAAAAGTGACAAATGCAGTCTATCAATTATACGCCATTTTCATGTGAATTACAATTTTCAATGATATGCAATGACTGATTCATGAACATTGAAGGTTGAACGGATCATTCACCATTATCACATCCGCTTAATAATTTACAGGGTGCGCAAAAAAGTGGGCCCAGAAAGTTAATAAGGAACGTTGATAACCTCAATTTTTTTTAAATGAAAACCCCATTTTTCCTTCTCATGATTCAATTTTATTATGAAAATGAGCCCTAGTTCTAAATCGCTTCCCTATATTCAAAACCTATAATTTCGGAGATAATCCATAATAGTACTCAATTCTGCATATTCATAATTTGAAAAAGTGCAATATGGCTCATGTGGTATAATAATCAAGAATTCATTAATTTATCAGTGATTTATGGCGAATGTAATGAAGTTTTCAAACACATTATCTTCAACTCCTGAGCATTTTTCATATCTCCGTATGACGTCTCCTACAGCTCGTTTCAGGTGGAATATAGTTGAAGGCTGTGCGAACTCTTTGCTGAAAATCGTTAGTTGTTGACATATAGAAAAACATCCCATTTTTATATCACCCCAAATAAAAAAAACATTGGAGTTAAATCGGGAGATCGCGGTGGCCATAGTTGCGGACCGTCGGTTCTAAACCATTTTGGTTATAAAAAGTTCCATCTAAATGAGTTTTTACTATTTGCCGATTATGTGGGGATTGCTCCATCATGTTGATACCATAATTTTCAATAGTCGGCTAGCGGCTGTTCACCTGAAAACAAAACAACCCTGTAGATCTTTCCTTTTTTTTCTGCTATGAATGCATTTAGCTCTCTGGTGGTATTTTCAGTCATAATTTACGTATCATATGATTCAGATCATTATTCAAATATAGATATTTCATATTGATAAGGAATAAAGACAAT
Organism: Gonioctena quinquepunctata; assembly: GCA_018342105.1. Lineage (NCBI taxonomy): Eukaryota > Metazoa > Arthropoda > Insecta > Coleoptera > Chrysomelidae > Gonioctena > Gonioctena quinquepunctata. The sequence continues at coordinate 236,671 of JAFIRS010000531.1, forward strand.
ATCCTAAGCCCGTGGCATACAATTCACTCTTGTGAATAACAATTACTCTGTCTGTGGAGATCTCAAAATATATAGCCAATAACAATAATTTTTAGCAATATTTTTTCAACAAAACTAGATATTGTTGAAATTAACAACCCGTTTCTAACTGTGTAGAGAAGAAAAATGAGTAATTGAAACCTGTCCCAGATGGAATCTAAATCCCAAGAAAAACCAAACAAATAAATTATAATTAAGATTCAAGAACCATTTCCGATAAATGTATATATATATATATATATATATATATATATATATATATATATGTATATATATCTTCTTCGAATGTACTTAACAGAATTACAATATTTGTTGGCAATTGGACACCTTTGATGATCAATTTTTTCAAAAATTCCGACCGAAGTGTGTTAAGGAGGTTACATGAGAAGATTGAGTGATTGATGTCTGCTTCTGATGAGTTGTTGCAATATATATATATATATATATATATTTATATATATTATAAGAAATGAAGTCGTCTTTTCTCAAAGGATTCAATATAAATTGAAACACAATTGGTAGACCACAGGCGAAAAACAACTACTTTCCTAGCAAATACCACGCAGAACGTTGAATGATATTCACCTGACAATCCAATTTATATTGAATCCTTTGTGAAGATGACTTTGTGAACTCAGCCACTCCTACTGAGAAGGAATCTTTCATTCAGAATTCTATCGAGGTAGGAGAAATGTATGGAGTGTTTCTTTCTGTCACTAGGTACCTCCGGTTGAAAGTTATATTTTCCGACGTACCTAAAGATGTTGTAAGCTTGATGGTGATTTTATTTATGTTGTGTCTCGCTTCGGCCAGAGCTCTCCGAATCTCTGGGTGGTGACTACTCCGTACTGATGAGGGCCAAAAAGCCTGAAACCGGTATGCGGATTGTTAGGCGGACACGACATAAATTAAACATATTCGAGCTTATCAGAAAGAAACATTTGCGAACAATATCCATTTATATGGAAGTTTGCATGGATTGTCAGGTGAATATCATTCAACGTTCTGCGTGGTATTTGCTGGGAAAGTAGTTGTTTTTCGCCTGTGGTCTACCAGTTGTGTTTCGAATTATATTGAATCCTTTTGTGAAGACGACTTTGTATACTTTATGCACTTCATTTTTTATTTTATCCCACTTCACTTGGCTTTTTCTTTCTAATAGCTTTTCCACACTTTATGTACGGATCAGCTGCAAACTGCTCTGACTTGCAAGCGGTCGAGTAGTCGAAGGCTTGAGTTTGCAGCTGATCCGTACACAAAGTGTGGAAAAGCTTGATTATCTTAGAAGTTAATTATTTTCGGAGGTAAAGCTCGTACAAATCGATTTATAATTTCACTTTTCCAATTTTTTCAACAAATAAATAATTTGTATCCTTATAAGATATGACGTCATCGATATTTTTTTAAATGGAAAGGGTATATTTTTATACAACCATACCACATACGTCAGATGAAACATTTTAAGTTACAGTATACTGAGTATGAAGGAAACAGGTGCTCATATTTTTTTAGTATTTATTTCATCAATTATTTTGCAATGAATACCTGAAAATTACTCGGTAGTTAGTCGAGTATATTTCCAAACCTCAAGTAGGCTATGAAAACATCTGAAAGCCCTTTGCAACCAGACAATAAGTTCTTGATTACCATTGCATATATCATTATTAAATTGATTTGTTGTGTAGCATATAGATTTATTAGTCATCAATATCTTTCTAAAAAATATTACCCTGAAAGAAATCATTTGAAATTACAATATAGGTACTGTCAGAAAAACAGCGAATAGAAGTTTTGATGATCTTAGATTATGCGACATGTTTAGGGAAAGAAATATCCTGAGAACCAATAAGCAAATCGTCATTAAGCAAAATTTTGAATGATCTTAATGAAACTGAGAAAGAGCCTAAGAGTGGCATGACTTACCATTACCTATGACATTCAATTGAATGTATTACTTGGAATTGAAAAAAACCTTATGGTTCAACTACAATTATATCTGGCAACAATGTGATCTGTCGCCAAATAACATCCATATAAAGTTAAACTCATACATGAACTTAACGAAGGCGACTTCGATAGACGCATGAAGTTTTGTAAAAATATGCAAGTGTGTAATCAAATTATTGGTTTTCAATTTAATGTCTTATTTTCTGACGAATCAACTTTTTGTATGAACGGTACTGTGAATACGCAAATTTGTCGTTAATGGCAACAGAAAATCCCAATCGGATGATGGAAGCTCATACCCAATACCCTCCGAAAGTAACTGTGTGGGCTGGGATTCTTAGGAATACCATTGTAGGACCACATTTTTTTACGGTACTGTGACGAGTGAAAAGTATTTAGAAATGTAGCAAACTGATGTAGTTCCATATTCAACTGCAACATTTCCAGACATTATTCATCCTGGTCAAATAGATTCCACTACATTATGCTCTAGTGTTTGGAGATATTCTAAATGAAATCTGACCCAATCGCTGGTTTGGACGATGCGGTCACATTGAATGGCCTGCCAGGTCCCCAGATTTGACTCCTATGGATTTTTTGTCTGGGGTTACTGGAAAAGTGAAGTAAACATAAACCGACCTACCAATTTGAAAGACCCTAAAGAGGGAATTTGAACTGAAATTCAATGAATTGTCAATTGTCGATGTCAAACGTAACCCAAGAATTCATCAGATATTGTCAACTAACCCAAAAATCCAAATGCGAGTATTTGTTGTGAATATGTTGTTTGTTTATTTTCACTAGGTAATGACTAATTTTAATATTTTCGTTGCAAAATAAATAATGAAATGAACGTTAAGAAATATGACCACCTGTTTTCTTCATACTCAGTATACTGTAACTTATGACGTATGTGGTATGGTTGAACTCAGAAAAGTGTGGGCTTTCAATTTTTGATACAGTGTGACCCATTTAAAATGTAACCACCCCTGTAGAATACCCATCTTTCAATCGATCTCGAAAAAATTTAATATAAGGCATCGAAAACTGTATCTTGACACAAATTTTCATAACTTGAGTTTTATTTCCAAGGCACACTATGTTTTTTTTTCTTTGTCAAAAACGGCAAAAGTTTATTAATCAATTTTTTTTTCAAGTTTGACTACACCACTGGATTTGTAGTCGTTATGAATGAAATCCATCAAAATTCCATAAAAAAATATTGGTTACCAACAAAGTTACAACAACTTGAATTTTGGAAACAAAGTATTTGATTATAATTTTTATTTAGATTACAGACATATTTAAAATCTGGCAACACCGTCAATACAAAGTAGAACACCAGTGAACTTGTACAGTGAAAATCCGAAGTCGATAGCTCATTCCGTTCTACAGTTATAAGTATGGTAATGTGAGCGATTTGTGGTGGAAGCGATTTTGTAATAAAAATCTGACTAGGCCACTGGATTTGAAAATTATATTTACTCAAAATCATTTATTCAAGTGTAGGTTATAAGTGTATTCGAAAAGAAGAAAAAATTTAAAATTCATTAAGTTATACAGTAGTACATTCTTCCATAGCCGATAAAAACGAAATGAACAGAAACAAGTTTTAAAGTAGGTATTTATTCAACAATAAAACGTCATTAAGCAAAAACTAAAACTAAAATAAACATTACTGTGAAATAAAATATTTGAATTTTTGTGGCTTCTACCAAACCTCTATTTAGTTCGACACTTTTATCATATCCCTTCCGAATATTTTTTACACTATTTCATATTTGTTGAGGTGTAATTTTGGCACAAACCCAGTGGCGTAGTCAGATTTTTATTACAATATCAACCTCAAATCGCTCACATTACCATAATTTCAGGAGTTATAACTGTAGAACGGAATGAGCTATTGACTTCGGATTTTCACTGTACAAGTTCAATGGTGATCTACTTTGTATCGGCAGTGTTGTCAGATTTTTAATATGTCTATAATCTAAATAAATATTATAATCAAATACTTTCTTTCCAAAATTAAAGTTGTTGTAACTTCGTTGTCAACCAATATTTTTTCATGAAATTTTGATGGTTTTCATTTGTAGCGACTACAAATCCAGTGGTGTAGTCAAATTTGAAAACAAAAATTGCCTAATAAACTTTTGCCGTTTTTGACAAAGAAAAAAACCATAGAGTGCCTTGGAAATAAAACTAAAGTTATGAAAATTTGTGTCAAAATACAATTTTTGATGCTTGAAATAATAAAAAAATACTTTTCAGATTGATTGAAAAATGCGTATTCTACAGGGGTGGTTCCATTTTGAATGGGTCACACTGTATGGAAATATAGCCTTTCATTTAAAAAAAAATATCGATGACGTCATATCTTGCAAGGTAGGAGGGGGTAAATTTTTCTTCAAGTGGAAAACTGAAATCAAGAATCGACCTGTCTGAGCTTTACCTCCGAAAATAATCAACCCGTGCGATAATGGAGCGTTTCCACACTTTATGAACGCACTGTATATGCAAATATAATCTGCATAATGGTTGCTCCTTATAGGCTGATCAAAGACCTCATGCAAGTGTGCAGTATTTTTTTTTATTACACTATTCAACAGATACAAGTTCCAGTTTTTATGGAGGCCACACTGCAACAAAAAATGTCAATGGTTTCATTCATCCTATCATATGTATTGCACATCTTATAAATGCATTTAATTTAACATTGGTGTGACAAAGCGGAAGATAGAGAGTATTGTTTCTCCGAGATGTGAGTCTAGGAATATGAAACTTTAATATATCCAGCTGCAGTCCAAATTGTTGTGGATAAGATTGAAAAGGAATATAACATGTGACCTATTTCGACAAGAATCAAGTGAATCGACTGAAAATCTAGAAATTACTTATTCATGTGGATAACCTACGTATATATATATATATATATATATATATATATATATATATATATATATATATATATATATATATATATATATATATATATATATATATATATATATATATATATTGTGGTAATTTCTTGAACCTGAGGGTATATTTTTGGCTTGTTTTTCTTGGGTTTTAGGTTCGTGGATCTGACTTTCATAAATCAATTACAACTTAGTTTTGGTATAACACGTGTAATTCATACGTTTCTACGTTTCGACGGGAGGATCCTCGTCTTCATCAGGATTACAAACATTACAACTCTACAAGGTAAAAACAATAACCCTAACTAACATCACTGGAAAAAACCCATTCTACATAAAAGATTCCTGGCACTTCCAAACGGTAATCAACAATTTTAACATACCCCCCAATCATATCCTGATATCCTTGGATGTTACATCACTCTACACAAACATACCCACTGCCCTAGCAAAAAATATCATTGAAAAAAAATGGATTGAAATACAACAACACACTACGCTCCCTATCGAAGAATTTCTGAAAGCAGTTGAGTTCACCCTAACATCTACATATTTCAAACACGAAAACACCTTTTATAAACAAATAGAAGGTTGCGCCATGGGCGCTGCCATCTCAAGTGTAATTGCACAACTAGTCATGGAGGATCTCGAAACATCAATTATCCCCACACTAAACCTCACACTACCTTTTTACTACAGATATGTTGATGATTGTATCCTTTGCATTCCAAACGATAACTGTGAATATATCCAAGAAAAATTCAACTCCTACCATCCCAACTTACAGTTTACCATTGAAAAAGAGACAAACCATAGAATAAATTTCCTTGATTTCACGCTCCACACGAACAATAACATTATAAAAACAGAATGGTTCACAAAAACTCTTGGTCGGGACGTTACCTCAATTACCAGTCCAACCACCCCCACTCTCAAAAAAAGTCTGTCGTGATCGGCCTAGCTGACAGATCTATCAGCCTATCAGACCCTCTTTACCGACCCACTGCCATCAAGAATGCAAAATCACTTACAAAAAAAAAGTATCAACCTGCTATACAACAAACATCTTAACGATAAAAAAACAACCCACCAATCCACACATATAGCCATTCCATACATAAAACACCTTTCAGAGAATATCTCACACCTGCTCGATCCACTAAACCTAAAAATCGCACATAAAAGTTATAAAACCCTCAAGCCGTGTTTCTCCAAATTAAAACCTGAAATCCCCCACAACAAAAAAACACACACCGTCTATAAAATACCTTGCAAAGAGCCAAACTGTAACAAAGTCTATATTGGCCAATCCAAACAATATTTAGAAAATAGAATAAAATCACACAAATATACAAACAACGCGGCAACAGCACTCAACAAACACAAAAAAACAACCACCCACGAGTTCGATTATACCAAAACAACCATTCTATGTTCAGAAAAAAACAAAAAAAAGAGAGAAATATTTGAGATGATTCACATCAAAAATACTCCCAACTGCGTAAACGATAAAACTGATATCGCCGACTTGAACAGCATCTATTACAATCTAATATGAAAACAGTAACGCCACCTATCCAAGCCGAGCACACAATCCCTCGAAAACAACATAGCTCCCTAACCAAATAAAATATGCAATTCAAAACACTTCCCACAGATGTCCACAACACTATCTCTCCATAAATCATTTCCACCTTACACATGCGCAACTAATTAATATCACCAGATCGTAAAGTAAACAACTCAATCACTACCTTGTTATGGATATAAAACAAAACCATAACAAACTAAGAAGGTCCAAACGAATCCTATGTTTGAAGGTACGGCATAAAAATTTTTAATAACCGTAATTATTATTTGTTTTTAATTTGTACAATTTTACTTACTCATTGTTTTTACCTTGTAGAGTTGTAATGTTTGTAATCCTGATGAAGACGAGGATCCTCCCGTCGAAACGTAGAAACGTATGAATTACACGTGTTATACCAAAACTAAGTTGTAATTGATTTATGAAAGTCAGATCCACGAACCTAAAACCCAAGAAAAACAAGCCAAATATATATATATATATATATATATATATATATATATATATATATATATATATATATATATATAATATATATATATATATATATATATATATACCTGATAAGTGATAAGTATGTTTAGACACCATAGTGTCTAAACATACTCTGAATTTGATCTAACAAATGTAGAATATAATTGCAGAAGAATTTTATCATTCCTTCCAAAATCTTTTGACACTCTGATTAGACACCATAGTGTCTAAACATACTCTGAATTTGATCTAACAAATGTAGAATATAATTGCAGAAGAATTTTCTCATTCCTTCCAAAATCTTTTGACACTCTGATTATGAATGATCTATATGTTTTTCTGGTGACTAGCTCGATATGTTTTGCAAAAGAGAGTTTTTTGTCGAATGTTACTCCTAGATCTTTGAAAGTGTCGGGTATTTTCAATACGATATTGTCCAGTTTATAATTGTAATGAATTGGATTCAGCTTGGCGGTGAAAGACATAACCTGGCATTTAGAAACATTAAGGAATTAGCTATTCTCGATGCACCTGCGATTGAGAAGTTCTAGATTATCTTGGAGAAGAGTACGGTCTTCTGTGGTGATAATTTTATGGTATATCTTAAGATCATCGGCATACAGTAAGTGAACGATGGAGAGAGTAGCGACACCTGACCTGGGGAGGACTTCAATAGACTTTTGACCATGGAAACTGGCATACTGCTTACGATTATGAAGGTAGGATTGAAATAAAGATGTGAGATTTGGGGTTAGTCCGAAATTCGACAGTTTGTGAAGAAGAATTCCATGATCAAGCCTAACGAGGGCCATCAAGAAATCCGTATAAATTATATCACATTGAGAGCTTCCATCGATAGTATCAGATAATTGCTCCATGATACAAATTAAATTTGTTATGTTGACCTTCCTTCGAAAAAACCATGTTGACTAGGGGTGATTTGATTCTTCACATGCGTATAAATGTCATCATAAAGTAGGATCTCAAAGGTTTTCGAGAAATTATTTATAAATACTATAGGGCGGTAGTTGCAAATGTCTGATTCAGCCCCTTTCTTGTAGACCGGTATGATTGTAGATTACTTCCATAGTGTAGGAAATGTATTAGTTGAAAGATATGAATTGAATAATGTACGAAGGGAGTTCACGAAGGCAGCTGCGCAATCTCGTAAAGCGAAGGAGGGGATATTGTCAGGTCCACTAGTTAATTTAGATTTGAAAAAATTTAATGAGACTAATACTTGCTCTTCAGTCACTTTATTTATTACCAACGAAGGATGATTATTGAATGAGTGATATATTTGAGAGTTACATAAGACTGCTGAAAAAATTATGCAAATGCATTAGAGATGTCTTGCGACTCAAATAGGGTTTGTTGGTTGAAGTTGAAGCTATATGGTGAAGCATTCTTTTTTTTTTGAAGTTCATGTAATTCCATAATGCCGAGGGATTAGAGGTGAAACTTTCCTCTACATAGATAATATGATCACGATGGAGTTTTATAATGTTGAACCTAATATATCTCCTCAATCTTTTGAATTTATCGAGATCATTTTCATCACCAGAATTTCTTAACCTTTTCCAAAATCTATGTTTGAGACGTATGTCACTGATTAGGGCTGAGTTGTACCAAGGTGGATAACTGCGAGTAGTTCTGATCTTTTTTGGCACATTCAGCTCCACAATAGATTTCACTTTGTCATAAAAGGCATCGCAAGCAGTATTTGGATCTGAATATTGATCCAAAAAGGACCAGTCGCATTCAAGGAAGTCCTTATAAAGATTTGGATAGTCAGCTCTCCTGAAATTTCGAACTGAGGTATGGAAAGCTTCATTTCGATTTTTCTTTACATTATTTGCCAAATTGCAGAATATATCGATAGGTGGATGATGAGAGTCTTCATTAATTGAAATATCGTGTGCTTTCTCTACAACACAAGAACAATTTGATAGAACTAGGTCAAGAATCCTGTTGTTAGCATTCCTAACATCATTTGATTGTTCAAAGTCCAAGAAGGAGCAGCAGTGGCGCACCCAGAATGATCTTATGGGGGGGAGAGGCACACATAGCTGCGTGCATGCGAAAATTAGCACGCATTTTTTCAAGGTCAAGGTCATGGGAACTTTAGAATTATGATAGAATGCTATAACAATAGCAAACTTGAAGTGTCTTGATGATGGATTTTTTTTCAACAATGGAAAACGCATTTCAATGACAGGAAAGGATGATGGACGAGAGATGAGTAAAAATGAGTCAAATATAAAAATATATTGCAATATTTATAAAAGAAAATCAAGCCTTCTTGGTCCATTATCTTTTAGAACTGCCATCACATCCTTATGACTAAATGATAGTTTATTTCTTGATCATGGGGTTATAATTCTGTAATCAAAGCACCGATATCTCAAAATCAATGCGACGCCCAACGACAATAATGCAGAATCAAAATCGTATTTGCTTGACCTTGACCAACACTGAACTGACACTAACATGAAACATTTATTTTCAATTGGTTATCCAGACTGTGAGAGAAAAGTGATCTGCGAGAGATAAGAACTTTGATTTTATTAAAAATATCAGTTAGCATTTCGAAGTTTGGGGGAGGAGCGTGCCCCCGTGCCCCCCCCCTCCACCCCCCTGGGTGCGCCAATGAGGAGCAGAAATTTTTAAGAGCATGTGTAGTTGGAGTGAATGTATCTTTCAGTTTATCATCCAAGTAACTGGGAATGTTGAAATCTCCAATAATCAGCACTTCCGACTGAAACAAATAATCTATTGGAGAAAATGCTTCAAATACTGAATTGTAATATTCAGTTGAATTATTTGGCGGAATATATATATATATTTAACAAATACGTATATCTGCTGGTGATAATGGAATATTTTCACGCAAACTATGTCAATGTGATGTAAATCCTTGAATGAGATGTGATGTGATGTAAATCCTTAAATTGAGATTGATTGCACTGAGCTAAGAATTAACTGCCAACATCACTCAGTATATATATTAGAAAGAGTGGGGCTCAATACAGATCCTTGAGGAAGTCTTTGATTTACTGTTCTGGGGCCATGCAGAAAGTTATTGTGGTCTTTATACTATTCTATTTCTGAATAATCCGACGACATTGCGTGAGGCTTTTGAGTATATTCCGTAATGAGTGAGTTTTGATTGTAAAATGTTCATATTAACATCATTGTATGCCCCTTTCAGATCCAAGAATATACATGATATATACTCATTTTCAGAGAAATTTACCTGGATATCCTTAACAATCTGAGTGCACGCGTCTACAGTACCTTTCGTCTTACGAAATCCGTATTGGGACAAAGGTTACAATGAGTTATGTTCGAAATACCATTATATTTTAGCAAAACATGATAGTAGGGAAATAGGTCGCTCCATCGGAGTTTTTTCGGTTTCAAAAATGACTACCCAACCTATTTTACTGAATATATTAATAGTACTCAATACCTTGTACTGGGAATTTTCAACTCAAGAGTTATCTGGCGACTTCGGAAGCGTAGAAGGGCCATGTGCATTTTTCATTTTATTTTATAAAAAATAACGACTTACCAACACGTAATTACGACTTACTTAGTCGGAATTATACAATTACGACTTACTAACACGTAATTACGACTTACTAGGTCGGAATTATACAATTACGACTTACTAACACGTAATTACGACTTACTAGGTCGGAATCACGAGATAGAAGACATAATTATGAGATAAAAGTCATATTCGTACAATTATGACTTACTTACCCGTAATTACGACTCACTAAGTCGGAATAAAACAATTAGGACTTACTAAGTCGGAATTACGAGATAGAAGACATAATTATGAGATAAAACTGATATTCTTACAATTTCGACTTACTAATTCGTAATTACGACTCACTAAGTCGGAATTACGAGATAGAAGACATAATTTCAAGATGAAAGTCGTGATTGATTGATTGCATGACTTCTTTTGAACTACTTCATTTCAAACCTCATATTCTGAAATTAAGCAGGTAAAGTACGAAAGCGTAGAAGGGCCTTGTGCATTTTTCATTTTATTTTATAAAAATTACGACTTACCAACACGTAATTACGATTTACTAAGTCGGAATTATACAATTACGACTTACTAACACGTAATTACGACTTACTGAGTCGAAATTATACAATTACGACTCACTAACACGTATTTACGACTTACTTAGTCGGAATTATAATATGACGACTTAGTAACACGTAATTACGACTTACTGAAGTTGAATTACGAGATAGAAGACATAATTTCGAGATAAAAGTCATATTCATACAATTTCGACTTACTAACTCGTAATTACGACTTACTGAGTCGGAATTACGAGAAAGAAGACATATTTTCAAGATGAAAGTCGTGATTGCATGATTTCTTTTGAACTACTTCATTTCAAACCTGATATTCCGAAATTAAGCAGGTATAGTGTATAGTGTATAGTGATCTAAGACTAAATACTATATGGCAACACTGTGAGCACATTATATATGATTACTATATAAGGCAAATTTTCTTTATTTCAAACGACCTCGTAATTCTCACCGTTCGGAGCTAGCAGTATTGGCCAACGGAATTTTGGACACCCTATAGATCCACTGTACACTACAAGATATTTCAATCACTAATTGACGTAGTTACAGATGTCGTTCAATTTGTTATATTTCTTGTTAAATAGAATGTACATTAATTTTGTATTAAGGGATTTTATATCTTTTTGAATACACAGGTTCCATATATTTTTATCGAATACTTCTAATTTTTTTAAATGAATGTGCATTTAGGTATGCCAGACTTTAGCGTGCCCCTGTTCTTGTATTATATATATGTTCAATTTCGCTTTTCTCAAACAATTAATAAATTTTTGCACCTGTCTCTTTGTTTTACCTGAAATATATTTCTCTCTCATCTTTTCTGTAGAATAAGAATACGTTGTGAATGGACTGAGGTCACCAGTATATCATGCAATAGCTAATTCTAGAATGCACATATAGGTATGCGTGATAAACCATTATCGCAGTATTTTCATATATTTTTCCTTAACCGTCGATTATATCATAGGATGGTTTTATATACGTTTAATTGTTCATGTAGAATCCTAGAATATTATCAAAGTTGAGACCGGCCCAGGTATTAGTCTCATTTCGTAGAGTTCGAGAAATTTGGCAACCTCCACCATTATGTTTTTTAAGAAAGTTATGGAAGACCGCGCCAGTGTTGCCTGACCCTGTATAAATGATGTCGCACTCAAGTAATTCCGACTTAGTAAGTCGTAATTGTATTATTCCGACTCAGTAAGTCGTAATTACGTGTTAGTAAGTCGTAATTGTACGAATATGACTTTTATCTCATAATTATGTCTTCTATCTCGTAATTTCGACTTAGTAAGTCGTAATTACGTGTTAGTAAGTCGTAATTGTATAATTCCGACCTAGTAAGTCGTAATTACGTGTTAGTAAGTCGTAATTGTATAATTCCGACTTAGTAAGTCGTAATTGTGTTGGTAAGTCGTGAAAAAATGAACAGTGAAGATTAGGTGAGTAATAGATGACTTAGTAAGTCGTAATTACGTGTTAGTAAGTCGTAATTGTATAATTCTGGCCTATTAAGTCGTAATTATGTGTTAGTAAGTCGTAATTGTATAATTCCGACTTAGTAAGTCGTAATTTTTTATAAAATAAAATAAAAATTGCACATGTCCCTTCTACGCTTCATAGAAGGTGCATGAATAACATGGAGGACACTCGCTTGATCAAAGGATCACCTAATTGTCGATTCGTTGCTCCCACATTACTTGCTCGTTAATCAAGTCCACGCCACGTTTGAACTAGACCAAACTCATTTCGTGGCTCTCCTAACCGCTGGGAGATTTTCCGGGTCGGGTAGGACGATATTTAACGTTTTTGTTTATTCACTCAGAGGATTGTTCACCCCGTGCTACTGAATGCGGGATTATAATTCACTATACCGGGTGCGCACAAAATTAAATGAATCAATATATTTTACGTAGCACAAAAATAACAACTTGAAAGTCTTCCAAATCAGGCTGCATTTTACGTTTTTGTGTATTCATTCTGAGTTTTATTCACCTCGTGTTACTCAAAGCGGGATGAATATTTGCTATACCGCGTGCGCAATAAAAAAAATCGATGATATGTCCAATCGGAAGAGGGAGATTTCTCAAACTCTTGCTAACAAATGGATGACGTTCTGATCCGACATAAGTGGATTATTCGTTTATCACATATACTACTACTACTACTTTTTAACCGACGAGGTTCTCTAGTCGACGCATATATTTTTTATTTCATTTTCATGTATGACCACGCATAAGTTTTTACAGAGTAGTCCGATTTTGATGATTCTTTTTTTTATGGATAGGGTATACCTCAAAGTATAAATAGAAAAGTTTTCAGAATGGGCATCATTGTTGGGCCTATCGTTTTGAAAAAAGTCGATAGCTTGGATAGAAAAAAAGTTATAGAGGTGGCACGCACCCGTGGGTAATCCTATATAAATGTCACAAAGAAAATAAACTGAATATTGGTATGGTTAATCAAGTATTCTAACACATTATAAAATACTTGACCTCTTGAGATCCCGCAAATTTTACAATTTTTTCCTTAATTTGTTAATACTATTGATTTGTTGAAAATATAAACAGGATGTTCATGAAATCAGATGTGGAATCATCTGCGACTGAAAGATAAACTCTAGTCACTATCTTCCATCGTCAAGATAACCTCTTGTGGGGTATTCATGTTGAAAAGGGAAACATTCTCAATTGAATATTGATAGGAAGATTTTCAGTGAATTGAACTACATCTGATAGATATTCAGATGTAGTTCAATGTCCAGCGTGGCTTTGGACATTGAACTACATCTGATAGATATTCAGATGTAGTTCAATGTCCAGCGTGGCTTTAGCCGGGGAAGTAGTTGTTTTCTGTTAGACATTCACAAAAAATAACTTCATTTTAATCGTGGATTTTTCAATTCACTGAATAATCTTTCTATCAATATTCAATTGAGAATGTTTCCCTTTTCAATTGTTAATACTACTTATTCACTATTCGAAATAGGAATTCAACCCTTCAAACATCTCCAGTGCAAAATTATAGATAGATTATGGCAAGTAGGTACGCCTAAAATCCTATTTTTTGAATTCATTTAAGAATTAAAAATCGAAAAATCTCATATTTTAGATTTTTGCTTTATCTTGGTCACAAATATCACTACTTGTCAGATGTTTGCTTCCTAAGTACTCAGAATTTTTTATTATTACTGATTATACAATGATAAATTTATCGTTTTTCAGTTCTAATTATATTTGAAACCTATGCCTTATCAAAACGGGTGAATCGGGAATTTACTTCAATTCATAAACTTCTATTTGAGAAATAAATTCGAGCCTCCTGAAAAGAATTTATGCAGGGTACAAAAAAATTATTGGGTGGCTTACAGGAAATATTAAGTACGACATTGTTTCTGGGCTTGAACTTAGCGTATCCGCAGATTAAAAAACGCTTTCCACTGTTGACGATGTAATAAACCGAAAGACGACGAGAACTAATGAAATTGATATAACTCCCATAGTCCAGAATCCATTATTCTGCATTTTAACAAGATGAAACCATTAAAAATGAATCAACACAAAGAAAATTAATGAAGCACCTTGTTTTCTGAGATGAATAGCTCCAGCCTTAGGATGGTGTTTCATTTATAAAAGTTAAGCAACTGGAAAAAATATAGTAGGGTGAAATAACGATGGAGATAAAGAAATAATGACCAAACAGTATACATTTCCATTTGAAACAAAAGAGTTGAAATTACTTGCAAAAATATACCTTTGTGACACTCCATGAACGTGCAAGGAAAAATTCACCATTCAAGTGGAAAATTGACTTAGACATGAATTTGTTTCATCTGTAACCTTACATCTTCGGTTAGTTTTTCATTAGATTATTGATATTGACGTCAAAAACGAGTTTATAGCAGAGTTGTTACAATACAATTCGGTTCGCCAATGGAATGATGTAATTTTTTCAAAGATAATAATGCAGTCATGCATAAACAATCATGATTTAAGTACTAAAACTCAATTGCCAGATAAATGTCCATAATAATCTTATTTGCTTTCAATTCTGCAACCATATTGGAATCTGTTTATCTTTCTTCTTGGGATTATCGTGACTTACGAAAGTCTTATTTGCACTTGTAGGCTCCTATGGATTCATTTACGATCTTGATTGTCGTTAAAATTATTATCATTGTTTATCAAGCATTTATGATTTTTATATATTTATGGTATCATGCGACACTTGGATTTCATTTATTGTATTACTGCAACTATTCCTATTGTTTTCTCCATAATTACGCACATTGTTCACGTTAAGTTCGCGACTATGTGCTTCTGGATGGTTATTTATTTTTGTACACTAAATATTAAGTTAACTCTGCATACTGGTTTGTAGAATACGAGTTCCTAGGGGCACTAGTGAATCTTGACACTGATTCTTTATTTTTACGAATATTATTTAATTCATTATTAGCATTTTAACAGAATGTTAAGGAGTACAAATGACGTGTGAATGCCTACTTGAGACTCAATTCTCTTTTCCCATCTACAATTCCCTTTTTCATATCAGAGGTACTCATCCCAATGTGCTGTTGACCCTGTCATAAGACAATCACATATAACATGTTTATGATCTCGTCTATCCCGATGTTTATGTAGATACATTAATTTTTATTGCCATCTGTGTCGAATAACAGTTCGTAAATAACTACCGCATGTTCATTTTTATGAAGACCAAGGGAATGATTATTGTTATATGATCTGCTGTGTACTTATTCAATTATCATCTAAACTATTTCAATGCCAGGGTCAGGTTGATTCCATATCAGTACGGTGCGGATTCTTTACCCTCAGCAAGCAACGATATTCATTACTCTATAACATTTTGTTTTTCTCATGAATTGCTTTCCACTAATAGTGTGGTTTGTTCAAGATGTTCAACGATTATCAAATATATGGATGTTTCATAATTAGACGTTATTTCATTTGAGTTCATTAACATCAACTTCTTTCTTGATTTGTTCCGATGTATCGCTTATGACATTTTTCAATCATTAGAAATAAGGTATTTTCTTTACAGTAAGTTTGTAACATCAGATTTCAGCGTAGCTATTCGTGCAGCTGACACCGAGAAAAAAAATTGTAATCATTTGCATAGGTCTAAAATTTTAAGTGTTTGGAAATGTTACTAGCATAAAAAACCCCGCATAATAGCATAGGAAATTGGCCCACAGTGGGATTTGCCTGAAATTTACATATGTTATTGGTATTGAGTTTATGATCAAATGTTCTCATGGGCCCAATCCTCTAAGACCAATGATTTAGCTCTCAGGGCCGTATTTAATATAGGTGCCCAACAAACAAAAAACAAAATTACAATCTATTAAAAATCAAAATAAGGAATGCTATCAAACTTGAATATACAGTTTGTTGTGATATCTGCAAAAAAAAACTTTGATATAGTGGTCAGACGAAAGCATTAAAATATTAACGTTTTGTTCAAAACGGTTCAGTTTGATGTGATTTAAGTTAAAAGTATGAAAGCATTTTTTTCTAGAGACTTGCTATTTCTCATGTTTACATGCCATGACGGCACTAGCAATCTATTCGGGACTGAAGTGAAGCTGGTTTTGATTCTAAATAATACAAAAAAATGTCAATTGCAATCAAAATAGCTTTGGAAAACAAAAAATGAGCACACACAAATATTATTATTTGACACATTGACAATTATTAGTTATGTTATTAAAATGCTTGTGCTTATTAAAATTCTTTGAGTTTAAGTTTATTATTCAATTCATGTTTTGATTTTCTGAAATAATCACTATTTCAAAAAGTGAAAATGGGTCCCATGCAACTGTTTTTTTGTTATGTATGTATGACGGTATATGATGTACGGAGAATGGCACGAATCGATCGAGAGGGCGAAGTTCGTAAAAGGGAAGTGGCTTTCACAAGAAGAAATGAAAGAGGCCATATAGAATTAGAGGTAAGCCCTGAGACAAGATTGTGTGTAAATTGCAATGTAGCAATTCTTAATGAAATTGCTACAATCGAACAGGACCCCGCATGTATACGATTAAACATCATAAGACAAAGATCCTACCAAAGATGCTGTGTTTGCAATGGCCGTGAAGATCTGGTTAGGATATCTTTATTAAACAAAATATTTATATTCCTGAAGGAGTAAGATGTTGCGACCATCATTTGGGCGAACAAAGACTCATGCTTAATGCTTTGTTGCCTGGATTAAAGTCTGTCAATTGCCCATACCTTTTAAAAGGAGAAACTCTCCAAGCTTTCTTGTAAGGTTTTCGTAACATTGCAAATAAGAAATCCCAAGATTTTTGGGACGAAAATTCTTATTCGGACGACAAATTTAAAATAATGACTTCCATTTCAAAAAATCAATTTTAAGAATTGATTGGGTATTGTGATGCTATTCCCAGTGAAGGTGGATCCAGATATGTACTTAAGAAAGATCTTTTACCATTTCTGTGTAAGTTGAAACAAGGCTTATCTGACGAATTTTTAAAGATTATTTTTGCCTATACCACAAGACAGTCGGTAAGCTTAGCAATTATCAAAGTGAGATTGTCACTGAAGACCAGATTTGTTAGAGATAATATCGGATTTGAAGCAATAACTCCCCTTCAGTATATAAAGCGACACGTTACGCCATTTTCAATTGAACTTTATAATCCCACACCAGAAAATCCGAAAGCAATATGCTTAGTAGACGCTACTTATACGTACATTAACTGAAGTTCCAATTTTCGGACACTTAGGCAGACATTTTCTCAACATAAAGGTCGCCATTTAGTAAAACCGACGCTGTTCCGGATGGCTACATTATTGCTGTACTAGGTGTTTACTTCACTGATGGGCGAAATACTGACAGCATGATATTGGAAAATGAATAAGAAAATGATGTTCAGGGTATGAGAAACTGGTTTTTGGAGGGAGACATACTCCTCGTCGAAAGAGGGTACAGAGATGCAATATCCCTTTTAAATCGAATGGGGATTAATTACAAAATGGCAGAGTTTATACAACCAGGAGGAAACAACTCTCAACTGAAGCAGCAAACGATAGCCGATTGGTTACAAAGTCTCTAGGGGTAATAGAAAGACGTTATAGCCATTTTAGGTCGATTTTTAAATTCTTTGACCAAGTGATAAATATTGCTGGCGCTATTCCACACCTATCTATAGATTACTTGAGAAACGTGACTTTTGGAACCTATCAAATTAAATTATCCGCGTCCTATGTCCAAGACAGAATACTTAGAGATGATCATGATCGTTCGAAATTGATCTTAGAGTGAATGAACCTAGATTTATTAGACTTAGAGTGTATTCTCGATTCAGAAGGAGAGAAAAATATCACTATGCATGAAAACCAGCCTGACGAGAATAATCAAGATGTATTGATGATAGGATACAACTGCAGTTGCAAATCAGGGGCAAGGACACTAGGAACATGTGCTCATATTTGATGCATATTGTGGTATTTGGAATTTTCCCGCCATAAAATGTGAATTATCTATCGACTTCTGTGTTACAGCATATTGAAGATGCCGCAAATTGTCCAGTGCAAGATGCGATACTTCAGCAGCTGTAAGTGTTCGAGTATTATTTTGATAATGAGTGCTTAACTTTTTTGTTCACTTCCACCACACTGGCAATATCGGTTTCAACTTTGTTAGATATGAATTAGAGATAGTTTTAATAAGATAGTAGAGTTATATTTATATTACAGAGTTAGATAATTCACAAAGTAAATGACCGATTTCAACAATCAAAATGTTATAGTTCTTATTTTTTCCTGTTACTGTCTTTCTTAAAAAGCTACAAGATAAGTCCTACATAAAGTTTATGGGTTAGGCCGGCCATCTTGGATATTGAGATGGCGACCACTTTGGTTATGTACACAAAGAAAGCTACATTCATCTATCAAACGAGCTATCAACCACTGAAATAGGACAAGAAATAAAAAAGTTATAACAAAATATATCTGATTCGGTTTTTTGTGGATCACTTGGCAAATATAGTTTTACTAAATACGGTCCTGTAGGACAAAACATGTTTCACAGAGGACTTGTGCTTAAAGACAAATGCTAAGATTTTGCAATATTTCTTATTTAATCAAATTCTAATAGGAAATAAAAAGGTGTCATCGTTTATTTGGCACCTATACTAAATACGGCCCGAGAGCTAAATCATTGGTCTTAGAGGATTGGGCCCATGAGAACATTTGATCAGAAACTCAATACCAATAACATATGTGAATTTCAGGCAAAACCCACTGTGGGCCAATTTCCTATGATATTGTGCGGGGTTCTTTATATCATAAAGGGATCCAAATACAATTCTTGTGGCACCTCTATTGTTATGAATGTTAATATTTTGCCAAAAATCTTGCTGACATGAGTTTATGTATGTATTCTGGTAGGTTGGATGAGTAACTGTTCTAAGAACAAGTTATTTTTCTTTAGAAAAGTTCTCTGATTTGAAGGCATAATGACTTAAAAAATATCCTTCATGGTTCCCATGATTATTCGCATTAACATTTTTTTATAATATAAATTCAAATTAGCTGCACTCCTATGGCGGCCAAATATTGTCATTGTCAGATTTTAGGTGGCTTTCCTTGTTCACAATAATAAAAAAATCAATATAAAACATAAGTATATATACAGGTTGATGAAAACCGAAGACCATATACACAAAGATGAACAGATTGAACTGTTAAAAATCGTCAGCAGTATTTGAAACCTACCCAGTTTTTATATTCACCAATGAAATACGACGAGACAAAAATAATAAAAAAGATAATTTGAGCCATTTCTTACAGGCTCCGATTTAACAATCTTTTATTTAGTTTCACTTGTTACTAAGTCAGTTCGTTCGTTTGTTAGTTTGGGTCAAATCTTGCAAGTGAATTTTGACCGACTTCTAGTCGTCCGATTAATTTAAAATTTGGCAGATGTTCATAGTTCCGATGGAATTTTTGTTAGAGAAAATAACAAAATGGCGGATTCAGGATGGCGGACAAGATTTGTTATTATGGTCTGATTTGATTCAAAATTGGTATGTGGGGGTTTTCAGGGTCGGAGATTTGTAATTTTTTGTCAAGATTTATAAATTCGAAATGACGGCTCCAAGATGGCGGACGAGTTTTGTTAATGCCTACTATGAGGTTGGATCATTTCGTCGATGTCCAAGACGTTCTAATGTATAAATGAATATTCCACCACTTACCTGCTCTTCACATTAAAAATAAATTATTACATTTGTATTCAGTGGAGAGTTTCACCTAGATTGAATTCAGTATTGAGACAACACAATGCCAGGTAGGGAGGGTACACACAAGTGGACACAATTTGCTGTGGCGACGGTGAATAGTGGCCAGTGTCATGACATGCAGCGGTTGAAAGGTAACGTTTGTTAGGTGAATAAGTGGAAAGTAAAGTTTATTAGTAGGTATTGACACTTCTCATTCATAGATTCAATCAGATTTGCCGATTTTCTTTTCATTCCGAAGTTATAGAAGTGTAAGTTCCCTACGTCTTGTGTATCGCCTTCACGGAATCATTTGATATGCCTTTGGAATTTCCCGTAATAGTTTGGCTTCGGGCACCTTCGAGAAGTACTGTTCATTAAGAGGCGAAAGGCCAAACATGCTGTCTCAATTCTGAATTCACTCTACTTCTACTAGTATTTATTTTGAATTCATACATTATTATGGTTCGTGCCCGTCCTCTCCAAGATAAAACTGAAACATTCTACATTTTTTTATGTGGCAACCACCAATAACTCGGAAGTAGATAGATAGATGAAATCGGAGTATCTGGGCGTACAGAACCATTAGCATGTAGGCCTCTCTATCGGGCCCTTTATGCACCCACCGCTGCTGGGAACGGGTTCAGCTTTGAAGGTATCCTATTTCACGAGCGGAGGAGGCCAGCCTTCTAACCGATATCTTCTTCACACCCTCCATGTTCAGAGCGATGCTCCCGAGGTGCGCTTTCCGTATTGCTGCCACTGCTAGGCATTCCTTGAGGATGTGGGTGGCTGACTCCTCATCCTCTAAGCACCACCTTCATTCAGTACCTATAATGTTGAGGTGCTTGTTTAGATGGTCGTGCCCCGTACTATTCTGATTTCCTTTCTGCTCAGTGTGAGTTTTGGCCCTCCTAGTAGAGGGAGCTTCTTTCCATGCCTCCTGGAATTTTACTTCCAGGATTTTCTTCATGATCTAGAAACTCCTAGTATTGTCTGGTCCAATCGTTGAGCTGTTTGGCTGTTGAGCTGTCTGGCCAAATGGTCAGCCCGTTTGTGTCCGGGCACACCGGTATGACCGGGGACCCACAGTAGCTTTACGTTATTGGTGATGGATAGATAGCCTTTGCAGATCGTCAATGCATCCCGACACCAGCAGCGAATTGACTCTGTTCGATGTGAGGGTCCTGATCGCCGCTTGGCTGTCCGTGCATATCGTGATTTGCTGGCCGTGGTAGCCTCTGTTAATATTTCTTCTTACACAGGCGAGTATGGCAAAAACTTCTGCCTGAAATACTGAAACGAAATTTCCCAGGGCATAGTAGAGTTCAGCTGTTGGAGATTGCCCGTTTACCCCGGCGCCGGCTGATTCACCCATCTTGGAGCAATATGTGTACCAGATGATCTCATTGGTGGGGATCAGGCGGTGCCCTATCTGCTCCCAGTGCTCCCTTTTGGGAATGACTGACTTTTGATGAATCGTATGACAGTTGAAGAATTGTCCCCTGGTATCTCAAGGACTGGACAATCCTTCACTGTTTGATTCCATAATCGAGAATGTCCATACATTCCCTCGCTTCGCCATTGGTTGGAGCTATAGCTTTGCGTACCTCGTGTTCAATGAAGGGGTGCAATGGAGGTAGTCCTATGAGTGTTTCTAGCGCCCTAGTGGATGCCGTCCTCATTGCACTTGTTATCGCAAGACAGGCAATTCTTTGTACCTTGACTAATTGGGAATTTTAATTTGCCGGATGATGTACCTTGCCACCATACAATAGCTCCGTACGTAATCATTGAACGTATGAGAGTCGTGCAGATCCAGTATAGAATATTGGAGCTGAGCCCCCACGTACTGCCAAATGCCCTTCTGCATGCCCAGAACGCGGCTATGGCTTTCCAAACTTTGTGTTCGATATTCTCGTTCCAGTCTAGCTTATAGTCAAGGTCCTTGATTGACGTTTTGTATTGCAGGACACTCCCATTGAGTTGGACGTTTGGGAGGTCCCCTGGTTTGAGTTTCCTGGTGAAAAGAACCAGCTCCGCCTTTTCAGGGTTCACACACAACCCTACTGAACGGCACCATTCATCCATTCCGATGAGGGATCTTTGTATAGTGCCCCTCACGAGGCCGGATCCCTGGGCATCGACCAGGATGACGATGTCGTCCGCATATGCGTGAGTGTAGTAACCCAATTCTTTCATTTTTACTAGGAGGCCATCCACCATGTGTTGCCATAGCAGAGGGGACAAGACTCCCTCCTGTGGACATCTCCTCGTGTGTACAGCCTTGCTAGAGCTACTTCTGATAGTTGCTTTAGCTAGTCTTTGCGTAAATTCATCTCATTATGGTTGGGTTCACGCCCCTTTCCCTTATTGCCTGACATATGGAATCCAATGACGTGTTGTCGAATGCTCCTTCTACGTCGATGAATATACCTAGAGTGGCGCCACCCCGGTCTAACCCCCTCAACCCTATGGACGAGTCGATGGAGGCAGTCTCCGTGCCCTTGTCACTCTGGTACGCATGCTGGAGGTCGCTGAGCGAATTCAGTTCCAGTACCTCCTCTCTGATGTATCTGTCCACCAGCCTCTCAGTTGTCTTCAGGAGAAAAGACATGAGACTGATGGCTCCGAACGCTTTAGCCTGGGTGTAATTATTTTCACCAGGCTTGGGGGTAAAGATGATCTTGGATGTCCTCCATACGTATGCGAGGCAGCCGCGAAATATCTTCAAAAGATTGGGGATTAGGATATCCTTGCCTTTTTGTAGAAAGACTGGAAATACACCATCTTCTCCCGGAGATTTGAAAGGTGAATAGGACTCAATGGCCCAGTCTGCTTTTTTGTAACTTACAATCCCGGCAGCCATCCTGTAGTCAACCTTTGTTTTAGGTGGTACAGTTGGCAGTGGATGGGGTGTTGCAGTGTAACTACCCGGAAAATGGACTGAGAGCATGTGTTGGAGTGTCTCTTCGTCCGAGGCAGTATAACCGCCTTCGGGCAGGAAGAGCACCTCCAGCCTCGCTTCCGGATCTTTGGATGTGACCTTGTTCAGTCTTTCTGCCTCTGGTAACGTATATATACCTAGACAGTAGGTTCTCCAAGTGTCCCTCTGTGCTATTCAAATTGAGACAATTTGCAAATTTCTCAATCTCCGCCTCCGATCCGTAACGTGTAGGCAGATCCCGAGCATTTCCTTCAATTCCTCCTCATAGAGGTTCCATCGGGTGGCTCTGGGGTTGCTATACCTGCTGTCTTCCGCACATATGTTGTCTGCTAGTGAGAAAAGTATGTAACGGAAGTATTTGAGGAAACTGGTTGAAAAATTCAACAGAACTGGCAGTGTTCATGGTGCCAGTGGGGCTGCCAAAAATCAATCCTCAGCAGAGTACCTCATATGTTGCAAATACGATTGACGTCTCAATTTCGTCAGTGGAAAAATATATGAAAAAACACAAATTCCTTCTATACAAGTTGGTATTGTTATACCAACTGACAGAAGACGACCCAGAGCAGAAACTGTGATGAAAAAGATGGCTGGGAACTGCAATTACATTAGGAATTTGTTTTTCAGATGAAAGTACTTTTTTTACGGAAACGTGAATACACAAAATATGCGGTACTGGAGTGACATAAATCCATATATTATTCGAGAAGGTCACACACAGTTCCCACATAAACTGAATGTGTGGGCCGAAATTCTAGGAAACCATATTGTAGGTCTTTTACTTCTGGAAGTAAATTTAAACGGTAATGGACCTTTCCATTTAGGAAAAAAAAAACTTTTTTTTTCATTAGTAGAAAAAATGAAGTCTGCTCCACAGTGAAAAGCATTTATTGCTTTGGGAAGAAATTAGCAATTCATTTCGGCAAAGTATTTTGCCATCTTCAGGCTCTCTAAAATATACCTAAAAAAGATACAAGAGTTACCATTGTAAAAGTTGATAGAAAATTTACCACAAAAATAAACATAACATCACTGATAAACACAAACATTGAAGTAAAAATGTCAACTGATCAATATAACATAGGTTATCGACTGAATTAATGAGTTGACATTTTAAATTCAATGTTTGTGTAAGTCGGTGATGTTGTTTATTTTTGTGCTAAGTCTTCTACCAATTTTTAGGGTGTTCACCCTTGTATCTTTTCTATGTATATTTCAGAGAGCCTGAAGATGGCAAAATACTTTGCCGAAATGCATATGCTATTTTCTTTCCTAGAAATAAATGCTTCTTACTAATGGAGCAGACTGATTTCTACTAATTAATTAGAACTCCACCTGACATGGACTACATTCATAATCTTTTTTGTTTCATGTTCATCTAGCATATGTACAGTTTACACAGAATGGATCAAGCAATGGATGAATTCTTCAAAATGAAGTGGGGATTTAAGCTTCTGTTGAACTTACCTTCATCCATTGGGGTATTCGCCGAATTATTTTGTCTGTGATTGTTCAGATATAATCAATCATAAATGCATTATACTGTGAATATATATGTAGGCTTTGTCTATTTGTATTATAATATAAATAAATTCATATTCGGTACCTGTTAGTGTTTCCTTCAGGTGATGAGTCAAATATTTATTAAGTTTGAACTACTGAAAATATAATTAATAATTTAGAATGAATAGACTTGAAATATGTTCATACAAATTTCGTAAATTTTTTGCAAAATTATTTAGGTACTTATTTCACACCAATTCTTTGGTGAGGGATACTAATTCAGAGGTAAAGACGTTAACTCATCTATTTTTTACAAATACAGGCTTACATTTTCTATGGTAAAAATTTTCCCTATGGTTACAAAGCTATAGGAAAAAAAAAATCTGAAGATATTGGCATTCAAGAAGAGAATGTGACAACAAACCTCAGAAAACTTCGACATAATACTGCACATTCTAGTTATTTAAAAGTATTTTTGAATTTCAATCAATCAAAATAAAAGAAATGAATCTTATCGACAAAGTTGTTAAAGAATTCGTCCACCGTATGCTCCTGAAATAAAATTCAATTGTATTGTGCCATTTGGAGTAGCATATATTAGAAAATTTACAGTATTGCATTTTTCCTATTCTGACCAAGTCATGGACAGACGAACAGGATCAGAGGGTTTTTCAATTTCCAGACAATTAATAATTGAATTAACTCTCTTATAGCGAGCTTTGAAAGGGATCGGCAAATTTCTTTCAATTTCAGATATGTCAGGCCAATATATAAGCTCTTGTAAACAATTTGCCATCATAGGCAGAGCTTTTGTGAAAATCTTGTGAACACTTGATTAACTCCAATCAAAGTCATCAGCCAATCGAGAGTATACATCCCCAACCCGTATCTTTTTTAAACTTAGAACATCCATATATTTAATTTCTTCAATGTTGGTAATGTATTTCACAAAGTGGTAAACATTTTCAGGGAGCCCAAAATAAAATTACTCTTCTTTTCTATAAGTGCAATAGATAAGCGCTGGCGCTGCTGTCCTTCGATAT
Organism: Gonioctena quinquepunctata; assembly: GCA_018342105.1. Classification (NCBI taxonomy): domain Eukaryota; kingdom Metazoa; phylum Arthropoda; class Insecta; order Coleoptera; family Chrysomelidae; genus Gonioctena; species Gonioctena quinquepunctata. The sequence continues at coordinate 262,523 of JAFIRS010000531.1, forward strand.
TTTCACAATCAGGATCGGATGAAGACTGACTAGGAATATACTCAGAATTTTTTTTGGTGGTGTTATTTTGGTGAATCGGATAATGTACTAGCTTGGCTACTGCTAGGGAAAGAACTATTCGAAACTCTTGAGTAAATATTTCCCATGGATGTAATGTCACTCAACACAGTTTTACTAGCTGAAGGAGTGATGTTTCCATTTGGTTTGGGTTTCTTCATCGATGGTAGGTCATGTACTCATGATGAAACATTGTCAGACCAATGTCGTTTCAGGTTGATATGTGGACAGACATCTTTCTTGAACATAAATTTGGATCCCGTTGTTCTAGCATATTCCCAATTCATAGTATCTTCTTTCAGCTGGAACCAAAGAACAATATGTTTATAGGACTGGGTATAAAATACAGTACTGATCGATGATTTTGCAAACTTGCATTGAGTGAAATTAAAGATCGTTCCTTGATGTACTCACCTGGACATGTTCTGCACAAAAGCATATATTTCCACTTTTTACAAAAGTTCGATTCACTTTCACTGGTGTTCAGACAACCGGGCACATTGCACTTTTTAGACATTTTCATAGTTATTAAAATTAGAAAATAATTTCCGAAATTTTTCAATACCAAGCATGCATGGAGAGCTTGTTCATTTGCAGCAGTTCTCTCAGTTCTCTGCATATCTCGTGTCTCGTAACAGATATATGCAAGAAGAAGAGCTGAAGAGAGACAAACGATTGATAATATTCTATTTCGTGGAGCAAACGAACGAACCTATCAAAGTATCAAATAACAAATGTCATTACGTCACAATTCCATGATTCGCAACTCATACAACGATGCCAAATCAACTTTTAGTGAATGTGACGTCACGAACCCACTTTTTCCCGGATTATGGAAAAACTACCCATCAGAAAAAAAAAATCCCAAGTGATATTAGCACATATACTTTCTAATAACAGTGTTTTCTCATGGTGCATAAAAAGGTCCATTCATGAATATGAAAATGAGAACGAATTCCAGGAAAACATCACTTCCAATGTCAAGTTTGAGAGAATTTGGATTTAACATATCCTATGAGATGGATTGGACGTCGTAGACCAATCAAATGGCCGGCACTATTACCAGACCTCACACATTGTGACTTCTTCCTGTGTATATGAACTACAATCCGACTTTCTGGTATACCGATATATTACATAATGTTCGCGAAGAATTTTCTAATCAAATATTTCATTGTCAAGAAGCATTAAGCGGATATTTAAAAACCTAATTCGTTAATTGATAACAATTTTGCTTCTTATTCTCAATAAATATGTCATATATAATAGTTCTGTTTTTTGTTATATTTGACATTTCAAATGCATATTGTGAAAAAATGTATTAGCGAAAAAAAATTTATTGTTGTAAAGAGAATTGAAGAATATTTTCAAACGATGTACCACATGACCCCATTGTTCAACGTCGAACCGTTTAAAAGTTAACAGGGGGGAGGGCTGTAAAAAACCGCACTGTATACATATGACAACATTGTAAACAAGATATGTTTGTTGAGCATATTCAGTGAAAGTTGAACTCAGCGACCCACTGATAGATTGAAGAAAAAAATATTTGTATTGAAACTTCGTGCATCATCTATAATAAAGTGCGTCCATAAAGTAACGCATCAATTCATTATTATCTGAAAAAACAATATTCTCAAAAATTCCCGAAACAGGTTGATTTTTTATTTTAATTTACTCTTTTTTAAATCAGTAATTTAATATACAGGGTACCTACCTTCGAGTAATAACGTCATCACCGGTTTTTTTAAATGGAACACCACCATTTTTTTTCAATTTTCGTAGTTACCTTGCTGAGCTGATTCCAAAAATGGATCACAAGTTGCGTCAAACTGGTAAAGAGTGGGCAACAATACAAAAGGTGTTCAAAAACTGTTCTTAGGAAGTTATACGTTACTGTATTTTTGAAAAATAATAATTGAATAATAAATGTAATAAAAATTATTAAATGAAATTACGTAGTTATGCAGCTACTGGATACTCTACCAGAAACAAAAGAAGAAAAATCCACAGTAAATATTCAAATTGTTCTCTATTGACCGCTAGACAATGACCTACTCGGACACAGCGGGTGTTATGTTCTGCATTTCTTGCCTGATTCGGTCTTTCAGTATAGACTTTTTTGCCAGGTCTGTTGGAATAGACTTTAGATTTCAAATAACTCTATAAAAAAAGTCTAATGGGCTAGGATCAGGTGATCTAGCGGGCCATTCTACTGCTCCCCTTCTTCCTATCCACCGATCTGGAGAGGTTCTATTTTGAAACTAGTGCACAGTTGCAGCGAAATGTGGTGTCTAAATTATTAGTTATTTGAATATCAGGAATTGATGTATTTTGTAAGAAATCAAAAAAATATGGAACAATAATTGTATTTCTCACGATACCAGACCTTTTGTGGTCGTTGCGTATGGTATTCTTGCATCCAGTGTGGGTTTTCATAAGACCAATACCGGGTGTTTTGCCGATTAATATGCCCGTTTAACTAAAACGTCTGAAAATAAATTTTTAGCGATGAAATTGTTATTTCTTTTATTTTGGTCCATCATATACTCGCAGAATTCAGTTCTTCGGTCAAAGACGTCTGCAGCCAATTCATGGACAAGAGCCTTACTCAGATCAATGCAAACACAAAGATGGTAATCTTTGTTCTAGTGATCTATGTATTTTTGTTGTCAAGTCCAGAATCCATACCTCTTTTTCAGATAATATCTTATATTTTATTAGAAAATTAGTAAATCTGGCCTTAATTAATTATTCAAAAATTTTTGATTGTTGAGTAATAAGTGATATTGGCCTATGATTACCAACATAGGATCTATCTCTATTTTCATATATTGGTATAACAGTTGAAATTTTGAAGGCATTAGGCAAAATCATAAATACTTTTTTATATGGAGGTATTTTACCTTTTTAAAAATGTTCGATACTAAATGCTTTCCAATATTCAAATCACTAGATAGTCCCCGCACTGTACAGTGTGGATTTTCAACTGTCGACAAAATTCCGTCTTGTTGTTTTCATTAACCATAGGTCTACCTCGCTTTGGTACATCCCTCACATGTCCTAATTCTTTGAATTTTCGCTTTATTCTGCTTACAGTAGATTGTAAAATAGATTCACGATCTGGGTGCATTTCATGGAATAATCTGCATACCTCTCATTGAGTCAGCATCATATCGCCAACATCAATCATGATTAATATTTCAATCCTCTCCCTTTCAGAAAAACAGTTTTAATATGATGAATTTAGTTTAGATTTCACGTATACTTTTTAGCGTCAACAATGCAGAATTGTTCTTTCATGTTTATGGCAGTTTTTAACGTCAAATAAAAAAACAAATAGCAAAAAATATCTTCAAACCATAAACATATTAGGCAATGCAGCGATCTGTCAAAACGAAAGCAATATGGCGGCTGTTGGCACACATTGTAATTCGTCATAAGCGATTATAGTGGTGAAAGTGTTTATTTTGTGATTTTCTGTGTGAATTTGAGTAGTTTTTTTTAATTTTGGATTATAATTCGTGCTTCAACTGAAGAAAAATGCCCCTTACTTGCATTGTAGTTGAATGTGTGTCTCGTCATGTTGGGTTTCACTCGGTGCCTACAATTTCAAATCAGTAAAAATTACTTAATGAGGAAGAGAAGAACTTTATGGTTAGCTGCAATCAACCGAGAAGATCTTACGCATTCGAAAATCAAGTATCAGAGAGGCTGATGCAGAAATTATAAATTTGTGCACATTCATGAAAATGTTTATTATTCATTCATGGATATGACTTCAGACTTTTGTGATTTGATTTGTTCCTACGATTATTTTTATGATTTTGTCTACTTGTATATCTCTGAATTATTGTACATCACATTTCAAATGAAGTTCATATATAAAGATAATTGATATATTTTCCACTTCAAAAGTAGAGAAAACTCAAAATGAATGTTCATATGTACCTACCTCCTCAAAAACCATTCTCATAGGTATTGTATTTGAATTATTGGAATACAAATTTTCTTTAGGATTCTGGTAACTCAATAAATAAAAATATTTGGAAATATGTTTTTCAATCTCAACCTTCCCTTTATAGACATTTCAGGCAATTGTCTCGATCAATTCTTGTGAAAGGTGTAATATTAAAAAATTCTGTATGAATTTATGAAAACAAAAAATCGTAAATATCGTGATATTTATAGAAATTGTACTATATATATATATATATATATATATATATATATATATATATATATATATATGATGGTATGATTGGTATTAAGAGTAATCAACTGAATTAGTAAAACAACGAATAAACAAACATTTATTCATTGACAAAAACAATAAAAATGCATAGTAAGAGATGAAGTATAGTATTTGAATTCGTGTATGTTTAGTTACCCATACCACAATGATGTATTAATAGATAAATCGACCATTAATGGGTTATGGTCGATTTTGGTTGCATATATCACAATTATGCATTAATAGAGGAATTGAACGTTAGTAGGGGTCATCAACGATCGATTTCGTGTAGGTTGAACAGACTCGTTGAACTGGAAAATAACCAAGTATGCACTTTCACTAGCCAAAAGAGCACATTGACAATTATTTTCTTATGCTGATTATCAGTTTGTGTGCCAACAACCGCCATATTGGTTGTTACATAGCTTGGATTGCCTAATACGGTATAGTCGAGTGGCAAAGATCACTAATAAAAGTGGTTAGATACAATGTTGAAAATATACGGCGAGTTTTTTAATTGGTTTATTAGAATAGTTTTATAACAAAACGTAATTCCATTTAATTTTTGTATTGCGTTTATTCTTTATTCATTATTTCGTAAAGAACTTGTGATTTTGGTATTGTTGCCCACCCTGTACCAATTTGACGCAACTTGTGATACATTTTTGAAATCAGCTCAGTAAGGTAATTCCAGAATAAAAAAAGGGGTGTTCCATTTAAAAAACCGGTGATGATGTCATTACTCGAAGGTAGGTCACCATGTATATTAAATCATTATTATTTTAAATCGACCTGTTTCGGGTATTTTTAGTAATATCGTTTATTTAGCTGATAATGAATTTATGCTTTACTTTATGGACTCACTGTATAAAATTCAAGCATTACATTTTTCAAATTTGTTTACCTTATACAGTGGGTCTAGCAGTTCATGTGGAATTATAAGTTCCACCAACATTTTTTGTAACTGAAGAAATATTTGCTAACTGAATGAAAGGTCAATCTCATATTGCCGAATTTATTCTCCTTCCAAATACATATATCATTACCCTAGCTACAAAAAACACATTAGAAGAAATGACCATCCCCCATTTCATTATTGATTTCATATAATTCATCACATTCTTCCCTCTCATATTCCGAATATTTCTCCAAGCTCAACTGGCTAAGCTTCTCTTTACTTTTTTTAATTTGAATTTGCATGTTTTTCATATCTTCCGTCTTGAGTTCATGGATCTCCTCGCATGCCCTCTTCCACTGGTCTTTGAAGTAACCCTTCGCCATTTGTGCATCTTCGAATTTTTGCTCCAATACTCTCAGTTCTTGTAACAAATTAGTGGTTTGAGTTTTAGTCAATGTAGATTTTTCCAATTGCGATAGTTTCTGTCTCTGCTCGTCGCATATTTCTTTCAGGAGTTCGTTATCTCGTTCAGTTTTACTCAAGACTTCTATCAGTTCCTTGGAATTATTGCTTGAATAATTTTTCCAATTTTCTCGGAAAATTCCCTCATATATATTGCTGTTGTTCCGTCTACGTTTCAAAATCTTGTCAGTCTTTATGCCGTTCATTTTCTCCATCAGATCCTCTTGTAAATACTTGCATTTATTTATGGTCTTTGTCAGTTTCTCCTCCAATTCCTCTTTCTTTTTCCCCCATTCTTCTTCGAGCTCCTCTATTTCTTTCTGTTTTATTCCCGCGAGTTCTTCATCGAATCGTTTCTTTTCCAGCTGTTTCCATTTCTGAAGGTCGCTTATTTCTTTCACTGTTACAATTTCGTCAATAACAACCGGTAAGAGATGTAAATGATAGTCATCTGTCTCTTCCATATCACACTGCTTGATTGTGATACTTACACCAACTTTAGCCAAACGTTCATACTCCTTGAAAGTATGCAAAGTAGTCTCATACTCCATACAGGATTCGTTCAAACAGCTTACATTCAGTGTCTGTTTCTTGCAAATGAGCTTTTCGTTTTCATCTGCTAGAACCAACTTCGGTGCCCAACATTTCAGCAGTTTCCCAATTTTGCAAGGGGTCGATAAATAACCTATTTTCACGCTGAGATTATTCAAAATTTATTTTTACATCTACAGAGCCACTTATTTCTGCAAAAATTGTCGTACAACTAGCAGCTCTTGGATGGAGGAATTTGAACATAACTTTGGTATCATTTGGTTGTATTTTCCATATCAAGTAGTCCAAGGTTATCTCAATAACGTACTTCATATAATTGTCCATCGGCCCGGGTAATCTTGCAGATAGGGGATCATTTTTTATGAGAGTGTTCATAGATTTTGCAGTGAAAGATTCCGATGGGTTATTTTCTACCCTAGGCATAGTATCATCATTATTATCTTTTGTCCTTTCCTTGTGGATTTTCTCCGTATCACTTCTTGGCATATCCCCAGAACTGTCAGGTTTTCTAGAAATATTCGAAAAAATTGTTTTCGCTTTTGGTTTCTCTACAAACTCCTCATCTGAGAGATTATGGGCGGGTGAGGCTTCCAACCAAGTCTGCAATTCTATGTACGGCGATTTTTCGGTACTACCAAAGGGTACAATGCCATTTGGTGATGGGAACTTGAAAAAGCATTTCAAATCATTTCGGTGGAAAACATCATCGAATTCTAATTTTGTAATACCAAGTTTGTCTCTTCCACAATAGAAACTTATCATTACACTTTGTGTTTTGAAGAATTCTGACAAAACTCCCTCTTTCGATAAAAGTGTTACTACAATTTTTTCGTTCAGTGTAATACTGCTATGTAGTTGTCTGCGAAAGGGTTTGGTTTTGATGGTAACACCAAGGATTTTGAATGATATGAAGTAGTTTCCGGTGTTTTTCTGAAACACCAGTATTTCTGGTAACAGTGCATCCAAGTTGACCACTTCTTTGACCAGCAAATTGAATGTGAACGAGGAACCGGTAGATCCTTCTCCTATCTGAATATGTCCATTTTCGAAATATTTCAAAGGGAATTCTGGGCTATTATCTTCTAGCTGATTCGTATCTTCTTCAGAAATATACGGCATTGCTTCCGCGGAGTTGGTGACTTCTAAATCTTTCATTACGAAATCTCTCAACGACAAAGAGATGTAAAGTTCTGGATGATTTTTTTTCTTGTCACTCTGGCCGCCAATCAGTCTGTGCCAGCAAAAATTCACCTCTTGATTGGGATTTTTCTCGGAAATGATTTGAGCGGAACGGAGGCTCAATAAAGTGAAACCAACTCTCTCTTTCCGGTTGTATTCATCCGTAGTTAGGCATTCAACTCGTAGAGGGACATTTGCACTGCGAATTTTGCGAAGTTCCTTCTTTTCAACCTCCCATATCAGTTCCGTATTGAACGAAGGGCATTCTCCAGATATAATTTTGTCGGATTCTACGGGAATGACAGACTTCAAGTTTCATACAGGAAGAATAAATAATGAAGCTTACCTAGTATTCGGTTATTGAAATTTCCGGTGATGTGTACGCTATTCTTGAGAAAACTCATCCCTCTTCCGCATTCTACGGTAAGAAATACGTTCACGTATTTTCCGCTGAGCTGTTGCATGTTTCAGAGGAATGTCTGGGACATAAATCGCAACTACAAGGAATAAAGTGGGGTTAAAATTGGAGAAAATGTTAGCATGACTTCTTATGTCAGTGCCAGAGTAATTGGTTGTCAGTCACAACTGTAGCGAATCTTTTTTGATAGTCGGGGGGAGTTGATAACTTTATTGTTGAGGACCTCGAATAGGGGAATGAAACTAAAAAATAAATTGAGTTATTCGACAAAACGAATATTACTGCTCTATTCGAAATAATTTTCCTACAACCGTTTCGAAAATAGGTGTTTTCACGTTATTTTCCTACATCTAAAGTAGCTCATTTTGTATCGGTTCCAAAAATAATAACTTTCCAGTACCAAAATGGTCACTTAAAAAAAGATATATTATTGTTACCAATAGATCACATTGTGTGTATGTGTGTGTGGTTTGCGTTGGATTAGAACCGTTTGCTACAGATTGTTGTTAATTTATTAAGGTGGTTTCAAATATATATTTAGACATTTTCAAGAAATTTGATTAAAGCATGGAAAATAGTTTTGGTTTGTGTGCTAAGCAAGGATGTAATATTTATAGGCAGGGGGATATGGTTGAATGTTATGGTTTTTAATAGTTGAGTAGTGTTTAGCTCATGAATGCTGCATGAGAAGAAAATAGGTATGGTTGAGATCACAAGTTGACAAGTTGTCAATTTTGTATAGATGAGTTGGAAATTTCCCGTGATTAGGTTTAAGCATCCATCTATTAACTTCAAATATTGATAATAAGGATTGCCTATGTGAAGCAAAAACAATCAAACATCGATTTTCAAAATCGGGCGCTGAAAGTGAATGCGCATGCGCCAAGAAATTAACACGTTTTTTATCAAGGACGGGATTTTGTTCGTCCATCTCGTTCTACTAGTCATTATTTCACGTGGAGGAATGTTGGAGTATGACAAGCTTATTTCATTTGTTGCAAATTCTCATTATGGTAACAACCACAAAATTGTGATATTTCTTTTCACGTGCTCAGCGATCTGTCAAACGAAAGCAATATGGCTGTTGAGGGCCCACATTGTAATTCATTATAAGTGAACGTAGTGGTAAAAGTGTTTATTTTGTGATTTTCTATGCAAATTACATATCGAGGAAGAGAAGAGCTTTATGGTTAGCTACAATCAAGCGAGATGATTTTACGGATTCTAAAATCAAGTATCAAGAGTCTGTAGTAGACATAAATATGTGCACATTCATGAAAATATTCATTCATGAATATTACTTCAAACTTTTGTGATTTGATCTTAAGATTATTTGTATGATTTTTCCTACTTGCATATCTCTGAATTGTACATTAGGAAGTCTCATTTCAAATATATACATATAGATAATTGATATATTTTCCACTTCCAAAGGAGAGAAAACTCAAAATGAATATTCATGTACCTACCTTCTCGAAAAACATTCAGACATTCTTATTGAATTATGGGAATAAAAATTTTCCCTAGAATTCTGGTGACTTAACAAATAAAAAAATATTTTGAAATATGTGTTTTTCAATCTGAACCTTCCTTTTATAGATATTTCAGCCAATTGTGGAAAGGCTTGATCAAGTCTTGTGAGGAGTACTGTAATATTCAATTTAAAAAATTCTTTATGAATTTATTAAATCGAAATTCATGTTACATACCAGGGATCGTAAGTATCGTGATATTCATCGGAATTATACCAATAAATTTTTTCAAATAGGATATAATTTCAAACCAGTTTTTCGATGATTGGTATTGAATTAAAAGTAATTGACCGAATCAGTAAAACAACGAATAAACTACCATTTATTTATTGACAAAAACAACGAAAAATGCATAATAAGAAATGAAGTTGTCATGAAATCAATTCTAAAATTAAATAAAAATAGTATTATTATCAAATACAAACAGTATATATAATATATATATATATATATATATATATATATATATATATGTTTTTTGGTGATTCGTATTAAATTGAAAGTAATTGACTGAATCAGTAAAACAACGAATAACCAACCATTTATTTATTGACAAAAACAACTGAAAATGCATAATTAGAAATGAAGTTGTCATGAAATCTATTCTTAAATCAAATAAAAATAGTATTATTATCAAACACAAACAGAATATATATCCAATAGATTTTTTGACTGGATGGCATTGGCCACACAGCTTCCAAATCTGTGGGTGACATTGCTTTCCTCACGGTGTTTGCATACTCTGCTGCGAATAATATGGCACACTCCACTGTTTCCGGCCATATAAGTACAGTGAGCTGTACAAATGCTTTCATCCTTTGCAATTATGCACCAAACATCATTTTCATTTGCCTTTTTTGAATGCTTGACCTGAAGAAAAAATTTAGAAGTTATATTCTGAAATACCAAATCAATGTCTCTTATAATAAGCAAAGTTGACAATAAACATAATAGATCAGATCAGAAGTCATAAATTGCCTCTTATGAATCATTATTGATTTACTTCAATGACTTTAGATTCACGGTTTGCTACTGTACATGTATCCACCATAAGAAAAAGCTTGCTGCTTAGGAAAAGACGTACCTGTCCAACTAAAATATATGAATGATTCTGAATCTTTGTTCTCACAACGAAGCCAGATTCAAAATATTTACGGATTTCTATACTTATCACATCACGATATTTGGGAATGAAAGCTATGAGTAAAAACCGAATACGAAATGATATCGATAACAGGAGGAGCACCATCAATTGAACAATTTGGTCCAGAAATATTCAGTGTGAAAGAATATAAATCACTGATCAATCTCAACTTCATTTCATACATGTAACAAATACATTGATAAAAATGTAAACAGAACATGGGGGTGTATTTTCAAGCATACCGTTCACCAACGTCTCTTCTTTTCGACAATAGTCTCTTCAGGTAATCAATCTCTATCTACATATTGATAATTAACAACACGAAAGCTCCGAAAATAACCAAAAATACACTTTTACTAGATAATGACTTCAACGAGCACACTGACAATGATGTTCTTATGACGATTTTCAATTTGTGATTTGTGTGCCAACAACCGCCATATTAGGTCACGAGGTTTGAATTGCTTGATTCTGGTCAAAATGTCAAATTAATAACCTAACCTCAAATATTTATGTCACGAGTCGTAATTCAAAACTTGCGCATGCTCAGTAGTTTTCAAGCGCCCGCATGAAAAAGGACAGACTGATTTTGGTGACTTTACTTTGTTCACATGGCGTCTTATGGAGTGTTATCCATATTGGTAGTCGATAAATTCATGAGTTTAAGGCGTGTAATAGTGACTGCGTATTTTCTTGGTAGGTTGAATTTAGAAAGGTGGGGAATGTGGGGATGTACGAGTGTATATTCATCGTTTGATTTTGCTGTAGAGTATTTCCATTGTCTTCCCCAACTAGTGCAAATTTCATTTTTTGCTAGATTGATTATATCATTAAAAGGTGAAAAGATGTTGAAGTTGGAACAAAAGGTTGCTTGTTTAGCTAGACTGTCTGCTGTTTCATCACCTATTATGCTGCAGTGACCTTTAACCCAAAGACATATGATTTTCACTTCCAAATTGAGCAATATATGGAGATATTTTTCAATGTTACATAGGTATTCAAAGTTGTAAATTTTGAAATTTTTTTAAATGCCTAATGTTTTAAGAACAGATTCAGAATCGGAATTCATAATAGCATTTTTCGACTGCTGAGTACACCGAGCAAAAATTGGGAATCTTACATAGATAATTATGGTTACTGCTGGAAATGTAGAATGCAAAACCAGTTCCCTGTATGGATTTTCAACCATCTGTATAAATACGAAATCGATTAGCATAACGACTCATGATTGGAGATTATTGTAACAGGGAATTTCATTGTGATTTGGAAAAATTACAGTCGGTTTGAGAATTATAGCAACTATAAATGGGATATTTATCGAGTGTGATAGCTGGGGTTTCATTTGTGAGGGAATGTGCCAATATCTGACTTTTTTCTCTTCCCAATAATTGGTAGTAAGATTATCTATAGATAGTCGGTAGATACTTTGAAATAAGTGGCTACCAGAAAAAAGCATTTGAGTTGGATTACTTCTTTGGAAGCTAGTTAGGTGCGTCTGATGTTAAGGGGTGGTTTTTGGGCTTCTAATAATAATAATAATAATAATTTATTCACTCAAGTTTATAATTTTTTTATAATTTACCGTGTAATTGCATTCTTGGAATGGCGAATGGTGAATAACTTGAAGAAAATACTTACGAAGCCTGCTTGTGTGTAAGAATACAGTAGTTTAACAATATAGTGAGAATGTGCAATAATATACATTCATTAGCGATATAAATAATTAACTATGGAAGGTATACAATATTAAAAGATTGGTAATACAAACAACAAGAAAATGGTGTGAAAATCAGGGTATATAACTGTCACAAGATAAAACTAAGGTATTAAAAGATTTTGAAGTAAAACGAATAGTGACAATAAATCTATAAAATGATATAAATAAGTGTTTGACAATCGTATATGAGAAAGAGTCAAGTCTTGCATTTAGTTTTCGATTTTCTCGTGTATTTCTGCACGGGAAGTATGCTGAACGAAAAGTTTAAGTTTGTTTTTAAATTTTCTAGGATTTGGCTCGCATTTTAGTGTTTCAGGTAGACAGCTGAAAAGTTTAGGGCCCAAGTAACAATAGTTCCTTTGACCGACTGACTTGTGCATGACTGGTATTACGATACTTTTTTTGTGGCGGGTGCTTTAGTCATGACTGTAGGGGATCAATTCTTTTTTGTGTTTATATTGGACTGCGGTTATTTTTATGAAGAATAGTTGCATTGGGTCAAATATTTCAGTTTCCGAGTAGAGGAGGTTGCTAGGATAGTTGTATCCTTTTTGCAAAAAACATCTTAAGAAACGTTTTTGAATGACTTCAAGTGAATGTAGATGTGTTTTAGAGACTCCTCCCCAACCAATTATGCCGTAGTTCAAGTGAGATTCTACCAAACTTTTGTACAACATTATTTTTTGTTTATGGTCGGGTATGCTAATTATCTCTCTAAATTTGTACAGAATGCAACGTAGTTTTTTTACAAGATGTAATACTTGTTGGTCCCATCTTAGATGGGTATCTAGGATTATGCCGAGGTATTTGATTTTTTTGACAGGTTTGATGACGGCCGTGTCGGATATTTGCTATGTCATATTCTGGCAATGATATATTATAGGTACTGAATGGTACGTAGTGCGTTTTGTCAAAATGTATTGATTGTAATCTATAGTCAAACCAATTCTTTATTTCGCGTAGGTCGCACTCTAACTTGAGTTTCAGATTGAACCAGTCATCGTCTTCGCAGAATATGACTGTGTCATCGGCAAAGCTGATAATTTTCGAGTGGGTACTCAATAAGAAGAGATTATTGAGGTAGATATTAAGTAATATTGGTCCTAAGACTGTTCCTTGGGGTACACCACATGAAATAGTTTTTTTTTTATTGGTGCCCCTTTTTACCCATTTAAAGCACGCCTCAGCGTGTTTAAATCGAACTTTAAAAAACGCGCGTTTTTTAAAGGTAACCATGACAACATCAACAAATCGAGAAACGTGAAGTCTAAATTACAAATTTTTGATTATTGATCTGACAGGAGTACCTTGTAACGTCAAATAATATATTACTCACAATTAGTTCATTTATATGTGCTCCTCCATCCATTTGTTGAACTTTTCATATTCTTTTTTATATATATCACTGGATTTTCGCGGTATTAACCGCGATTCTGCCTCACTATTCAAAAAATCGATATTAGAATCATTCATTTTTGAGCTCTGGTGACAACAAATATTGATCTTTGGTAACAAATTGCAAATGAATGTTTTTCTCATTTCCATGACAACGAAAGGTATACTGATGTCACATCACGAATTCAACCTTCTTGCATTATTAGTTCTTATTTCTATTTTTTGTAGTAATAATACCAGTATATATGATTTCAAAGTGCACCAATAAAAAAAAATAACGTAAAGTATTCGTGGATAACTGGTCTTAAAAACACTTGCTCTATTTCGAGCACTCCGGCTGCGCCGTCGTGCTCGAAAAATCGCGCGTGTTTTAAAGCCCTTTTTATCCACTTATACTTTAATATACTATTTCATCACTCACACTGTCATCAATTTTCACTCTTTGCCGGCCTTTTTAATAGATAGTTTCTGAAGAGGTTATGTGGTATGCCTCTTATCCCCATATCTTCTAGAGTTTTGAGTAATATAGAGTGGTCCACGGTATCGAAGGCTTTTCTCAAATCTATGAAGACAGCAATTGATGGTCTAGACTCATCTAAACATTGATATATATTTTGAGTCAATATTTTTATCGGATCTTGTGTAGACATGTTTTCTCTGAATCCATACTGGGATTTCGACATTATATTGTATTTTTCGATGAATTTATTTAACCTTTTCTGAATAACCTCCTCCAGTATTCTGGCCAGACATGTTATCAAGGTAATAGGCCTATAATTTGCGATATCGGTCTTGATTCCACTTTTATAAATCGGTGTCACCACGGCCGTTTTGAATGCTGTGGGGAAATACCCCTGTTCCAGCGATTTATTGACTATGTAAGAAAGTGGTTTTGTTATATAGTTGGAGATAGCTTTGAGGGTTTCTGATTTGATATTATCAATGCCGGGGGCTTTTTTATTCTTAAGTTGTGATATTATTTCTATCAATTCATTTTCATTCACAGGATGTAGAAAAATTGAGTGGTCGCATAAACTTTTCCTTTCTATATAATCTGGATTTCTGTTTATATTTTTAGCTAGCTTTTCACCTACAGATATAAAGTATTCGTTGAAATTGTTCGCAATTTCGACGCTCTCATTGATTTGTTCATTGTTCTGTGTTATGATCGATTTTAACCTTACTACATTGCTTGGACTGGTTACGACTTCATAACACCCATGCTGATTCCAATAGCATTGTACTGAATTTTGTCTACAGTGCGCAGATGACATTCCGCTGCCGAGCCATGAAGGGTACTCCCGTAGTCCAGTAAAGATCGTATATATGCCCTATAAAACTGGAGTGCGATATTAGGATCAGCACCCCATTAGGTTTTTGTGACAGATTTCAACATGTTTATGTCTCACTCACATTTTTTTTTGTTTTGGCTGATGTGTTTATTTTATAGGAGCTCATTATCTAGGACAATACCTAGATATTTATACTTTTTTTTTACAGGAATATCAAGCCAACATACATTAACACTAGTATAAGTATGTAGTTTGTGTCTTGTGAATATTACATTGCAGACTTTCCAGGAGACATAACAAGACTGTGTTCACTGAACCACTTTTTTAGGACTGTAATTAAGTTCTTTTATGCATAGATAATAAGAACCCTGTTCGGTGTAGAAACAGAAATCATCCACATACTGAATACATTCAACTGTGTCGTATAATATGCTATGGATATCTTGGGTATATACAGGGTGTTTCTTAATAACATGCTTATATTTGAGGGGGTTATTCTTGGTTCTATTTTGAGAAAAAAACTTCACATGAACATATGTCCTGAAGGTCTTAACTTTTGAACTACAGGGTGCTAATGTGTGGGAGGATTACGGAATCAGCCCCAGCCCAACACCTCCAAAAAGTTCTATCTGAAGAACATACCAACGGCATCGGTCTGATCAAAAAGCCGAACGGTGGATAAGCAGAAAACTAGAAGGAAAGCATAAGTGACACTTTACTGGGTCCAAGGTTCTTGAAAACAAACTGCAAGGTGCTCAGCTGGAAGAGGTTGTCATAACCCCAACAGATCCAGCAGGAGCGGGGAAAGTCTTCACCACCCAACAGAATAAATGGGCCATTAAGAGCTTCAAACCTTTTGAATCGGCCGGAAGGGACGGAATATCTCCGCCTTATCACAGAATGGCCTTGAAATAATAGAGCATTTCTCGAAAAGGCTGTTCAAGTCCAGTTCCATTTTCGGTCACATACCGAAAGCCTGGAGGGACGCTGAGGTGGTATTCATACCAAAGACTGAGAGACGTCCAGTGGATGAACCAAAGTCTTATCGCACCATCAGTCTCACCTCCTTTCTCATGAAAACAATGGAGAAAATTATAGACTGTTATATAAGAAGTGAAATCCTTGTGGACAGACCGCTTCACAAAAAACAGTTCGCCTAGCAAGCAGGCAAATCAACGAATAATGATCTACATTCTTAGCTGAAAGCATTGAAACGACATACTTGGCCAAAGAAATGGCTTTATGTGCATTCGTAGATATAGAGGGTGCTTTCGATAACACCTCACATGACTCCATCATCAGATCGCTAAAGGAAAGGAATATAAACACCACACCGGTCAGATGAATACCTGCAATGCCGAAAAGCAAAATCATTGTAGCTGCTCTCGTAGAGAAAACGGTCAGAATGACATCGGAAAAAGGTTGTCCCAAAGGCGGGGTTCTATCGCCTTTGCTGTGGTCACTTACCGTGGATAGTGAAGCTACATGAATCTGGAATTACGACTCAAGATCATGTCGATGACCTGGTCGTCACTATTGGGGGCAAACATAACGGGATAATATCTCCAATTGCATGCAGACAGACCCAAATATAATCAGAAGCTGGTGCGCAAAGGAGGGACTGAGTGTTAATCCTAGCAAAACAGTGCTGGTTCCATTCACAAAGAGGCGTAAGAACGAACTGAAACCCCCAATCCTGAATGGAACTCAGCTAACTTTTTCCAATGAAGTCAAATACTTGGGAGTCATAATCGACCAGAGACTAACATGAAACACTCATATCAGGAACATTATTTCCAAAGCTACAGCGGCAACCTGGACGTGCCGCAGGGTTTTTGGAAAGACATGGGGTTTGAAGCCGAAAATGATATACTGTGTGTATCAAACGATCATCATGGTCACCTATGCCTCATTAGTATGTGATTACCAAAACTACTTACTTAAACGTCGAATTCATTTCCTAAGCATTCTTGTGAAAAATGCAAAATAATGGTAATAACTTCAACACACATCGATTATCAAATAATCGACTTGAAATTTTCATGTCCAAATATCTAGAAAACGGTTGCTTATAGCGACTTGTAACAGGGGTAGTTTTTTTTACGTAGATATGATAGAGAAATTGAGTTTTTCACTGAAAAATGTGATAGAAGTTCGCTCAAAAAAGTTATGAATCATCAAAAAAGAAAAAGACGTGTAGGTGGCGCCCTCTACGAGTAAGAGCAATAATAACATCAGGTTCGAATTCGACACCCCAAAAAACCTCTCAGTACCAATTTTCGTTTATTTAAGGTCAGTATTTCGAAAGTTATTTAAAAAAACACGAAAATAAAAATAAAACATTAACACCCTGTATCTTCGAAACGAAGCGTTTCCGGGCATATATTCATTCGAACAATTCATATTAGAATATTGTAAGGAATCACCTACTGAAGTTTGTCAAAGTACTTCAGAATCACCCTGTATAAAAGTCAGCCTAACCGGCGAAGTCAGGACAATAAAATGTTATTGATCGTGTATTGTATCTCAACGATGAGCTCAAGGAATTTTATCGACTTCGGGAAGTGTGGAGTAGTTAGCAAATCGCTTCTTAGCCGAAGAAACGGAACCAAGGAGTAAATCTTTGTCCAAGAAACAGCAAGTTATGATCATTTTGCGCTTTTTAAGTCATCCCGGATTTTAAACCGCAAATGCTCACCGAGATTTATAGAATATCTGAAGATGAGACAATTAACTATTTTTTTGGGAAATTATGAAAAAATCAAGTGAATGGCTTATATTATCCACTGGAAGAAAAATTGCATGGAGACAACGTTATAAATTTCCGTGTGCTAAAGGTGAAATTGATTGTACCCACATACTTATAATGATGTGAGCACATCATGGGATGAATACTGTAAGAAGAAAAAAGGTTTTTGTCGTATTGTTACGAAACTGGGTCCATTTTTATTATTGAAACAATACTCGAATGATTACTGTTCATTTATTACACTTCGAAAACACAACACAATAATGTTCCTATTGATTCGTTTGAAAATATGAACAGGATGTTCATAAAATCAGATGTGGATCATTAATTTCACAGAAGAATATTTCGAATCAATATTCAATCGAGAATGTTTCTCTTTTCAACAATAATGTACTTTGACTATACAGTGCTTCCGTAAAGTACTGAATAAATTCATTTTTAGCCAAACTATCAATTTCTGGGGAATCTCCTGAAACAGGTCGATTTTTTAATCTAAATTTGCCACATTTATGAGGGAAAACTAAATATACAAGGTGATCCACGTTCGACCAATGATGTCCGCGACAATTTTTTCAAATGGAATACCCTATATATTATTCAATTGTTGGAATCTACGTGGAAAACTGATTCCAAAACTATATCACACATAGGGTTTGTATACAGTGCGTCCGTTAAATGCAGTGCTCTCGTAAGATAGTGAATAAATTCTTAAAAAATTAAAGGAATAATTTTTGGAAAAAACGCTCGAAACCATCCAATTTCATTTTTATTTGACATTCTTTCAAATTCAATCAATACATACAGAATGATTCGTTTAGGAGAAATGACGTCATTAGTATTTTTTCAATGGCAACTCCATTTTTCATTACGGAATGTGAAAAGGTGATTATCAGTATGGGTGAAATGGAAATAAAATAAGAAACACTATTTTGAAATATGAATATACTAAATTCAATGGCAATGATAGCTTCAAACAACGATCAAATTGAATTTTCAAATTGTGCACGGTTTGCTATCTGACTATTTCCATAACTTGACAGTAGCCATAGCGACCAGAATTTTGTTTTTATTGCTGAATAGTTTTTGTGAAGTTATTTCTTTGAAGAATAACATATCTCATCGTTTGTCGATACATTATTGAGTAGTAACGTTGTCATTTCATGGAAAATGATTAAATTAAATAAACGAGAAAGAATTGAATTTTTTTGCATTGTAGGATTTGGAGACAGAATGGTTCTCCATTATAGGGCTCCAGTCTTCCGAGGTGAATAACCTTCATCTTAAGGGGCACCGATGGCTGGTCAGGTTGACGAGAGTCTTATCGATATCTGAAGCTGAGCATCTTCGGGCGTGGTTAGTACTTGAATGGGTGACCACCGGACAATGAAGCTCCACGTTAAATGTCCTAACAACTGTAGCGTAGTAGCATATTCGTAGCTGCAGGCGTCTTATCAATGAGCACGAGATAAGACGATAGATATGCCGTACTTCGGAGGGGACGTTAAGCTGGCGGTCCCGAGTTCATAGATGTTGAGCTCGTTAAAGAACCCTACCTCTGAAACAACAGAGGATTCGGCAAAATTTCCGGTTGGGAGGAGTGTGCTCACCGGCGTCGATATTTAGCCTTGGTAGCGCAAATAGGCAATAGGCCGACGTTAAATGAAGCAGGAAAAAAAACCTTCATCTTAGTCCCAGGGCTACGCTGAATTCTGTAAACCATTTCGTTGATCCGCTTCTTCCCCTCCTATGGTTTTTCCAGAAATGGTGTTAGTTTGGTGGATATGCCTTTCTTCCTACGTGGGTTGTACAGCCAAACCTAAACACCTTCGAATCCTCCTGAATTAGCTTTCAAATCATAACAAACTTTCATCCTGTCACACGACAAAAGATTATTTTTGAGATTGTGATAATTGTTTAGTAATTTTGAAATATATTTTTCAGGCTGGACTATCCACAAATAATGCTGACTTCTTCGTTATTTCAGATTTATATCTATGACTTTTTCTATTACCCTAACAGAACAATACATTCTGACAGTAGTAAGCGATCATAAGCTTTAGGGCAACGTGGCCTATGACCACGGCTATCCTCTGAACATCACTATTGATATGCAATAATCACATTAAAATATATTACGTGTAAGTTGTTCATTTGAAAGACGATATATATTTCATAGTTTGTACATAACAATTTCAGATGAGAATATTTTCTTGTTTCATAATTTTTACGTCGTGATTTTTCAGTAGTCAGTTTTTGAACTTATTTTTATTTAAATTATTTTGGGGTTATAATTTCGCGATGAAGTATTTTAGAGCCACTTTAAATTTTTTTTGTTAAGGTTTTATTGTTTTACACGTAGGTAATATACCGCGTGGAGGTACTCCCAGCTGATGTCATTATTATTACACACGTTTTTTTTTATATAATTTTAACATATATACCATAATCATAATGAAATAATTTTTTTAAATTTTTGGGTTTTGGAAAAAGTTCCAAAAAAAAAAATATATATATATATATATATATATATATATATATATATATATTTGAAATGTTCCTATTGAACCCTTTCATTTGATACCCAACACGGCATCATTAAAAACATATTTTTTTTAGTTAATGACTTTAGTTCCTCTAGAGGGTGCCATATTCAATTTAATGTGACGTCATATATCCTGCCAGCGGACGATCCAGACGCTTCCAACGATACATCATTTGTCAAATTATGACAAGTAGTTTAGAAGTTATGAGGGAACAGATGAACATACATATATACATACCGGTCAAAATCATAACATCATATATATATATATATATATATATATATATATATATATATATATACTTTCGAACTGATGGTATTTTGGGGTTCTGGGATCCATGATCGACGAAGATGTGCAAAAATTTTTGGTGACATCCGCAATAGGTAGTATTTCTATGAAATTTGACTAAAATGGAACTAATACGAATACCGAATACCTCACCTGCTTTCCAGGAAAAATCTCTTCCACAGACTTGATACTATAAGTGAAAATTATCTGCCCATATTGAATTCAAAGGGGAATTGTTTTTTATTACTGATGTATCTTTCATCAAAAGGGTTATATTATTACGGATGTCTTTTTTCAGCATGGATGGGAGCCTTATGCCTGTGTATTTCCTTCATTACTTCACCTCTCATAGTCGCCATTTGTAGAAGGAAATCGGCGAGGTTAGCAGCTCTTTTGGGCGGCCTAGTCATTTCTCTGGCATGTCTATTCACTTCCTTTGCTGTACAATTTCACCAGGTAAGTGATCATAGTATGAATAGAAATTATTTAGTGTTGAAAGAAATATAATGTGAAAAAAACTGTTGTTCAAAATTTGTTTTTGTTTTTTAGTGCTACGTCACGAATATATTTTTGCTTCTCAGCAAGTATCTCTGCGTATCGAAGGCCTTTGCAGCATCAGATGTAATCCAACATTCATCAAGGAATGAGTCATGAAATTATATATACATATATATATATATATATATATATATGAATATATTTATATATATATATAATATATTTATATATATATATATGAATATATATATATATATATATATATATATATATATATATATTTATATATATATATATATATACAGAGTGACCCATTTGAAAGCGGGCCACCTCTCTATAACTGTCATTTATTATCCGATTCAGAAGTTCTTTCTTTCAGTAGATAGAGTATCAATAGTTCCAGTTGAATGCCATAAATTCGAAATAAAAATTGAAATTTCACGGCCTACTTCGAATTCAAAAATCCAAAAAACATACCAGCGATTTTTTTCAATGGAATTTGATGTTGCCACTGGGTTTGTGATGCTTTCAAATGGGTGTGACCAAAATTTCAGGATAATTTTTTTTTTTAACAGAAATATAGCATGAGTAAAATATTCATATCAATATCGAAATAATTCAAATAGTTGTCATATAAATCACAATTCTGTTAATAATATGGTTTAAAATACTCCTTCAGAACATAACAACTCTATGTGGGATATGTTATGACTCTTAGAACACTGCTGTTTGTTGTCAAAGAATAAAAATGCACATCTTTACATCCAATAATATAATTACCAATATTAATAACATAAATGAACCACTACAAAAGAATGTATTGACATGACAGTGCCTACCCATTAATTTTCGGACTGTTCAACCAAATCTCCATTTAATTCGATACATTTATCTTATCGTTTTCTAATGTTAACTATAACATTCGATATTTGGTTTGGGGTGATATCTCTGCAAGCCTGTCCTATTCTTTCACGCAGTTCCTCTTTGCTCGTTGAGCAAGTTTTGTAAACTTTTTCTTTTACGAAGCCCCATAAAAAAATCCAATGGAGTCAAGTCCGGGGATCTGGGGGGAAACTCGATCAATGCACTATTTCGCCCTATCCACCGATTAGGAAAATTTTCTTACAACCAATCTCTCACAATCCTGCTATTGTGGATGGAACAGCCATCTAATTGAAATAGAAGATGAGCCTCTTCTGCCAGTGGAAGTTCATCCATAGCGTTAGAAAATTCGTTTTTCAAAAAATTCAAAAATTTTGACCATTCAAATTGCTTTAAAAAAAAAGGGGCCAATTATTTTTGTATGTAATATTCCACACCAAACATTAATTTTTTTGAGTATTGTCTTCTGCAATTTATTATCCAATGTGGATTTTCTTCCGTCCATTACCTTGTATTTTGAGAATTAACTGTTCCATTGGTTGTAAATGTTGTCTCGTCACTGAACAAAAAATTCAGAAAATTCCTGTTATTTAGATATTCTCCTTGAGCCCATGAACTATACTCCATCCTCTTTTCATTATCGCCTTCTTGTAAGGTGTGAAGAAACTTTGGTTTAAAGGGCTTCATCTTATTATATTTCCTAAGATTTCTCCTTATTGTTTCACGCGGTAAGTTAATGTCCAACTTGCAATTTTCACATTTGTTTTCGGATTATTATTAAAATAATTTTGAATTCGTTCAGAACTATTTCGTCTCTGTCTTTGTACAATATTTCTATTCTTCAGAATATGTTTACAAACAATTCCATACTGATTGAAAATTTGGTTTATTCGGCCAACTGTAGCTCTGCTAATATTTCGACGCTCCAGATGCATGTTATTGAAAATTCTACATACTTCCCTTTCGGATCTGTCGTTGTTACCACGAAGTCTCACTATTTAAATTTTCTCCTGCAAAGTCAAATTATCAGCCATACTTCTTTATTAGTGTAAGTACTTGAGGAGTTATAAACTGACAAATGACTGACTGACTGCCAAATTTGTGTCTTTTCGTCTATTGTTCTGATGACTTGTCATCTCTATAGCAACTAAAGTTACAAAGCCTCCTTATAAAAATATTTTTTTTGAAATGTGGTATCCCAAGCATGTTTGGATGAAATCAAGATTAATATTTGGAATAACTGTCAACCACCAAAGAGGAACTGCGTGAAAGAATAAGACAGATATTACCCCAAACCAATGATCGAATGTTGATCGAATCTTATGGTTAGTTAGCATTAGAAAATGGAAGAATGAATGTATCGAATTAGATCGGGATTTGGTTGAAAAGTACGAAAATTAATGTGTAGGCACTCTCATTTCAATCCATTGTTTTGTTGTAGTTCATTTATGTTATCAGCATTGGTTATTATTGATTATTGAATATTGATTACTATTTGATGTAAAGATGTACATTTAATTTCTTTGGCAAAAAACTGCAGTGTTCTGATGGACATAACTATCTCCTATACTATGGAGTTACGTTTGGAAGGAACATCATTTGACGCCATTTTGAATAACTGCTGCTAACGACCTGAAAGAGCATTTCAAATGATATTTTGAACAAGATTGTGATTTATATGACAACTATTCGAAATATTTTGATAAAGTGATATGAATTTTGCTTATGCCATATTTCTGTTAAAGAAAATAATATCATCGTGAAATTTTGGTCACACCTATTTGAGAGCATCACGAATCCAGTGGCGTCGTCAAATTTTATTAAAAAAAATCACTAATATGTTTTTTGGATTTTTGACTTCGAGAAAAATTCGAAGTAGGCCGCGAAATTTTTATTTTTATTTCGAATTTATGGCATTCAACTAGAATTATTGATGCTCTATCTACTGGGAGAAAAAACTTCTGAGTCGGATAATAAATAACAGTCTTAGAGAGGTGGCCCGCTTTCAAATGGGTCACTCTGTATATATATATATATATATATATATATATATATATTCATTTATCTATGCATTTCCCAAAAAATTGCACAAGTAACCCCTTCACCACACTTACTCACGTCACACCTATATGCGCATTTCGATAACTATGTTATCATCATCAGTAGGTTAACTACACCATGTAGTTAACCTGCTGATGATGATAACATAGTTATCGAAATGCGCATATAGGTGTGACGTGAGTAAATGTGGTGAAGGGGTTACTTGTGCAATGTTTTGATTGTGTGACACCATAGCGAACAGCCAGTCTTTATACTCATTACCCCTTATAAAAAGTTCTGCGTCCTGAAAACATAATATTAGACTGTTGAAACTTGGGAATTGGGAAAAACATTATCTAGAAGAAATTTCACTTTGCAATATTGGAAAACTGTTAGAAATATTTCTTTCGGGGTGCACTTTGAAATCATTGTTTTTTGACATTTATAACCTGTCTTGTGGTATGATAGATTGTGTTGTTCGAGAATATGAATAGGGTGTTCATAAAATCAAATGATTCTACATTCTACAATTTTGATTCCAGTGATTATCTTTCAAAAAGTTAGGTTTGTTCTTCAATATTATTTCTTATCGGCTATCACACGTGCTTGAATTATTCCTGAGAATTATTTTTGGTAACGAATGTTTTGAGGAAATCAGAATTAATTTGAGCACTTGCGTTATTATGAGCCATAAATTCGAGGCCGAAACTATATACACGATGTAAGTGGTGAGACATAATTTGTATGTTTTCGTTTGATGAATAAATGCATAATGAACAAATTATCATATCCTCAAAGACATAAACAGAATGTTCATGGAGTCAGAAGTGGAAACATCTGCTACTGATAAACTTTTGACATTATCTTGCGTGGTATTTATGTTGGAAAGGAAAACATTCTCAATTAAATCAGAAAAAATATTGTTCCGAGAATAAAGTTATTGTTTTGTTCTATATACATGGAAACAATAATTTTTACACCACTCTGTCAATTCTGGACTCGGAACTATCGTGTCATTCAACCCTTTTTCTCATAATGCCAATTCGTTCCAGCCAAACAGCACTGTAGTTGGTGTGCAGAGCCAATTCCTTAGGTTGCAGAGCTAAGAAATTCTCCTTTCATTCCAAAACTGCAAAGCCTGAAGACAATTGTGTTATCTGTGTTTCCTATAATATTCAATCACCGCCGACTTCGCCCCGCTGACGTAACGTTGTTCTAGAACGCCAGACTGTTTGGAAGTAGAAGAAATAACGAGAGAGAAAAGCAAGAGGATTTTATAAGAAAAGGCGACGGATAGAAAAACAAGAACAGGAAGGACGACTACAAATAGAAAAACAAGAGGAGACGAAACAGAAGCAGAAAGAAAAACAAGAGGAAAGTAAATGTTTGCAGGAAAATTTCGGTCAAATCCTAAAAAAACGTAATATTGAACGAGAACAACAGAAAGCATTTCTCGAGCAGATGTTCCAGATAACTGGAGGAAAAATCGTAAGAGTGAAGGAAAAAGTTGATGCAGTACGAGAAGAAGCAAAGAAAGAAGGGTGGGTAATCCATGAGAAAACAATGCAGACTTTGAAACATCTAGAAAATAAAGTTGCATCATTGAAGATCTGAAACCACCGCTACATGGTTGCCACATCGAAAAACTCCGAGAAACGGCAGGTCGAAGCTACGGAAGCGGTTAATAAATGGAATGACGAAGGAAATGTAGCATGTATAAGTCAGAAACGGACGTATGATCAAAAATTTCAAAGAACACGTCAATTTGTGTCTCTGGGAGGTCCAATTTTGATATGAAATCAATACCCGAAACTTCACCCCCTTGCTGTCAGCAGCTACCCTCCATCTTTTTTTCAATTGCATGGGGGGTCGAGTGATTCATCATCTGGAATTTCTCCAGCCCCTCTTCTACCTTTGTAATAATTTTCGGAATTGGTTCATTCGTTATCGAGAAATTTGATGTTGAACGTTTTATTTAAGGAAAAACTGAAAATTTGCTGTCGTTTCTTTTATTGAGGAAATCAACAACAAACGATATCAATAGGAACACAATTAACGGATGAATTGCTCAGAATGACCTCCATCTAGTTCCATACAATAATACAGTCGACTTTCGAAACCTTTCCTTACATTATTCAAGATGTCCGAAGTCAGCAATCGGCATTCCCGAACAATTGTCTGTCGCAGCTCTTCTAGATTTGTAGGCATAGTAGCGTAATCTTTCAACTTCAGGTGTCCCTACAGAAAAATCCAAAGGTGTGAGATCAGATGATCTAGCTGGCCATTCCACTGGACCCCTTCTGCCGATCCAACGCATTGGAAAACGATCGTCCAAAAACTGTCTCACACGTACCTCGAAATGTGGGGTGCACCATCCTGCTGGAACGTTATTCCATTTTCTAGTAAATTGTCATCATTTTCTAAAATTTGCGTAATCATAGGACCTACACATTCTTGTAATAGATTTAAGTATGTGTCTTCATTGAGATTACCTTCAATGGAGAATGGTCCAACAATATGATTACCAAGAGTTCCGGCCCAAACGTTCAATTTGTGGAATTTGTGGGCATTCAAAATCCGAAAAATGCTAGTAGCTGATTCACCAGACGCTCTAGCTACTTGTCTGATAGATTGTCGATTATCCATGTCTACATGTCCTAAAACTGCAACTTCAACTGCTTCATTTCTGATAGGACGGAATACTTCAAGTTTTCTGTTGCGAACAGAACCTGAAGTTCTAAATGCATCCATTAACTGTTTAACGTATGAATGGCTCACGTTGTGGTCTGGATGATTCGTGTTATAGATTTTTGCAGCAGCTTTAGCACATTCATTATTTCGATAGTAGGTTGCAACAATTTTTATTCTTTCTTCAGTAGAAAAATGTACAGTACAGTAAACAAAGGCGAATAAATGATAATTCGTGACGAAGTGACAATGGCCAACTATCTAATTCTTGTTCTGCGATAAGTAGCTCCAACAAAAACTACCATTGTAGGAAAAACTAACAGTGTCGTCGTGTCGTCCATTTCAAAATGTTTACAGGGCGGCCACTGATTAAATGATATCGAAGACTCTCTCAGTTTTTCCACGTTCCGAAAAAATTCCATATTTCCCGAGTTTCCTAGTGTACATGTTTTTGGGTACATTCTACAAATCTAGAAAAGCTGCGACAGAGGCTTGTTCGGGAATGCCGATTGCTGATCCCTGAATAATGTAAGGAAAGGTTTCGAAAGTCGACTGTATTATTGTATGGAACTTGGTGGTGGTCATTTTGAGCAATTTATCCGTTAATTGTGTTCGCATTGATATTGTTTGTTGTTGATTTACTCAATAAAAGGAACGACAGCGAATTTTAAATTTTTTCTTAAATGAAACTTTCAACATCGAATGGCTCGATAATGAATGAACCAATTTTGAAAAATATTACAAAGGTAATAAGCGGGCTAGAGACCTTTCAAAATTATGTGTCACTCGACCCTCCATGCCATTGAAATGAATATGGGGGGTAGCTGCTGACCGCAAGGGGATGAAGTTTCGGGTATGAATTTCATATCAAAATTGGACCCCCCAGAAACGCAAATTGACGTGTTCTTTGAAATTTCTGATCCCACGTCTGTTTCTGACTTACAGGGGGTGTCAAGTTTTCATTGGAGTGCCCTGTATTTTAAACTCACTAGTTTTGGATTTGCCTCGGGCGCCACCTCCAGTTATAGTGGGGAAGCCACTTTGCTCCGGACAGTCTCAGTGAAGAAATGACACACTTCAGGGGTCAGTATAGTATTGACCAACACAACGGGGCCAGAAAGGCAGACTTCAATTGCCCTTAATTGGGTTTTGAACCTGGGTGCTGACTGTACAATGTTTTACGCAGAGATAGGTAATCAAGTGAATACAATAAATAAAATACTTGACTCACAACTTTGACTGATATTTTATTCTACTCAAATAAAAATCAAATCACAATTTATACTGGGCGGCTGTCAGAAGCCTCAAACTCTAGACAGACCAAAGCAATGCATAGTAAAAGCGGGGAAAGTGAATTTAATTATAAAGGTAGCACAACGACCAAAGCACATGGGGAGGGGCATTCAAGTAGCATTATCTGAGCTCAAAAGCGGGTTGCAAGCTGTTACTTTCAAAAACGGGGTTGACGACAAAGCGAGGTGCGTGTAAATTCAATGCTCGGTCGTAATTACTTCAATAGTAGGCAGTTCGTAGTAGTCCACGGTTTTGGGATTTTAACAACTAGTTGCAATAAGCACAACGCCACGGAATCCTGATACTTTCAGATATAACTCTACGCCACTGTAGAGGAGAAAGGTCATGGGGACGCTCCACTCCAGACAGAAAAATATAATACAATCCAAAACAGGGTGAGGAGCTACGAGGTTTATATTTACTTTCAATCTACGCCACTGTCGAGGAGAAAAGTCACGGTGATGCTCTACTCCAGACATAAAATATTCATCAAGCAAAACAAATACCAAAGCCACAGGGAGATCTTGATTAAATAATGAAACACCACGCTCGCGAGAATATTGGAAACATTTCAAACAACTATCAAAATATATTCAATTCAATTTCTAAATGGGGCCGAATTACGTTGAGCCTCTAGCAGTGGTGGTTCGTAGAAGCCCCTGCGTGGTTTTGAGCCAGTTTTGTACTCTATTTCACCCAAACTTTCACACAAATAAAGATTAATCGAATCTCACTAGATGTTTTTATTTAAATGAATAGCTGGTAACAACTGAACTGAATGGTAAACATTCTCAGAGCTTTCATAAACATTTCAAACAATAAGCTTTAAGAAAATAAGATATAAAAGATAATTCTCGAAATAAAATCACTATAAGCATGAATAATAGATAAAGTACGATATTAATGCATACTATAAAAGATAATATTCGAATGAAGAGATAAGTCTCGAATAAAGTTCATAATCAGCTATTCCCGGTTCTTATCTTCATAGTCCAGGGGCGGCCTGGTATAAAACGTAACTCCTCCCGTCTAAAATGGAAGCCTAGGATTGGCTTGGTTGGCTAGGCTGACTATCTATCTCGATGTCAGCTGGTTGGGATGTGTTCCTTGCTCTTAGGTAGGTAACCAGTACGGATAACATGTTTCATAGTAGCATGTTACTCCGAAATAAATAGCAGTGCATACCATGAGGCAAATAATTGTAATAAGCCATACAGGTAATGTTGATGTGGGTTGGATGGAAGTTGGATAACTTTCATTGGAGCAAGCTCATCATTTCCGTGGGTAAACTTCTCTTCGCCAATAAGGAAGAAACAGTCTTCTGGGATAGTAATAAGGTAACTACCAGGTTGGATTTCATGATGTTTTTCAACAGAACAACTTTCAGTAATAATGATGTTGAAAGGTGTTGTGAAAATAATATTCTCTGGTGTAATTTGATTGACCATGTAATTGTCCAGGTGAATTGGTAATGTGGTACAGTTGGCAGCTTCATTCTTAAGCAGGATCATGATAACACAATCTTCTTCTGTTTGAAGATTATTCTTGCAGAAATGGACATCTTCAATGTCTGCACATGGTTCCTCTTGATATTGGTAAAGTTCATTTCTCTCATTCAGGATAAGGTATGGTTTCTGAGGTGGTATTATCTTATTTTGGAGAGGAATGGGATAAAGGAAATATGTTTGGAATAATATAGGCATCAATACTGGAAAATGTATAAGAAAAATTATTCTCTTCCGTGAATATTAATTGAATACCCAAAAACATATAATAGCTGTGTTGATTTTTGAAATTACTTATTTGAATCGAGGGATACAAAATATTCATTTTATCAATAATAGAATTGAGATTTTCTAATGAGAGAAAGGTTGGATGAATTCAATTAAAATTAGCAAAAGTAATTGCATTAATGATTTGGTTCAATTGACTTTGTAAATTCATAAGGGAGTCAATGATTAGATGTGAAACATTAATTTCATTGATTTCTTCTTCAAATTCTTTTATCAAATTTAAAGTTATGAGTATATTTGATTTAATTTGAAATAAAGTGCGATTAGTTTGTGTCATGAACTCTTTTGCTAAGGATATGTGATTGTTTATTGCATCCTGTAATAAGTGATCATTTCTTTCTAAATGATTCATAATTATATTAATTCTTTTTCCATCATCATAATCAAGGGTACCAAATAACCATTTAGATATTTTTCCACCTAAATTAATCAATCCACGTTTAGATCTCATAATAGTTAATAGTTTGTAATAAGTGATCAATTTGTATTGATATAATATTTGCTTGCCTTAATAACAAATCTGACTGAGTACTCAAATTCTGTTTATTAGTAATGAAACTCAGTTGGAGGTCTAAATGAAATTTCATTTCTGAAAGTTCTGTGATATTCATATAGCTAACAAAAGTATGCTTGCTCACTATGATTCTGGTTATTTTCAAATTAATAGGGAGAATGGGGTTGGTTAGTCTTTGGTGCTAATTTGTCCCTTGTTTGTTCTTTGTGATATATTTGATCGTCTTTGGAAATTGTTATAGGTTCCTTTCGATTGAGATTTATTTTCTCTAGTTGAACAGTTTTCTTTTTATTTAAATTTTCATTAATTTTTTTATAAGTCGATTTTAAATTTTCTTTATGATCATGAACATATTTTGATATTACATCTTTTTCTGTAATGTCAAAAGGATCTTTCGAATTGAAATGACCAGTGACTATTTCAAAAGGGGTATAGTCAGTAGTTGAGTGAATTGAATTATTATAATGTAAAAGTGAGTATCTTATTAAATTATTGAGTGATTCTTTTGGGTTTTGTCTTGTTTTTATTCTTACTTGTTCCAAGAATGTTGAATGAAATCTTTCGATATAACTGTTTGAATTTGGATTTTTTGGTGTAGTAAAATGCGTATTTATTTTATGGAGCTTGCAGAAGTCTAGAAAATTTTCATTATAAAATTCTGATCCTCCATCACAAACAATAGTGTGTGGTACACCATAGTGTGAAATAAAAATTAAAATAGCATCAAGTACATTTATAGCATTAGCTCCCATCATTGGATAAGCTTGAGCAAATTTAGAACATGTATCTATAACAGTAAGGAATTTTTCATTAGATATAGATAGGGTGTCGATATGGATTCTTTCAAAAGGTCTCGAACCTATTGGGATTGGTTGATATTTAAATTCATTTGGTTGCCTTTCATATTTGGATCTTTGACAGATATTGCAATTATTAATATAATTTGATATATCTTTATCCATATTGGGCCAATAATAGTTTCTTTTTATAGAATCAATTGTTGTAGTGATACCTCTATGACCTGTTTTATATACATGATGATAATTCATTTTGTCTTTTTTTTTTTGATTTAAAAAAATTTTGAATTTATTCTAATTATTTTATCTTGAATTGTTTTCAAAAAATATACTTCATGTTGTTTATTCGGAAAATGTAAATAATATATAGTATTATTATGAAGATTTGCTATGAATGTTTCTAAATCTTCATCTATATGTTTTTTTCTGAGATTTATGTAATATCTATAGTTTTCAAAAATTTTCTCTCTGATACATAATGGTACCGGAGATGATTCTGTTATTTTTATTATCATCTGATGTTTATAATTATTCAATGGTTTATCAATATATGGAAATGTAAGTATAGGCATTTCATCTGCTGAATGAACTGTAGTAACATAGTTCTCAGTATCATCCATAAATTTTTGGATTGTTTCATCTATGTCTCCTGTTTCATTTATAACGGAAATATTGTCTGCTGGGTTTCTAGATAGAGCATCTGCCAGAACATTTTCTTTTCCTTTGATATAATCAATTTCATAATCATATTCTGATAACATTAATTTCCATCGGACCAGTTTTGAATTAGGTTCTTTAAGGCTTTCTAACCATTTCAATGGTTTATGATCTGATCTTATTTTAAAATGACGTCCAAACAAATATGGTCTGAAATATTTAACTGCTCATATAATTGCAAAAAGTTCTTTTTCAATTACTGAATAATTAATTTCATTGGGGTTGAGAGTGCGACTAGCATAACTTATAGGTTTGCCATCTTGACAAAGAACTGCTCCTATAGCAAATTTACTCGCATCAGCTGTTAAAGTAAATGTTTTTGAAAAATCAGGATGAATCAAAATTGGTTCATTGCATAAAATATTTTTAGAGGTTTCAAAAGCTTCAATAAATTCTCTAGTATGTTCTACTTTTTTACCTTTTTTGAGACAGATTGTAAGGGGCTTTGTGATTTTAGCAAGATTATTAATAAATTTTCTATAAAAACCAATCATTCCTAAAAAACTCTTAATTTCTTTATGTGTTTTTGGAATTGGAAAATTCATTATTGCATCTATTTTTCTTGGGTTTGGTTTGATTCCTGTATTTGTAATAACATGTCCTAAAAATTCAGCTTCTCTTTTCAAAAATTCACTCTTATCTAATTGTACTTTTAGGTTAAATTCGTGGAATTTTCTAAATACTTCTCTGAGATTAATTAAATGTTCATCTAAAGTTGAAGAAAAAAAACCAAATTTTTTTTTTTTCATTTATCATTCTTTGAAATGTAGACGGTGCGTTCTTAAGCCCAAAAGGCATTCTCAAGAATTCAAAATGTCCTGCATCTGTTGAGAAAGCAGTTTTATCAACACTGTCTTCATGCATTCTTATTTGATGAAACCCGCTGGCAAGATCCAAAGTTGTAAAAGATTGTGCTCTTCCAAGTTTATCCAGTAAGTCATCTATATTGGGAATTGGAAATCTATCTTGGATGGTCTTGTTATTGAGTTTCCTATAGTCTATTACGATACGCCATTTTTTTACTCCACTGGCATCAGGTTTTTTGGATACGATCCATATTGGACTTGACCAAGGGCTTGTACTATTTTTTATTATTCCATCTTCTAACATCTTTGTTATTTGATTTTGAACTTCTTCTTTATGTATTTCTGGAAATCTATAAGACTTGGTATATATTGGTTCTTCATCAGTAGTTTTGATTTCATGAGTGGTTTGAGTGGTTGCTGATAGAGGTTGATTTGGATACTGAAATACGGTGTGGTATTGTTGACATAGTTTCAACAATTTATTTTTCTCTTCTTCATTGAGATGGTCTATTCTCAATAAATTTCCGATTTCTTCTTGGTCTGGATAAGGTTGAAAATTATTTATTTCCACTTGATAAATTTCAAAATCAGTAATTGGGAAGACTTCCAAAGGGTATCTGAGATTTGTATAAGTATCTTCGATGCTCACATTATGAATTTCGACGATAGCTTGTCCATTTTCTACTGTTGCGATACTTTCGGGTATAAATCAGTGTGAATTTATTTCTTTGTAAGGAATATAATAATTTCCATCTATTGTTGCATTTGTTGGAAGTTTTGTCCTAAATATTTCATTTTCATTCAAAGTGATATTATAATTATAATATTCAGAAGGGGAACATTGTTGTACTGGTATAATATTATCCTTCCTAACTAAATATCCTTCTTGAAGATTCCAATTGAATCCCATATTTTTGAGGTCTCTGAAGCTTAATGAGTCCGTCAAAGAAAGGATGAAAGTCAAATAGAGTGAAAATAATTTTTTCATTTACTTGGAATTCAGCAAAGGCTGGAATATGTGCTTCATATTTTGCTGTTTGTTGTCCGCATGAGGTTTTGATAATATTTGGCTTTGTAATTATATGTTCCGGAAAATAATTTCTCGCTATAATTGGATTTATAAGAGAAATATGACTACCTGAATCAATAAGTAAGTGTAGTGGTTTATAAAATCCTGATATTGTAATGAAGGGTAGTTTTCTTTGGTCCATATGATTAACTTCTAAGTAGTTTCCGTTCCCGAGGCTGGTAAAGTAAAATTTTCATCTTGGTTTTCGTAACATGGTTGAAGATATTCATCTTGAATTTGTTCTTCGTTTCTTTGTTCATTTTCTATTGGTCCTTGTTGAATATCCACTGGAATTTTCCAGTTTTCTTCATTTGTGGTTCCTTCCATCATGTATAATTGTTCAATTAGATGAATGTGGTTCTGTCACATGGTGTAGTTCTTCTGAATGAAATGTCGGTCTAGACTGTGGTATGAATATATTTTTTTGAGGAGGTATTTGCCTTGTAATTGTAGACATTGGTGTTGGTTTGGACGCTGCAGGTTGATTTGTCGGTTTCCAAA
Organism: Gonioctena quinquepunctata; assembly: GCA_018342105.1. Taxonomy (NCBI): domain Eukaryota; kingdom Metazoa; phylum Arthropoda; class Insecta; order Coleoptera; family Chrysomelidae; genus Gonioctena; species Gonioctena quinquepunctata. The sequence goes on from JAFIRS010000531.1 coordinate 296,581, forward strand.
CATTCGTGTTGGATGGTTTCCCAAAAACTTGTTGATTTGAGAAAAACTTCTGTGGTACATGTCTAGGTGTCACTTGAATGGGTTGACTAGGAAAATTTTTCGATTGCTGGTTGAAGAATGGTTGTGGATTTTGGTTCCGAAAATATTGTGGTGTTTGCAAATTATTTGGTTTGCTGAAAAATTGTTGAGGATTCGGATTCCTGTAGTACATGTTGGTTGGTTGTGAATAACTTGGTGTTGGTACCATAGGTGCTTTGAAATTTGGTGTTGGTAACTGCTGTGGAATATTTCTTTTTCCATCATTGACCAATGCTGCGAAATTTTCTTCTTCTATAACATTCTTCATAGCTTCTTCCAAACATTTTGGGTCTTTGAGGCGAACACTTGTTTGTATTATTGGTGGGAGATATTTTAAAAATGTTACCAAAATAAGTTTTTCAATGTTATTAATTTGTGCAAGTTTTTCTCCACGTGTCATTGTAGAATCATTATTTATTGAGGAAAAAATCAAACTTCTAGTATATTGACAACGAACGCCAAAATTATAAGAATTTCCTTTTGGTTGAGGTCTCAAACTATGTAGCTCTTGGAGAAGATAGGTGAAAGATCTTTGATCAGAAAATGATATTTTCAAATGGTCTTTTATTTGTCCCCATGTATTTAATTCTGTACGACTAGATATCAAAGTGAGTGCTTTACCTTTCAATTTACACAAAATTGCTCTGAAAATTAGTTTTTGTATGAACTGAGGTTCATTATTGTATTGTTCAAAAATTTCATCACAAACGGCAATAAAATTATTGAGTTCACATGGATCTCCATTAAAATGTGGAATAATATCTAAGAAAAGTCTCAACTGTTGATAATTTGTCTCAGGCATTGTTGCTGTGGTTGAAATATTATCTAAATTCAAACTTAAAGAAGATAAATTTTGAGTTAAACCTTCCAAATCAGTTTCAGATTCTTCTGATGAAATATTGAGCGATCTAAATTGTTGCCTAGTTTCACTATTTATTTTTGCTAAATTTTTCAAATCACGAAACATAAAATAAAATATGAGAGAATAATTTGAGGAACAAAGGAAAGAAAAAAGTAGGAAAGAATAAAGGAAAATGAATGAGAGACTCACCCTGTACGTCTTGTGTTGTTGGATAGTTTTCTGTTAAACCAGTCCAGGAATAAAAGGTCCTCCAGGAAGGTTGTTTCTTGTTTCTCAGCGTAGAGTGGTTGTTTCTCAGTGTAGTTTGCTTGTTTCTGTTTTCTTTTTTCTTTGTGTTGAACCAGTCCAAGGGATAAACAGTCCTCCAGAAAGGTTGTTAGCCGGTTCTTGAATATTCAGTCCAAGAATTGGTGGCCCCGTGAGTCGACAAGGAATATACAGCCCACTTCTCGAAACACTTTGTCTTTTTGTGATAGTCCCGTTTTCCACCTTTTTGTACGGCGACTATCCTACCGTGACTGCGCCAATTACGTTGAGCCTCTAGCAGTGGTGGTTCGTAGAAGCCCCTGCGTGGTTTTGAGCCAGTTTTGTACTCTATTTCACCCAAACTTTCACACAAATAAAGATTAATCGAATCTCACTAGGTGTTTTTATTTAAATGAATAGCTGGTAACAACTGAACTGAATGGTAAACATTCTCAGAGCTTTTATAAACATTTCAAACAATAAGCTTTAAGAAAATAAGATATAAAAGATAATTCTCGAAATAAAATCACTATAAGCATGAATAATAGATAAAGTACGATATTAATGCCTACTATAAAAGATAATATTCGAATGAAGAGATAAGTCTCGAATAAAGTTCATAATCAGCTATTCCCGGTTCTTATCTTCATAGTCCAGGGGCGGCCTGGTATAAAACGTAACTGCCGGTTCGCATCGTTCTCGTACTTTTATCGGATTCTGGCGCGGCTTCGACCGAAGCGTGATGCGTTGTTTTAATCGAGAAACGAATGCGGGGGTTTGATTAGATTTATTCCACGTATTCTAAACCAACATGAATGATGAGTTTCGGATAATTATTAACGGAGATAACTCTTTATTAAATTTCAGTGCTGGTGGTGTTCTGTAAAACGGAAAATAAGTAACTTCGTTACACTACACTAGGTTGACCTTATCGACTATCAAGTAGAATACGAAATACTTTTGATATTTTCTTCTTGAAAACAAGTGGCTTAGATAAAGATCTGAATATAAATAACAACATGAATGAACTAAACGGCAAATATTAGATTCGGAAATGAATTAATAGAAGGAGTCCAAATAAAGAAAGGGGTATGACGAGGGTGCACTCTATCGCCTGTACTCTTCAAGGTATATCATGAACATATTCTCAAGGTAGTACTGGAAGATGCTGAAGCGGAGATACTGGATAAACGGAGAACGTCTGGAACTCAGAAGATGAACATCCTATTTATATCATAAAGGAAATTAAAATTGACTCATTATGTGTTTTATTCGTCAAACAAAATTATCCAATTTGATTTTACCATTCACATCTTGTACATAGTTATACGAGCTGAGTATTCATATAAAAAATACCTTTATTCCATCAGCAACCCACATTATGAAACAGAGTATAAAAATAGTATAAAATAGATGATGATAGTAGTTGCAACCAATAGCTGCTTTTCATTTCGAACTGTGGAATCTGAAATATATTCTATCAAACTAATTAAAACCCTTGAGTTTTCGATTTCAATAATGTATATGTGAAGCGTTCATGTTTTTTAATATTTTTCAAATTGACGGGGTGGATACATGATGGGAATCCATATTGAAGTAAACAGAAGACCCTCACTTCACTAAGAGATTTTCATTAAATTGGATTCACAAAACCACGATACGTGTTACGTACAATAGCTTCTTCCACCTGAAGAAACATATGAAAAATAGTTTTTACATTTATAATCTTAGATATGAATATAAGATTACATGGAAAATAGTTGTAAAACAGAAAATTCATTTCGAATAATAACAAGAACTGGATAAACTCTAAGACTTTTGAATCATTGATTCGATATGTTTCAAATAAGCACAAAATGTAGTTTATATTTATGATGAGTAGTTATTTTTTGGGAAACGTCTCATAACTCACTAGCAATGCAAACATGTTTGCTTTAATGCTAGTAATATGATTGATAAAAAAAGAATGATTCAACATCAGATAACTGTTTCGTAATAAGAATTCAATTCTTCGAATAACATAAAAAAATTCCAAAACGCATTATGATTCCATTATAATGCATCCACCTCTCCCATTGTGATTTCACTTTCCACACTTTTTGATGAATTTCAATCAATAATTCACTTATTGTCAACAATGTCAGACAACAATGTCAGTCAATGTTGAAAAAGTATTTCAAAGCATAAATGACCCCAAAATACACGTGTTTACTTCTGAAATCAGTAGAAAGAGGGGAGAAATGGTGAAACATCTATAGTCTGACCTTGAATTATTCTACCAGGCAGAGGCTACCTGAAGCTTGTTTCTACTGAACGTGTTTGTAACTGGAATTGTACGTAATATATTTTTTTTTGAATTGCATATATGCTTATATGTTTTCCTATTATATTTTTGTATATGGATCATTCAATAATTAACATTTATCAACGGAAATTTTGAAACTTCATCGAGAAAATACTATTTATATTAAATTCTCGAATATACGGTGAATATATTTTATTTGTTTAAACAATAATAATTCCCCAGGTAAAATGTTTCTGTTTCTAACTAAGTGAATATAAAAAAGATTTGAAAAAATATAGGGTGCGTCGTGTCATTGCCAGCCATAATAATAGGAATCCTTCCACCGATTTACCCGTGTGAACAAGTTATGGCATGATTCCAATTTCACCGGGCATTTCCACCTACCAACATATAGGTTAATTATCATTCGTCATCAGATACTCTGAAATTTTTCGTTGAAGGAGCACATATCACCACTGGATTTCCTAGTCCAGTACGGCCGATATGTCTAGATAATACGTGGTCTTTGCCATTTTTTTAGGTTCTAAGTATGCATTTTTCAAAAATAATATAAGAGAAAATATTTGTACATATAAATATTCTTTACAGAAAAGGAAATATGATGCCATTTTCAACAAAAAATAGTATTTTCAAATGAAAAAAATCGAAACAAAAAGGAAAATGATTCTATATGGAAGACTTCGAGGAATGACACGCTACTGATATGCTCAACTATATTAAAAAATATTATAAAAGCTTGGGTTTTACGCAGTATTGCTTTGTTTGTGCAAATATATTCTATAATTTATCACTAACGATTCTGTTTAATCTACACGAAATCGATCGTCAATGACCCCTATTAATCTTCAATTTCTTTTTTAATGCATGATTGTGATACATGCAGCCAAACATACACCGAAATCGACCATTAATAACCTGTAAATGGTCGATTTCTCCATTAATGCAACATTATAGTATAGGCAACTAAACATACACGAATTCGAATATTATTCAAATTACAAATCATATTACCTTTGCACTGTCAAATTTATGTTTTTTCAAATCCAAATATTGTAAGTTTCCTCCTAGTTGAAGGAAATGGATATCTAAAATTTCACGTTGACCCCAGGAACGAGGTCGACGGACAAAATTTGTAATCAACTCGTATATTGAAATGACAAATAATGATCTCGAACATTACCGCGCTCGCTTGATCATTAATCGCCACACTAGTTGATCAAATAACTATTACACTGCGGATAGCTTTTTATTCAAATTCGTCTCCATTACGGCTAGGCTGTTGGGAGCTGGGGCTGATCAACACGGTTCCCGCAGTTAGGTGAAGGAATAATCTCGCGTACTTATAAGGTACCCGTATTGAAACGATATATTTATCCAGAAACGCACTTACAATTATCTAGATTGGCTGCTATTTTCGCCATGAATAAGTGGAAAATTACTAACTATACTCAATTTGGAAATAAGGAAACTGTAAATTCCACGAAATTTTTAGGGATCGAAATAACCTTTTGTCTTGTCAATAAGTGAAGGTTACGATCAATAAAAATTTCTTTAGAAATAAATTTTCAAGTGAAAATACACTCAATAATATTCAATAAATATTTTCAATTTGATAACAAATATAAGTATGAAGAAATAAGCTAAATTCACTACAATAAAATATTTGGAATTCACTTTTTCCGAAGGAAATATATACTCAAGAATATATGAAAATTTATTAGATTCACTTATCTCAAATTCATCTTCACTGTCACTTTAATCAAAAGTTTCTGAAAAATTTTTTTTCGCGAGCTATATTTTTCGAAATTATGGAATAACAAAAAAAGGAAGTTCAAGATACATTATTATTTTCCTGAAAACCAAAATACTTGCAGGCTCAGGTCACATCAAAACATTACTGTTGCAGAAAGCCGATCTGATAAAAGAATACATCAATTTGGGAAACAATGCCTTGGATTCCGTGCCTGATCAATAAAATGCGGATTCACGGCTCCGGCCGTGAAGCACAAGGGTTCTGAAACATTTTGTGAACGTTTCGACCAGAAACAAACTACCATCTATAGGCAACATTAAATACAATAAAAATCGCATACTGTTTTTTTTTATATTTTTTTTATATCCTCGGATATACTCATTTTTCATGAAAATAAAGTGCACTTGAACAGTTGATTGCAAAAATCGCAAAAACAACAGTGAGTGACGTATATTATAGACATATTGGCTGGCCTGCACCAGACAACCCAGAGGTAACATTTTTATCTATATTCATTATTCATGCTAACTCGCTCAATAAAAATTTTGGGGTAAACGATAACGCAGAGTATCCTACGGTGACCGCTTAACCCAATATTATCTTTTGGATTTTTCAGGCTCTCTTGAGCTACGGAATCGTTCTGGGGGTGGGCGCTGGAGTTGTACGAGAAACATCAACTCTGGTCCTTGGTCACTACTTCAAGAGACGGAGAGAGTTTGTGGAGATGGTAGCACAGTCGGGAACAGGTGTTGGAATAGCCCTTTTCTCTGTATTATACAAAGAGGCTATAGGGTAAGTTGGACATTTTTCACTATATTCATCAAGTATGTTTTCTCATTTCATGCTGATATTCACCTCCAATAACTTTGAGAAAAATTAGATTATGAGAAATCACCAGAACACTTTGATTTATGTTCGGAGAAATAGGTGGAATAGGTATATCACTGAAAGAGTGATTGAATGATGTTAGGTGTGTTCTCGAAATATTATGATTCAAATAGAGAACATTTGAAGGGTACTGTTCTGGGAAAATAAATATACTGATTATTCACAATTTACTGACAACGTAGATGAGGACTGTCCTGACTTCAATAACGTCAAGTATGTCTGTAACTTACCCGTTTAGAACAATTAACACCCATCACTGAAGCAAATATGTTCTATGAATTCGTTGTTCCTCTCTTTTATGTTTGTCATATGTTTGCCAACTGAGGAACATGCACTATTTTATATTTTTTTTGCATCAGTTCGCTCCTCAAAAGTTACATTTAGTGAAAATATTTGCTCTAATCGATTTTTTTTTTTGGAAATTTCCAGGTTTGAAGTTTCTCCTCAATTCTAACTTGCTCTGACCTCCACTCGAATAACTTCTCTGAAACACTAGCGCCAATTGTTTCAGGATTATTGATTTCTTACAACCCAAATAATCTCTCACTCAATCCTACTAATAATAGGTTGTTTTAGTAATAATTAAAAATAAAATAAAAAATCACCAATAATAATATTACAGGTCGACCTTTCTAGCTTGGCCTCTGAGATGCGTCGAAGAAAGAGTGAAAGAGTCACTGTACAACAGAGACAGAGAACGGAAAGCTCCTTGAATGTAGAGTCTGTATAACAATTATTCGTAATGAATTTTTGGTCAAGGGATTATGTTTTACATAGTAATTACGGGTTTGAAGGAGGCTCATTCTTAAATTCCAAAATGAAGTTTTATAAATGGTCAATAAAACACAATTTGTTTGATTCCACTATATTTCTTAAATTTATTCGACATGTTTCGCTAGATGATAGCTTTATCAATTAAAAATATAGACACTTGCTCTGGAATAGATTTAACGTTGGGGATTCATTGCGATCTAATTTACTATTTAACAAATTGTCTGAATTTTTATGTTCATTGATTTCAAGAGACTCCGTTTTTTCGTGTAAATGATTTTCAAGTAAACTGTATTATTGCCAAAATAGGCAAACTTTTTATTACATAAAATGTGTCTCACTTCTCATGGGAACACCCCCGTATCTTCCGTAATTATGAGAGTAGAATTCTGTAAGTGACATGATTGTTAGATGAACTGGGGGTGAGTCTGAATTCTCTCATTAGGTTGACCTGTGTAACATACACTGCGCGCCAGAAGCGATGGTTATACCAATTTTTTCGAAAAATAATATTAGAGTGCAAGTTAGGCTCAAAATTCATACTGATTCGTGATCAGGACATCAACTTTAGTACCAATCCATATTTCCGCTGAAACATTTTCAGTTCTGAAAAATCCGAATTTGTCTCAATTCCCATGGAAACGCCCCCGTATCTTCCGTAATTATTCTAGTAGAATTCTGTAATTTGCACAATCATTATATATACCAAGAAAGTCTGAAGATAAGAGGGCGTTATCTTCCGTAATTATTTAGTAAATTATGTAATTTACACAATCGTTATATATATATATATATATATATATATATATATACAGAGAATTAGTCCGAATCTCTTCTGAGGTTAATCTGAGTGACATACACTGCGCGCCAGGGGCGATGGATATATTGATTTCTGCGAAAAATAATATAAGGATTCGTAATCAGGACATCAACTTTGGTACCAATCCATATTTTCGCTGAAAATTTCTCAGTTCTGAAAAATCCGAATTTGTCTCACTTTCTATGGAAACGCCCCCATATCTCCCGTAATTATTGTAGTAGAATCATGTAATTCACACAATCGTTAGATTCAGCGAGGATAAGTTCAAATATTTTCTGAGGTTAATCTGAGTGACATACATTGCGCGCCAAGGGCGATGGATATATTGATTTCTGCGAAAAATAATATAAGGGGGCAAGATATGCTCAAAATTCTTACGGATTCGTCATCAGGACATCAACTCCAGTACCAATCCAAATTTTTGCTGGAAACTTTTCAGTTCTGAAAAATTCGAGTTTGTCTCAATTCCCATGGAAACGCCCCCGTATCTTCAATAATTATTGTAGTAGAATTATGTAATTCACACGATTATTAGATATAGCAAGGATGAGTCTAAATCTCAGTAGGAGATTTAAGACGGTCCTGGGTCTCCCCCCACCACTATGACGTCACGTGTGACCTTGAATGCTTGCAGGTGTGCAATGTGTTGTGTGTTTGACCTTGAGATTTGACTTTGGGATTTGTCATTGAGTTTTGACATTAGGTTTGGTCGACTTTGAGATTCGACTACAGTTTGACCTTGAGTTGACTTTGAGATTCATAACATTGTTTGACTTTGAGATTTGACCTTGAGTTTGATGTTGGATCGTTTCGGCAACCTCAAGATTTGATCTTGATTTTGTTTGACCTGACTGAAGCTGTGTGTAGGCATACATATTCTGTGTAGTCATGACTTCATGAATCCTGCATCTCACGAGGAGGGCGTTCAACCTGTGAGAGAGCTAAGAGGAACTAGAGTATGATGAGTGCGCTGAATGTCAAGAGAATCTCCTCGAAATCCATACAGATTGCGATCGCATCGGACTTGTTGTAGGGTGGGGATATTTCATTGAAATATTCCAGGAAGAGTATTTCGAATCAGTGTCTCCTCCAGTGAGCTATTGGAAACAAGTTGTTGAAATGTATTCGTGTGATTGTGGTAAAGATTTCACTCGTAGTGATGATCTACGTCGGCATCAACGGGAAACTTGCCAGGGAAGTCCTCCAGTGAAACGAGTTAAATTTAACAATGGCGATGACTCACCACCTGAACCACTCTATACATTGTTCTATTGTGAGAATTAACTTGACCATATGGGATTATCACATTACAACAATTACATGTATAGAGTGGTGCAGGTGGTGAGTCATCGCCATTGTTCAATTTGACTCGTTTCACTGAAGGACCTCCCTGGCAAATTTCATGTTGATGCCGACGTAGATTATCATTACGAGTGAAATCTTTACCACAATCACACGAATACATTTCAACAACTTGTTTTCAATAGTTCACTGGAGGAGACACTGATTCGAAATACTCTTCTCCTGGAATATTTCAATGAAAAATCCCCACCCTACAACAAGTCCGATGCGATGCACAATCTGTATGGATTTTGAGGGGATGCTCTTGACATTCAGCGCACTCATCAGTACTCCTAGTTCACTCTTAGCTCTCTCACGGGACAAACGCCCTCCTCGCTTGGAGAGTCCAGGGATTCATGAAGGTCATGACTACACAGAATATGTATGCCTGCACCACAGCTTTAGTCAAGGTCAAACAGAAATCAAGATCAAATCTTTAGGTTGCCGAAACAATCCCAACATCAAAACTCAAGGACAAATCTCAAACTCAAAACTTAATGTTATGAATCTCAAGGTCAAACTCAAGGTCAAAACTGTAGTCGAATCTCAAAGTCGACCAAACCTAATGTCAAAACTCAATGACAAATCCCAAAGTCAAATCTCAAGGTCAAACACACACCACATTGCACACCTGCAAGCATTCAAGGTCACACGTGACGTCATAGTGGTGGGGGGACACCCAGAACCGGCTTAAATCTCCTACTAATCTTTTCTGAGGTTATTCTGAGTGACATACACTGCGCCCCATTGGCGATGGATATATTGATTTCTACGAAAAATAACATAAGGGAGCAAGACATCCTCAAAATTCTTACGGATTAGACATCAACTTTAGTACCAATACATATTTTCGCTAAAAACTTTCAGTTCTAAAAAAATCCGAATTTGTCTCAGTTTCCATGGAAACGCCCCCGTATCTTCCCTAATTATTGTAGTATAATTCTGGAATTCCCACGATCATTAGGCATACCGGAGATGATGCTGGGGTTCACCTGGGTGATTTATAATGCGCGCCAGGGGCGATTAAAACGTTGACTTTTGCGAAAAAATAATTTTAGGAGGCGGGATAAGCGGGATTTTACTGATTCGTGATTAGGAAATCAAATTTATAACGGATTTGTATCTTTGCTGAAGAATATTTCAAATCAGAAAAACTCCAATTTTCTCACTTCTCATGGAAACACTTCCGTATCTATCGTAATTAGTGGAGTAGAGTTCTGAAATTCCCACGATGGGTAGATATAGAGGGGATGAGTCTTGATGATATCTGGAGTAAAATTTGTTGAGCTTGTACAAAAATATGGATTTTCTTAAGGAAGTATTGAACATTATTCCCAAAAACATAAAATATCGAAAAAAGGGTTCAAAATTTAAAAACAAGTCTGACTATGTTATTGAAGAAAAAAAACATTTCTTGTTCGGTTCATTAATATTTATTAAAAATCAACGGCTAGAGAAACCGAATGTAGAAATATTTCTCAATAATACTGTATTATAATTGATAATTATGACTTGATATCACGATCTACAGTTATAAACTCTGCAAAAATCGTTATATCCATCGCCCCTGGCGCTTCGGTATTCTAACGATCCTGAGAATTACAGAATTCTACTGAAATAATTGGGGAAGTTACGGGGGCGTTTCCATTCGAGGTGAGACAAATTCGGATTTTTCAGAACTGAAAATTTTTCATAGAAATTATGGATTGGTACTGAAGTTGATGTCCTGATCACGAATCCGTAAGAATTTTGAGCATATCTTGCCCCTTATTTTATTTTTCTCAGAAATCAATATATTCATCGCCCCTGGCGCACAGTGTATGTCACTCAGATTAACCTCAGAAGAGATTCAGACTTTCTCGGTATATATAATGATTGTGCAAAATTCAGAATTTCCATGGGAAGTGAGAGAAATTCGTATTTTCGGAACTGAAAATTTTTCAGTTGAAATATGGATTGGTACTGAAGTTGGTGTCCTGATAACGAATCCGGAAGAAATTTGAGCCTATCTTGCCATCTTATATTATTTTTCGCAAAAATCGGTATATCCATCGCTTCTGGCGCGCAGTGTATGTCACTCAGGTCAAACTAATGACAAAATTCAGACTCACATCAAGTATGTCTACAGATCGCGAGAATTACAGAATTCCACTCCAATAATTACGGAAGATACGGGGGTGTTTCCATGAAAAGTGAGACACACTGTATGTATGCATCTGAAAAGCATATATTGAATCAGCATTTGCATTAATATACATCAAACAAATGAATAATAATGAATACCCAATAACTAACCTAACTAAAAATTATAATTCCAAATAATATTTACAAACTCATTTACACATAAAGTTTACAAATTAACGTAGTTTTATTACTTTCAATAGTTAAGTTTTGAGCCCCATCATCTTCATTTAACTCCTCTATTTCAGACAAATCGCTCTCTTGTACTTCTGACCCATCAGTTTCATCACTTTCTGAATCATTGTTGGTTCCTTTGACATATATTCTTTCTCAAAACGTTCGGCTCGCTAACACCGACAGACAGACAGACATTTATTTCCCAGAAGATACATACACGTTAAATGTACATTAATATAGAGTAAAGCATAAATTCATTATGCTAGAGGCGTAGAGAAGGTGACTAGTTTGTATGTGTTTGTATGTGAGTGTACTGATATAATGACCTGCAACATTAGATGATAGTTTTCATCAGTACAACATAGGTATTGTTATATAAGCCAAGAGGTCTGTACCGAATATTAAATTCGTAGAACTCATCAAAGTTATAGAAAACATGACTATGCTATACATTTTTTAGTTCTATTTTGAATTTTCGCTCGGTTAACAATTTCAGTGCTTGAGGAAGATGATTGTAAACCTTGATTCCCATCTACAAGGGTCCTTTACGAGTTTTATTATATTTGTTATTTGGTAAGATTACTGGCTGATTCCGGGTAGGGTATGAATGTATATCGGCCGGGCGTAAGAGAGAAGCGCGTTTTTTGTGGATGATGTTGTGAGTTGAATTCAATAAAATATATACTCGTAACACAAATATCTATTTCTCAATCAGTACAATAATAATGATGTCAAATCTGACTTTTCTACCATGACCCCTTCTCCCAGGTAACTCATATACAGAATGATATCACTACATCTTTCCCTTTTCAAATGAACAAAATAAAAGATTGAAATAAGTTTAAGTATATAAAACATCGGAACTGAAACTATAGTATATAATCCAGAAGGTGGCAAGGGAACTGAAACTATATATAATCCCGAAGGTAGCAAGGTTTTCTTATAGTACGACCAAAATTAGTTTTATATATACTGTCTCCCTCTTCAGCATTTGGTGTCTCACCTATTTCATTTTCTGAAATATCATTATTTACATTTACAGTCATTTCTTCATTCTCATTATTTTGATTTCCATTATCATTACAATTCAATGACCAATCACACTCTATATCAGATGTGACACTGGAAAATTCGAGGAAATTTTCTTCAAAAATCTCCTATTTCTTAAGTAAATTCTACCATTTTTATTCAATTTAACAACGAACGATCGAGGCCTATTTCGATCAACTCTTATAACTGTTGCTGGTTCCCAAACTCTACCAAATTGAACCATTATATGGTCTCCAGTTTTAAATCAGGTAAGTTTCTTACATTTCTATCATAATATGATTTTTGTCTATATTTATTGTTCACAAAAATTTTATTTATATTTCTATGATAATTCCTTGGTTTCAAAACATTTTCTCTAACAGGTACATGACCCTTGAGAGTGCGACCAAATAAAAGTTGTGCCGGAGATGGAGTATCACGACTGATTGGTGTATTTCTGTATTCTAGAAGTGTTAAATGTAAATCTTTACCGTCGAATAAAGCTTTCTTAAACATTTTCTTTATAGTTTGTACATGTCTCTCAATAGAACCATTTGATTGCGAATATGTAGGCGAATTAGTTTTATGAACAACTTCCCACTCTTTAAGAAACTGCTGAAATTCAGAATTTGCGAATTGAGGAGCATTATCACTATAAAAAATATCTGGTTTACCATGAATGGCAAAAATAGATTTCAAGGCATCAATTTCTCTTTTACTGGTTGTATCATTATCTAAACATTTAATTTCTGGGAATTTCGAGTAAGTATCTACCAATAATAAAAATTGTTTTCCATCGAGATAAAAAAATCAGCAGCCACAGTATGCCACGGACGGGTGGGAATATCTCTACTTAACAAAGGTTCTCTCTGATTGCTATTTTGGAATCTCTGACAAGAAGAACAATTTCCTACTGTGTCAGATATTTCTTTCTGCATAAATGGCCAATAAACCATATCTGAGCTCGTAATAACGTTTTCTCAGTGCCCATATGATTGTAATGTAACCTAGCTTTGATATCTTCCCTCATAGTTTTCGGAATAACCATCTGATTACCCTTGAAAATTACCCTTTTTGTTCAACTAGTTCATCCCTCACACTCCAAAAGGCATTGCCAATTGAGTCACCTGATTTTTATCGTGAGGCCACCCATTTTTATATAATTCATAACTTCTATTAGTTCAATGTCTCTTTGAGTTTCTATTTTCAATACATCAAATTTTTTGAGGACTAACACTATTGAATTCAATAATACCAACCTGAGCTTCTAAATCATTTTCTATGATATCAAAATTTTGTCATCATAATAAGCACGCGACAAAGTATCTGCAAAATACAATAATGCACCAGGTTTATATCTAACTTTCAAATCATAATTTTGTAGAGTAATTCTGAGTCTTTGTAAACGCATAGGACATTTATTCAGTGGTTTTGAAATATAGCTTCGAGTGGCTTGTGATCTGTTTCCACTAAAACGACTTACCATAAAGAAATTGGTGAAATCTTTGACATCCAAAAACAATTCCCAACATTTCCTTTTCAATCTGTGCATAGTTTTGCTGTGTATCTGTCAAACTTTTTGAAGCATATGCAACAGGCATTCCACTTTGGAGTATTACTGCCCCTAGCCCATCTTTTGAACTGTCAACTGACAGAACTATCGGTTTATTCTCATCATAATATTGTAGAATAGGTCTTGTCATCAATAGGATTTTCAAATTCTCAAAATTTTTTTTGATGAATGTCATTCCACTCCCATACAACATCTTTTTTTAACAATACCCTCAAGTTTGATGTGAGTTTGGACAAATTTGGAATAAACTTGGCAACATATGTAACCATTCCTAAAAACCTGCTCAACTCTTTAGTGTTCTTTGGAATATCTATCTGTTTTATGGCTTCAATTTTATCACCATCTATTTTTATACCTTCATCTGTCAAAATGTGTCCCACATACTTAACTTCGTTCACTCTGAACCTACATTTATTTTTATTAAATTTGACACCCATGTTCATTGCTTTAAAAAAAACTTTTTCCAGAATCTCATCATGTTCCTTCAAGGTTTTGGCGAAAATTATAATATCGTCAATATATACTTTAACTCCCTTGATGCCTCCAAAAATTTCTGTGAATGTTCTGTGAAAATTTCCGGAGCATTACATACACCATATGGCAAACGTAAAACATGAACCTACCGAAAGGTGTTGCAAATGTTGTTAGCTCAGAAGCTTTCTCTGTTAACACAATTTGCCAAAACCCTTTGTTGGCATCAAGGGTTGAAAAACTTTTGCACCACACATCTCTCGTGTGATTTCATCAAAGTTGGAATTTCATAATGTTCTCTCAACAATGCATCATTTAAATTTTGTGGGTCCAGACAAATACGAATACTATTATCTGGTTTTTTGACAATTACTATTGGATTCACAAATTCAGTGGGTTTCTTTACTGTTGTAATTATATTATCTGATATCATTCTATCTAATTCGGCTTTGAGTTTATCCATGAGATGAAATGGTACTCTACGGCACGGTACAACTTTTGGTTGGTAATCACGTTTTAATTGAAAATTCACCGGACTACTCAAAATTTTACCAATGCCTTCAAACAATACTGGATTATCAGTAAATACATTATTATTTTGGATTTGAAATATATTTCTTCGGATAAGATTTAGTTCTTGTAGACTTTGAATTCCCAAAACAGGTGGTGAATTTCCATTGGTCTTCAGAATAATAAAATCAAGAAAATAATTCTTACCATTGAAAACAACTCGCAAGTTATAGGAACCAACAACATCCAATGTCTGACCTCCATAATTCGTAATATTCAGTTTGATTTTTTTCAGTGAACCTATTTTCAAAATTCTCCAAATATTTTCTGGTATAACATTAACATGAGCCCCCGTGTCTAGCTTAAATTTTAAGTACTTGCCACTAGCTGGAATATAAAGTGTTTCATACCAATCATGTTCCGAGTTTTCCATCATAAAAATCTCAATTGATCCTAAAACATAATCATTATAATTATAATGTTCATCTTCAGTAATACCATTTACACCGGAATAAAAATTATCATTACAAAAATGAGCAAAGTGATTAAACCTAAAACATCTCCTACATTGTTTGCCAAAAGCTGGACATTTACGATAACGGTGCTTTAAACCACATTTGCCACAGTTCGACTCATAAGAATCATGTGATCCTCCATCACTTGTTCTGCTATGTTTATTGGATACGTCCTGTATTTCATTAGCTGTCCTGGTTGCTTGCTCCCGTTTATCGTCACGACCGGAACTATTCATATTGAGCTGTCTTCGATATTCTCCTGGTACATAATTTTTCTGTGCTTTTCTTTTTTCTTTTTGTCTTCTAGCATACATGCTATTTTCATTCACATTGGTGAATCTATTTTTTCATGTATTTCACTAACTTCAAGGTTTTCTGTTTTATCTGTCATTACCTTGATATATTGTTCAGTCTGTTCAGCCACACGACAAATTTCAATAGTCTTTGTCAAATCCAAATTTGTTTCACGCAGCAAGCGATCCTTCACTTTCTGATCTCTAATCCCACTAACGATTCTATCTTTTATAAGCCTATCTTTGAATGTACCAAACTCACAATCTCTAGCTATTTTCTTCAATTCTGCCAAAAAGTTTTCAAATGATTCACCATAAAGTTGATTTCTTGAATTAAATTTGTGAGTTTCCACACTAGGATTGGATTTGGGTAGAAAATGAACATCTAATTGTTTAATTATCTTATTGGTTCTTTTTTAAACCTTATTCCTTTCTCCTGAATGTAATAACGCTGCCTGAACCTCTTTCTTTTTCTTAAACTTCCGCCAGTTGGTTCCCAAGTCCCCACACATACCCATTGACGCCGGTTGTTTCAAAAATTCCATTGCTTAAATCTTACTTCCTTTGATTATAACGTAGCTTCTTTTTACGACTGCGCCATGTTGTGAGTTGAATTCAATAAAATATATACTCGTAACACAAATATCTATTTCTCAATCAGTACAATAATAATGATGTCAAATCTGACTTTTCTACCATGACCCCTTCTCCCAGGTAACTCATATACAGAATGATATCACTACAGATGAGAAGTGAAACTTTGTAGATGTATATGTTGATTTCCATTTGTCGGCTGAGAATCCTAAGTCATCACAATATTCAAAGACCTATTCCTTCATTTCAGCCCGAACCAACCCAATGGGAGGCAATCGCAATACGGTCTGACCTTTTGCATTAAAAAATTCATTCGTTCGTTTCATATCTTTTTGTCTTGATTTATGGATTTTTATTAGGCTGTAAAGTTGTGATTTTAACATTTTATTATCAAAAGGCCTAACCTAACCCGTAACCATTCTTGCATTTCCGCTTTCTTTGACAATTATATTGGGGATGTTTCCAGTTGTTTGTTACTCTTTTTGGTTTGGTATCCGAAACCCACTTTTTGCAGTTCTCGAAATTCATGTCTTGATGGTGGTCGCCACTTGTGGCGTTTGATTTTCATATAATATAGGCATTAGGAACAAACTCATTTTTGCCACCTGCGTGCACTATGATAAGCCTTCTGGAGTTTCATCGCTCCATCCCTTTCCGTGAGTGTGTGATGAGTGAATGTACGTCTCGTCCATGTATATTATATAGCGATCTTCTCCCCGCTACTGACGTATTCTTCTAGAAAATTCAAGGGCTATGTCCATTAAATTCCATCCATTTTGTTTTTGACAGTCCCTTCGATATTCCTCTCTTTCATATTTATATTCCTGGACTCGGATGTCACGCAGGTAGCTATAGCTGCCTCCGTGGTGACGTTGGTTGTTGCCCTGGAATGCAGGGTCTGCTGACCGAAACCACAAATTGGCGGCTGGCTTCTGTTTGTTAACTCCGTTGATTTGTCGTTTTCTACAAAGTGTTGTTCATTCTTGCACTTCTCCACCGTACTGATGAGGGCCGAGAGCCCGAAACACGTGTCTGCGGTTAACACTTTTTTCTGAGGGCTGTGTCCATCAAATTCCATCCATTTTGTTTTTAACAGTCCCCTCGATATTGAATGTAACCAAATAAGTGCGAATGTTTTCAGGAGTGATTCCTTGTCGAAAATTAAAGGGGGTCTTTCATGAAAACAAAAGCTCTTAGGCCTTTCCTTGAATAGTAACACGCTCCCAAAAATGAGGAAAAATCTATCACGTTTTGTTTGCACAACTTATGACTTTTCGATTCCATTCACTGAAGATCCGTTCATGCACAATGTATTAAATTTTTTTATTGGGAAACTATTGCTTTTACGGACACAACACAGAAATTAAAAAAGTTTTGCAATAAAAAGTTATTTTCAGTCCATTTTTTAAATTGAGAAATTTTGTTCCGTTAAAAAGTTCTGGTAAAAAAATAGAATAGGGGTTGCATGTCTCGCCCCTTTGAAAGATCACAACAAAATTAAAAAAATATTCATAGGTAGCTTTTTTATTGGTAGAACATGCCCACAAAATGCCATTTCTTCAACTCTTCAGCAATTTAAAAAAAATATATATTTTTTTCTCATTTTTGGAAGCGTGTAACTTTTCAAGGAAAGGCATAAGAGCTTTTGTTTACACGAAAGACACCCTTTAATTTTCGACAAGAAATCACTCCCCGAACACTTTCGCACTTATTTGGTAACACCCTATATATATATTGTTTTTTTTTCTTGGATATAAGGTTCATTTAAACAGCGGAGGTTGTTATTTCATGTTCTTTAATAATGATAACCAAACATTTCAGCCAGGGTTTTGGCCTTTCTCAATGGCTCAGACATTAGCACAATCATCATGTTAAAATACAAATCATAAAAACAATTACATACGAGCACACACAGTTTTGATTACATTACAGGTTATGTTTATTTATTTTAACATAAATATATAGTGGTTAAAAAATATAAATAAATTAATATATATATATATATATATATATATATATATATGTCATAGTCTTACATATATATGTCATATGTCTTACATAGTCATATGTCTTCATAGTCAACATACAGGGCGTAATTAGTTATTTAGATGTAATCAAAAAGTAAAATGTAAAAACATACGCATCGAAATGCTCTTCATTTTCGGTTGATAATATGAAAATATTCTATTAACATTTCAGAAAGTTGGGGTGGCGACTCGGTCTCCAATCTACGACTGGCTTTCTATCATTAGCATTTTTCCTACCAATAGTCTATAGATCAGCAAACCTGTACCACCCGCAGAGAAGGGCCATAACCCATTTGAAAAACCAAAGAAAAAAGATGAAGGAGAAGAAATCTCACACGAAAATACCGAAACCACCTATGTTCGACTTCAGTCCTCTGAAAAGCAGAGGTCTCAGGATTATCATGATTGCCTGTGCCTTCGCCGCCTTAGGAATTTATGCCCCCATTTTCTATTTGGTGAGTATTTATCAGTGGCGTAACAATATCGGACCAGCTCCGCGAGTGTAGTGGTATCTACTGCAATAGGCAAGATCACTAATTTCTAGAAAAAATACCACAATGTCCAGGACGATGAGAAAAGTGGTTAGTTTCTTTTACAATTTTTCATTCACTCATCATTCAAAAATAACTTAATCAGGAGCAGCTATCAAATGAGAGGTCTCAATTTCAGTATAACACATGCTGACACCAGTTCTGTTTCATTCATAGGGTGACACCGAAACACAGATTTTCTCAGAAGTTTCGACAAAAAGTGACCCTGGCTTATGACGTCAAAAGAAGCGCAATAACGCTGTGTTTGAATGCCTCACTGAATTTGAGGGATTTAGAGCAGCCTTTATTCGAATATTACACAATATCCTCTAGGAAAACTATGCATTTATAATATTTTATCGCTATACAGTGCTTTCGTAAAGTACTGAATGAATTAATTTTTAGCCAAACCATCCATTTCTGAGTAATCTCCCGAAACAGGTCGATTTTTAATCTCAATTTGCCACATTTATAAGGAAAAATTAAATGTACAGAGTGATCCACGTTTGGCTAATGACGTCCGCGACAATTTTTTCAAATAGAACACCCTATATATTATTCAATTTTTGGAATCTCCATGGAAAGTTGATTTCAAAAATATATCACACATAGGGTGTGTATACAGTGCACAGTGCTCTCGTAGAGTAGTGGATAAATTCGTAAAAAATTAAAGGAATAATTTTTAGAAAGAACGCTCGAAGCCGTTGAATTTTATTTCCATTTGGGCATTCTTTCAAATTTAATAAATACATACAGGATGATTCTTGAAGGAGAAATGACGTCATCGGTATTTTTTTAATGGCTACTCTATTTTTCATTACGGAATGTGAAAAGGTTATTATGAGTATGGGTGAAATGAAAATGAAATAAGAAAAACCATTTTGAAATATGAAAATACTAAATTTAGTGGCAATGACAGCTTCAAACAACGATTAAATTAAATGTTCAAATTATGCACCGTTTGCTATCTAACTATTTCCATTACTTGACAGTAGCCATAGCGACCAGAATTTTGTTTTTATTGCTGAATAGTTTTTGTGGACTTATTCCTTTAAAGAATAACATATCTTATCGTTTGTCGATACATTATTGAGTAGTAACTTTGTCATTTCATGGAAAATGATTAAATTAAATGAACGAGAAAGAATTGAAATTCTTTGATGATAGGATTTGGAGACAGAATGCGCACCCAAAGGAAAGTTGTTGAATTGTTTAACGCAACTCATCCTGATCGGCAACCTCTTAACCAAAGCATGGTGAGCAAAGTTGAGTCAAAATACCGTGAATTTGGGTATGTCCGTGATCTTCCTAAATCCTTTCGACCCTCACCATCAGAATGTTAATGTTGTGTTGGCAGTGCATGAAAATCATCATACAACACTCAACCAATTGGCTTCTGATTTCAATATGGCAGCGTGTACCGTCCTCAAAATTCTGAGAAAAGCAAAGCACCATCTTTATAAGGTACGCCTCATCCATGAGCTGAATGAAGACGACATTGATCAGCGGAATAGCCTATCGATTTTGAATATCAACAATGACTTGTTTTTAGAGCTGATTTTCGATGATGACATTGATGAGGTCCCATAAAAAAACAGAAGAGTATTTATAAAAAAAAAAATATTTGTTGTTAGGTTTAAGTTTATGAAGTAAATATTTTTTTTATGTGTAATAATTCAATGTTATAGTGATATGCAATGAAAAAAAAACGCTAAATGGGTATTTTGAAACTGACATTACTAATTGGCGGCGGCATCGTAGGAATTAGTCCCCGGCGTAAGTGAGTATAAATTCGGCACTGGCTAAATGTATACATCGCAGGCTGCCTGAGATAGATATTCAATTCCAAAGTGAAGAAAACAACTAACCTTGTTATATCCAAACTGCTGATAAAGTCAGAACTAGTTGACTGCATGCTTTGAGGCAGTCATCATAAGCATCACAGTAACTTGTAGGAAACAAACAACACAAGCAGTGAGAAACATTCACAATTGAATATTGGTTTGAAAAATAATATGACGACCATTGAGTGATTCACACATTCAGAACACGTGAACTGAACACTGTTGCACGATTTACAGAGCTATCTACGATCGAAAGTTTGTTGAATTCTATTACTGTTTTCTGATTGGCTGGTGAATGAAAGATCCTATTAGCAACCATTAAGAAAACAGTACGTGCTGTGCAGAAGGATTAATTTGTTTTTTGCTGGCTCTTAAAACCAGATACCGAGCTGTTCCGTTCGTATTTTCAGGGGTAGAAGACAAGATGAATCACTCGTTGCATTTATGAATGAAGTCGTATATTTCAATTCTGGTTGGATTCTGGAGTCGCCAATCACTGTGCGGGCGTTTTTGTACAAGATATACAAAATAAATTATTTTTTGATAGAAAGGCAAATTTTTCAAAAGACAAAGATAATAATTCCCGTGCACATCGCGTACTGTTTTCTGATCAGTTGTTAATTAAGATCTCAAGATCTTTCATTCACCAGCCAATCAGAAAACGCTAGTAGAGTCTAACAAACTTTCGTTTGTAGAGAGCTTTGTAAACCGTACATGCGAGAATCTTGCTTCGCGACAGTGTTCAGTTCACGTGTTCTGAATGTCTGAATCACTACAATGGTTGTGATATTATTTACAAAACAATATTCCATTGCGAATATTTCCCTTTTCAATAATGTTTTGTTGTTTGTTTCTTACAAGTGACTGTGATAATTATGGTAAGTGCATCAAAGCAGAGTATAAATTCAACTCATTTTGACTTTGTCACCAGTTTGCATATAATAAGGTTAGTTGTTTTCTTCTAATTATCTCAGGCAGCCTGCAATGTGTACATTCATCACACAACCAGTTCAACATTCTACCTTATTCAAATGTCGAATTGAATATTTATTGCATTCGGCAATTGCTGAAGTTTCCCTCTGAGCAGGTCACCTGAAATTAGACGGGAGGCGCTACCCAAAATTTTGTCGAATTTTACAAAGAATAAAACATGTCTTCAATTTTTTTCTCCGATTTTTAACCACTGTAATTTGTTACACACTCGTCATTTACGGGTGTGAAACATTACACCCCGTATTCATGAAACATTGGAAAAGTTCCTACGGTGTAGCAATATTTTAAGATATTAAAAAGCAATTGATATTATTGATCGCACAATTCTTTTATTAATCGCACAATTCTTCTGGGTATATTCTTTATAGATGGTTTAAAGTACGTTACTACTTACATTTTTAATTAATTATTATGAACAATACACGTTCCAGCTGACAACTCATTGTGCTGTCATGTTTAACTTTTGCTCCTCACTTCAGCGCCTCTTCCGGATACTCACAAAGCTTAAATATTTGCTCCTGCTCTTCATCTCTCTCTCTTTCTCACTTGTTTGTGTGTAATCTCATCTATCTCGGTGTACATGAAAAATATTTGCTCCTGCTTTGCGGAGGGCGTGGTCTATCAATGTTACCGATGCATAAATGCAAGGCTTTCTACTTTAAAATCGATGGAGAAAATACGTACTTTCAACGGAGGTATAAAGGAAAATTATTTTCAAAATCGTATTCAATATATTGTAGTAGACGAACATAAAAGTAGCTAATGAAAAAATATCTGAAATTGAGGTTCTACAAGGTTTAATTTTTGCACCAGTTCCTAATCAGATTCATATGAATAGCATAACCAATGTTATATCAAATAGTTGATATTATTATTCTGCAGATGATAGGGGAACCCGGGGCAGAACGACACGCCTAACTTTGAAGATAGTTTTAACATAACAAAAAATTAAACATGTCAACAGAAACTCAAGGACTGTATGACGTTTCATTTGACAAACTAATACATGAAATACCAAAAAATAGGAGAGAAAGTACAGATATTTATCCATTTGTGAAAAGTTGCATGTTTCCCATTCTGTCCCTTGGGCGGGGCAGAACGGGATTTCAATATTATATGAATTCAAGAGCCATATGAAGCTTGAAAAAAGGAAAATAGAACATATGAATCGCTTTATTATGGCTAATTGACACATAACTCGCATTTGAAAATTATTTCATCATCCTCGCTATCAATATCAGCGTAAGAATTATGTGCCCACTTGTGGCATGATGAACATGATATCCATCCTTCATTGGAAGTTGAATGAAACTCCCGGCAATATAAACATTCTGTATCACTATCCCAGAGTCAGATTCAGGATCAGTTGACCCTGCAACATTTTTCAGCTCCTTTTCTGGCAGCTTTTCCTTCTTTTGCACTTCCTTCTTCTTCCCAAGTGCAATTAGTGCTGCATCGCTCTCTTTCGGAGAATCCAATTTTCTTTTAGCACGCTCAATTTTTTTAATCTCCTGCATTCTTCTTCTTTGCCCTTTTCAATTCTTCCAAGTAAGGAGATGACGTCAAAATTGTTGTTTTCCCCCTTTTTTTTCGTCTTCTTTCAACCTGTTCAACTTCAAATTAATTGAGGAGAAGTAGTTTGAAATGCTGAGATATTAGTTGTGATAGCAGGCTCTGGAGTAATGAGATTCATTTTCATTATTCGGTAAAAACGAATCAGAAATTGTTTTAACGGTCTCCGGTGGGGTGTTATCGTCATTTTGGTCAGTTTGCTCCTGATTAGCTACTTCCTGTGGCGTGGATAATTTGTCACAGGTATTCGAACTTGAACTCTCAGGCAACCGGATGTCTGTTGGTGCAGATGAAAGAAAATCCTCCTCAGTAGAAACGCTGATATCTGCAAGCCACACACCCGATTTTTTCAATCCATTCACTGCTGTTTTCATTGTAGCTGCATTGAGAACTGCAGCTCCGAAGAGAGTTGAAATTTGAAATGAGCTCACCACTTTTCCAGGGTTACGTCTCAGCCATTTTTCACTTCTCCTCCGTAATAAACACTGATGGGTTTCATCAGCGAAACATCTGAGGGCTGAAGACGGTGTGAACAGTGGGGAGGAAAGCAAAGAAGTCATCACTCCATTGGCTCGAGCAAGGTCAAATATCTCAATGTTTTTGGTGTGCATTGAATGTCAATCGAACAAGAGCAGAATAGGGGCTTGCTGTGTGGCTTTGGAAAAGGTGATGAATTTCTTAAACCAACCAAGGAACGTTTCGGTTGTAACCCATCCTGAATCAGTCACTTCTGCCCATCCTCCAGGTGGCAAACCTAACCGAAACTCCTTCTGTTTCTCTTTTCTGGGAAAAATCAACACGCCCCAGTGGCAGAAAAGCATAACACAACAGTCACACTTTCACCTCTTTCTCGTGATGTTAGTGTTCCAACCTGCCTTTTTCCTTTCGTCGCGATTATCTTGGAATGTCCTTTAGGATTTGCGGTGATACCGGTCTCGTCGCAGTTGAATATTCTCTCAGGAGATAATTTATATTTGTCAATACACTCTTTCAATAATGACTGAAATTGTGTAACGGCTATCCGATTGAACCCCTTGGCACGAGCTCCTGAGGTTGCCTCAGGTTTCCTCGAACTAAGATCGGAATGCCTTTTTGAAAAACCATTCATCCAGTCTTGTCCAGCCATTTCAGAATTTCTGTTAAAATTGTGAACTATCTTATTGCGTTCTGCTAACTGGTATGCTAAGCTTCGTGAATCTTTCATGGACAAGCCAAACCATCTCTTTTCATATCTTTCACGTAACTACTGAGCTCTAATTCCTGTCTTTCAGTGAAGATGCACTGGAATTTTTCCGACATTTTATTGACTTGATGATCTGGAGCGTCCCGCTTTTTTTTTAACATATGTAGCCAAGGTGGCCTTTGGCACTCCAAACTCAGTTGAAGCTCTGTCTAAGCTAATTTTATTATTGATAACTGCTGAAATGGTCTGTTCCATAGATATCACAGTCTTTCCCCTTTCCCCTTCCAAAAGGAGTTCGAATATACGGAATGAGACGTCTCGTTCTGCCCCGTTTCAGTCCGCCCCAAGGTTATTGCTTTTAACTTTCAAGTTTAATGATGTTATGCAACGTTATTCTTGAGCCAAACAACGCATTTCAATCACTACGTCATGCTAAATGAGTTACAGATAAAATATTTTTGCTTACCTTTGGATAACAAAAGGGCTAGAATCTCAACTTAATATGCAAAACTAACAAAAACTCTTGAAAGACACCTCTACCTTTCAATAAAAGTAGGGCTACTACCGCTTATGAACAGAAGCCAAGTCCTTCATGCATATAGTCCGTTCTGCCCCGGGTTCCCCTACTGTTTTTCAATATTCGGAAAAAGGTATCAACATTTCGGAAAGAAACACGGATAAAGACATGAAATCCGTTGAAAAATGGATAGATGAAATGAATTCTAAAATTAATTCAGAAATACACAAATTGAATATGAAGACAGAAGATAAGCTAATTAATGAATTTAAACAATATTCATTTTTTGGATTGATAATTGACAAAAATAAAATTTAAAAATCAATAATCTCTTCGATAAGAGCAATCAAAATAGTAAAGTCTTTCAAATATTTTTGTACAGCATTTAATTTATAATACACATATTATTTCTCGAATCAGATATTTAAGATTATGGTCCTTTGACATCCAAAAACGGAAAGCTATAATTTATCGATTGTTTAACGAACCAATCAAAATTATGTTCATGAGACCGTGGGATATTCCTTCTCTAGAATTATATGGAAATAAAATAAGATATGACATTGGAGCAATTAATTGAATATAAAAAATTGAAATATACATACAAATCAAGGAAAACAAATATTTTAATTAATGAAAAATTGGGAATAAATAACCACTGTTACGCCACTGGCCTTCTATATAGGGATCACTCCTTCGAAGAAAGACCAATAAATGCTAAGGAATTCTCAAATATTATGAATTAATCACTTTACTTGATCACTCCTTTGTTGTTAAGTTGAGAAGTTGGGTAATAAGAGCATCGACTGTCTGAGGATGGTCAAACCGAGATTATTTTTCGAGAGCGGCTTCACGAAATAACCATTTCTCTTAATACAGGGAATGTGGGGCGTTTAGATAGAAGCACGTACCGATCTCAGAAAGATTGTTGAATAATGCACTTGGAAAAGCATTAGAATATACATATATATTCTAAAATAGTTACAAAATATTTCCATCAGTTCTATATACTGATTAAATGATAAAAAAGTCGAAGAACAGTTGAGAATTTACATTATGTCAGTTTTTGGCATTCCAAATCAGTGGACTGAATTAAGTAAAAATGCCATCAATTGTTAAATAGACTGTTGATAAATATTATTTGAAAAATATGGGAATATACAATATGGAGATACATTTAAAAACATATAAAAATAATAAATGATTCAATTTGCCCAAACATAAATCCAGAAAAAATATATGAACTCACTCCAGACCATCCGGTTTCAACACTTTTTCACTCGATACTGGTCTTACACTATATTAGTTTAGTTGTATTACTAGTTTATTTAATTCCGCGAAAGTTGTTTATTTACATTTATATCGCACTGTATATTAGACTATAGTTGTATTGGTAATGTTTTTCTATGAGAGTATGAACTATCGGTTAGAGGTTTTCGGGGTCTTATCTCGTCCTTGAAGCATTGATGACATAATGTTTATTAATTGTAAATACTGTTTCACTATGTATTCACTTTGTGAAGTCATTACTCGTGCAGTTCCGGTTTGACTTGATTGGAATTTTCTTTACTAATAATTTCGCAATTTCACTGCAGGATGATTATATTTGAGCACTTCTCATTTTTATTGCACCACATGGTAATCGAATGCAAGTTCAACCCCTCTGAGAGGACATGTTACTTGAACGACTTCTGTTTACCGAATGATCATTGTTTGTTCGCGTGGTCGCGCTTTTATATCATTTCCCCTTTCCATGGATCGTTCGCGGGTCACATTCCTTACATTGGGTATCTTCTACCTGTCATAATAAATCACCGTCTTGGTTATTAATGGCTCGTTACTGTAGCCGAAAAAATGTAAACAAATGAATGATTTATCTATTTCGTGGTCGTATTGCATTTAATGAGTTGTCAAAAACTATAATTTATAGTTTCTTGTTTACTAATGAAATTCCTTAGATATGCGTAACTCGGAGAGTGATGAGTGGTTGATAGCTCTATCGTAAAAAGGGGATTTTTATATGCATTCCCGGGCTGGCAGGTGTATAGATATTTTTAACGGGCCTGGTCTATCAGTTTGGTCGAGTATTTGATTTCAAAATTTATTTTCATTCCCAGTGAATTATGTTTTCTGGCCATAGAGTTCATATTTATTGATAACTTGTTTTTTCTTATATTTGAAAGTTTTTCTGTACTTATGGGGTTATGGCACCACATTATTAGAAATGTAAATACATTCTATTCAAATAACATCCATAACTATTCGGTACAAACAATGAAACATGAGAAGAAATGAAAAAATCATAAATCAGTTTCATATATATATATATATATATATATATATATATATACATTTTGAAAAACAACTCTGTTATTAGGAACTTTGTCCTGACAGAAATTTATATGTTCGAAATCATGGATATTTGCTATTATGTTTGTTTCACCGAATTCATCATATTGTACTCATAAGGTCATCAGTACAACCATATGTAAAAGTATATTTGGCCCTCATAAAATATTGACCTTTCCTTTTTATTTTTTATAAAAACCGGGGTTTGACGTGAAACAAGAGTATCCACGTTTTTACATCAAACATTTGAATACATAAAATACATTTACATTTTTCGGAATTTACATATCCATCGAGCAAATACTCGCAATCGAAATAATTTTCAAATACAGTATAATTCAATGCTCCTACTTATAATAGTTTATTGGCATTCAATAAACTTCCAAGTGTATTGAAAAAATGTTCCCCATTATAAACTGGAAGGTTTGTTGATTTTTTTTCTCGCGAATTGATTTTTTACTGTTGAATTACCTAATTATCAGTTATGGTATCGATTATTATATTGTATTTCAATATGTCTCTTCGTGTATACAGTGCTTCTCAAAACAAATTGTTTTGACATAGTCTGGCTGTTGGTTAATTTTAGTTTCCATATTTTCACAAAATTCTAGTCTTCGGTCTGGGTCGTCGTCTGAGAGTTGATGAACTATTTTTAATTTGTATGGATGCAATTCGTTTTTTTGCAACACCCTGTGTACTGTACTTCGACTGATTTCACAAGTAGATGCAACATGAGTTGTTGAAGAAGTAGGATTAACTATTACTTCTGCCAGTATATCAATTTTTTTCACATAATAAATCACCGTCTTGGTTATTAATGGCTCGTTACTGTAGCCGAAAAAATGTAAACAAATGAATGATTTATCTATTTCGTGGTCGTATTGCATTTAATGAGTTGTCAAAAACTATAATTTATAGTTTCACAAGTAGATGCAACGTGAGTTGTTGAAGAAGTAGGATTAACTATTACTTCTGCCAGTATATCAATTTTTTTCTCATCAGAAATTTGTGGTCTGCCAGATCGTTTCACATAATTGATACCACCCGTTGTTTCAAACTCACGAAGAAGCTCCCTTAAATAAGTCCTCGAAACGGGGCAATCGGGAAACCTCTCATTAAAAATGCGTTCTGCTGCATGAATATTTTGTCCAGTTTCACCAAGAATTAGGATCGCTGCTACTTTATCACCTAAAGCACGTACCATTTCGCTTCTTGAAGCACTTGAACGTTCGGCTCACAACAGTTTAACAAATTATTAAAATGTACAAAAATATCAAAAGTACCAAAAGCTGCTAAAACAGTTGAACGTTCGATCAACAATACACAAATTATTAAATGTACAAAAACTTGGACAATTACAAAAACGTCGGATTAGGGAGACTAACAAAAACGTCAGCTTAATTGACGGAGCTTGAATTTGGAATTTTAGAATTAACTGATTTAATTCATCACAGCCTTGCGTTTTTTAGAAGCGAGTTGCCAAAACTGTCATAAACACAAACGAAATTAGTATCATTGAATAGGTTTTTTCGATACCGTTTAAAAGAGGTGTCGCTTGCCGTAGGGTTTTAAAATTATTGGTCACAATCGCCTTGTGACGTCATCTTTGACGATTTCGTCATCTATCATCACTAGTGGGGAAGTTTACAACCTTTAATATTCCGTTTCCAAATTTCACTTGTTTATGTATAATCGTTCCAAAAATAAGAGGGGGGGAGAGGACTTTTGAGAAGCACTGTATGATTTGTTTCTGTAAATGTATATGTATGGGATAGATTGTTTGACAATACCAACTCAATGTTACTCATACGTAGAAAATACATTATTATATTGTTATAATGCGGTATCAATTAAAAAAATAATTGTTGGGGTTTGCGTTTTTTCGAGTCCGATCATTAGCTTTTGTTTTAGAAGCAATAGAGCATTCTTATCCTCTTTCACGAATTGTTCGAAAATGTTCCGGTTCTTAAATCCGCATAGAAAACATATTCGGTTCCAACGTTCCTATTTCTTCTAAGCCGTGGGATTGTCTGCTTCCTGCCAACAAAATATTCTGAGCTTGCTCAGATGGCCATTCCACAATATCTTCTTAATTTTTAAATGAATCATGCCTTAACCACTTGATTTATTGTAGGTGTATCAGGGATATAGGGAAGGTCTCAAAGACAGCGGCCTGGTCGTCTTACAGACCTTCTTAGGATTTGCTTCTGCCTTAGGATGTGTGGGTTTTGGTTTAGTCATAATCAAGCCTAGCACGCAATGCCTTATATCCAGGCAATATCTGTGTCAAGCTGCAATGGTTGGAATAGGTGAGTAGTGATGCCTCAGCCTTCTTAAAACTTTATCGATTAATGAAATGACGTAAATCATTTCAGAAATAGAAATGATGATATTTTATTTATAAATGTGAATTTCATGTTGAAAAATCGAGCTACTAATATTCTTAACCAGTGATGTTAGTTAGTTACATTCTGGGAATGTTCAAAACCAACTAAATATCCTTCATTATAAGGTCAAAATAATCTAACAATTGAGGGGATCATAAGAATTTTTTTTTAAATTTTAGGAATATCTCTTCTTGCATTGACTGCAGTTCAAGGATACCATGGCTATGTCCTCTTCGTGTGGCTTTATGGGATATGTTTAGGGGGTTTCACATACTCCCTGAAAATGTTCACCCTGGAGCGGATAAAAGGAAGACATTTCACCAAAGCCTGGAGTTTCATACAGGGTGCTAAATCGTTACCAGTGCTGATCGGGATCCCGATCACTGGATACATCAACCAAAGTTATCCCAAGGCTGGTTACTATTTCAGTTTCGTTACAACGATAATAGGTAAATATCAATATTCATTAGGTGATTTGTTTACATTAAGAATCATTTTTCATAATATTCTTTCATCTTTCCATGTCTCTTGCATTCACCATATTCGATTGCATTGTGGTATTTGTTCAATCCTAGCTCAAATTAATCGAAAAAATGTTGAAACAAAATGAAAAATAGTTATTTAATCAACTAGTGTATTAATGATCGAGATATTTCAACGCGAGAGCGAAGCGGGCGCGTTAATGTTCGAGATCATTGATCGCCATTTTAATATACGAGTTGATTACAAAATGTTTCTTTCGACTTCGTTCCTGGGGACAACGTGAAGTTTTCGATATCCATTTCCTTCAACTAGGAGGAAACTTACAATATTTGGATTTTAAAATACATAAATGTGACAGCGCGAAGGTAATATGATTTGACATTTGAATACCATTCGAATTCGTGTATTTTCAGTTGTCTATACCAGAATTATACATTAATGGACCAAATCGACCATTTACAGGTTATTAATGGTTGATTTCGGTGTATGTTTGGTTGCATATATCACAATTATGCATTAAAAGATAAATTGAAGGTTAATATGGGTCATTAACGATCGATTCCGTGTAGATGAAACTGACTCGTTAACACGAGGTAGCCGGAATAGGTTTATTATTAACGTTGACTTTTGTATGGCATTAGTATTCACCATTTTTCATAAAATTGTTGGTCTCCACCCATAGTGATGAATATTTTTTTTTCAAACACGTCCCTCAGTTTGATGATCTGGATATCCCTGATCCCACCACATTGTAATTAGGTAAAATATTTTATTCCGCATAGTCCGCTATTTACTTCTTCTTGCTAATGACCAAAAACATAAGCAGAAATGGAAATTATATTTTCAAATTGAAATATATATATATATATATATACCGGGTGACCCGGAACCAATTTACCTCCCTGTATCTTCGTTGTTATTTCATATGGATGTTTCAAATTCGGTACTCAAATTTGATGTTATGAATGTACAATTTAGCAAGTATCAACCCAAATATGGCACTTCCGGTTTGACCGGAAGCGCATCCAATTTTCATATTTTAAATGGAAAGTATATATTTTCTTCAAAAATTACGTTTTGGTATAGAATTACCTTTCTAATGATATATCACAATCATATTTCCAATTCACAATCTGCTGATATAATTGAGATTTTATAAAAAATAACTTTTTGTATTCCCCTCGTAACGGAACATTTTCATGAAACTATGCTCTGGAAGATTGAACAATATCATGTAAGTAACAATAATTCATGGCCAAACTTTTTACACAATAAGTTTTATGCAGACTAACTATTTTTACAATTTTAGTTTTTCTTCATTTTTCAACATCAATACAATCATTTCTTTAAATGTAACAGGAATTTTTAAAGTTGGTTGGAAACTCCATAATATTGAAATACAAAACATGAAAAAACCTCCATATTTTTGTTTCATATTTATTTTTTATGAAGATAATTTCCATGCTATACCTACATTTGTATTGAACCTTTCAACTTCATCTCAATTGGCTATGATATTGAATTTTTTCTATAGGTCTGGAATTATTTTTGAAACTGCAAAATCGGACGCAACAAATGACCTCAGTGGCCAACGAACTGGACCATGAGTAACAATCCAATAGTCTTTGAAAGTTCTAGTAAGATGTCCTCGAACTACGTTCGAATTATGGTGCTCCATCTTGTCGCTAAGGAAATGTCTTCAATAAAATTTTGGATTTAATCATTCAAAATTTGTAGGTACCGGTCACCTGTTGAAGCTCCATTAAAAATAATGGTTCCCACTATTCTGGTTCCAAAAATTCCTAACCAAACATTGAATCCGAATCTTTCCTGGTGTCTTCCTTCTCTGAACACATGCGGATTTTGTTGTGCCCAATAACGTAAATTATTTCTATTGAAATGACCATTGTTTGTAAAGCGTGATTCATCACTGTATAGAATATTGTAATGGAAATTTGAATTTCTGTTTCTTTTCGTATAACCCAGTTAAATACACAATCTTCCTCTGCGCATCATTTTCACACAAATATTAATGAACGATAACGGTGTTTTTTCAAATTTTTTCTTGCTGTTTCTCTAGGTACCCCGACCTCACATTCAATCTGCCTTAATGATGTATTTGGATCAATTTCAACCGCTGCTAGAACAGTGATCTATGTATCTTCGCTTACAATAACATGTTCCCCATCATGATTATTCCGTTCTTTCCTGAACTGTAACTCCAATATTGCAATTGGTGTGAAGTTATCCACAGATTTCTAGCCACACATGCTGACGTAGTGGAAAATTAAAATATGTGGCTGGGTTACATATGTGATCTGGAATTCAGCAGCTTTCGATATCATCATTATATCAGTCGATATCAAACCTGGAATCATGTCAATTAATATTATGAAGGGGACCTCTTAAGATGACGTCACTTTTCTACGGAAATGTTTCTGTCACCAACAGACGTTTTGATCAAATGATTTTTTTCAATGGGGATCGCGTCAGTTCTTATCAACCTTCGTTAAATCAATACCACAAGAGGTGCGTTCATGAAAATTATAAGAATTATAGAATTTCAGGTTGATTACCGTAATGAAATCGTTTTCTTGTCACTTACAGTTTCGAGAAAATGATTTTATTATCGAGTAACAATAATTCTTTACACCTTGTAAAATAACACCAAACCACAAGGTGTGCGTTCTGAAAATAACCCCAATCATGAAGAATTTGATGATGTTCACCGTAGTGGAATCGTTTTTCTTGTCACCCCCACAGTTTCCGAGAAAATGATTTTTTTATCGGACATCGTCAATTCTTTACATCCCTCGTAAAATCAGAATACCACGATGTGCGTTGATGAAAATCATACGAGTTATAGAGAATTTCATGCTGATTGTGGTAGTGGAATTGTTTTCCTTGTACATACAGTTTTCGCAAAATGATTTTTATCGAGTAACAACAATTTTACACCTCAAATCCGAACTCCATGATGTCGTTCATGAAATCATAAAATTATAGAGAATTTTATGCTTAATTCTGTAGTGGAATAGTTTTTCTTGTCACCCTTGGAGTTTTAGAGAAATGATTTTTTCATCGAGTAACAACAATTCTTTATACCCCTCGTAAAATCCTAACCCCAGAATGTGCGTTAATGGAAATCATACAAATTATAGAGAATTTTATGCTCAATGTCGTGGTGGAATCGTTTTTCTTTATCTTTTAAACCTTAAATAATAAGGACTTATGCTAACCCCTAAAACGTTTCTGAATCTCGTTTGAAAATAACCCCAATACAATTTTTGGTTCTTGTCACCCCCACAGTTTTACAAGGGGTGTAAAGAATTATTGTTACTCGATAAAAAAATCATTTTCTCGAAAACTGTAAGGGTGACAGGAAAAACGATTCCACTACGACATTGAGCATAACATTCTCTATGATTTGTATGATTTCCATTAACGCACATCTGGGATTCGGATTTTACGAGGGGTAAAAGAATTGTTGTTACCCGATAAAAAAATCATTTTTTCGAAAACTGTAAGGGTGACAAGAAAAACGATTCCACTTCGACATTGAACATAAAATTCTCTCTAATTTGTATGATTTTCATGAACGCACATACTGGGGTTCGGATTTTACGAGGGGTATAAAGAATTGTTGTTACTCGATGAAAAAATCATTTTCTCGAAAACTGTAAGGGTGACAAGAAAAACGATTCCATTTCGACATTGAGCATAAAATTCTCTATAATTTGTACGATTTTCATGAACGCACATCGTGGGATTCTGATTTTACGAGGGATGTAAAGAATTGACGATGCCCGATAAAAAAATCATTTTCTCGAAAACTGTGGGGGTGACAAGAAAAACGATTTCACTACGGTGAACATCATCAAATTCTCATGATTGGGTTATTTTCCATGAACGCACATTTCGTGGTTTGATTTTACAAGGGTGTAAAGAATTACTGTTACTCGATAATAAAATCATTTTCGCGAAAACTGTATGGGTGACAAGAAAGACAATTCCACTACCACAATCAGCATGAAATTCTCTATAACTCGTATGATTTTCATCAACGCACATCGTGGGATTCTGATTTTACGAGGGATGTAAAGAATTGACGATGCCCGATAAAAAATTATTTTTCGAAAACTGTGGGGTGACAAGAAAAACGATTCCACTTCGGTGAACATCATCAAATTCTTCATGATTGGGGTTATTTTCATGAACGCACATCTCGTGGTTTGGATTTTACAAGGGGTGTAAAGAATTAACGATGCCCGATAAAAAAATCATTTTCTCGAAAACTGTAAGGATGACAAGAAAAACGATTCCATTACGGTAATCAACCTGAAATTCTATAATTTTATAATTTTCATGAACGCACCTCTTGTGGTACTGATTTAACGAAGGTTGTGAAGAACTGACGCGATCCCCATTGAAAAAAATCATTCGATCAGAAGGTCTGTTAGTGACAGAAACATTTCCCTAGAAAAGTGACGTCATCTTAAGAGGTCCCCTTCATAATATAAATTGACATGATTCTAGGTTTGATATCGACTGATATCATGATATCGAAAGCTGCTGAATTCCAGATCACATATGTATGTTGAATATTTCCGGCCACAGATTTTTAGTCCGGGTGCTGATAAATATGTAACCCAGCCAGAGATTTTAATTTTCCACTACGTCAGCATGTGTGGCTAGAAATCTATGGATAACTTCACGCCAATAATATTGCAAAATAGTTTCTACTACTAGGTTGCGGATGGTTAGGATATCTCTCCTGGTACAGACGCAAGGCTAAACAAGAATTTTTCCTTGCTTCTCCATAAATCAACAGCATATCAACTCTTTCAGTTTGGGTAAATCGGTAGTGGTTGTTCATTTCACAAATGATTATCTTAGAAAATTCAGAACATTCGAAATGTCAACAATTTGGCGTGAACACAACGACAGAACAATTCAACAAATTTAATTCCATAGCCAACTAACATGAAGTTGAAAGGTTCAATACAAATGTAGGTATAGCATGAAAATTATCTAAAAAAAAAATATAAAACAAAAATATGGCGGTTTTTTCATGTTTTGTATTTTGATATGTATTGGAGTTTCCAACCAACTTTAAAAATTCCTATGTTAGCATTCAAAAGAAATGAGTATTGATATTGAAACATGAAGAAAAACTAAAATTGTAAAAATAGTTAGTCTGCATAAAACTTATTGTGTAAAAAGTTTGGCCATAAATGATATTGTTCAATCAATATTGTTCAATCTTCCATAGCACACTTTCATGAAAATGTTCCGTTACAAGGGGAATACAAAAAATATTTTTTTATAAAATCTCAATTATATCAGCAGATTGTGAATTGGAAGTATGATTGTGATATATCATTGGAAAGGTAATTCTATACCAAATCGTAATTTCCAAAAAAATTTTATACTTTTCATTCGAAATATAAAAATTGGATGCGCTTCCGGTCAAACCGGAAGTGTCATATTTGGTTTGGTACTTGCTAAATTGTACATTCATCTCTCAAAGTTTCAAGATAACGTATTGTATATATATTGTTTTTAATAAAGTGAAAGTTATCATAACGTCTGTCAATATTCTAATATTTATTTTAATAATAAGTATCTTTTCTGAATATTCTGTTGATAATCTCTTATAGTTATGGGCCCAGTGAGCCATAATCTACATGAAAGAATTGTTCAATTCAACGGTCGAGATTTTGTTCATTTCAAGTTGAAGCCCTAATGGAAGAAAATGATGTCAAAGAATGTATCCAGATTGAACCACCAGACGCGAAGACTGCAGAATGGAAGTAGAAAGACAGCAAAAGCAAATCATTGATTATCCAATATGTAGCTAACTCACATCTGGAATTTATTAAGGAGAAGCAACATGCATTTGATATGTGAAAAGCAGTGAAGACAACTTTTGAAAGAACGACTGTAACCAATCAAATTCACGTGCGAAGAAAGTTACTAATCATGAAGCTAGAAGAAGGTGAAAAGTTAGAATCTCATTTTGTCAAGTTCGATGAAGCAATAAGGGAATTGAAGCCAGCAGGTGGGAAACTTGAAGTTTGATATTGTGTGGCACTTGTTCCAAACAATGCTAAAAGATTTTGATTATGTCACAACAGCCCTAGAAACTCTATCTACTGAAAAACTCACTCTACATTTTTTGAAAGAAAGATTGTTAGATGAAGAAATGAAAAAAAAAATCGACTCAGTATCTTAAGAACAATCTTCAAGTAGTGGAGTAGCCTTCAGCAGTGCAAACGGAAAATTCAAATACAATTGTCATCGGTGTGGACGTAAAGGAAAAATCGAAATGTAGGTTCAGGAAAAGGTTTGAAAAGAAGAACACAGCACATAATACAGAATCAGAAGAAACGGAGAATAATGCAGTAAGCCCATGATTCCTTTGGAAGAGGCATTCGAAGAAGGTAATCAATCTTCAATCAGTTGGTTTGTAGATTCAGGATCAACTGAGAAACTAATTCGTTTAAAAATGGTTCAAGGTTTGTCCGAGAATATCAATTCTGAATTTTCAGAATTATGTGAACTCTGTCTAAAAGGAAAACATTCAAGGATTCCATTCAATGGACCAGTGAGTAGAAGACCTCTTCTCCAAGGCTACTGCGTCAACCTGGACGTGCCACAGAGTATTCGGTAAGCCATGGGGTTTGAAGCTAAAAATGATATATTGGTCATACCAAACAATCATCTAACCAATGGTCAATGCATCATTAGTATGGTGGCCAAAAATCCAACAATACTCGGCACAAATCAAGCTGCAGAAAGTGCAGCGATTAGCCTGTCTTGGAATCACAGGGGCAATATTCACGTGCCCCACTGCAGCACTAGAGGTAATGCTAAACCTTCCGCCACTGCACCTGTGTGTAATGAAGGAAGCGGCAGTGAGTGCCTTGAGACTGCAGCAGGCATCAAACCTGGAGGCTGGAAATCTGATTGTACATCTGAATATTCTGGAAAATATTCCCCTAGAATCAGATATCATGCCACCTAGGCACGACTTCGAAGTAAACTTATGAAGTGGTTATAAACAACCACCATATATTCACAACGAACGGGCCTCCACAAGAAAGGAATGCATCAGTATGGTACACTGATGGTTCCAAGATGGACGAAAGGGCTGGAGTTGGAGTAACGGTTCCTAGTTTTAGGCTCTCAAAATCCATAGGCAAAGCCCCAACAATTTTTCAAGCAGAAATCCGTGCTATAGAAATGTGCGCCCAATAATGCCTTGCGAGAGGCTCCATGGGGGCAAAGATTTATCAGATAGCCAAGCAGCATCAAAAGCTCTAAATACACATACTTGTGAGTCTAGACTGACTTGAAGCTGCAAACTCTCCCTGAGACAACTGGCTACGAACAATCAGGTTACCCTGATGTGGGTGCCAGGTCACAAGGGAATCAAAGGCAATGAAGAAGCAGACAGTGTTGCCAAGGAAGGAGCAAAAAATCAATTTTCTGGCCCAGAACCCTTCTGTGGTCTCTCCAAAGCCCACATTGAAGAAGAGTTTCGGCGCTGGGAAACTGAGCAAATCAAAAACCACTGGAATGAGGTTCCAGGACATAGAGAAGCAAAA
The DNA here is from genome assembly GCA_018342105.1 of Gonioctena quinquepunctata. NCBI lineage: Eukaryota > Metazoa > Arthropoda > Insecta > Coleoptera > Chrysomelidae > Gonioctena > Gonioctena quinquepunctata. The sequence continues at coordinate 334,483 of JAFIRS010000531.1, forward strand.
AGACTTCTGAGCCCATCGCCAAGTAAACCTAAACAGCTTCTCGAGTTGGACAAGAAAGATTTGAAACTGGTAATGGAACTGCTCACTGGACATTATCCTCTGAGGTATCACCTCAAAAGAATGGACAGGTCAGACTGTGGACTGTGCCGTTACTGCGAGAACTTCGCTGAAACTGCAGAACACCTGCTTTGCGATTGCCAAGCATTGTTCTGGAAAAGGCTTAAGTTTCTCGAAGGGGTTTCGATAACGCCCTAGACATCAGGAACTTGGCTCCCAGGAAACTGATAAACTTCGTAAGGAGTCTCGGAATCCTGGGCTCCGAATAGATGAAGAGTAATGTACAAAAGAGCTTATAAATCGAGGTACAGAGAGACTGAACGGTCATATCGACCCCCACTCAATCTACAATACACAGTGATGTATGTGCACCAATTACTCCAAGTAACTGGGATCAGAAAAGGTATTACATTTATTGACGATTTTTATCATTTTGCTATGGTATATCTGCTAAAAGAACGTAGTGAAGTCTTTTCATATCTCAAAGAATACGAAGCATTAGTAACCTCACATTAAAATTTAGAAATTTCAACCATTTGTTGTGATAATGGAGGTGAATATAGTTCAAATGAATTCAAGAAATTTTGTAAAGAGAAAGGAATACGAATCAGATATTCAGTACCGTTCACTCCACAGCAAAATGCAGTTTCAGAAAGAATGAATAGAACTTTAGTTGAAAAGGCAAGGACTATGTTCTCAGAAACAGGGCTTGATGAATATATGTGAGGGGAAACAATTCTAGCAGCAAATTATATAAACAATCGTTGTCCAACTTCAGTAATGGATAGCAAAACCCCATCAGAAATTTGATATCAAAATAAACCTGATGTAAGTAGACTCAAAGTTTTTGGTTGTAAAACTTTTGCACATATTTCAAAAGAAAAACATAGAGTATGATGAAAAAAGCAAGGATTGTATGATGGTTGGATATGTCCCTAATGGCTATAGATTATGGAACTCTGAAGATTAGAAAATAATAATTTCTCGTGATGTTAAATCAATGACGGGACAATGAAAACTGAATCCACCAAGGTATAAAATCTGAAATATCTGAAAATGATATTGGACAAGCAAGAAGTTTTGAAGAATTGGAACAGGAAACAGAGGTATGGAGAGGTGCTAGAGAGAGGAAAATTCCTAACTAGTTAGAAGAATGTGACATGGCTCATCTAGCACTTTGTGCAGAGAACTTAATAGAAGATCATCCAAAAAGCTACGAGGAAATTGGAACAAGAGAAGATTCGAGCAAGTGGATTGCTGCAATAGGAGAAGAAATGAAGCTTCTGAAGAAAAATGAAACTTGGAATTTAGTAGAAAGACCAAAAGATGCAAAAAGTTATCAACTGCAAATGCGTTTTCAAAAAAAAGTTCGATGGGAATGGTAAGAATAAAAAATATAAAGCGAGATTAGTAGCTAAAGGTTTTTTGCAAAAATATGGTGTAAACTATTTTGAAACTTATTCTCCAGTTGTGAAATTCACAATAATATGAACTCTTTTGTCTATTGGAAATCAATATGACTTCATTTTTCATCAAATGGATGAAAACAGCTTTTTTTCATGGCGAACTTAGAGAAACAGTCTATATGTGTCAACCACAGAGTTTGAAAAAAAAGAAAAATTATGTTTGTGAGTTGAACAAGGCTTTAAGGCTCCTAGATGTTGGAACAAAAAATTTCATAATTTCGTTATAACATTAGGGTTCAAACGATCTGAAATTGATCACTGTTCATACATTTCACAAGAAAATTATGGAATTACTTCATTGGTACTTTATGTAGATGATCTCATAATAGCTGGGTATGGTTTGGACACAATTGCGGAGGTGAAGGATATTTTGAGTAAGGAATTTGAAATGAAGGAACTGGAAGGACTGAATACATTTTCAGGATTGAATATAATAAGAGAGGAATAGAGGCATTTTAAGAATAAATCGAAAATGAAGTTTTGAAAATATTTGGAATGGATAATTGTAATTCAATCAACACGCACCGATTGAAATGAATCTTCATTTGGAGAAATCCCCCAAAAATTAAAACAAGAATCCATACAGAGAATTAGTAGGATGTCTGATGTAATCACGCCCTAATATATGTTTTTCGATTAATTTTTTTAGTAGATTTCAAGACACCGCAAACGAACCTCATTCGAATGACTTGAAGAGAATACTCAGGTATTCCATAGGCACAGAAGATATGGAGTTAGTGTACAAAAGGAGGTATCCAGTATCAGTGGTTCAAGGATTTGTCGATTCTGATTGGGTTGATAGACAAGATCGAAAATCTGTAACTGGTTATCAGTTCAAGGTTTTTGGCAATGTTGTTACATGGTACAACGAAGAAACAAACTTCAGTTTCATTGTCTTCAACTGAAGCAGAGTTTATTGCTGCTTGTTCAGCTGCATGTGAAGCAATTTGGTTCTTCATGATATGAATATTCCGGTTGAGAAACCAATTCAAATTTCAAGATAACCAAGGTGTTTATTGTTGAGTAAAAATCAAGAACATAGAAAAAAAACATAGATATCCGATTCCATTTTTTGGGGAAGAAAGTGAGAGATGTAGAAATTCTACTAGTATATGTTAGTACAGAAGAGCAGGAAGCTAACATTAACAGAAGCATTATCGAGACCCAAATTCAAGAAATTCAGAAGCAAGCTTGGACTTGAAACTTGAGGAGGGGTATTAAAATATATCAAAGATAGCATGTCCCAAGGTTTCAAGATAACGTTTGATATATATATGTTGTTTTTAATGAAATTGAAGTTGTCATAACGTCTGTCAATATTCTAATATTCATTTTCATAATAAGTATATTTTCTGAATATTCTGTTGATAATCTCAAAAGTTTGTTTACATTTAAAAAATAGTGAAATGCTCATAATAAACAACAATTTGTGTTGAGTGATGTTGGAATGTTCAACAGGGATGTCTGTACCAATTGTTCCATCCACAGTGAAGTATAGAGGATGATATGATAGGAATTATTTTTTCCATAACTTCGAATGTTATATCTTAGTTATATTGGGTGACAGACGCGTTTTAAAATTGCATATAGATTAGATACGTACTGTAGGTAAATTTTGCAGCAGTGAACATTCTGATGAATTACAGTATTATCGCACACCAGAACAAATCAAAGTACTACCAACTTCAGAAAATTCTGAATCAATATAGTTTCTGTTCAACATGACTGTGTTGAAGCGAGACCTACTTATCCATCTTTAGCTGGTTGTTCTTCCTCGGCAAAGAAAACTCCTTTTGTGCGATTCTACATTTTATTGAAGGCATACTACAAACAATCATAGATTTGGGGTTCATGGGGCTGCTATAGCAGAAGAAGGAGGGCTCAATAGATCTTATTAGATCTAAGTGTAGTTCTCATCACCCACAATTAGTAATTACCAAAATTCTGAGGAACAGAAATTGGTTTGGGACTCATTTAGGGTTCTGAGTGAGTTGAGATTGTAATTTCGACTGAGATTAATTCAACTTTGTATGTGAATTTCAAACCAGGCTTCAGTCGAAGAGAAAACTCATTAATTTCAATCCCCTTTCCTATGGATAAAAAATAACCATTTATCTCCACAAATTTTCCGCCATGACTTGTTTTCAACTGACGGAATAGTACTGGAAAAAGACATTTCTTCAAATGACGCATACATAAATCTATGAACCATCATATTGTAACGTAAATAAACTTAACTTGGTTTAACTAATTTATTTAACACTTAATCTACAACTTAATTTATATTACTACGCCACTGTATAGCTCGATGGTATGGGCTCGTTCAGACTGTTTTGACTCCACTTGAGGGTCGCCTATTTATCTCCGATACAGCATTCTCGATGTTTCGAATTCTGGCATGTTCCAATTGTTTCCAATATTGACCGTTGTTTTCCGTGGCAGAGCGACTGGATGGTTCTCGAATATCTCCGGGGATGATCTCATCGCTGTCGACGGCAAGGCGCGAGGCGACAGGTCCGGCCTAGGTTCGTTACATTGCCCCCTTCTTAAAGACATTTCGTCCCGAAATTTCATCCTTGGAGTGTGACGATATCTGCATGACCCCATATCTGCACCGTGAAGTTCGATGGAAGTAACACTCCACGGTCTTCATGATCGGTCGTGGAAGAGGGTTACAGCAAACCAAAATCTTGACGCCGCTGGATCTGAATATCGCCTCCAGCATACTTCTTAGGACTCTCCAGTCCAACCCATCAATACCACAGGACAATTTTGGAATTGCTAGATCCACCAGATTCTGGTCCACCATAGTATCTCTTAGTTTGGTGAGACTCTTCCAGACATCTTCATAGGACGGTTTATCTTGGGAATGCCTCTTGGTAACTAGGTAGTAGATGTTTCTCTGGCCTTTCTTCAACTGTAGCACCCCACCAACTTCTGGATTCTGCTCCCGCAGTGTTTGGAGTTGACCAAATTTCTTGGAGAACACTACGGCGATGCCCCTGGACATTCGAAGATCTTCTGCCACACAGTGCGCTAGTGCGTAGTCAGCAGGCACCTCGAAAAGGTCTCGTGACTCCTCTCTAGTAACCCCATGTAGAACTTTCTGCCCGTTTGAATACAAGGACATAAACTTCGAACGTCATATCATCCTCCGGTGGCTTGAGGGTGCGAACTTGGTCATGGTTTCCAGCGTAAGGGCCAACCTGTTGAAATGGACGACCCTTGGTTTCCTCGGGTGGCTTATGGATTCGGTACACAAGGTCGTTTATCCTTTTCACGATTTTATACGGGCCTTCCCACGAGTTCCGCAACTTTGGTGATAGTCCACGACGACGTTTGGGGTTGTACAGCCAAACCAAGTCATCAACTTTAAATCCTCCTGCGTCGGCCTTGATGTCATAGGTCTTCTTCATTTTATCGCTGGCACTCTGGATGTTCAACCGGACTCGTTCGTGGATGTCGTCCATTCTCTGCCGAAGTTTGCTGACGTAGTCCTCCCCCGCAGTGTCTTGTCCTGGCGGTATCCCAAACTTCAGGTCACAAGGCAGTCGCAGTTCTCGGCCCATTATAATACTAGCAGGAGTTTGACCGGTTGACTCGTGTACTGCGGATCGATAGGCCATCAGGAACAAATGAAGATACTGGTCCCAGTCTCTTTGATGGTCAGAGACAACCTTGGACAAGTGGCGGTTGATCGTCCTGTTCATCCGTTCCACCATTCCATCGGACTGCGAATGTAGTGCCGTGGTTCTTGTCTTGCGGATGTTCAGCAGTAGACATATTTCTTGGAAAAGGTTGGATTCGAAATTTCTGCCTTGATCCGAGTGCAGCTCCATTGGAATACCGAATCGACATATCCACTCTTTCACCAAGACGTCGGCGACGGTGATGGCTTCCTGGTTGGGCAGGGCATAGGCTTCCGCCCACTTACTGAAGTAGTCCATTGCCACAAGGATGTATTTATTCCCGTGGTCGGATACGGGAAACGGGCCGGCGATGTCAATGGCGATTCTCTCGAACGGGCTGCCTACGTTGTACTGACGCATCGGGGCCTTGGGTCGTATTCGAGGTCCATTGCTAGCAGCGCATACAGCGCACTTCCTGCACCAGTCCTGGACGTCAGCTTGACAATTGGCCCAGTAAAACCGTTGCCTCACTTTCTGCAGGGTCTTCGTCACTCCCAGATGTCCTCCGGCGACTCCACATTGGATTTCCCGCAGCACTTCCTCTCTTCTGTTCCTGGGAACAAGTATTTGGCGTCTGTCTTCCCCACCAATATCGGCCTCCAACACACGTTTCAGGATCCCATTGTCCAGAATAAGAGAGTTCCATTGTGCCCAATAGGACTTAACAGCCGGCGAGTAACCTGCGACTTCCTGCCATGATGGTCTTCGATTGCCCTTCTTCCAGCTGACGACTAAGCCAAGGTCGGGGTCTCTCTCTTGGTCTTTCTGGATCTTGCTGTCATTCCAGTTGTCATCCATTGCCGCGGTTCTACAAAGTGTTGCTTCTTTCTCTTCTGCTCGTCGGCAATGTGAGCAATCATCTGGACATGGTCTTCGCGACAAGGCATCTGCATTCTTATGGCTAGTTCCGGCTCGATGTTCGATCTCGAAATCGAATTCTTGGAGTCTCTCGATCCAACGTGCTACTTGACCCTCAGGATTTTTGAACTGTAAGAGCCATTTGAGGGCTGCATGGTCAGTTCTCAACAGGAATCTTCTTCCATACACGTACTTGTAGAAGTGTTCCACTCCCTTTACAACAGCTAACAGCTCTCGCCTGGTGACACAGTAATTGCGCTCTGGTTTGCTAAGCGTCTTGCTGAAATAACCAATGACCTTCTCCTGTCCCTCCTGGATCTGAGATAGGACAGCTCCAAGTCCCACGTTGCTGGCGTCCGTATCCAAAATGAATTTCCCTTTGGGTAGGGGATAGCTCAGTATAGGTGCGTTGATCAAAGCTCCTTTCAGCTTCCTGAATGAGTCTTGACATTCTTCGGACCACTGGAACTTTGTTTGGCCTTCCGTGAGCTTGGTCAGTGGTTTAGCGATGTTGGCGAATCCCAGCACATATCGGCGATAGTATGTGCATAAACCAAGGAAACTTCGAAGTTGGTGAATGTCTTTTGGGATGGGCCAATCCTTAACAGCTTTGATCTTCTGGTCATCCACTGCTACTCCTTCCCCAGAGACAACTGGCCGAGGTATCGACTTTTTTGGAACAGATGGCATTTCTTAGGGCTCAGCTTCAATCCGGAGTTCCTCAGTCGCAGGAATACTTCCTCCAAGTTTTCACGTGGTCCTCGAACGATCTGCCGACCACAATTATGTCGTCGAGATACACTAGACACGTGTTCCATGAGAGTCCTTTCAGCACTGTCTCCATCAATCTTTCGAATGTGGCGGGAGCATTACAGAGCCCGAATGGCATAACGGTAAACTGCCACAATCCTGAGCCGATGGTAAAAGCAGTCTTTTCTCGATCTTCCTGAGCCAGTTCTACTTGCCAGTATCCACTCTTCAGATCAAGGGTCGAGAAAATCGTGGAACCAGCCAACGTGTCTAGGGTGTCATCTATTCTCGGGAGAGGGTAACTGTCCTTCTTCGTGACATTATTAAGTTGGCGATAGTCAACACAAAAGCGTGTCGATCCATCCTTTTTCTTCACCAGTACGACTGGAGAGGACCAAGGACTGTCAGATGGTTCGATAACTCCTTCTTTTCCCATATCGCTGACTATTTTGTCAGCCTCTTCCTTCTTGGCAAGAGGAAGTCTTCTTGCTGATTGCCGGATCGGTCGGGCACCCCCAGTATCAATCTTGTGCTGGACCACATTAGTTCGACCCCCTTTTCCTTGTCCGGTATCGAAGATGTCCTGGTACTTTTTGACTAAATCTCTTAGTTTGGGCTGTTGAGCTGGTTTTATGTCTTTGGAAGAAATGGCAACTAATTTTTCCAGTTCTGTGGGCAAGTTGTTGGGTTGGCTAATCGTACCTTGTACGCCCCGGATCACAGATGAAACTGACGAGCAGTGCCCCAAAATTGTTCCTTTCTTCAAGGTCACTGGGAAATAATTGACATTCATGACCCTTACCGGCACAGATTTGTCAGCACGCAACAAGGTCTTCCCTAGTGCAATCCCTCGTCCAATTTTCTCATCATGAAGTTTGGGCTCGAACATCACCACGTCTCCACTGCTCGCACTCCCGTCCAGGCGAGCCTCCAGAATGGTTTCAGCCCTCTCAGGTACGCTTACATCTTCAGCCAACAGCACACGGATCAACTCCTCACTCCTCCCATGAAGCACCAGCTCTTCTCCGTTGACACGTAGGACGCCGTCTTTGAAATCCAATTCAAACCCTCTGGAATTCATGATGTCCATTCCGATGATTGCATCGTCTTCGATGTCCGCTACAAGTGCCTGATGTTTCACTTTAGTGCTGCCCAAAATTATTTCAATCGGTAGCTCGCCATATACAGTAGCTGGCTCCCCTGTTGCTGTGCGTAGCTTCCAAGTCGTCGGTTCAATCCGTTCCGGTGTTCTGGCAAAGGAAGGCCCGAGAATTGTCCTAGTCGCACCTGTATCTAGCAGCATGGTGCAAGGCTCGTTATCGATGAGACCGTCTACGAAGACACCTTTGTTCTGTCGTTGAAGGATAGCGACATATGCGTTGTTAACCGGGGCTTGCCGGACACATGCCGACGATTGCCCCTTCTCGTCGACCTTCTTTAGTTTTCCTGCATCGGAGTCGATGAATGTTGAACATTTGCTACGCACATGTCCAATTCTGCCACAATTCTGGCATCTTATCTGTCTTTTCTCAGGCAACACTTCCTTCATCACTTTTCTTATGGCAGCTTCCAAGTCAGCATGCTCCTGTGGGTCTTCTTCAATACTTCGAACTTTACTTTGGTTTTTGCAGGATTGCTTTGCTGTCTCAAATTCCAAAGCGCGTGCCAGTGCGTCTACGAGATGTGTTGGACGAGCTAATATCAACGCTTGTCTGGTTTCTTGGTCACGGAGTCCATCCAAGAATGCCTGAACCGCTAATCGCTCCATTACATTTTCCGGTATGGCTGGATATGCGAGACGAACCAAGCGTGCAATGTCAGCTTCGAATTCTTGTAAGGATTCGCCCGATTTCTGGCAGCGATTTTTCAGTTGGGAGTGGTATACGTGTTCCAAATGGGCCTGGCCATATCGTAATTCTAGATGTTTAATCAGCTGATCATAGTCCTCCTGTTCTTGGGCGGTAAGAGTTTGTAGAATATTCGTCGCTTCTCCACGTAATGCAAGTGTTAGTGCTACAGCTCTTTCCCCTGCATTCCATCCATTTGCTTTGGCCGCTGCTTCAAACTGTCGGCGGTAATTTTCCCATGGAGTTTTTCCGTCGAATTGAGGCGGCTTCATGGAAAGCTTCCCTATTTCAGAAATGACCTTGACATCTTGTATACCCTCTTGAACTTTATCCAAGTTCAAACTCAAGTCCAGCATTGCATTTTTGTTAACCATCTCTGTGGAGGGCGCACTATCAATTCGTTTTTCCAGCTTACTGATCGTTTCCTTTATTTTGTCCATTTCTGCCTCGATTCCGTCTTTGATTTCATCGCTGATTATTTCCTTCATCTTGTCCATCTCTGCCTCGACGGTTCCTATTCTTTTTTCTAGACGATTCGCCACACCACAGAGTTCTTTTTTTAGGCCTTCTGTGTTTTCAAGGAGCTTATCTTCCAGGCTTTCTAGAAGCTTCTCTTCCAGATTTCTAGAATTTTCTAGAAGCTTCTCTTCCAGATTTCTAGCATTCTCTTCCAGGCTTCTTGAATTTTCTCGAAGCTTCTCTTCCAGATTTCTAGAAAGCTTCTCTTCCAGATTTCTAGAATTTTGTTGCAGTTCTTCTTTCACGGATTTAGTAGTTTCTTCGAGTTTATTCATTACCAAACTTAAATCGCCTCCGGGAACTTCGAATAAAAATGTTTCGTGGTCCTCACCTTCTTGTATAAGTCCTTCTGCAAGTCTTTCCTGGAGTACTTGCTTTTTACCTGTTGTTTCCAGTTCCCTTTCCTCCAATTCCTGTTTCAATTCCGCTACCTTCAAATCCGCAAGGCGCACTTTTCATGAACACATTTCGTCTTTGACGAGGTATCAGTCTGTTTTACACGAAAAGTTTATCAGTTTGTTAAAAATTCACTTCGCGAATTCTTTTCCACGGGCCACCAGTCTATTGTCTGTTTCACGCGAAGAGTGTATCAGTTTATATTCCCACGCACAATTGTCCACTTCGCGAAAACCGGGCCACTGTCTATTTTCTGTTTCACGCGAACAGTGTATCAGTTTATATTCCCACGCACAATTGTCCACTTCGCGAAAACCGGGCCACTGTCTATTTTGGGCGTACAAAAAGGTCTATCAATTTATTTTTCTGACTATCCACTCCACGATCACTTGTTTATTTTCAAAATCTCACTTCCGACACCAATTTTAACGTAAATAAACTTAACTTGGTTTAACTAATTTATTTAACACTTAATCTACAACTTAATTTATATTACTACGCCACTGTATAGCTCGATGGTATGGGCTCGTTCAGACTGTTTTGACTCCACTTGAGGGTCGCCTATTTATCTCCGATACAGCATTCTCGATGTTTCGAATTCTGGCATGTTCCAATTGTTTCCAATATTGACCGTTGTTTTCCGTGGCAGAGCGACTGGATGGTTCTCGAATATCTCCGGGGATGATCTCATCGCTGTCGACGGCAACGCGCGAGGCGACAGGTCCGGCCTAGGTTCGTTACAATATGCTTTCTTATTTATGAAAATGTAATAGAATGAATGGGAGGAACTGATTCGATGCCGACAAATATTTCATCTTCCGAAAGAGATTACATGCCGTATGCCAACATTGGAAATCAATCTGTAAAGGTTTGTATTGCCAATTACATTTCACATGTCATTTGGTGAAATATTTCTGAGCCATTTTTTGGCATACCACTGTTTCAAAACTATTGAGTCTTTTTTTAAAACATTTCATTTTAGCGTTGAAACAATGACGTCGTAGACGGAATATTTCAAAACGCTTAGCTTTATTTTGAACCAAAGAATAAATAGCGGTTCAAAGCTGTCAGTTGTCTTTGTTGGCTGGTATGTTTATGTTTTAAAAATTGAATATTCTTTTTTTTTGTTAGTTCAAAAGATGAAGGTGAATAAATTAAAAATGTTTCAAGTGACTATTGATGATATGCTATTGACAGTTGACGAAGAGACTGCGGAACAATTGAAAGGTAATCATTTTAATAATTTTATTTCTTTAGAAATATCCTAGGAAATATTTTCTTGCTTTCCATCACAGCAACTGATTTTGATTATCATTTCAGATCCCGAGTACGCCGCAAACTATGCAACAGCAGTTAGAAGAGAACTTCTGAACCAAGATACAAGGTCAACTCCACACCAACCTAATGAAAAGAGTAGGATGTGGAAAAGTCCAAAGTGTCCCACTGAAGAAGACCACAGAGCCACACTTGCTCTGTTGGCGTAAGGCAGAATTTAGTGACAAGAAAACCCACAAAAATGTAATTTGGACAAAAATTGCCAATAAAATGAATTAAACTGGCTTTCACGTTGGAGAGGGAGTGTATGCACGGAAAAGAGTGAGGCAGAAGTTCAGTAACCTGCAATCAACATACTTAAAATATCGGGATTCTCAAAAAAGAACTGGGGAAGGCAAACAAATGTGCATGAAAATGAGGAATCCTCTGAAACTTCATGTGAAAGAAATAGCACAAAATATGAAAGTTCACCTCCCAATAGATTCGATGCCATTAAGAAGACTGTTCGACCCAAATCGGGAAAACAAGAAACTCTCAAGGAACTGGTTTCGATACAAAGGCAGAATCAGGAGATATAAGAAGCAAGGAATTCGCTTCTATGATGAATATGTTCCAAGAACAGAATGAGCAGATACTGCTCCTTATTGGAAAAATGGGAGAGAAAAAGTCCAAAATGAAAAGGAGATCTTCTAGTAGTGATGAATAAAATAGTGGCTCTTTTACCATATGTTTTGAGCTGTTTATTTTTGGGGTATTTATTTCGTGTCTTCGTTGAGAACTGTTATCCATTTATTTTATTTTTCAGATAGGTATTGTTATTTATTTCCAGTTTTTCATCATTTCTTTATATTAGTAGTTCATTTTTTCTAAATTCTGTTTTTCATGACATGGTGATATTATGTGGAGACTGAATAAATATTTTTGTTGAGTTTATGACTATTATACATTAAATTATTCTCAAATTACATTTTTTAATGAAACCCCTGGAAAACCAGGGTTTTATAACTAAAATAAAACTAGAGAGTAATCATGTATTCATTAAAATAAAAGAGTTTATTATACATAAACGAAAAAACAACAGTTTATCAAAACGTGTGAATAGATCGAAAAAATAAAAAATCATCTCATATATCTCCACAAATTATTGGCAATATCTTCTCTTTTGATAATTCCTTCTTCCTCCATATTGATTAGACCTTCTCTCTCCATATTTATTGTACCTCCTTCATTATATTCATTCCAAATATCTGAGTGCACATAACAGAAATTATGCATAATACAACTTGCTGTAATCATTTGTATTGTTTTTTCGATCAAATTTACATTAATTTACTTCAATATTTGCCATCTGGATTTGAGGATACCGAAAGTATGTTCTACCACTACTCTTGTTTTGCTGTGGATTGTATTATAGTAGCGTTGTCTCTCATCCCTAAAATGAAGAAGTAGAAATACTTTTTGTATATTTATATTAATAATAGCTCACTTATAAGGTGTCATTATCCATTTCCTTAAAGCATAGCCTTTATCACCAACAAGATAATATAGTCATCAAGAAAGTATTTGTGAATCATTCCATTATCTTCGAAATCAATGAAAATTTTGGAATACCTGCAAATGAAAAAATATTGATTGAATATAGTATGAAAATGTAAGCTGAAAATCAACATTCACAAATATAAAAAACAATTTATCGGCTATCAACAGGTCCATCTACATTCAACATTCCCACTTTACTGATTGTTCACAAAATATATCTCACCCTGCTATCATGTGCAGAACCAGGAAATCCAACCACTATGTTGGTGAAAATTTTGTAATACAGTAACGATTCCCTGAAGCTTAATTGAGTGGTTTCTATTCTTATCAATGTAGCTTTCCTGCTGATGGGTTGGACACTTGAACTTGATATTGCTCCAATTACCCCTTAAAAAAATAAAACTATTCAGGTGTGGATATTATGAGTCATTTTTCAATGTGGTACCTGGAAAGCCACTCTCAGCTCTGAATGCCCTCTCAATATTTACCGCTTCCTGGTGATTAGGTTATGAAATATATTTAATTTGTTCAAGGATTTTGGGAATAACTGCACTACATACTGTAGAGAGTGCTTCATTGAACCTATCAGACACAGATATCAATGTATCACCAAAAGAACCTCAACACACATTTCTCCATAGAAACAGACTGCTGTCCACCACCAAATTGTCTTTCAGCGCAATTTATGGCACCCAAGAGATTCACAAATGTATCTCTACTCAATCGAAAAAGATTGAAGAAATCTCTACCGAGATACTGTGGCAACCAATCTTCATAATAATCTGGTGCCGGTGTATGCACCAAATTAGTGGACAGAATTATTGTTGGGAGTACTTCCTCCTGGCTATCATCCCTCAAATATTAATTAATGAGATATCTTTGGAGATCCTGCTCATAATGTAAATCGTTTATGAGTGCTAATATCGTGCAAATCATTTTAAATTTGAATCATCAACACATTAACCCGCACAAAATTGATAAATCAGACAACAAAAACTTTGAAAATAATAATAAATACGTCGCTCAGTGACAAATGATTTTTTATGACAATATTGTTTTGAAATATTTCGTTTTCCACATCGTCAAATCTATGACGTAAAATTGAATGTTTTTAAAAAATTATTGAATACGGTTCAACGCCAAAAAATGGCTCTGGTTTCAGTTTGATGTCGGCGGAATAACTATAGAAATAGATGACACAATATACACGTTTCATAATTGACGAAATTTTTCTCCATTTTCCAGGCGCGAGTTTGATGTTCCTAGTAGGAACACGAAAAGACCACACCCCGATCCTCAACAGCAATTCGAACAACTGCAACTTGAACAATTGTTCCATCACAAACCTCAATCTCAACGACTGCGTGTGTCCTCTGGGTCCCTACAACCCCATATACACCTCAGACGTCCCTCCCTACAGCTTCTGTAGACAAGGAAGCAACCACTACGAGCGCTTATTCGCCAACTGCAACGGTCACTTCGACAAATCCAACTTCCACAGACATTCCTTCAGAACCAGAAGGGACATCCATCATCAGTGTCTCCCAAAAAGTTTAAGCTACGCTGCCAACATCGATCGATCACCTTATCATCCCCGCGCTGGGATGTGTGGAAAGCAGGATGTTATCAAATATGCTTCTCTTCCAAGAGTGAAAAGGGGGGCTAATCTTAGGCCCAGTAAAAGTGTGCCAGAAGGGCTGGCAAGATGGGATTATTGTAGAACATATAGAAGGCCAATTATAAGGAATATTCAGGTGATAGAACAAATAACGACGTCTGTATGAATGTTTCTTAGTCAAGGGTTTAGTCGAGTAATTAGTTAAAAATTTGGTTGGCACGAAAACTAAAATAACTTATCATATAATATAATTGAAGGATTGTACCCTTCGTGTCGACGCACAGTGGGGTATTGACTCGAAAAAATGGTCCATTTTTTGTTTAGAAACGAATCGTTGGAAGAGTATATTTCTTGCCTACTTAAATGTTTTTCTGCTAATTTTGTTCTGCCGATAGAATCGAGGGGCTTATTTATCTCCTCAGCTGCTTCCTCATTTCTATAGGCAGTAAAGCTTGTTTTATAACACTTGGCCCATGTATCAAAACTTCTTGAAGAGTGGATGTGATAGGATGCCATTCGTATAGTTTTCCCAGAAAAAACTAAATTGAAATTTTAGTCCATTCTTGAATCGATGAAGAGAAAGGTTCAATAATAGCCAAATATAATTCCAAAAACAAGGAGCCAAATATAAAAAACACCCTTCGAATTTTCAGGTATGGTGATGAGTAATATTGGAAAGATCAATTATGAGATTCACCAAGTGAAAATTAGGGCTTCCACTTATCAAACTACGAAGTTACATAGGAGTGTGGGTTCCTAGAAGCCTATACAAAAATATACTTGTTACGTATTGAAATCTAGACCTGTCATTCCATTCTTCCATCTCAATTAATATGGAGTGACATGCTTGCCAAAGGGTATACAATAAAAAAAAAGCATGAAAGCGTTTCGTATACGTTGTAGTTCATTTTTGTTATATTGGGGTGAGGAATTGAGGTACATCGAACAAAAATAATCAATATGAGGATAAATAAGCGTTTTTACTATCCTCAATTTTATTTTAATGGAGAGCTGATGCTTAAATTCATGAAAAAAAAATGAAAAAACATGTTTTGCATATGTTTTCATACAGGCATCAAATGATAAAAAAGTATCCATAGTTACACCCAGATTTTTTGCAGAAATAACCCATTCAATTTCAGCATAATTCAATAAAAAGTCTGTGATTTCTTCAAATATCCAGTATCTGACGTTGGAATCCCAAGCATAATGCATATGTTACAGGGATTCATTCTCAAAACAATGATTCTCAGAGTAGACTAACGGATAATGTAAATCTTCATTCATTTATGTGATGCAATTCTGTTAATCATCGGCACTACAAGATGGGTAAATCTGAAAGTCGTCTACATAGAGATGATGAGGAGGGTGGATGATCGAGTATCCTTTGTATGCCCTCTTTAAAACTGAATAGCAAGTATAAAGCTTCTAACAACTGTTTCTGACCATTTCTCACTATGCTCTAGAGAGGCTAGCTTCCAAAACATGATTTCAAAGGTCCCAGTTTTTTGTGTATTCAGATAGAGCTTTGCTAAATGCTTTCCTATATTCAGTGTTCTGCTTGAGGATACTCATTATCTTTGAATTTATCTGACACATCAGTCTCTCCTTCAGACCGAAGTTTCATTTGAGAAGCAAACGTCAACTCTTCGGATTCAATTCACTACAAATTTCCATCAGTTTTACGTCATTTGCCTCTCTCAAGGTAGTCACTGAATGACTTTACTGGTCGATCTGGTCAAGATATTATTTTAGGTATTTCCTGTGCACCCTGAAAAGTATTAATATAAAAAAAACATATTCTATTAAATTCATTATGCATTGACGGTAAACAAACAATAATTTTTCATTTTGAACCTTTTTTTAAGGTTTTTAAATCGAATCTATTACCATCCAAGTCAAAAGAAAAATACGAACAATGTTACAATTTTTTTGTGAACCAAATAAAAAACTGCATGGATATGACGAAAATGTTATATTTTATTATTAGTTGTCTATCTGACGGATGTCGTATACGAGGGGCGATTATAATGATCTATAATAAAAGTGTTGCTAAGTAGAAAAAAGTTGTTAATAGTACTTTTCCCTACGATTTTATCTGAATAAAGTTATGCTCTTTTCCATTCAAAATACGAAAGAAGTATTTTCCCTAGTCTTAAGTTACACCAGTTTTGTAATATTCAACGGAAGAGTATTTGCTCTTTTATAAAAAATATTATGGTAAAACAGGTAAAATATGATTTTTTTTCAAACGCGATATGGTTCTATTCAAACTGAACGAAATATTTGAAAGTAATGAAAAACATGTTTTAAAACCAGAACACGATAAATTCATACTTCCCACTTTTACGAAAACATTAGTGTCAAGAAGGACTAATTCATACCCACTGACCTGTTAGGGCTGGGAAGACAAAAAATGCTGCTTTTTGATCTTAATTAATCAGCAATCAGCTACCCATGTAGTAAAAATATTTTAGGCAAGCGCAAATACCCCACTGTGCGATATTTCGTTCAATTGCATAAGTAGGTATTGCAATCACCAAATTTTATTTTATCTGGTTTATAGTGGGGGCATGTATGGGTTTGAAATTGGTGAAATACAGGAATTGTATTAGTCGGGGGACAAAGTTGGAATACAAAAAAAATTATTGGAAAAACTAAAAAATATTAAATATTAGTCTTAGAAGAAAATATTTGAAAGGAAAGATTATTTTTAAAAATTGGTCATCTAATTTTTTTGGAAAATAACACAAAAATACACTCTGAAACAGGCCAATTTTGTTTTGATTTTTCAAGTATAAAACCTATTGTTCATATCACATCAGTTCTAGTGGAATAACTGTAAATAATATTGCGGAATCTCCTGAAGAAAAAAAAAGTCTTGGGCGAATGGGGATTATTGTTTCAAAACTAACTAGGCAGATTCTGATCTATTATTGATTGAAAGCACTTTGGAAACAGAAAAAATATATATTTAAATGTATTCAAGAAAGAAATGGATCAGAAATAAAATAATATCTTCTAGTTAGTTGATTTTCTAAGGAATATGACACTTAAATCGGATACAGTTAACTTCCATTTAGCAATAGTAATAGGAATAATAAGCGTAATGATCAGGGCCGGCTCATCCGTATAGGCGACCTAGGCAGCAAAAAGGAGAGACGGCGTACAGTGTGTCATTTTACATATCTAGCCGGACAAAATACTCTAGAATCAACTCACAAAATAAACACTTGTCATCTTTTAGAAACAATGTAGATACTCCAAACAAACTAGTTATGAAATATAATATCAGTAGGCGTTCCGATTTCTTTTTTATTTGCCAGACAACAGAAGGCTTTTTCCTGATTTTTATAATAGGCAGCCTCTAATCGTTAATTGCACTTCAGTGACAGGCTGTTATTGTGAATTTACGTGTTTCAGATATTGTTTATAATATGGATATATTGTAAAAAGGTATGTATATTGATATTTATATTTCTGTTTCATAACTTTGGGATAATGTACGTAGAGGAATAGCTTTGAACTTATCCACACTTTGGTTTTATTAGGTTGTCAAACATTGTGTATGCTTTTGTACGTGATAACTTTAATTTTCTTTTTTCCTTTGAGACTTTTAACGTTTATAATGTCTGAATTTATTTGCGGTTTTGTAAATATATTTATTTTATTACAGATAGACTACTGACTATGTCGAGAAGAGAAGTTTATGAAAAAATTGGAACTGAAGATAATAAACCTGGAAGAGCTAGATATAATTCTGAAAAAATCATTGTAGATTACATTAAAGACAAATTCAACTTACACCACTGTTTTGAACTGATGCTGAATAAACTGACTCGGATGTCTACTCTTTTATGATTGGGTTTGATCAGAGATGGAAAGTTTGTCATCGCAACAGGAAAAACTTGATTTGTTTGAAAATATGAACAGGATGTTCATAAGATCAGATGTGGAATCATCTGCGACTGAAAGATAAACCTCAGTCACTATCTTCCTCCTAAGAGGGAAAAAATATAATGATTGGTTGAATACTAATATATGTATCAATAGAAAATTTGGATTTGCCCAGTACAAGCAGATTGAGTACAAAAAAAAACTGGACGTCCAAAGAAAGATTTTTATTCTAGTGGAAAACAAACAAAAACAAGAAAAGTTAAATCACTTGTTGCCAAAAGTACATTTAGTGAGTTAACTCATGCTACCAATATAAAGCTGATGTTACAAGCTGGCCATTTACAGGGTGTTATGAATTAACATACCACTCCTGCAACACCAATCTTAGGATTGCTCGTATTTTTGTTAAAGCTATGCCTTAACCATACTGAGCGTTATTAGTCTATCGACCAATAACTGGACAACCTCCCAGAGCGGCTTGGGAAACTATCTCACTCAGTATGTAATGAAGCGTGGGATTTAATTTGACAGTACAGTCACCAATCTCAGATAGTTCAGAAACAATAATACACTTAGGACTTGTGATAATAATATATGTATTTTCTAAAGAATAAAAACGACAATTGATACACCTGGTATGATTTAAGGAGAGAATGTATAGGAAGTCAAAATGAATTTCAATATAAAATATACTTGAATGAGGAATAAAAATGGAATGCCAAATAAAATAACTGTTCTTCAGTTATTTTGGCGATTGCTAATATTTCTACTTTTGTCGAATCAATGGTTGACTCTACTAAGAAATCAATAAGGGATTAGTTCCTTATCACCATATACATATATACCTTGCCAAATAAACAATGTTAATTTCTTACCCTAACTGGAGAACACACACGTTTTAAATGTTACTTAATTATTCTATTGGATTACCGATTTCTTCATTACGCGTTCACTGATTCGTGAAATGATTATTCGCTTCTTTGACAAATATTATTCCATTCGTTGAGTTATTACTGAGATGATTTATGAGAGTTACACTTCCACTATTTTTCTGCATACTTTTGATGAATTGGCTAATTTATGAATGAAATACGAAGTCTACGTTTACTTCGCACCAGAAGATGGGAATGCATCTTCACTAGATGAAATATGAAACTACTTCAATTCGCTTCATAATATGAAGCCTAAAACAGAACGTCTCTTTCTGTACTTGCTGAACACTGAATGAATTCTGATCTAATAATCTCAATCCCCGTTTACTTTTGACTTTAGTCTTATATTGAAAACTCCCCCACTATGACCCCTACTCAGTTTTTGGAATAAGCGCGGTGTGGTCTCACGGTAATGAATTATACTTTTGGACATTAATGCCACGGCGGTACATTTCAATCACATTCTTCAAGAGTTCATGTTTCCTCCCGGCTGTCGGAGAATCGTAATTATCCATCGCGGCTTTGGGCTCAATAGAAATAAAATAAATGTCCTGTCGTAATTTAGTGACGCCTGTTGTAAGTTTTACGTCATAACATATTCATGAGATCTTTTCAATGAGTGATGCTATCATATCGGTGATTTTACGAGATTTTTACAGTTTTTGTCGAACTCATACCGCCTCCTAATTTAATTGCGGACGAAATAAAACAGTCGTTCCCTTTTTATGGCCGCATTCTTCAGTTAAGGGTATTACACATGGATACATTAAAATACTTGATTGATCGTGGCTATTACACTGAGACGTAGTGGAAAGAGGGATGCTGCTAGTATGTTGGAAGAATTGGTTTCGACTCCTAAAAGAACACCTGAAAGTCAAGAGAGCGAACAAAGGGGTACCGGAAAAATGAACCAAGATTCAAGAAAAATTTCCAGGGCCAAAAAAACCAGATATATTACACAATGTTTTAATATGTTCCGATCCTTTCATAACATCATTAAAACAGTAATTAATCCCCATGTTTTGAAATCAATAAAGGCACCAACTATTCATACTACCCCAAAACAAATACATGGAAATGACAGCGGCTCTTCAAGCCGTGGAATCTACAGTAACTGAAGAATCTAATATAAGTGAATCAGAAATTTTCATTGTGTCTAATTTATAATATTACTTGATATATTTTTTCAGTTGATTATTTTTATGTTTTATCTTACTTATAAATAAACGTCACACACAATCAAACTCCTTTCATTATGTCCGGCTAGATATGCAAAATGATGCACTGTGCGACGCCGTGGCCATTTTGTACTACTACTCGCTTTGACATTGTCTGTAGATAGTGCAGAAAAAAATTGTTCCAAATTAAAACTCATAAAACTTACCTGCATAGTACAACGTGTCAGGAAAGACTCACAGGTCTTGCCATTATCACTATCGAAAGCGAATTAGCAAGCCAAATCGACCCGAAAGACCTAGTGAAAGAATTTGGAAAAACGAAAGCAAGAAAAGCACCATTAGGATTTCAAGCTGAATTTCTGATAAAAGTATTTTTCATAGGGGTAGTAAATACTTGTTGATATATTGTTTTTTATGGTCTTGCATTAAAAACATAATTTTCTCATGTATCTTCTATCAATTGAAACTCCATTCCAAAAGACACAGAAATAAAAACTCCTACATTTCATGTCATGTTTAGCTTAATCAAACGAAACAGCGGAAATCAAGGGCTGAAATTAATTATGAGGGGCGACATGGGTCGACAGTATATGTCTTGCCTAGGGTGGCCAAATACCTAGAGCCGGCCCTGGTAATTATACATCAATAAATCTTAAACAACAATGTATCTCCAGTAATCGCAGTAAGAATGATAGTTGATGACAAATATAACTGTGCTTTGTTTTGGTAAATGAATTATTTTGCATACTAGGTGATACGGTACAATAAACGTATTCTCTGAGCATTTCATGTTCCCAATTTTTACCAAATTTTCATTTTCTAATTAGTTCTTCACGAATAAACATGAATTTATCGAAGGAACTTTGACGCATGCGGTATAATATTTTAGGATTTGTGGTGAAATTTAAAAAATCAGAAACTTCAAAGTCGCGTTATTATTACTGCTAAATTGAATACTCTAGTATAAATGAATAAAACATCCGATATAATAGCGGGCACAACTTTTGAAATTATTGCTTATACTATTGCTATTATTGAAAAAAAAAACATCTCACTGGGCCACGGCAGAAACCTAAGCTGTAACTCCCTGAACCTCAGTATCCTTTCTTTAACTTTTTTTATTGATTGAGACAGAAAGATAATAGATGATTTACTCCACGGAATTTTCAATAGATTTTTGATAATATTGAAAAATATGGTTCCCAAAAACACTCTTCAGTAATTATTGGTCTGATTCTACTATACATATTGACATGTTAACCAAAGGAATATATCAAACAATTCTCGAATACTATGAGCAGTAACGAATAATGTTCACTACCTAATCTTGACTCTGCCAACCCCCGTTTCTTGACAATTTTCTCTGGGTGCTATTAGTTCTAGTCATTAGGATAAAATGTTTAGATTATTTGTTAGTAAAATATCTTCAAAAACAATGAAAAAATATGTATGTCATAGAAAAATATATATTTGTTTCTGTTATTCATAGGTTTAATTAATTTTTCTTGTTTACTGTTGATTATTCATAAGTTACATTATTTATGGCTCTTAGAAGCAATATTCAAGGTTGTGATTCAATGTTCGTAATACTTAGAAAATCTAGCTACATCTATGAGAGAGATAAGTATTCCCAACTAATTGCTGTTTTTGTTATGATATTACAGAGAGTATATTGATTGCTTCCAATGTGATACTTATCGGTCAAAAAAACGTTTCTAGATGGTGTGCCCAAAGGATCATGTATATGTCATACTAGCTGTTAATAGTTAGTTACAATTTAAAAACATTGACCAAACCTAAAATGAAGGGTCTTCCAACTGCATTCCAGACTTCCATAATGCTCCTAATTGGTTCGATTTCAGGCATATTTTTCCAATAGGGAAGCAAGTATTCCTTTCAATTGTGCATTTTCTGTTTTTTTTTGTTATTTCTGTATAGGGTTTATCTTATAATAAAATAATAATTAAAACATGTTTTATATATATATATATATATATATATATATATATAAAAATTCATAGAATTGGCTTTATCCAATAATATGCGAGGCGAAGGATTCTAGTCACTTTATCAGAGTGAGAACTGGCCGCAAAGCATGCGGAGTTTAACCGTTGTAAACAGAACATGTGGGGACTCGGATAATTTTTGTGATTTTCGTAAAATTATAATCATATCACAATATTCCTGCCACGTTAACACTGGCATATTGAACCATACCAATTCTCGAAATTATTCCAAAATTATATAATCTGAAAGTGAGTTTATACAGCACGTAAAATAAAATATCAAATAAAATAAAGTAAAATGAGAAATAATAATTTTCAGAATGTTTATAGAGCTGAGTTAATTAAAGTAAGAAGCTGTCAATCGAAATTTGGGATTTTATGTTGAGGTTACCTCAATTTCAATGATGTATACTTGAAAAATTGGTACCTGTTATTGTTTATTGAATAAAAATAAGCCACTGTTGACAACAATTATAAAATCTTCTTCATCTAAAGATGCCAAATTGGCGAAATTTAAAAAAATAGCACCACACACCACATCACACCATTTTCCAGTTATGAAAACAAAAACATACCTATACTAGGACTGAATAGCTATTATATCATGTCATCTATCATCAACTTCGTCAATTTGTCACTTATAATTGCAGGAGAGGTTTGTATTTTATCGGATAAATTTGGGTTGTTTAATGAGAAACTGTTACCCAGCAATTAGACGAGAAAAACTGCCAACTATTAAAAACGCGACACCGAAGGTGGAGCGTTTTTAGGTTGGCAGTTTTTCTAGTCAAATTGCTAAAGGAAATAGTTTAGAATTTGAACAACACAAATTTACCCGATATCAATACAAACATCGAGTGTAATTCGGCAGGACAATTTAATGAATAAGAAATTTAGAAATATATCAATGCAAACTTTATTTATTTTGGCAACCAACACCGCGATAATTGATAAACAAATGAATAAGTAAAAAACCACTAGTGCATTTGTCGCTGTAAAAGTTGCAGCTAACTTTTGCCGCTGTCAAACTGACAATTGCACTGTGGCTTATGCGATTTTTTATACATGAGTTGAATTGTCTAAATTATTCAGTATGTACATATGCCTAACAACTAGTCAAAGTAAAATAAAATAAAAGATAAAAGGTAACCATCTTTTATTTTACTTCCTATTTTATATTACTTCTTATGTCATTTTATTTCTGTATAAACTTGTAATGGATGTTGTGTAGTTTTAACTTTTTAAATTACTTAATTTTATTTCTTATTTTATTTTACTTCCTGTATAAACTCACTCTATCACTTCACAATAACCTATTGACCTACAAAACATTATGTTCTGTAGAGCTCTCTACTCAGTAGCGCATCGTTGGAATTCTTGATACAAACAAATGAATTACAGACGAGTACTCCATTTTATTTTGGGCATATTGTATGTATAGCCCCCCCTCCCCAGTTAACACCGATACTACTTTGTGAAATAAAAGACATGGGGTGATTGCTCGAAAGATGGCGCGGGGAGCACATCGACTTGAAAATTTCAAATAGCATGAGGGATCAAGTAGCACATCGTTGAAAACATAATAATTTTCTTCTCAACCATTTATTTTATTTGAAATGTCAAGTATAACAAAAAACAAAATTATTATGTAGGATTTTTATTTATTGGGAAAATGAAAATTGTTGTCAATCATGTCCACTCGTGTTTTTCCCCTCCCTACCTACCATTGTATTGTCTCAATACATAATTCACTCCAGATGAAACTCTTCACTAAATACAAATGCGATAATTCGTTTTTAATATGAAGAGCAGGTAAGTTAGTGTTATAATCATTTATATATCAGAAGGTCTTAAACAATTGTATTCTATTTCTAGGTAACTGCTTGATTATCAGTTTACCAAATCCAATAAATGTACCCGTTATGATTATGGTCATTAAAAATAAGTGAATGGGGTATTATTTGAGTCGGAAATTGGATTATGGTATGGATTCAAAATCTGAACCCAGTTAAGCTTTGAAACGAATTCGGAAATGAAAAATTATTAAAGTCATGAACTTTCCTCTATTGACCGTATTTCGTGTTACTCATCGCAATTGTGATTCCGTAGAACAACCATGGTTGAAAGTAAAATTGAATTACCTTTTCAACGATGTGCAACTTGACCTCTATGCCTTTCGAAATTTTCAAGTTGATGTACCCCAGTGCCCTCTGTGGAGTAATTGTAATGTATTTTCTCCCAGAAAGTAGTATCGGTAAAACCATTTCACATCAAACTGTTATCGAGGTAAGGATACCATTCAGATCCGCACTCATACTTGACATTTCAAATGCATATTGTAAAAAACGTATTAAAAAAAATCGAAAAAATAAGATGGTTGAAAAAAGAATTGAATTATGTTTTCAACGATGTGCCACTTGACCTCCCCATGCTATTTGAAATTTTCAAATTGATGTGCCCCCCCCCCTGCGCCATCTATCGAGCAATTACAATGTCTTTTATTTAAAAACTTGTGCCAGTGATACCATTGTATACACTGTGTCCGTAAAGTATGGAATAAATTCATTTTTAGCTAAACAGGTCATTTTAAGAAATAATCCTGAAACACATCGATTTTTTATGTTAATTTACCGTATTTTAAAATAATAATCTAATATACAGGGTGAATTACGTTCGAGTAATGACGTCACCGTCATTTTTTTTAAAAGGAACACCCCCATTTTGTCTCAATTTTCGGATTACTCTAGCTGAGCTGATTCCAAAAATGTATCACATGTTGATTCCAATTGGTACAGGGTGGACAAAAATACAATAGTTTTGTGTGTGCTCATAAAGTAACGCGTAACATTCTTTATTAGGTAAATTAACAATATTATCAAAAATACTTATTGTCTAGCGGCAATTAGTTTAAATGTAACACCCCGTAGTTTGCTACATGTTTAGAGTAATAAAAATGAGCTGTTTCCAAACATGTTTGGTACTTGTGGTCTAGCAGACAGAATATGACAAAAAATATTTCTTATCTATTTATAAAAAACATAGTCGTCTACTTTTTTGGGAAATGTCATTATTTGTTTAGTAATTTATTGATGTTCAGTGACAGTTTAGTACTACAATATTTTTGGTATTCATGAATATTCGAATGATTGCTTAGATTTAATTGGAAGTAGAAATGGAGTTAAGTGTAAAACAAAGAATTGAAATACTTATGATGATTGGGTATGGAGACAGATCGCGAACTCAGATGGAAGTGTGCAATTTGTTTAATGATAAATATCCAGAAAGATCTATAATGCGTTCAACAGTCAGTCAGATTGAAACGAAATTTCGAGAAATTGGTAATGTTGAAAATGTACGCAAATCAGGTCGTCCCCCTGCAAATGCTGATACAGCATTAGATGTTTTACTGAGTTTTGAAGAAGATGCGCACACTTCTGTTCGTAAAGTTAGTCGCTATATCGGTGTTAGCAAAACAACGGTACACAAACTATTGAAGCTTGAAAAATGGCATCCTTATAAAATCAAACTTGTGCAAGAATTAAACGAAGATGATCCCGATAGAAGACTCCAATTTTGCGAAGAAATGATGGATAAATGTCACCGAGACCCTCTCTTGATACAAAACATTATTTTTTCTGATGAGTCCACTTTCATGTTAAATGGTGAGGTTAACCGTCAGAATTGTAGATACTGGGCAAAAGAAAACGCCCACTGGATTCGTGAGCATCATACACAATACCCTCAAAAGGTAAATGTATGGGCTGGAATTGTACGAAATCGAATCATCGGACCCTACTTTTTCGAAGGTAATTTAAACGGGGCAACGTATCTTGAGTTTTTAAGGGGGTATCTCGTACCTACTTTACGTAATTTGTTTCCCAGCAGACGTAATCCTGGAGGTTTTGATGAAAGTTTATGGTTTCAACAGGATGGTGCACCTCCACATTATGCTGTAGATGTTAGAAGGTACCTAGATGAAATTTTTCCGAACAGGTGGATTGGTAGACGTGGACCCACTGAATGGCCAGCGAGGTCACCAGATTTAAATCCTTTGGATTATTTTCTGTGGGGCCATCTAAAGAATGTTATTTATAAAACGAAACCAGCAAATATTGCAGATGTACAAGAGAAAATTCGAACAGAAATAAACAATATTACGCAAGAAACCATACACAAGGTTCAACAAGAAATTGTACACCGTTTGGGTTACTGTCAAATACAGCAAGGGCTGCAGTTCGAACATTTATAAAGTCATGTATTCCAGCATATTCTGTCCGCTAGACAATAAGTATTTTTGATAATATTGTTAATTTACCTAATAAAGAATGTTACGCGTTACTTTATGAGCACACACAAAACTATTGTATTTTTGTCCACCCTGTACCAATTGGAATCAACATGTGATACATTTTTGGAATCAGCTCAGCTATAGTAATCCGAAAATTGAGACAAAATGGGGGTGTTCCATTTAAAAAAAATGACGGTGACGTTATTACTCGAACGTAATTCACCCTGTATATTAAATTATTATTTTAAAATACGGTAAATTAACATCAAAATCGACGTGTTTCAGGATTATTTCTTAAAATGACCTGTTTAGCTAAAAATTAATTTGTTCCATACTTTACGGACACAGTGTATAGACTATCTATATACAATGGTGATACCATTCAAAACGATTTGGTCCCATTGTTCTACGTCGAACCGTTCAAAAGTTAACAGGGGGGGGGGGGAATAAAAAGCCGCACTGTAGAGGGATATTATAGGGATTTATATTTAAGTGGAGTCATAATTTTCTGATTCGTTTTTTAATTAATGGACAGTCTCCAAAGTGAGACCGGTTTTTCATTCCAGGCCAATTTTTGGAATGGAATGGAACTTATATTTGTTTTTTATTTTGTCTTCCAACTGAAGTT
This sequence comes from Gonioctena quinquepunctata, assembly GCA_018342105.1. Classification (NCBI taxonomy): domain Eukaryota; kingdom Metazoa; phylum Arthropoda; class Insecta; order Coleoptera; family Chrysomelidae; genus Gonioctena; species Gonioctena quinquepunctata. The sequence goes on from JAFIRS010000531.1 coordinate 361,426, forward strand.
ATATTGTTTCTGGAATAAAACTGGTATATTTTACGAATAACCATTTATGGATTTACTATATAACCTCAGATTTATGTAATCATCACAAAGGTCCCTATTCCAATATATGTAGGGTGTCCAGCTTGAAAGAAACATAACTTCAGTTTGGTATAATTTTCTGGAAAAACCTGCAGATATAAATATTTTTCAAAGTTGCCTTGGATGAATTCTTGAGCTGTTTAGGAGCTATGGAAGATTGGGAACATTCTATATATCATTGCATCAGTTTTCATCATCAAATTAAATTGTATGAAAGTTTGTATGATACATAAAAAACTGATGTTATTGAAATGATTAATCATTATGGAGCCAGAGCTAATTCGTTTCTGAGTGACGGAAATTTGGTAGGTGATTTAGGTATTAATTTTCGCCACGCAGAAACGAATGAGCTCTTTCTGGTTATGCTCAGTAGTGTATTCAGGAGAAGCAATGGGGAAGTCTCCCAACATCTCAAAATATATGAATTCCAAAAGTTTTTCTGGAAGAAAACGTATCTAATCCTTTTCCAAACCACCTTCAGCTTCCTCCTAAAATGTTTAAAGTAAAAATTTATTAATTGGATAAAATTGTATTCTTAAGTATTTTTTACTGTTGATAAATGGTACTAAATATAGAATTGCAATAGAGACTACTAATGCTAATGCTCTTCCAAGTTTATTTGGAATTGCATAAGCAAATAAAAAATATCATTCTGGTTGAATATGAATTGGAGTATACCTACGCTACTGATTTTGCTAGAAAAAATGTGTATGAGGATGGAATTCCTACTATTTTTTAATTCAATCTCAATTACTTCATTAATACATATAAAAAGTAATGTAATAAATAATTACTGTGTAAATATTTCATGAAGAAAGGGAACAAATTACACTTAACTACCTATAATGATTGGATGAAAATATTAAGAAAACTACTAGGGAAAATGAAAAACGTGTACTTAAAGTATAATTGAAAATTTAAAGTAGTTCAATTTTCTGAAATCAAATGATAGGACAAGCAGTAAAAAACTCTTTCGAATTTATGATATAAACAGGTAACAAAACAAGAAAATAATGTATACTCTATTAAAATTTCATATATGGAAAAATGTTGATTTCTTAAATGTCTAGTTGTAAGTTGGAATGTGTTACAATTTTATTGGAATAAAAATATTATTTATTGATTAGAATTTATTGATACGAATAGAGTGCCTGAATATATGGAATAAATTCGTCAAAGTCTTCATAGGGACAAAAGAGAAAAATCGCTCGTTCACGTCAATTCAAATATTTGATTGTGCACGTTTTGACGTATAACTCTTTTCGATGACGTCATAATTACGCCAGTTATGACGTCATCGTTTTTTTTTTTAAATAGCAACTCTCGTATTTGATAGTGTCATTTGAAAGAAGATATTTTTCTGCATACAAAACGTTAAATTTTATGGCATAGTACATGAGGAAATTGCCAAGAAGGAACCAATTGAATGTTGAAAGTATGCCCAACTCAAGGTATGATACAGGCTAAGAGCGGACAGCAGAAAACCTGGCCAATCGAGTAACAGAATGTGCTTAAAATTTTAGTACCCACAGCAAACATAAGAAAAATCATTTAGTGCCTAGGCAAAATTTGTGCACACGTTTTGATGTCCTTTTTTCGGAAAATTTTTCGTACATCAACAATCTATGCACTTCATTTGCTTGCATCATTAGCAATTCAATTCAGAGTAGCCGAGCGGTCTAAAAGGTGCAATTTTGTTGCCAATACGGCTGCACGCTGCGGTCATGTGTTTTCGTTGCAAGTCTAGTTAACAGCCGTGCTCAAAGTTGTGAACATGAATTCTGAAAATTTGGAAATTAAAAATTGAAATAAAAATATCTTAACTATATAAATATGAATATCAAGAAATGAAAACAAACAGGCACTTGCTGGATAGTAGAATGAACAATAATCCGCCGGCAAAAAAATTGTATCTCAATTTTAGTATTAATTATGCTTTTGTTAATTTAATTAACAATTTCGGAAGTAAACAGAGAAACCTCGATAATTTTCAAACCAGAAGCCAGTTTTTTTTTTGTTCTTTAAAGGATTTAGAAAAAATCCTCGGTGGAAAAAAAATCCATTTCAATTGAAGATGTAAAAAGTAAAACATAAATAAAACATTGTTTTTTTTCAAATATCCCGATTTATTTGTTTTTCTTTGTTAAAAGCCATATGAAAATATTTTATTTAATTTTTTACTACAATTGTTTCAAAAATTGTTATAAACAAATACATTGCTTATGAGATAGTTATTTTTTTTCTTAAAATGTAATTAATAAAATAATTTTTAAAAAAAAACGTTTTACTTAAAATCGCACTTGTTAGTTAACAATTTTGTTTTGCAAGTAAATATTAATATTAAAGAGCTGTTTTTTTTATCATTATTTCTATTGTTCTTTCTCATTCTGTTGTATTTTTTTAAATACAACAAGAATTATTTCCATGACTATGTGTCGTTTTTGAAGTAAAAAAAAATTTTTTCATTCTTTATTTAATTTTAAAAATGCTCATGTTTTTGACTAACTTTTTTTTCTTGTTTCTTATCATTATAATTATTATAACTTATAAACTATTGAAGATCGACGAAAAAAATTGAACTCTTAATTGTTCTCCATAAAAAAATGAACAAATTGAACTTTTATTTTCTCTTACTCAATTATTTATTTACTTTTTGTTATTATTCATAAAAGTACCTCAAAAAAAAATTATATTAGAATGTTTTATAAACTATCAAAGGTACGATAAAAATACTCAGGTCTTTTTTTTTGTTCTTTATTAAACAATGAAAAATTTGAGCTTTTGGTCGAAGCGTTAACTACATTATTTATTGACTTTTTTGCAATGATTAATAAAAGTACCTACAAAAAATTGTTTGCTTGACTGGAAATGTTTGTTATTTTCAATATTCTGAATATAATTTTCAGATTTTTTTCCACTCAAGTAAAAAATACAATCTATTAATTATCACTTCAAATGATATTTATATGTATTACGAGTAAGTTGAGTAATGAGATCATCATTTAAAACACATTTAATTATAATTAGCATGGGTTTTGAAGGGTCTCGCTCCTTTTCCGTATACCTGACCTTCAACTTAGTCAACTTACAATTTTTTAAACAATTGTAGTAAAAAAATTAAAAGAAAATCATATGGCTTTTAACAATAAAAAAAACAAATCAATCGGTATATTTTAAAAAAAGCAATGTTTTATTTATGTTTTTACTTTCTTAGCATCTTCAATTGTCAATAATTTTTTTTCCACCGAGGATCTTTTCTAAAGCCAATGAAGGACAGCTAAAAAAACTGGCTTTCGGTTTGGAAATTATCTAGGTTTTTTTGTTCATTTCCAACTTGGAAAGAATTGTTAATTAACAAAAGCATAATTAATAATAAAATTGAGAAATAAAATTTTTGCCGGCAGATTATTGAAAGCCGGCAGATTATTGAAAGCATAATTAATAATAAAATTGAGATTAAAACAATTTGCTGGCAGATTATTGTTCATTCTACTATTCAGCAAATGCTGGATATTTTTATTTATTGATATTCTATTTAATTAGTTAAAAAAATATTGTTTAAGCATCCGTATTTTTACCGCTCGATTAAAATTATAAATATTGGTGCTACAGTTCTGGAAGGTCAGACTTTTTTTAGCGAATTTCATGCTGCTATTTGGATCTTTTTGAAGATTTCCGATATATGCAATAGTTTTCGAATATTTGCAAAAATCGAGCCCTCTTTTTTATAACTGAATTGTTTATAACTTTTAAACTATTTTTTTGCGAGACACGGGACAAAGCGTGAATCACCTTGGTCTTCGGGGACGAAATGGCAATGGTAAACCAGACTACATGCCAATTAGCACTTTATCTGCAGAAGCTAATTCTCTTTTTCGAGACATGTCCACGAGATAATCGTTCGACGGTCGCGTCTGGACTGGTCCCTATAGCAGTAGAGACGCAGCCGTCGACGGCCGAACGCCGAGCCGACGAGACGAGACACGTCAACTAAAATGGCTTCATTTATACATTCATATCAGTGCAATGCGGCGGGCAGTTGCGGTCGATCGCGGCGGCGATACGTCGCAACGAAATTGCACCCAAAGGCGCAATGAACCGTGTGCGATTCGGAACACAGCGCAGCACACACACACATACACACACATTTTGAGCGAGCACATTGGTACATTTTTATGCTACTCGCTCAGTCGATGCGGCCAGTGATAAATGAACCGCGTATAGAGCTCATCCAGTATTGAAACGACCTGTTGGTAGGTAGAGAGGGGGAAAACACGAGTGGACACGATTTGATGTGGCTGCTCATACTACGGAGAATATTCACATTCACCAGTGTCTTGACATGCAGCGTTTGGAAGGTTAGGTTTGTTTGATTAATAAATAAGTAGTGCAGTTATTTATTCAACTTTGCAATAGTTTACTTGTTACCTTGCCAAAATGCCCAGTGGTCAGTACTATTCAGTAGCGGAAAAAGAAATTATGGCAAATGTTATCAAATTCATGAAAAATGAGGCCAAAAATGGGATACAAATACCTTTACAAAATTACAAAGAACGTGCCAAGGCAGCAATGGGTATAACAGAATATTGTTTTAAAAAAATTCAAACGGATCAATCAGCTGTGAATTCAGGTAGTATTCCTTCTTTGCCGTCTCCGCAAAAAAGAGTAGGAAGAATAAAGTCGAAAAATGATATTACGGAAGGGCAGGGTGAAACAATAAGAACGATTATAAATGATTTTTGTTTGATTGAAAAACAACGCCCTACTTTAAAGTCTATTCTTCAAAAAATCAAAAATGCTCAGGTGGGGTTTGAAGGCAGTCGTTCTACATTGCACATTATAATCAAAGAGTTAGGTTTTGATTGGGAAAAAACGCCTGATAATCGAACGATATTGATGGAAAGTCATGAAATTAGATTACTAAGGGTGGAATTTTTAAGAAAATTGAAAATGTATCGTGAACAAGGAAAAAAGATCATTTACACTGATGAGACGTATTTGCACAGTTCTCATACACATTCTAAGACGTGGGTTGATAAGAAAAATGCTAATTGGAATTTTAAAAAACCATATAGTAAAGGAAAACGATTAATAATAGTTCATGCAGGAGGAGAAATGCCACGCAAATAAAATATCTGTCTGTCTGTTTCGTTCCGGTCACGTTTCCGGTACCGTCCCGGTCTATCTGTCTATTTTTATATCTATGTATTGACTTTTTAAATTTTACCAAAAAAAACATAATTTCCGACCCCAAAAACCCCCACGGTCCATAATATATATATATATATATATATATATATATATATATAGATAAAAATATATTTATATATATATATATATATAGATATATATATATATATATATAAATAGGTTCATAATCTCCAACCGTAGGCACAATATTAAATCTAATCGAAATATACACCACAATAGTTATTTGTCCGACATTTTTAGTTCTATAATTTTTTTGATTTCATAGAAGCCGTGTACTAAAACGTATACGTTATAGAAGCCGTGTACTGAAACGTATAAAATAAATTTAAGTCATTGCTGACAATGATTTAATTATTTTTTGTTGAATTATTTGGTTTCAAAAAGCTTGTCGCGCGAAGTGTTCATAAAAGTAGGTACCAATTAATTTGATTGGGCAGTGATTAGTTAGTAAGTAAGAACTTGTCAAAGTATTTGATTTTTACAAAGTACTCATGGAAGTAAACAACTTGTCGAAGTATTAATTTTATTACAACACACATACCAATTTTAAATGAAATATGACCATAATCAGAAAACTCGTCCTTTATCTTGGTGCCGCCATCTCGAATTTATAAATTTTGACAAAAAATTCATAATCTCCGACCCTAAAAACCCCCACATACCAATTTTGAATCGAATCGGATCATAATCACAAAACTCGTTCGTCATCTTGAATTCATGAATTTGACAAAAATTTCATAATCTTCGACTCCGAAAACCCCCACATACCAATTTTGAATCGAATTGAACCATAATCACAATGTTTGTCCTTCATTTCGAAGTCGCCATCTTGAACTTATGAATTTTGACAAAAATTTCATAATCTTCGACTCCGAAAACCCCCTTATAACAATTTTGAATCGAATCGGACCATAATCACAAAACTCGTCCGCCATCTTGAATTCTTGAATTTTGACAAAAAATTCATAATCTTCGACTCCGAAAACCCCCACATACCAATTTTGAATCGAATTGAACCATAATCACAATGTTTTTCCTCCATCTTGAAACCGCCACCATAATCACAAAACTCGTCCGCCAAAAACTACGTCTCGTGTTTCGCCTATACCAAACAATTTGGTACGCCTATGGAATTTCTATTAATAGCCACAGTTAGACAATGGCTCGGGTATCTTCGAGAAAAATTGGTTGTTAGGTGGGGGAAGGCCAAAGAGGTCGTTTCAATACTGGACGAACTCTAGTACCTTAGATCATATGTGCCACGCTAGATACGGCTCCTAGGTTTTGGTAGGTCCGAGGGGGATCAGCGTACTCAAGCTATTGACAGTTACACGTTGTACTGGCTATTGGGAATTCAAAATTAGATGCCAGAGTGGCAAAAATTCAAACCAGACATACTTACATTGTTTGTCTGTTTTCTCAGAGGTTATACACTTGTGTTCAGAGTTTTTCTGAAAATATTTCCATTTGCTATAATTTTCCAGTTTTTTTTGTGTAGTGTTATTCATTTCAAGATTCTAGTGAAGTGGTGTATTTAAATATTAAGACAATATTATTTGCGAAAACTCTCTTTGAAGGAGACGAAGTAGGTATGCTCTAAATTGCTTGCAAAAAAAATATTTTTCAAAGTTTCTGGACAGCTTAGTGAAGTCATTGGGAATTATTATGAATTATTTTGAGGAAATGTTACATATTATTATTTGTGAATGTTCGAATTAAAAATAAAACTAACAAAAACAGTTTTTTTTAATTTTATTTAAAACAAACAAGATGGTGTGAAAATGTGTCCTTATCACCTAGATACACATATATAGTCACTCTTTCTCCATACTGTATGAATAATCTTCGGTATGTCGAATAATATCTCTTTTTTCTCTTTTTGAGTCTCTTTTTTTATCTTCTCAACTCTCTTCGAAGGTTCTCTTTTTCACTTTTTTCTTGGCCACACACGATACAGGAACATTTTGGGAAAAAACTGTATTCTTCTTCAAGATCCCAAGAGCCCGTCGTCTGTCTATAGACTCGCTCAATCCTAGATTAGTCTGCACCAGTAGGTTACATTCATTTTCTCACGGAAAATGATAAAAACTCATTCCAGTACAACGGGATCGTTTTGCCAAGAGTCACATTGAGGTACACAACAATAATGATTTGAACTTGAATCACTCATTTTTTTACTCGAGGACAAACAATAGTCCACAGGTAAACAATAATTTCATTGAATGTCAACAATCACAGGAGATTCGACAAGTTTTAGGTATACAATGGCTAAAATCATATTATAAACATTAATGTTTGGAAAAGTAAACAATGTAAGTATATATGTATAGTTTCCAAAATCGACACCAGTATTTTGAATTCCCAATTACGTATAGTACGCTGACGTCCACTTCACCCCCTCTCATCTGACCCCTCTAATACCAAACAAACAATACAGAATGCCGTATCTAGCGTAGCATATATGATCTAAGATTCGAACCTTCACACCGGACAGATTTTTTTATTTACATGCCTTTATTCAACATTATGTCTTTCAGGTTCAAAATTAGTAATCAATTTTTGAAGCTCTTGCTGACATCCGATTGAGCTGAAATTTGGCAGGTGTTCATAATTCCGGTGACAATGCATTATGGAATTTTTGTTAGAGAAATAAAAGGCGGCTCCAATATGGCAGACGAGTTTTTTATTATGGTTCGGTTCTATTCATAATTGCTATGTGGTGGTTTTTGGGGACAGATATTACGAATTTTTTGTCAAAATTCATGAATCCAAGATGGCGGCTCCCATATGGCGACGAGTTTTGTGGTTATAAAATTGTTATGTGGGGGTTCTTGGAATAGAAGATCATAGATTGTCAATTTCTGTCATAATTCAATAAGATGACGGATTTAAAAAGAAATTGAGACAAGCTTTTATACAAATGCACCAAGAAGATAAAATAATTTCTTTAATTGTTTGACCTACGTTATTGAAGAAATTCTGAAACTACCCATCTTTGGTCACTGATCAGAGGCGCAGGCAGTACGTCAGTACGTACTAAATGAAATTTACATTTTTATTTTAATATTTTTTTAAATACTTGAGGTCCAAAACGTCATTCTACTCAAACTGAAGCCTCAAGTTTTTTAAGGAATATTAAAATTTCAAAAAGATTATGTAAATTTCGTTTAGTACGTATATTGCCTGCGCCTCTGATCAGTGACCAAAGATGGGGTCCTGTAATTTCACTATTCAACTTTAATCATTAATTATTATTTTTAACTCTTCAGTTCGATAATTTATTAATAAAAGCTAGTCTTCATAAAGATGTTTTAGAATATTTTATTCATTTTTATCTTCGTAATTGAAGAATGATTTGTTTGGGACGCTCAATACAAATCATTTCTGAATGTCGAAAAGAAAAAGAAAAATGGTCAGGTTGTAGGGATTCGAACCCACGCATCCTTTCGAAAACCAGAGCCTATATTTGGCGCCTTAGACCGCTCGGGTAATCTAACTAAGTAAGGAAATGAAGTGTATATTGCTGTACGGAAAATTTTCCGAAAAAAACATGTGCACAAATTTTTCCAAGGCACTAAATGATTTTTCTTATATTTGATGTGAGTACTAACCATAGACAAATTAAAAATAAAGAGACTGTTTGAAACATTGGCGATCTTGACCACCATATTTTTGGTACGGCCAGTCGCGCATGGAGGCGCTGCCCGCAATCGACAGACGAATGATGACATGATAATTTTCCAATTTCGATGTTTGTCAGAAAATGACAAACCACGTAATAATTTCAGAATAATTCTACTGTCATTGTCATCGAAAAATTAATGATAGATATTATACTATGGACTCGAATTCGGAACCCAACGTCGAAAATATAATGTTTTGTTATTCGAGTTGACGCTGAAATTCCTGGAAATATTCTTTTACAAGGTAAAATATAGGCTGCTTTTCACAAACTGATACTTATTTCCATCCATCAGTTGCAGATTTTTTTTCACAAATTGGTACTTATTTCCATCCAAAAGTTTCCATTTCCTATCACCATTTGAGGAAGTATGGAGTACATGGTCTACTTAATGATTATCATCAAACTGGAGTATTTGTTATACATACTCGTTCTCCTTTGTGCTAATAATAAATTAACAAAATTATTGAAGGCATATTGTAAATGTAATTTGTTTTCATTTTGGTTGATTCCATGATAAGACTGAAGAATATTTTTAATTTTGTTGTTTTTCAGAGTTTTATTATTGTTTTGTCTGTAGTTGTACCTTGTCCTAGATAAAATAAAAGGTGTTTAACTTATTATTCTTATTTTATAAGAACTTCAATTTTGTTCTTGATATCATGAAACAAAGATTCATTTTGAAACTTTATTTTAACCACGAACTAACAATCGATTACTGTATATATTTTATTAGTGATCGATTTGCCATTCCTGTATTTCATATGATACAACCATTCATATAAAATACAGGAATGGCAAATCGATCACTTATAAAATACCATATCAACCATATAAAAGTAATACATTTGAAAAACCCGCCTGTACTAACTTAGTTCGGCCAGTTGCGAGATATGTCGCCACTGTCTAAACGTGGTGCCAACTTTTTCTGCAGGTTTGACAACTCTCTTTATTTTTAGTTTCTCTATGGTACTAACATTTTAAAAACATTATGTTACTCGATCGGCCAGGTTTTCTGCAGCCAGATCTTAGCGTGTATATACCCAGGGTCATACCATAAGTAGGGCGTGCTTTTAACATTCAATAGATTCCTTCTCGGCAATTTCCTCATGTACCATGCCATAAAATTCAACGTATTTAATGCACAAAAATATCTTCTTTCAAATGATACATCAAATACGACGGTTTCTATTTAAAAAAATCGATGACGTCATAACTGGCACAATTATGATGTCACCGAAAAGAGTTATATGTCAAACCTCATGTTCCGATATTGCTGGAAATACTAGCCACAGTAAGTAATTTCGGAACGCTTTACAGTGGCATTAAACATAAACTACTAATTATTTTCGGAACGATTCGGGCCAGTAAGGGAAAAACAAATACAGAACCTATTGCTTTCAAGGGGAAATCTTCCAATATAACTTGAAACATTTTTCTGATGTATTTGTAGATGAGAATATTAATTTTGCAAGTGATAATCTGATAATAACTGATTTTAAATTATGTCGCGTCACTGTTGATAGTGTTTTGATTTTAAATCATAACACAACCTATCTTTTTTCAATTTGGGGAGGTTATACTGTGACTACATGACCTTTTGCAACAGTAGCACCAGTACATTTTTAGCCTCTAACTAGGTTTCTTTGAAAGTGGCGCGAAAACATTACCAGTAAGTTTCAGTAAAATTGGAACGATTAAATTTACTGGGCAGTTCTGTTCGGGAATATCGGAACATGCCCAAAACGGGCACGTTCAAATATTTAAAATCGACGTGTTCGAGCGATTTTTCTCTCCTGGCAAATTTATTCCAACCTTTACGTGCTTACTGTACAATGATTATGCCCTGAAGCGATGTCGGCGCCATATCTGAAACTCCATGTAACTCATGTGTCGCCAAGTTGTGCAGGTATAAGTATAAGCATTGTGTATAAGTGAAGATACCAGCAGGGTTTCTAGACATCTTATCCGTCAGTGCTTTTCAGGTTATGTTTGAGTTTCAAAGAAAACAAATGATTTTCAAATGGGGATTCGAGTATGATAAGACAAGAGTACTCTACATTCTTCATGGTTTTCTAATGAGCCTTTTTCCTGAGAATAGTGCGACAAATCTGTCACGAGAGGCAGCACTTGTGGTAGGGACAAACATCAAACCTTCTCAATTTAATATAGTGTCATTCAAGTGATACAGTTAAATTATTTAAAATAATTAAGTGAATAAAGAAAAAAAAAATGTATTACCACAATGCCAACAAAACATTATAGTTTAGCGAACTGTACTTTAGATAACCGATATCCAGAGGAAAACGTGTTTTTTATACCATTCGTAAAACATCACATTGATGAGGTTAGATGTAATAAATGGATCCATGCCTCGAGGAGAGTGGATTGAACAAAAGAAATACTAAATAAATATTCATATGTTTGCTCTAAACATTTTGTTGGTGGTAAAGGTCCAACTCTGAAGAAAATCCTGATCGAGTTTCTTCAACGATTAGTAAGGTAAGTTAGGTAAATGTTAAGGGGTCGTGGTCATGCTCCCTGAAAATAGCTGTTTAACTTTTCTTACGTGTGTTTGCCTTCTGAACACGAATCCAAAACGCGGCGGTCTCATATACCGTTTCGGAGATATATTGACTTTCTCCTTCTTGAAGAGGTTAGTTTTAGGTACCGTTTTCGCGCACAAATGCTTCCTTCTTTTTACCAGCTTGAACACAAACATCAAATCACTTATTTTCGGTAGAACTTTTATCGAAAAAATACTAACTTTTCACCTTTTACAGATGAAATTTATTTAATTTGACTGCTTTCATTTTGTGCAAAGTTTTACCAAAAATTAGTGATTTTTAGGCTGGTAAAAAGAAGGAGGCTTTGTGAGTGATTTTTGTGCGCGAAAACGATGCCTGAAATGACTTCTCGATCATATTCACTGTAATTAATTCATTTTTTTCCGGAAATCTTAGGATTTCGACAAGCGAGCCACCGTTTCAATGTTGCTACATTATTATCCTTCACATTTGCAAATGTTAATTTGGCTCCTGGAACTTCGTCCTCTGTGAAAAACAGTGTTTTTCATTTTCGTGACTAAAATATGACATATTTCAACTCAAATTAGTGAGAGAAGTTGTACTTTTAATCACTAGTGATCAAAAATATTTTATTCACAAGTGATTAAAAGTGTTACGTAGGTTACCAATAAACAACCATCATACACGTTGCTCACAGCACAGCAACTGCGTCGAATTACTCGTATCGAGTAGGCTCGTTTCCAAATTAAATGCAACACCAGCAACGGTAGCGCAGATTTTTATTCTTAGTATTCTGGTTGCAATTTTGTTTCGACGAGTCAATGACACAAATAGTTATTTATGAAACAATTGCAAAATAATTTCTTTTAATTTCTGCGAAAAAATCAGATTTAAAACACGTGAGTAAAGCGCATTTGATCACTCACCTGGTTGAGGCCCTCGTGCTCAACATCCAGGCTCGTGATTAAATGCTGTACTTTACTCACTTGTCCTAAAAATAGCTCTTTTGATGTTTATTTCTACATGGTATTTCAATGTTTGTCCCTAGCGGACTAATAGCGCTGTTATTGGGGAATTTTTCGTACTTAAAGAAAAAGGCTCATGATATAAAGGATTTGTTGCTTTATTAAAGTTGAAAAAAAAATTCTCCCATATATTGTGGTGTGTAAGAAGTTCTTTATGAACTCTGCGTTTTTTATGATAGAACTGTTAATCATGACTTCTTGTTTGATTTTCCATTCCGTATATAAGGCTCTTCTTGAATTTCAAAATGTCTAAAACACTGAAACATTCGGACCTTTTGCATAGTAAGGAAATGATTCCATTCCAAAAAGTGTTAAATGAAGTTAAGTTATTAATTCTCCATTCCTTATTAACACAAGCTCCCAGAATATATGTGGTTCTATTGCTTTTCATTAGCATTTTCTGGATTTTGAACCATTATCTTCAACTCATTCGGTAGGCAACAGATATCATGCTATCGAAAACTCCCATAATTATTAACTAATCACATCATTGATACCTATTATTTGCTTTATTTCAGTTTTGAAGTTACTCAGGTTAAGGTTGAGGATACAACGTAACCTCATTTTTCAAAATATTATTTTGATGATGATCCATGATCCCCTGTGCTCATCTGGCATTTGAGAATTCACTCATAACCAAAATTGTGAAACTGACAGATAAGTGTCTCTGATGTAGGAACTCTAATATGTATTATCAAATCTCAAAATCCATACTAGGGACTACCTACTTACTTATGAACAAATTTTTTTGTTCATTACGGATTTCAGAAAGATCTGATCATAGAGAAACTAAAAATAAAGAGAGTTGTCAAACCTGCAGTAAAAGTTGGCACCACGTTCAGACAGTGGCGACATATCTCGCAACTGGCCGAACTAAGTACAGTTGGTAATCCCGATTGAGATAAGGCGGGTTTTTCAAATGTGTTACTTTTATATGATTGATATGGTATATATTTTATAAGTGATCGATTTGCCATTCTTGTATTCCATATGAATGGTTGTATCGTATGAAATAAGGAATGGCAAATCGATCACTAATAAAATATATACAGTAATCGATTCGTAGAATCTGTTAGTTCGTTCGTGGTTAAAATACAGTTTCAAAGTAAATCTTTATTTCATGATATCAAGAACAAAATTAAACATTGATTTGTTGAAAATATAAACAGGATGTTCATAAAATCTTTCTATCAATATTCAATTGAGAATGTTTCCCTTTTCAAAATTAAACATCTTATAAAACAAGAATAATAAGTTGAACACTATAAAAACACATTTTATTGTATCTAGGTCAAGGTACAACTACAGACAAAACAATAATAAAACTCCGAAAAACAAAATTAAAAATATTCTTCAGTCGCTTATCATCAAATCAACCAAAATAAAAACAAATTACATTTACAACAAACCTTCAATAATTTTGTTAATTTATTAGCACAAAGGAGACCATGTACTTCGTACTTCCTCAAATGGTGATAGGAAATGGAGACTGATGGATGGAAATAAGTACCAGTTTGTGAAAAAATGTCTGCAACTGATGGATGGAAATAAGTATCAGTTTGTGAAAAGCAGCTTATATTTTACTTTGTGAGAGAATATTTCGAGGAATTTCAGCGTCAACTCGAATAACAAAACATTCCATTTTAGATGTTGGGTTCATAATTCAAGTCCATGGTATAATTTCTATAATTAATTTTTCGATGACAATTAACAGTAGAATTATTCTGAAATTATTACGTGGTTTGTCATTTTCTGACAAATGTCGAAATTGGAAAATTATCATGTCGTCAGTCGTCTGTTGATTGCGGGCAGCGCCTCCTTGCGCGACTGGCCGTACCAAAAACTTGGTGGTCAAGATCGCCAATGTTTCAAACAGTCTCTTTATTTTTAATTTGTCTATGGATCTGATTTTATAAAATGCATTGTTTAATACCGATTTGAAAAAAAATCACCTGAATAGGTCTTTTCATTTAGATGATTTTTTTAAGACGCATGCGCTCGTTTTGAGACCCAAAGTCTGATTGGCTATTGGAAAAGTGAATAGCCATTGGTTAGTTTTGAAATAACAATTTGAGATTGGCTTAGTTCAAAATTAGCGGTACCTATTTTCACATTATGTCAACAGTCAACTTCATGACAAATGCACCTGCATACATTGGCGTTCGTAACTTTCTTTGTAGGTTAAGTACTTATTACCTATTTTATACCGCCAAAAACCTTTCATTCGTAGATAAAATAATGTTCACGAATATTTTCTAATGGTGAGTTTTCTTCTCCATGTAAATTTAAGTCAAGTGTCCATAGGAAAACTCGAAAATATTTTATTTCCTTAAAAAAAAAATCGCGGTCAATGCCGTTGGGTCTGACAGGTAAACAAAGTTAGTCATTTGTCATCTAAATGAAAAAGCCTATTATTTTAGAATTCTTATTATCAACTATGTTCATTTTATGTTCATTTGAAAAAATAATCTTTGAAGATTCTGACCTTCAATTCAAATGTGTTGGATATCTGATAAAAATCCCTATAAAATATATCATTTACTGTTATTCGTGCATTATTTTTCCTCCTTCACGGGGAAGGTTCCTTCTAATCCCATTCGATGTGTTGAGTGAGAACTAATTTCATGACATACCGATGACAAAGTGCTATTTAAATTGACACAAACACTTTCCTCTCTTTGAGACAATAAAAGTTTTTTCCTTCAATCTATATTTAGAGTAAAAATAAATGTTCCTTCCGGGATTCTCCAAGTATAACTGAAACCCAGCATTCAAATGATATGCATGAATTCCTTCACAATGAGAAGTTTTGTTATTACAGACTTTGAATTAGTTTCATTCCTCTGTAGCATGGGACAAATCTTGCAATTGAAATTTGAATAATTATGAAAATTTCTACATTGTGACTCCAAAATGGCACAGAGGTATTTGGTGACTGCTTTTTTTGAAAATCCAAGATACTTAATATATTTTATGATTTATGATCCGATTCAATCAATCAAAAATATACTTTATTGTTGTCAATAGCCACACATTATAAAAAAAAATTGCCGGATACCAATGAAAGCAATTTAAAATATTCAACTTAAGTAATGAAAATACGACACCAGACACCAACAAAACAATAACATCCCTGATTAAATAATTATATTTAATGAATAAAAACACAAATATAGATATGGCAAAGGTAAAAAAAATATATAATTAAAAAATCAATATAAGTTTATAATATTCATTGTATATTACTTGTCAAGATCTTGTTGAAATAACTACAGTAGGTATGACATTGTAATACTACTGCAGGTTACAGTAAGTAATAGTGACTTTTTTATAATTTTTTATACATTTTTTGCTTTCATACATGATAGAGCTTCTGGGAATGTAAGCTTCATAGTCCTTATCCGAGGTTGGATTATAACATTTCTTGGGAATGAGGCACATAGATTCCAGGATGAATAAACAGGGGAGCGTTAAAATTTGCTGATCAATGAAAAGTAGTTTGCAGTGGTCTCGATATTGAGCTTGTAGTATAAATACTGACTCGAACAACTGATGATTACTGCATGATCCCCAAAATGCAATGCCATACCCCAAATGAGATTCAACCAAGAAGTACAAAATCCCAGCTGATGATAAATTAGGTTCCTTTTTATTTAGGCTCGTAACATGCTCATTGAACTCTTCATCAAGTTGTTATCAATAACCACACCTAAGAACTCAGTGTTTGGCTTATTTATAATAATCTGGCTTTCTAAGCCTAGATCATCAAAGTTAAATTTTAATGTGACTAAATTTGTTTTTTCCAAATTGAAGCATAAGGTATTGGAGTCACATCAAGAGGATTTTTTTTATGATTTATGTCTCTACGTGCCTTAAGATATTGGTGTCATCAGTAAAGATGGTGAATTTTCTTCGAATGCAAATGGCTGGCTAGGTCGTTTAGGTACATAAAGAATAGTATAGGACCCAGCACTGACCCCTAAGGTACCCCCACTGAAATTTTTCTTGTGTTAGAATGGTTAGCTTTGTTCTTAACTACTTGACTCCTTTCTGGTATATATAAATATAGCTGAAACCAGTTCAATGAGGAATTTCTAAAGCCATAAAACTGTAGCTTTTGCAGAATTATTTTAAAAAATTACAGAATACTGCTGCAGCTGCATTATTTGAAGTTATATAGGTATTTTCTAGCAATGAGAAAATTGCATCATTTGTATTTTTAGAGTTTTAGAATATAAATTGGGAATGGCTTGTTATATCATTGTTTGTCAGATGTATCTTTACTAGTTTTTCTATGATAAGGTTGACAATGAAATTGGGCGAAAATTTGAGGCCTTTATGCAAAGATTCAAGATCACAAAAGCTTTTTTCAGGCAGGATGGGAACACTCCCATTCTGAAGGATCTATTAATTACCTCCACTAGAATTGAAAGAACATAGTCAGGTAGATTTTGAAAACAATTTATAGATAATCTGTTAATACCTGACGAGTTTTGATTTGTTATTTCATTGAGGACATCTTTGAGCTCATATATGTCATTGTCTTGAAGGTGAAAGTTTTCTACAATGTTAAAATACTTTAGGTAGTCTAAGGGATCAACTTGTAAATTAAAACTGGATGTGAGTTTGTGTCCTATTAAGCAGTAGAAGTTGTTTTATGCCACATCAGGGTCAATATTGGTATTTAACTGTCACTCGATCCTAAATAAGGTAAACCCAAGAAACAACTGGCTTCTCCAAGTCAAGAAATATGTAATCTCTGCAGGCCAGGCTCATAAGTGGGGCGCTCTTATGAGCAATCCATCAAGAAAACTAACCAGCCATATCATTAAATGCTATAAGGACACACTACTCAGAAATGATCTAGAAAGCCTGAACCACTCAAGTTATTCTCATATCTACCAGTCGCTAATGCTTTATAGCACCAGTCAAAAATATTTGAAGATTTCTTGCCCAATACACATTAGCAGAATCATTGCGCAAATGCGGACTTGTAGGTAAACTAGTCATGAATATACTGAAACTAGAGTCATTCATTATCAATAAATAACTCACAGACTTTTTGCTGCCTATTTAAATGTCTTCTCTGTTAATCTCCTGGCTGGTACTCATCAGTAGTTATAGAAATATCACTATATACTCATAATAAGTATCACTATTGTAATTGAAATGTTTTACGCGCACTCACTGAATAATAACAATTACTTCTTTTTTTTTTCTTTGTTCATAATAATCCCCTGGCACCAACTCTCTTGTAATAAGAATATTATTTAGATACAATCAATGATATTGATTGATATTGGTATATAACAGTGGTGAGTTACTTTCACCCCCGTAGCTCATTTATAATCTCGTTTTGAGAACTTTTTAACCTCTTCTTGGAATGTGTTTCTTTTGCATACTCGATGACTTGCTTATTAATCTGAATTATTGAAATAAGATTTGAAGATATCACTATATACATGCTTCTTCATGGTGGGTATAAAGACCTCAAGTTTTGTGCTGATATTCGTATTTCTTTTGTTATCCATGGTTCTCTTTTTTTATGGTCAGCTTTTGTAATGGGAAGCACTCTTCAAGTAGAGTTGTTAAACAATTATGAAGCATGTTGATAGGTTCAACAGATTCTTCAACAGTGTTCCATGGTATAAGCTGGCACTTTTCCTGTATTATTTTTGTAGTTTTTTGTACTATAAATTCTGCCATATCTATACTTCTCTTTGAAGTTTCATATTGAAATTGCATTGCTTCATTATCTGCATTAATAGTGCATCGACTAATAGATAGATAGATAGTTTATTGATCTTTTAAGAGTAAATCGAAGATACAAATAATACTATGATCATTTAAGTTTGTACACAGATAGTCAATTAGTGTAGCTGATTGTTTAGTGATAAGTATGGACTGTTCAACATACATTTTATTCCAAATGACTACTCTATGTTTTTTTGGGATGTATCAAATTACTTTGAATATAATCCATTCATCTTTGAAACCGATATTACTGATCATTTCTCAATTTTATTACAAATCGTCACTCCTGGAATAAAAAAAAAATATCTGTGAAAGTTAGGGGACGAGATATAAAGAGTAACCCATGGATAACTGATGCTATACTCAAATCAATTAAGGAAAAATGCGATTTATATAAAATAATGAAGGTTAACCCAACGGAAATGAACCAAAAAATATATAAACATTATAAAAATAGATTGAAAAAAGTAATGACAGAATCAAAAATTGATTATTACAGAAAAATAATAGAAAATACTAGAGGGGAATCATCAAAACTCTGAAAAACACTAAATGATATCACAAACAAAAAAAGCAACACAGATTGCCAATGAATTCTCAGGCGGCCTAATTATAAAAAAGTAATCCTGAAATCAGAATGATTAATTCATTTTTCCTAGAACAAACCAATGAATGTGAGGTCTCACAAGCTATTCTGAACCTGAAAAATAGAAAATTACCTGGAATTGACACACTTCGAGCAGAAACTATTAAAGTGATTGCCAGAGAGCTGGCAACACCTCTATCATACCTTATTAACTGATCTTTCAATTGTGGAATATGTCCAACCCCATTGCAATCATTTCGCCAATATTTAAATCAGGAAACAAACTAAAAGTTGAAATCTACTGCCCAATATCTGTCATAAAAACTTTTCAAAATTTTTCGAAACCATTTCAAAATCCCGAATCAACAAATATTGACTATATAAAATTAAGTACTATAAAAAAATCAACTCTGATTTCAACTAGGCAAATCAACAGTAGATGCGATAACACTACTCACTGATCAAATTAGTCAAAATATTGACGAAAAATCACCATCCTTATGCGTATTTGTTGACTTGAAAAAGGCTTTTGATACTGTGAGTCACAACCAGCTACTAGACGTACTTGAGAGCATCGGATTTAGAGATAAACGAAAGAAAACAATGTGTGAAAATCAAAGATACTTATAGTGACTTTGAAATAGTAGAATACGGATTACCAAAGGGAACCGTCTTAGGACCGATCCTCTTCACCATTTATCTGAACGACCTCTTTCCGTTATTTTCAAATCAGAATCATGGAACTCCCTGAAAGAAAAGGAAAATATTCATGTTTGAAAGTAGATTACTGAGTACCCAGCAAACATGAATGAGCGGTAAATAGACGGGCCGTTGCTGTTAACTGCGGCAAGATGTCGGCAGCGGCACACCGATGTCGGTAAATAATTGGAATCATATCAGTTTTGCCGCTTTGGTTGAACATACGCATATTTATTATGGATGTTTTGAATTTAGCCAGAAATCGCGCCGATGTCGTTTTGACACAGTATGTGGCCTTACGCGCCGCACTGCTGCGACATCTGTAATGAAACTGCAACATTGGCATTACTGAATATCACGTTCGCAGTTGGCTCTACTGCTGATTTCGTGAAGGATGTCAAATCTGGTATTTTCTATTTTGTATTTTGTCTGGTCAGTGTGATATATGGTCATGAAAAATAATCACAGTGGCGAGAGTTTTTTCAGATTTCTGTGTTGTCATTCGGTGAAATATTTGTCCAGGCCAGTTTAAAATGCAATATCTGGGAAATATGGATGAGTATTTTGGAAACCATTTGACATACAATAAAAATGGTTGAAATGTTGTCTGTTCTGGTAAATAGGAACAATCTGGCTCTACAGTTTCAGAAATCCTCTACAATTAGTGGCTTCAGAGAGTGAAAACAGTGAATTGTATATATCTAGTCCATGAATCAGTCGATTCTGTATGTTTGGTGAATTTATTGTGTACAATAGTGACCTATATTCATTGAAGTTTCACTGTTTTCGAAGATATAATGCTAGATTGTTCTTAGGCGCTTATATGGGCCATTTTGTTTTCATTGAAACCGTCTTTATGCTCATTGCCTTCCAAGTTCCCCTTTACTTCCATGTACTGCATTTTGAATTGGACGCCCCTGTATATTTGCATAGATCATTGATGAAATCCCAACAGTGGAATGACGCGGTTGATTAGTAGGATACCCGCATTGCACCATAATCTGTACCATGAAATATCAGTTCATCCTAACTCTGTCTATCCGCTGAAGTCCCGCTATGTAATAAAGCGGGTGGTAGTCTGGAGGCCTACTGATAGCCGTCGCGACACGGGCCAGCCGGACCGACGACGTATCATGATTATGGACCGCTTATGTTGTCTGTCGGCTGTTTTTAAAGTGCCTCTAGAGGACCACGCATAACATGTTTGCTGGGTATAGATTCAACTAAAAACTTCTACATGACTTTCACTTCATATGCCAGAAATCTATCAAGCTTTAATTTCAATAAAGTATGATGATGTAAGCCTAACCATCTCACCAGTAAATAAAATAAGATATCTCGGTATATTTATGGACTCCTAATATTGATTACTTGGTCAAAAAACGTTGTAGTGTTAGATATAAACTCAAAAATTTGAAACCCACCTCTCATACGTTATAGTTGCCTGGGGAGCAGCTAGCTCTAGTTTAATAAAAAATATCGAATAAATTCAAGTCAGTATTAAAAATCATCTATTCGAAAAAAGAGAACTTACCCCACAGACTCATTATATAAAGAAATATCCATTTTAGATATCAGACAAAGTTACTTTCTAAAAACAGAATTCAGATGACAACACACAAATAAACATGAACTGAAAAACATAGAACACAAATATGAAACACGTAACAAAATCATATGTCCTGAAATCTCAGAAAAATACCCTCTAGAGATCCTATTCTTATCTATTTATTTATTTAGTAGAAACAAACAGGCAGAGCCCAATTACATGTTTCTTAACATTTTAGAGTACAACATGTAATAAAAGAAGTTATGTAGTTTTATTGATACTATTTAAAACTGTTGATGTGCTACATTATTTTTACACTTCCACTTCTTGTATTTCACTGTATGTACAACCTATCTACTTTAATTCTGCTATTTTATTACATGTATAACCAATTAATTCTAGCATTTCAACCAACTTTAGTATAACCTATTGATTGTAGTATTTCAACCTATTTAGTATAACCACCGTAGAGAAGTAAACAGAAATAAATTCACTCCCTGTCGGCGCCTTTGATGTATCTGGTCGAGATTTTATTTTTTGCTGGCATGTGGCAGGGCAGGAGAGTGTCGGCTGAGACCAATTCTGCTCCTTTGTAAGAGGTTCGATTAAAAAATATGTGACCATGATGTGAGTTCATCATTGCTACAGGAGCACACAATAAATGTCACATACCTCTGATTGAGAACTATTTCCTGTTTAGCAGAAAATAGGAATTGATATAAAATAAGACAAGATGGGGAAATAAACGTATATTTCGTAACGTAAGAATATTCAATTCGGGACAAACTTATACTAAAGGTTTTTCAGTATGATGAGTTTTTGAGTCTTTTTATTAACATTTGTTTTTAAATTTCTGTTGGCAAATTTTAAAGTACCTATAATAAATTCTCACCCTTGTAAAAAGAGCTAATAAATAATATAAAGGATGAGAAATGTGGAAATTCGAAAAAATGGTTTTGAGCTGGTTCCCTATGCAATCAGTGGCACATAAATCGTTGAAATGATTCAGAAATTCTGTTTTTAGAAGAATGACACTTTATAAAAACGAATCTGGAGGCATATAAAAACTTCCAAACTATTTGGCTTCTGTATTATTGTATGCTTTGGAATAAATTTATATATTTGATTGCTTCGATGAAGTACTAGCCACCGTGGCAAAATTTGTACATAGGAGATATCCACAAACATAGCCCAAGCTGTTGCCTTCGGGAGTGGATAGGATTCTATAATCATTTGTCTCCATTCTCAAAAGTTTATAGGGATATTTTGGAACATCCACAAGCATATTCATTCTATTTATATCATCCTCTATTATAATTGATAGAATCTCACTAGTATCTTCTAGACAGTTCGCTCCTTCTGACTGTGTGAAATACTGAAGAGTAAATGTGTTTTTGAAAGCTCTGGTAATTTGAATAGGGGTTGTAACGATATATCTGTTACATTTCTTATTGATATGCTCAGAGATACATTCCTTTACATCAATCAAGAAAATCTTAGCGACATCTAACCATGGGCAATGGAACAGTCATTATGGCTGAAAAGAAGATTAGTGAACACATCCATTCTGACAGCACAATGATA
This sequence comes from Gonioctena quinquepunctata, assembly GCA_018342105.1. Taxonomy (NCBI): domain Eukaryota; kingdom Metazoa; phylum Arthropoda; class Insecta; order Coleoptera; family Chrysomelidae; genus Gonioctena; species Gonioctena quinquepunctata. The sequence goes on from JAFIRS010000531.1 coordinate 384,122, forward strand.
TTCAAAGTGATGTACGTGGCATTCTCGCCTTTTTTCCGATCTTTCTGCAATTAAGATACATTGTCTTCTGGGGCTCGTCAGCGATTGATTAACAGAGTAGAATATGCCATGTTGAAATAATTAATTAATCAGAGCATTTTCCTTTCTCCGCGAAAGTGATTTCGAATCAGTGAATTCTGAGTGATGTCAAGGTATGTATTGGGAATGATGTTTGGACCAAAGATATTTTAAATATGTCACATTCAGATAATTTTAATGAGAACGTTAGATAATTTTTCACAAAGAAAATATCTGAAGTTATCTACGCATTTTGTTCAAGTAAACACTGATTAGATTTATTCAGGTCAATCTGACAAACAATTACAGTGCCGTTCACTATATATTTTTAAGGAATTCTGTTAGAATTATGGATGCCACTATGTGGTATATCAGATTGAATTAAAAATATCAGTGTCAATCTTATCTGATTAGATTGCTTGCCCTGACAAGGCTCTATTGAGATTTAATGAGGGTTTCACAAATATATGATATCACTTACGCTGTATTTGATATGATATAGTTGGAGAAAAATACATGTATTTTCCATAAGTTTTTATATATCTTTGGTATGGTTCCATATTTGGTGATAATAATCACCGAGCTGTGATTTTGATGTGGGTGAAATGATGATATATATATATATATATATATATATATATATATTTTATGTATAAATTTGGTACTTGGAATTTGGAATATTCTTTGATTTTATAGAAACCTTTCTGAAGAAGTATTTGACGGCTGGTCAAACAATGATTCTCATATAATAATAATAATAATAATAATAAATCTTTATTTCCAATTAAATTACATAAGGACAATAAATTGTAAAAATATAATAATTGGAAAATACGTCCAAGTAAAATACAAAGTCAGTAATAGTAAAATCATCAAAGTTAGCATAAGATACACATTAAAAAGGAAAACAGACAAGAACATAATTGAACATAATTCATAATTGAACATAATACATAATTGAAAATCACTAACCTAATTGAAAAACTCCTCTAATGTGTAGCTATTCTTCTCAATCACGAGGTACGGCGTGAGTCTCTGGGGCCTCTCTTCAATGTCTAAAAACGTGTTTATTGCACAGAAACGTATTGTTCGAAGTATAGCTAGGGTGGCAAACACGTTCTCATGTAGAGCAATATTTATCCAATACCATATTCTGCCATTGCCTTGTATTCTCATATATGAAATATGTGTATATGTATTCCAGAACAAAAACAAGTTTTTACTGAATGCCAATATTCATAATTTGAACACAAGGAACCGAGAATTCAAAATAACTTCCGACTCCCCAAACTATCTTGGCCCTAAAATGTTCAATCATTTACCAGATTTGATCACAAACAGTTATAATATTCCTGTGTTCAAAAGTAGACTTAGATCCTTTTTACAAGAAAAATGTTTTTATAGTGTGGGAGAATTTTTCTCTTGATACTTTTGTCTTCATCAACTTGACTATTCCTATATAATTTTGTGAATTATCTTATGGAAAATAAATGATTATTATTATTATTATTATTATATTCTCAGTTTACCACAGTGTGATTTAGGGTCTAATGTAATTCCCAGCATATTCACAGATTCAGAAGAAGAAACTTCGTCTTCTGTATTTTTGAAAAGGGTAATGTCTTGTTGCTGTCCAATACGAGAGAACGTGATCGTATTAGTTTTTGTTTTATTCCTAATTTCAGATAATTTTTTTGGCCCATGTCAATATTTCAAGATATGTTTTCTGTGGTTCGTCTCAAGTCTGTATCATCCTTTGTTACAATTAAGATGTTGGTATCATCAGCATAGCAAGTTACATGTACTGAAGAGGTTTTACTAAGAAAACTAATCAGGTCATTTGCAAATATTAAATAAAGGAATGGACCTAAAATTGATCCCTGTGGTACACCCTGAGTTATTTCTAATGGTGTACTACAACTCGGGTTGACATTAACAATTTGTTTTCGTCCTTTGAGATATGAGTGAAATAATTCGAGAGGTGGTCCTCTCAAACCATATCTTGAAAGTTTCATCAACAAGAGCTCATGGTCTACACAGTCAAAAGCTCGAGAGAAGTCCAAAAACTGGCCCATTACACGTTTTTTACTATCAACAGCTTTTATGATTGTATTGTGAAAATTGCAGAGGGCTGTTTCGGTGCTTCTGTTTTTTGTGAAACCATGTTGGGATATTGATAGTAAGTGTTGATTGCAAAAAAAGTTACTCAACTGGTTTTTCATGTTCATTTCAAAAACTTTAGAGATACTTGACACTATACTTATTGCTCTATAATTATTTATATCATCACAGTCACCTTTCTTGAATATTGGAGATATCTTTGCCAATTTTAAGTTATCAGGAAAAATGCCCTTTTCTGTAGACAGATTTATTAGGAATACTAATGGTTTACAAAGCTCATTAGCACACAATTTCAATAATTTATTGGATATCTCATCTATACCGCTGGAAGATAATTTTTTTAAAGTGGAAATTAATTCAATTATATCAGCCTCTCTTACTGGAGTCATAAATAAGGTAGTGTTGTTCAAAGGCACATTACTTTCTAAGAAATTCAGGTCACGTATTGTATTATCAACTACCCGCTTTGTAAAATCATTATTAAACTTATTTGCCAAATCATCATCAAGCAAACGGATTCCATCATTATGAACAATAATTTCAGCTCTTTTACCCGTTTTTTTTTGCAGTTTATTTATTATATCCCAAGTTGTTTTAGATTTATTATCTGAGGTTGTTATAAGACTGTCATAGTACTGCCTCCACGCAATTTTTAGTTTTTCCCTGTATTCCCTATTGAGATAACCACTAATTTTTTTAAATTGTATATCATGTAGAGCAAGAGTGTTATATAAGGACACATTTCTTTTTAATTCCATCAAACTTGGATCCAGTAGGAATTTGTTTACAACCATATTTTTTTTATTTGTTATTTTATTCAGTGCCTTCATTGGAAAACACAGTTCAAAGAAATATAAAATAATATCTGTAAAAGCATCATAAGCCATATTTGGGCATTCTTGAATATAAACATGTTCCCAATTTTCCGTCTGCAACAGGTTAAGAAAAAAATCTATGTTATGTTCAGACATATTGCGGCAATATTTGTTGTTTTATTTTAGGTTCTCTCTTTGAATAATTTGTTTCAATAATAAGAAATAGTGAGTAGTGGTCCGAAATTGAGAGATTTATCACCACAACACTGTACGAGTGCACCATTCTTACAAAAAAATTGTCAATACAAGTTGATGAGCCATTTTTTTCCCGAGTAGGAGATCTTACGCTAACATTCATACCATAGCAAGCTAATAAATCTTCCAGCAAAGTACAGTTCACAGTACGGCTACTAAAATTGATGTTGAAGTCACCTCCAATGATAATGGTTGCCTTCTCCGTGGAGGTTTTAGCTAATATTTCATTTAGAAGATATAGGAATGCTGCGATATCTCCATCAGGTGGTCTGTATATGACAATGCAGATAATATTGGGATTGTTAAGTCTGATGCCATAGCATTCCAATATACAGTCCTGAGAAAGATCAGCCAAGGTATAGTCAACAACATTACTCGAAAATTCATCATTTTCAAAAATAGCAACTCCACCATGGGATTTTGATTTTCTACAGAATGTGCTGCATAATGAGAAGTTTTTCAGTTTGAATTCGTCAATGGCTGCTTCAACTTGCCAATGTTCAGAAATTAATAGAAAATCACAATAGTGATTTTTTTCAAATGTGCTATCTAGTAGTAAAATCTTATTGCTAATACACTGGATATTCTGATGGCAAAATGTAAGACATTTAGTAGTTTTGGGAAGTTCACAAGGAATATTAGTCAGCCCCCTAACATTTACATGGCCAATTTTGTTATAATTTTTTAGAGTTGCATCTGCAACATTTGGTTTTGAGGAAATCTCAGTAGAATACAAATTATTTACACTAGTCTGTACATTTACACTAGACTGTACATCCCTATGGCAGGTATGCAAGGAGAAGGTATGCTTAAGATTATTTATTGTTGGTGTCTCATCCTTGCATTCAGTCTCGAGAAAACTGTATTGTTGAGTTAATGTTTTCTGGACTTGTAGATGTAGAATTGATCAGGGGAGCAGTATTGCTTTCAGTATTGCTTCTATTGTTGATAGTGTTTGTGAGATGCACAGTTTTTAATTCTAGTTTATTCATCTAGGGGTTTGCATAAATAGTGTTTTATTAAGTTCGAGGTTTTGCATTGGTCTTGATAATTAAGTACATATTTAAATGTTATAGAAGAGTTCCAGTTTTTTAATCTATACAAGTTTATATAGTTTCCTATAACTTTACCCAGTCTATTGTCTTCTGGGGCTACCTTTTGCCCAATTATTATTAGATTGCTTATTTTACTTAAAGGTAAGAGAATTCCCAATGCTTTTTTTAAATGTGCATGGTTGTTAACATCACAACTACTAAACAAACAAACAATATAGTCATCACTCCCATACGAAAGAGATCCTTTGAATACACTGCTACATAAGTTAATTTCTGGATAAGTTAGGCCTTCAAAGACAAACCTTGTATCAGAAGTTCCTTTGCCAAGAGCTGCAGTTACACCTGAAGCTAATTGATCTCCTATTATTAGAACTTTGTTTTTTACGTTTGCTTTGCTGACAATATTTTTATAACCTGATGCTACTATTACAGCAGGTATACAGGGCACTTGAAATGAGTTATCAGATGGTTCCGCGCTGATTTCTCACAATCTTTATCTTCAGCTGCTACATCGGTCACTGTGTTTTCTGTAGAAATGTTCTCCGGACAGCCAGTTTCATGTGCTAAACTGCAGTTGTTGAATGGAACCCCCTTCCCATGGAGACATCCACCCTTGCGACTGTTTTTTTAGGTTTGACTCCGCCTCCTTTTTGTATTTCATTGTCGATAGAGACTTTGTTGGCTAACCTGTTAAGTTTCCTTTCAAGTTGGCAGCAAGCCTTTTTTTTACTTTTCAGTAAATCAAATAGTTCCTGATTTCGATCAATCAAATTTGACATTTCTTTTTCAAAGTTAGAGTTAATATGTAGCAATAATTCATTGTCCATTTTAACTACTTTATTTTCCTTTTTTAATGATAATAAGTCCTTATCTTTTTTTTTGCATCATTTACCATTCTTGACACATCATTTTCCATTGCATTAATACCTTTCTTGAATATCGCTGAAATTGAAGTCATTTTCGTATATCAAATTCTACAAACTTGATTGTGCCAAATTCTGATTTTTTTAATTCTTGGTAACGTATAATCTTGGCTGCTCAGATCAGAATGAATTATCTTTTCTTTATGTTAAAATCATAAAATAATTATTCAATTTCAGTATTGAATATTTTGTCAGCACAAGCTGATTTGTTAATTTAATTTTAAGCAATAATCTCTTGATGAGATTACACTCATTTGTAACAACTATACGTTGAGGAGTGTATTGAGAAATTACAAATTTCAAGAAGTTGAATTTTTTGTATATCAAATTCTGATACAGACAATATTGTTTTTCATGTAATATTGCTGAGAACACACTCTATGGACAGGAAGCTGATGCTTGTATCCTGATCCATCTGTACACCTGATCGGTCGCCCAGCAGCTATAAGTACCCCCTGATTGCAAGCCAAACAACTACGTGAAGTCTAGCAACGTGCTACACAAACTACAATCAGAGGTACACCGTCATCGATAAACCGACAGGTTCAGCAAACAAAGAACAATATTAGTTTTCTTGCATTGGAAATTAAACAAAGTTTTCATTCAACAAATGTATGTACATATTTGTTAACAACTGTATATGCTGTATATTTGTAAATAGATTGATATAAGTTGGTATTTGTTTTATTGTTGTAGTTACTTACAGAAGGAACGTTATTTGATTTGCAATCATTATTGAATAGGGAATTTGAATTTTTGTCCCAATTTAAATAAAAATTCTGACGTCCATTCAAATTCACAATGTCTAAAACTTTGCTTGAAACATAAAAAAATTGAAACTAGCAAGGCGGTCCAAAGAACTCCACACCGCTCTTCACTAAATAGTCTGGGCATTATATTACAACAATTAACTTGTTTATCATGTTCTGGCATTTCCACAACGATTTCTGAGTTGATTAAAATACTTTTCCACACAGTCCTGATTTATATTCCTCGTCAATACATAGAAGTGACCCTCACTATGTAGGTTTTCCCAAAGTTGTAGAAATGTCGAAATTGTTATCTGCCACCCCTCAATGAATCTCATTTGTCCAGTCGTGTTTTTCCTTTTTTAGATATATTACAGTTAATTTGGTGAAAAATATTTTCATTTCTTTCAGAAAATCAATTTGTTTTGATGTCTCGAAAAAATGTTTATTGACTTCTTTAACATCGTCAAATCGAGTTGGATTTGAAATATCAAACATTTTATCCATGAATGTAGCCGTTCCTATTGCTGCTGATGGTATCTGATTGAAACTGACATAAGTATTCATTGTTGTAGCTACCGAATGACTGAAAATGTGACTACCTCCATCGTTTGAAAGTTGGATGGAGATAAATGAGACTCGGAAAGCTTGGCAGCTAGTATATATTGCTTTTCCTCAAGCAGATTGTACATTTGTTCAAGGTGAATTTTGTTTGTTGCATATTCATCAAATTTCAAATGGTCTTCAAAATAAAATAATTAATAAAAAACCTTTTTAAATACAAGCTTTCATTCAAATGCACTAAAAAGTAAAAAAAAATTGCTTAGGATGTGTGACGTAGGATGTGAGTTATAGATTCAAAAACTTGTAGCGCAAAGTTTTCAGTTCGAATACATACCAATAGAATCGGAACATAAACAGAAATCATCGGCCATCTTGGAGCCGCCATTTCGATTTTATGAATTTTGAAGAAATATTCATAATCTTCGACCCTGAAAACCCCTACATACCAATTTTGAATCGAATCGGACCATAAAACTAAATCTCGTCCGACATCTTGGAGCGCCATTTTGTTTTTTTCTCTTACAATTTCAATGCATTGTCACCGGAATTATGAACACCAAATTTCAGCTCAATTGGATGTCGGCACGTGCTCCAAAAATGGATTATAACTTTTGAAGTGGAAAGGATGACATACGAATGAAGCAAGTTAAATAAAAGCTTGTAAAAATGGTTTCTGGTACATTTCAGTAGATGAGGAGTATCGAAGAAATAAAATATTTTTTTCTCATCAGCAAAGAAATATGGTACCTCTACGGTCACTTTGACTTCCTTTCTGACAAGTTTATAAAAATTAGAACCTAAATCTGAAATAATACCCCTCAATCTTAATCCAGTTTTTGTCAATTTCCTAACAGCTTCAATTAAAATAGTTTTGATATCCAGTATTGATGTAGATGAATTTGTAAAAAGTATGCAACAGGCTAATTCCAGTTCGAATATATGTCTTTTGCCATCACTACCAAGGCATATTCGGCTATAGAAGCTGTTTTCTTATTGAATAATTATATCATTACTTGTGGGGCATAAACTATTCTTAAAGTTCAATTTCTTGAAAAAAAATCTGTATATATATGGTTTACAACAATTTATTTCATGATTTTCGTTATATGTTCTTTCCCCTAATCAGTTTATATTACATAATTAAAGAAATACTAGGAAAACATCGTCAACTGGAAATCGAAAAAAATTAATCTGTCATTACTCTGTAAGTTACACCAACCCATTTGGTACTGAACAAGAATTTATGACTTTTTTCACAACTGCAAAACTACCTCTCACAATGACTCACTCTGTAATAATGTTCCCATGCCTCAACTTGGCTCACTTGTTATACACCTCAGATTCACTTGATTGCGCTTTAGGTGGGCTAATCCTAAAATTTGAGGTGTGGATCTCGACCCAAATATGGCGGAGAGTGAACCTACTTGTGTTTACTTATCTATGGTGGTATAACCTATTAATTCTAGTATTTTACACTATTTGATTTTAGTATTTTATTACATAACTCATCTCACATCCTGGATTATTTCCATGTGAGAGTTTTATTTTTAACTTTTATCATTATCTTGTAAACTTATTCTACGTCTTAACTACTATGAGCTATATATATAATCCATCCCACGCACGGGTTTGTCCTGTGGGAACCCCATATTTATTGTTCACAGGGAGTTTTGTAGAATTGTTAAATTGTCGACGAATAAATATTATTATTATTATTAAGAAATATGTCAAAACTTACCATGTCCTTTGCAAAATGGCGGAATCTATTCATAATTGGTATCAAGGATTATGAATTTTTGGTCGAAATTGAACAGTTGAAGATGGTGAGTCCAAGGAGGTTAGAGATCAAGATTTGTCAAAATTCAACAATTCAAAATAGCGGATGAGTTTCGTGGTCAGAATTTTAACGATCTTTGGTCAAAATAGAAGAAATTAAGTTGGCAGGTGTATTTTGTAGTCTGAATCTATCAACAAAAAAAAACATCTGTGCGATATCACATTTTTATATCTGATGAATTCTGTCTAATTGTATCTGGGGCTTGTGTAAAAATCAGTTTACGCATGATCCACACAGACCAAGTTAAATAATTCCTCTGCTTTTTTCTTTTAGAAATTGGGATATTTAAGAAACCATCCGAAAAATTGTTATGTATTTATCCTAATACCATAATATATTAATTAGACAATAAAAATTATGCAAAATTCGATGAGCATAATAAAATGAATTTGTCATCAAATGAGCTTTGCATTTTGCATGGTGGAGTTTCCAAACACTGTCTATATGTCGCTGACGATACGGCTTTGCTTTCTTCTTCAGCCAACCATTTGCAGAATGCATTAAACGACCTCCAGCAGTGGTACCTGGAGTGGAAGATAAAGTTGAATCCTGACAAAACACAGGCAATTTCGATGGGACGTAACAGAAACAACCCGGAGAGGGGTGTGTCTGTCTCTGGAAGTGAGATAGAATGGTCAGTACAAGTCAAGTACCTGGGGGTAACGGTGGATCGTAGGCTCACCTGGAGACCACACGTCAAAATTATTAAGGAAAAAATTGCAAAGAAGATCTGCACATTATATCCACTCATCAACAGGAAGAGTAAACTCTCCCTGAAAAACAAAGTTCTGATTTATAAAATGATGTTCAGACCTGTCATTTTGTATGCTTAGCCGCCTGGGGCCAAACCTGCAGGACTAGCATTTGCGTCCTGGAACGGGCGCAATTGAAAGTCCTGCGGATGATAACGAACGCTCCGTGGTTTGTGCGGAACGATCGGATCCTCGAAGACTTGAACCTGCCTTCCATCAGGAGTATTATCAGAGACCGCAACCGGAAAGTTTTCGATTGCGTAATAACCCATGAGAACCCCCTCGTGAGGGAAGCCACTGATTATAACATAGACGACCCCTCACGCTTTAAACGTCCCAGGCACTCCCTGGAGTGATGGGCTACTTACCAATCCATAGTGAAAGCTGCACCCTCTATAGAAATTAACATTTTTCCAAATCCAGATTTAAACTTCTCGGCCATTTTTGAGAACCATCATCATGAAAAGAGCTAGGGACCGGTCTCTAGTCCGTATCCAGTCAAAATTCTGAATTCGTGAATGGCTGTAAGAGCCTTCGGGTTACACTTGACTTTAGTAACAGTGATAGGAGATCATGAACAACTGTCTATATGATGTTTCAGCAAACAATCATACCAAAAATTACATATTTTGATAGAGAAAGAAGAAACAAAAATTATATATTATCTTTATTAAGGCACATTTGCTTCACTATAAGTACCTAAAAGTATACAAAATATATGTACACAAAATATAAACAATGGCACTAAATAAACATATAATAAATACTATCTTCTTTGAAAAAATACATTGAAAGCAGTTTCTTCCAATATCGCATTCCACAAAAATGTTCTAAAATGCTACAATTAAAGAATTAATTTTTTTTAATTAACTTTTTTAAGAAAGCGTATTTCGCAAAAAAAGAACAAAACAAAAACATTAACAAAATGCGTAAGTACTAAATGCTTTTTGAAAAGGGGAACATTCTCAATTGAATATTGAATAGAAAATACTAAATGCTTGTTTCAACATTCAATTAATGAGTTCCCTCGGACATTTAGGAGAAAAGCTACATGAAACTCTAAGCCATGGATCATTTCAAAAGCCCTTCACTTAAAAATGAACTGTATATTATGAAATCTAAAATAATTACAAAGTTAATATGATGAATTTATTTTGTTATCAATGAAATTTTGTTTGTTCATGTCAACCGAATGTCATTTTCCTCAAGATACATAGGATCACAAAAGAAGGTTTTAACACTGACATAAAATCATATTCACGTCACCTTTCTAACCAATCATCTCACATAAAAAAACAAAAGTTGGAATTTGTTACAATTTCAATAGGTTTATACTCAAATTGGAATGAATATCATGTCCCTTTAAAAATGACCGCTGGAGTACATACAAAGGATATGAAGACAGCAGCATTAGTAGTTAGTCATTTTATGTTAGTTTTCATGTGGTTTATTGTGTTTTGATTGTAGAGCCTTATTATGACATCCGCAAGCGGTAGTGAATATTTTTTGACATTAGAACGTTTCAATGGGTATAGAAACAAACCCATAAATCATAAATTCTGTCGTTCAATAACCTCTAGGAATTAACGACGTGGAAACGGATATGTAAGTATTTACCAAAGTTAGTTCATTTAGTAAACAGCCAAGCAGCACTGAAAGCTCTGGCATCAAGTCGGATAGAATCCAGATTAGTATGAAACTGCATGAAAGACCTTCAAAGCGAAGAAGGGACAACAGAATAACTCTGCTATGGGTCCCTGGACATAAAGACTTTAAGGGAAATGAGAAAGCCGACCTTCTGGCAAAAGAAAGCCCTATGAAGGAGTTTATGGGACTATCAAAGAACTGTTTTCAGACTGGACCTAGCGGGAAAAATGCGAGTACTGGTACAACTCCACTCAAAGGCATTTATACCAAATACTTCGAAAAGAAGAACAACAGCCCGTTAGAACTGAATAGGAAAAACCTGAGGATTATAACGGGGATACTAACTGGTCACTGTAGACTGTGAAAGCATCTTCAAGAATCGGACTTGCGGAGGGTGCAGAGTGTCGCTTTTGTCAAGACGAGGAAGAAACAGCAGAGCACATCTTGTGCAGATACATGGGTCTGGAACTAACAAGATTCTACCGTATGGATTATGGGCAGCTAGAGCCCAAAGTCCTGGAAAAGTTATCACTGAGCGTCATCATCGACTTCGTCAGAAGCACGGGACTTGAAGGTGAACTCTAATTTAATTAGGATCGAGCCACAATAAATCTGAGAAGGTCTTAGTGGAAAGGGCGGTTATCACCCCACTTGAAAAAAAACTAACCGACTTCATTTGACATAATGACATAGTTATGACAAAGTTTAAAGAGATTAATTTTTTTTAAGGCAGGTGTAAGAAGATTCAAATTTTTTAAGGCAGGTGTTATACAGATTATTTGTTTGAAATGTAATTCTCCAGGAATTCCGAAAAACCTGATATTTTCACGTTGGTTTTGACTTCCACAATTGATTATACAACAAAATTACCATAGTCATAGGCAATTTACTAAAACTGATTTCTAACGAAACTCCAGAAAAACGAATTTAAACCAAGGAAAACACAAGTATCCAGCAGCCATTTTGAATTTACTTCGACAGCATCTGAGAGTAGTTTATTGAATTAGAAACATACAAAAAAATAGTACAACAATAAAAAAATAATTTTAATCACAATTTTTTCTAAAAATTAAACTGAATATTTCTAATTAAAAATAAAAAATATATTTGGAAATTGAACCGATCAAAAGGGTCACAAATAATACCTTCATGGCTGAAAAATTGATTCAAATACAACATTTACTAGCTTTTTCCTAGGTTCTCATTTTTGAGATCAGTATATATGTGAAAAATTTTTTTGTTTTCAAAATATATATATTTTCCTTAAAATATTTCAGTGCCAAAACATCATAACAGTCACTAGATAAAATACACTCACAATAAAAGAATAGTGTATCTTCCAGACTAAATTAATAAAGTGAACATATCTAATCCTTTTATGTATGTATAGGTACATAAAAATCAAAATACATAGTAGGCTACTGAAAATATTGCATATTGAATGAAAGGCACTGATTCTCTTCTAGAAAATCACTATTGATTAATTAGCAATGAAATCATATATAAGTATATTTAATCCTTATAGTATTAATACTTTACACAACCAAAAACGGAAACATTCTGCCTCTTTGGGGTCGAAGACAACCATTTTGTTCTTTTGTCCTTTTTAAATAAGAAAATAGGAATTGTTTGTTCATCTAGTTCACTTTTCATAATTCTTCCATTAAAATTCCTTCATTAATTTTGTTTCAGCTTTTATGTTTTTTTTTTTCAAATTATAGATTGTATCGATCCCAATTTTAAAAAGGAATCATAATTTTTTTCCAATATTTGGCCGGTAAATACTTTATGTTGACGCCTCCTAAAATTCAAATACACTCATCAAATCACCCTCCTGACATCAAAAAAATCAGCCTAGAATTAGCTTGTACAATTTTTGTTCTCACTGTTTGATGTGATTGTTGCCATTCTCAAGAATAGCATAGTTAGAAGGCAGAAGATAAGCAATGTTGTTACCATCTTTCCTGAACGTGGGGGCCGATTCAGCTGCGGAGACTTGAATATTGATTATTTTCTGTTTGCCTCCAAGAGAACAAGTTATCGTTTTTGATACTTTCACTGGAAGATCGGCCTTTTTGATCCTGAAACGTTGAAAAATTGGTTATTAATGTTTCATGAAATGTTGAGTGGAACAAATACCAACACGATACCAACATATTATTCATATCCATTTTTTTATATAAATCCTTCGAAATTTGAATCATTGAAACCAAACTTTGATATAAAAAAAAAATTAGGTTATGTGTTACTTAGTGTTTGTGTTAGTTCGAGCAATAGATAAATGCTGACATATTATTCGTGTTTTTTTTTATCAGGCCAGGCATTTTAAACAAATAAGACTAAGAAGTGAATTATATTTTTTCATAAATTCTCAAAATTGATTTTATATTCCACATTAGACTGGATCCCTGAAAAACTTTTTGTTTTTTGTCGTGAAAAAAACAGTTTTTTGGTGGTGTAGTTATCTGAAAGAAGAAAAAGCAAGAACACCAGAAACAAAAATTACTTCAGAGCTTCAATCTACTGTGGTAAGTATATAAAATAAATTGGGAAAATTGCAAGAAATGCAGTTAGTTATTCGAAAGAATATGATAATAGTTTTTCTTCAGCATTAAATTGATTCTTATCACAACCAAACAAATTTTTAATTAATTATTAATCTTGACCCATGTCTGAGGGAAAACAAACTATTTTGTTGGAAACAGTGTTTTCAATGGGAACAAGCAAATGTAAGTATCAAGTAATATCATCGATACTAATTTCTTAGGATTTCAACTTGAGTATATGTTTTAATAAAGATTTCTATTGATATTATCAATATGACAGTCGAAAAATTATAATAAAAAAAATAAACTGGACGATATTTCTACTGACAACCATTTCTATAACCTGGTAAAATACATATAGATAGATAGATTTGTGTATGCTCATAACTTTTTTTTGAGATGCAAAAGTAGATTTCATGCGTTGGCTAATGGTGTTTTCCATTCTGTTGATGCAATCCCAATGAAAACTAAGAAATGGGTGGGGCGGGGCCATCATGGAAGCCAAGGCTTATACCCTCATGAAAAATCTACAGCATAACCTAGATTCGGAAAATAATGAACATTCCAATGATGATGGATGGACGCAAGTAACACATAAGAAGGTGATATAATTTGTAGTTGGTGAAACAGAAACACCGTGTCAAGTTGAGATTGTTCCTAAGTTATATCCTTGCATGTAACAAGACTCAAACCATCAACTGAACAGAAGAACTGAGAAAATTGCTTAAAGCGCACCCTGAGGGGATTAAATGTGAAATCCACCAGACCAAAACAACCAGAAATATATGCATCAATGAAAGTAATTATTAGGCAAGAACAATTGAGAACTGCCTTGGATCGTGAAATCTTGCCCAGTGGTGCTTTAATATAGTTTTCAATAAGGAAAGGGCCGGCAGCAATGTTGCGTCCCCACCAGAACCTCTGACCATTTATCCAGTCTCTATTAAATATCCATCGATGAAATCCACACACACAACTTCACAAAGTGACATCTCGAGTGATCTGTTGAGAATTATCTCTGTGAACAGTCAGTCAATAATCAATGAAATTAATCGTATTGAAATAGTTTTAGCCTTCAATAAGCCAGATATATTTTGTGTATTGAAGTGTTGGTGTGGATGAGAGTCACTTGACTCTGTAAATCTCAATGGCTATGTGAGAGCAGATGCATATTGTGGATCTAATAATAGTGGTACTCTTATATAAGCCAAAAAATCACTGGAAATTAAAAAGATTAACTTTCTAAAAAGCATATCTGAGGAAGATCATTTTGAATGCTGCGGAATATCCTTTAAAGTGAACAACACCAGCTTCTGTTTATTCAATGTATACAAATCACCCTCGGGTGATGTGGAATTGTTCTTAAGGAAAATGTGCAGTGTCTTAGCTAAAGTAACTAACAATTATGACTATGTAATGATTTGTAGGGGATTTTAATATAAATCTCCTGGAAGAGTTCCATTGTTTACAGACTTTATGGAAAGTTTCAATATGATAGATCTAAATAAAGAACCCACCAGAGTTGTGATAGACAAAAATTAAGAATAAAGATTTTCTTGAAGTATTTCACTATTCTAATGATATTGATCAAGCTTATGCAACCTTTCTCAATATCTTAAAATTTTACTTTGATCTATCCTGAAAATATAATGACACACATTTCTCTATCAAATGGATCAACGATGAGATTATAAAAATGGGTAATGAATTGAAGAATTTATTTTGGTTGTCTAAGATCACAGATGACCCTGGGATTCTACCAAGTTACAAAACTCGAAAGAAATAATACTCTAAAATAGTTAACGATTCTAAAAGAGCTGCCTACCAGAGCTCTCTGGATGATAAAACCCCACGTAAAAAACAGAAGTTTATATGGAGAACTGTGAATACAAAAACGGGAAAACATATGTTTAAGAATTTACAATCAATAGAAATTGTAGATATAATAACTGATTACAAAAAATAAATGGCCAATGCATTTGTAGAATACTTTGCAACACGTGCGAGCATTGCTATTAGTGAACATGTACGTTCAGAATACTTTTCATTTTATAGGAATCAATAGTCATGAAGTAGCAGCTGCCATTCAGTCATTGAAACCCTCTAACACAGTAGGAATAGATTGTATTCCCACAAAAGTTATAAAACATATCTACTCATATATTACTAATCCATTAGCATACTTAATAAACAAATCTGTGGAGCTGGGAAAATTTCCATTGGATCTTAAAATCGGTGTTGTAACACCAGTTCTCAAAAAAGTAACCAACTTCATCTAGAAAACTACAAACCAATCACTGTTCCTACAGTACTCTGTAGAAAAATGCATATACAGGGTGTTACCAAATAAGTGTGAAAGTTTTTAGGAGGTGATTCCTTGTCGAAAATTAAAGGGGGTCTTTCATGTAAACAAAAGCTCAGCCTTTCCTTGAAAAGTTACACGCTTCCAACAATGAGAAAAAAAAATTTTTTTTTCTGGAAATTGCTGAAGATTTGAAGAAATGGCATTTAATGGGCATGTTCTACCAATAAAAAAGCCACCTATATAAATATGTTTTTAATTTTGTTGTGATCTTTTAAAGGGGGGAAACTTGCAACCCCTATTCCATTTTTTAACGATACAAAATTTCTCAATTTAAAAATATGTGTTGATAAGAACGATTCATTGTAAAACTTTTTTAACTTTTGTGTTGTGTCTGTGAAAGCAATAATTTCCTAATAAAAAAATTAAATACAACATTGTGCATCAACAAATGTTCTGTAAATGGAATCAAAAAAATCTAGTAGGTGGCTGTCACGTTTTGTTTGCACAACTTGTGACTTCAATCGTAGTATTTTAAAATTATTCCGCTTGTTTTAACTTTTAATGTAGGCATGTACCAGTACCATGTTTTTAACCGACGAAACCAAAAAGGAGGAGGTTCTCTATTCGACCCGTATATTTTATGTTTTTCCATAATTTTTTTTTATGTATGATCAAGCATAACTTTTTACTGAGGCGTCCGATTCCGATAATTCTTTTTTCAGTGGATAGGGTGTACTTCGAATTTGGTCCCATTTGAATTTAAAAGATGAAATCCACCCCTAAGGGTGGCGAAATGAAGGATATTGATCACTCACTCTCTGAATTCTGGTCCATTAACCGATTATATCAGGCATAACTTTGTACTGGGTTCGTCGATTTGGATGATTCTTTTTTTAATAGATAGGGTATACCTTATATTTGGATTTCGAAAGGAATTAGCCACCCTTACGGGTAGAAAAATAGGGGATAATTGATTTTTTAATAGTGAACATTGGCACACACATACGTAGTTGACAATGACAGATCGCTACTGACATTATTCTTGTTCCTTCAAAATCAGTATATTTTATGAGAGGATGAGAGTAATGAAATAAACTAACCAGAACAACGAAAATAATTCATATTAAAACAAATAGTGAAAGTAGATAATAATATTATTTAACTGGTAATAGTTGAAGTAAGGTGGGTAAGTAAGTATTTTGGAAGTAATAAAAAAACAAGTAGGTAGTAATTGGTAGATTTTAGCCACAAAAAATTGAAAAATAAAAACTTTTTAACAAAAAATTAAACCGTCGAAATACGGAACTGAAAAGTAAAAAATAAAAACTTTTTAACAAAAAATTAAACCGACGAAAAAATCAACTGAAAAGCAAAAAATGAAATAAACCTTCTTAGTCTAAATGATAATTGAGCTCCTAAACTAATGTAAGTAACTGATTTTGAGTCGGCGCCAAACAAACTAGCAATTGAATTAGGTGAAGCGTAAAATGATGGCAGCGAGATGCACGGCGCGTTTTGATGACTTCTTTCATAGATAATGATCTTCGATAATTGTTTGTTTGGCGCCGACTCAAAATCAGTTACTTACATTAGTTTAGGAGCTCAATTATCATTTAGACTAGGAAGGTTTATTTTATTTTTTGCTTTTCAGTTGATTTTTTTGTCGGTTTAATTTTTTGTTAAAAAGTTTTTAATAGAATATCAAATTAAAAATACAAACAAAACAAAATTATGTGTATTACAACAATGAAAAAGGCAACAAGATCAAACGGAACGAAGTTATAAAAACTTCTCGAAATGACCCTCTCCAACCATTAGACAGGAATCAAGTCTTTGTCTCATAGACTGGCGCAAACGTTGAAATATTTGTGTTTTGGATTATCTCGCAGGCTGCAATGATGAGATTCCTTAAATCATTCACACATTAAATGGGGGTCGTATGAACCAAGGACTTCAGAAGACCCCAGATGCAAAAGTCCAACTGGTTTAAGTCTTGAGATCTGGGAGGCCAAGGTTGATGTCCTGCTCTGCCTAACCAACGATTTGGATACACGTCATCCAAGTACTGACGAGCAGTTATGCTGAAATGGACAGGTGCACCATCGTGCATAAACCACATTCATGGTCGAATAGCTAGTGGAACATTTTCAAGTAAATGGAAAGCTGCTCCTGGAGAAAATTTGTATAGTGCACCAGTTAGCCTTAATGGTAGAAAATACGGTCCAATAATATTTTTGCCAATAATTCTTACCCACTCGTTAAGTGAAAATTCATATTGATACCGACCTTCTTGATTTGCATGTGGGTTATCTTAGGCCCAAAGATTATTGTTATGGAAATTTGTAATCCCTTGCTTTGAAAAGTTGGATTCGTCAGTGAATATTACGATTTCTAAAAATTGAGCATTTTGGGTAATCATTTGAAGACTCCATTGACAAAAGTCTACTTGATGGGGAAAATCTCGCCACAAAAGTGCCTAGACTCGTTGAATATGGTAAAGATACAATTGGTGATCCTTTAAAATTTTCCAGATTAGTTTATTGCTAACATTAAGTGTATTAGCAATTTGTCTTGTACTCAATTGCGGACGATCTTTAATCATATTGAGAACCTCTTTTTCCAGTGCCACTGTTCTTATTACTCGTGGACAACCACAATCAGTTGTTCGTTTTGGAAAAGTCCCTCTTTCACAGAGACGTTGGTGAAGATGTGCAAAAATTGTGTGATGAGGTATCACGCGCTGAGGATACATCTCTGCATGGAGCCGTCTAGCTTCCAAAGAATTTCCATTGGCACGAACATACATAAAATGCATATCGACCATTTCAGCATTAGTGTAATTATTCATATTGAAGATTCAAAAGACACAATTGAACTTTCAACTACCACATAGAAATCGAAGCGACTTGACAGCCACCTAATAGATTTTTTCGATTTTAAAATACTACGATTGAAGTCACAAGTTGTGCAAACAAAACGTGAGAGCCACCTACTAGATTTTTTCGATTCCATTTACTGGAGATCCGTTCATGCACAATGTTGTATTTTTTATTATCGGGAAACTATTGCTTTTATCGATACAACACAAGAGTTAAAAAAGTTTTGCAATGGATCCTTCTTTTCAATACATATTTTTAAATTGAGAAATTTTGTTTCGTTAAAAACTTCTGGTAAAAAATGGAATAGGGGTTGCATGTTTCCCCCCTTTAAAAGATCACAACAAAATTAGAAAGATATTCATAGGTAGCTTTTTTATTGGTAGAACATGCCCACAAAATGCCATATCTTCAACTCTTCGGCAATTTCAAGAAAAAAAACCTTTTTTTTTGCTTATTTTTGGAAGCATGTAACTTTTCAAGGAAAGGCCTAAGAGCTTTTGTTTTCGACAAGGGATCACCCCCTAAAAACTTTCGCACTTATTTGGTAACACCCAGAATAAACCATATGCAGGCTTTTTTATTATGTTCATAGCCAATTTGTTAGAAAGAGGTATGTAGGTGCACTTTTTTACGAAGGCTTTTGGTTGTATAGATATGCCAATTATTGTAAACAAACTATAAGCATTGGGTTTTAGAGGTTACTTTCTCCACTGGTTATCGTCGTATCTCAGTATGAGAAAAATTTGTGTGAATATTGAAAATAACAAGTCTGAATTCAAAGATATCAAAAGAGTAGTTCCCCCTGATATTCTTACAATACGTCAATAACTTCCCTTTACATACCAATGCTGATTACACTATATTATATGCTGATGATACTACTCTGGCAGCAGATGCTGAAACTTCCAGTGAACTTGCTTGTAAACTCAATATACTAGCAGCAAAATTTACACTATGTAAAGAAATATAAACTGTGGACACTATGCTATACTGCAACTAAGAAATATATTCAATACCAAACAGCTTCATCAGGTCTACTATTCAGTTGTTTATTCCCACATATCATACAATATTGTAACGTGGCCAGGATCTTTGTTGCTCGAAAAAGGATAATCAGGTTGATATTCAATCTAAATTTCAGGCAAACAGAGAACACTTCAAAAACTATGAAATCTTAACATTCCCTGCAATATACATATATAAATGTATTTTATATGCTAAGAATAATTCCTCTGTATTCTCAGAAAACAGTAACTTTCATAACTACTCAATAAGATATAGAGACCAGTTTTGTGTGCCGAAATATTCAACAACCCTTTATGAGTCTAGTCCCCAGTATAATAGAATGAGATTCTTTAATCATTTATAAACTCTGAAAAACTTCACAGTCCACACAATATTAAAAAAAACTTCAAGAAATATCTATTAGAGAAGGGTGTGTATAACATGTCTACTGATTTTATACATACTGGCAGTGTCTTTGCTTTTAAACTGTTTTTTTTTCTCTCGATTCTTTTCATGTGACAACTCTTATATCATCATTGTATGATCAAAGAAGATGAATAAATATTATTATTATTATTATTATCCTTTGGAATTTCTGGAAGAAGGGAAAGGCAACTGGACATGAAAGGAAAATTGTTACATACTGGGTGAGTCGCGATGCTTGTAGTAACTATGAAATAACTAAGCGCAAAGCTTTCATGTAGATCTCAAAAGTTAACTCTTGAATATTCGAACATTTGAACAAGTCATAGAAAGACTCGGTTTCTTCTAGCCATAATAAAGTAAAAGAGTTCGGAAGAGAAATAATTTGTATACAGAGAATACGGGGGATGAACATTTTATAACAAATTGGTTGGCATAATTTTTCTATGAGAACCTAAATAGTTTATGATAATTGGAGGTAAATGCTGAGAGGTACGAGCTTTTTCTCGAAACGTGTCTTTCTGGTCAACTTTTTTGCTTGGAGTATCATATTTTAATTTTTTTGGGGTGACAGTAATTGTGAGATTTGAGTCCAAAAAGGGACATTATAATTGGGAGAAAAGTTAATAAAAAAAGATCACGCATTTGTGAAGCCGTGGCCGAATTTGCGTTCTGGAAGACAATTGGTGACTAAAATAAATAACAGTGCCTTATATTATTCTATTATAGGGACACTCTAAACTTATTTGTGTTATGTGTGAAATGGTCTTTTGACATTATAACACTGGTGACAGCAGCCCATATGATTTGAATACAATATTATATATAAGTATATATGTAATATTCATTCAGATAACTGAAAAAAATTGTCAATTGACTCGTATTACACTGGCTGAATGGTATCTAGCGCAATATAAGAATTGGCAATTTTGCAGTCTCCATCAACATATGGTAACTAAAAATCACCCAGTAACTCTAAAGAGTCCCCTCCCAAAAAAATCTATAGGTTTAGAGAAAGAACACATATGTGTTTGGTGATGAATATAATAATGAGTGATCAGTTTCCAAAAAGGAATGTTGAATGTTTTTAGTGGCTGAAATCCATGCTTCTCCGAATTTACTTGGGATCGCCATAATTTCATATCAAATGTTCAATCTAGCGATGTAAATACGTAAACATAACCAAACAAAGATGATCAAATCAAGCGAACCCAGGAAACTAAATTTTAACGAAACGTCTCACTTACTGTGAATATCTGTTACAAATAACTCCAACGCACTCCCCTATCCTATCCTCCTGCTTCTGATTGTGGAGAGAAACCACCAAATCATTTCCACCAATACAATGCAACACGATCAGCTGATCCTGTCCTGGGCTAACGCTGATTCCTGTCAAATCTCCAAACGACACTCCCTCCTTCATGTTGCGGAATTTCTCGCAATCCAACTTGAAAATGAACTGATCGGTGACCAACATGATCCTCTCGGCCACTTTGTTGAACTTGTTGAATTTGGTCACATAGGAGGAAAAGAGTACGGTGCTGAAATGCTTCGTGTTTTTTAGGTTATTGGCAGCCTCGTTGAAGACGGTATAGTTTGTATTCTCTAAATGCGTTGTTAAATAGTTCCCCTCCCATCTTCTATTCACTCCATAGTGAGCTCGCTTGTTTATGAATGCTCCAGCTGCTGTGATTTTCAGTTTCATCTGCGGCCATTCTTGGAGCGGTATCTTGTTGAGGATCATCTGGGCGCGCCATCTATTGTACATTTTCCTCAGCGTTTTTGTAGTTTCCCTCAGTGATAGAGGTGGCGCTGGCCAAGTGATACTTTTACCGTAATCTCTCATAGATTTTGCACGTCTGAATTTGGATTCCAGTTGGTTTACATATTCCTTAATTTTTTTGAGACGATACACTTTGACCATTGTCATGAGAGCTTTCATTCTCTTGTATTGCTCACGTGCTACATAACCTGAAATAATTATTTGAATTATTGACCGGGTATATAAAGGGTGCTCCAATATAAATGGTTCATGCATAAATTCCAGGAAAGTCATCCATTCAAGCAAAATTAAGGCAACATCAATAGTTAAATTGCATCAACAAAATCATGTTTCTCTATACGCCCCTCAGGCATCCGTAAAAATTATAACTATTATAACTCAAAATTTGTATACCTCATTTTATTGTTGCCGATTTTAATGAATTTACCGAAACTATCATCTATTCTGTACACAATACCAATTGGTTTTTTGTCGTGAGAAAACAGTAATCTCAGAAGTGATCCAAAATATGATTTGTTTGAAAATAGCTTCTGATAAACTCTCTTGTAAAGTCTTTTTGAATAATAATTTATTTATTGAAAAGTTTATAGTTTATTAAACAATATTATAATAATTTTGTTATAGTCATATTCAAAAAATTAATCGTACTATTGCAAAGTCAAAAATTTGTTTGTAAGCAAACCAGTATGACATGGACAGACTACATTACCAATGAAGAGGTTCTTCCCAGAATGAAAAAAGAAGTAGAAACAATGGTTACAGTAAATATAGGAAAACTTGTAATACTTGGAACTTATAATGAGATATGAAGATGTTGGTTGCTCCAGAGAATATCACAGGGAAATATTCCGGGGACTAGGTATGAAAATAATTTCATGGCTCAAAAACCTAATAATATATATGGTTCAATAGATCAACAATGGACTTTTTCGTGCTGTAGTAAATAAAGTTAAGATAGGCACTTCTAGACACTCCATTGTTAGAAATAAATGAAAAAGAAAGGATTCTCAGACTCTCACTGAGGATTTCAGTATGGCAAATCAACCATCCAAGCCGTTCTATGAATTACACAAAGGGTAAGTAGGTCCAACAAGAAGTGGTGTGCGCTCATCATGTAAGACATCAAGAACGCATTCAATACAGCTAAATGGGGCATCATAATAAAGAAACTAAAGGATTTAAGCATTAGCTGGTATCTGATTACGCTAAAAGAAAACTATTTTTGTGGAAGAACCATAGAGCTCAAGGGACAAGAAAGAAGAACCGTATCGATGGGAGTTCCACAGAGCTCCGTGGAATATCCTGTACCACAATGTATTGAGAACAAACCTACCGGAAAACTGCGAGACCATCGCATATGCAGACGACCTGGCCCTACAGGTTGAAGCAGATAGCAAAAAGAATCTCTGCATCTCTAGCGGTAATCCAAAGGCGTATGGAAATAAATCATCTTAGGTTAGCTCCTCACAAGATAGAAGCAGTTATCATGAAAGGACCTAGGGGGAGAAGGGATCCAATTCACAATTGGTGATGCCACGGTTACTCCCCAAAGGCATATAAAATATCTAGGAATCTGGCCAGACAATAAATTGAACTTGAAGTAGTATTGCTATACTGTCGAAGATTATGCCCAAAATCGGAGGACCCATGTCAGATAGGAGCTAGATTCTAGGAGGAGCTGTCCAGCCAATAATCTTATATGGAGCTCCAATTTGGTCAGGAGAGGCACAACTCTAGAAGTACAGGAACATGCTGGAGACTGTCCAAGGAAGGCACTTCTAAGGGTGGTCTCTGCATACAGAACAACATCGACCAAAGGCTTTCCAGGGGATTGCTGGCGTAGTTCCCATAGACCTGTAAATAATTGAGAGAACCGAGACTTTTGAAGCCAATAAGGAATTCCTAGACGAGGCAAAGAAGAGAGCGCGGGATAGATCAATGGAAAGGTGGTAACAGAGGTGGAGACGATACTAGAGATGGACACTCTGGCACACACAGTTTTTGACTGTGACAGGTGGACAAGAAAAAGTCAAAAGTCCAGCCTAAAATATGGAGCAAACCCTGAAATGTCATAAACGAAATGA
The DNA here is from genome assembly GCA_018342105.1 of Gonioctena quinquepunctata. Taxonomy (NCBI): domain Eukaryota; kingdom Metazoa; phylum Arthropoda; class Insecta; order Coleoptera; family Chrysomelidae; genus Gonioctena; species Gonioctena quinquepunctata. Next base: position 407,922 of record JAFIRS010000531.1, read on the forward strand.
TAGGAAGCTAAAAGAACTGGTAGAAAAATTACAGTTATATCAAGAATATAATGAAATCAAGGAAGAGAAGGAACGTCAGCTAAGACAGCCATAGGGAGCAATTGAAAGAAAAAACAGACAAAAGGAGAAAGAGAAGTCTTGCCTGGAGTCCTGATGTTATATCTAACAACGATTCCAGAGACCAAGCGTGGCGAAAAAAGGGGGAGTTTTAGATGGTAGGCTAGTAACGAGGTGTGCTAGAATCCATCATACAGTCACAGAAGGTATCTTCAGAAAGACACTCCATTGTAATCTAGCTCAACTATCCCTAATGTAGCTATTATATAATAAAACACAGGATAATTGATTTTGTGATAAATCTTTGATGAAAATCAAACAGCAAAGTGATTATTTTTGCCTTCATTAGAGTTTTTCAGCAAGTAAGGACCACACCTATTATAAAGACAGGTTTACCATTTTTCGTAATTTTCCTCTTTCAAATCGAGTTTGTTCACAATATTGTTATACATTTATAAGTCATGACATGTAACATCAATAATATTGGAATCATTTTTTCGATTTTGACTGAACATTTACATTGTGATAGCCCTGTCTCAACTCAAATTCATACAAACCTCTCCATGTTTTCTGAATCAAAGTCACAATTGCAGGAATGAGATTATTTCTGGTGTGTTCGAGTGCAAACAGGGTTTGTGGAGTCCTGATGAATATTTTGGTTTTTCCGTATTTGACGTCATTTGTGAATTTATTTTCATCCATAATCGCTCGACAAGCATCCTTATCCGATCCTAATTTGAAGTTTGGCCATGTAAATTGGGAAATCATTTTATACCTACAAAAAACAGGTTTTTATATTGATTTGCAATTAATATTGTTTGAGATCCCTGAAAAATAATTCCCAATTGAGAGTAAATATTGTGGTATTTGATGTTGATACCAAAATGTGATTAGTTGTAACTTCACGAACACAAGACCTTTTCCGTAGAGCATAATTATTTTTCAGAACCTTTGGTCAATTCAGATTTATCCATTCCAATCTTTATCCCTACTTGAAATAAATGATTGTCCACGTGAAAAAAAGTATTCACAAAAAAACAGCACACTGACAGAAAAATAACAAATAATCATCAAATGATGAGTACTTTTAATCACATTGAAAACTTATTTTTCAGGTATTCATGTTATATCACAAATAAACCTCAAGATTTGTTATTCGTAAAACATTAGACAATATCCTAGGCAGGTGCATGTGCTCGCTAAGAATGAAATATCTGCCAAAATTATTTCACATTACCTGCTCCAACGATTCTGTACCCCAACCTTGAAATCTCACTTATTGTATGGCAGTTTTTTTATTTATTTCTGAAATTTGATCGCTAGATATAGAGAGATATTGCTGGAAATGTGTCAAAAATAAATTTCCCTTCCATCTCAGAAACTAACACAGAAAATTGTGAGACAACAAGGTTTCTGGCAGTTCACCCAAAGTTCACAGGATAACTGAAGGCAGGGTCTAATGACTGAGAAATTCATAAAATTGTTACCAACGACATTCATTTTGCGGGCAATATAGTTTAACAAATATGAAGAAACGGGTGTCAACAGTGAAACCAAACAGGATACATATTAGTAATTTTTTTATATTTAGGATGAAATATGTGTTTTTTTTTTTTCCCCTATTCAAGTATTTATAATGGAGATATAAGTAGATGTAAATAAGTTTATTTCTAACCAATTATGTAGCATTTGTTAGTGACCAAATCAAATCAGTTTATTCATCAATCAAGACCAAAGACAGATGTATATTTATTGGACTAGTCAATAAGAAAAAACCCATAGAATTTCAATATTCGAAACAAATTCATAATTTGCGATGCAGTGCATAACGCTCATCTGCCTAAAATACTTAACCATATAAACACAGATTAAAATGGGAACTTTCAAAATTGGAGAAATTGTTCAGTTGTATAAAGAGCATTTTCAATAGGATTTTTGTTAGTTTAATTCTGAATGATATATTACATACTTTAAAACTGACTGCACCAAACGGAAATACAGTCATTTCCTTATCATATAAGAGCACGTACTCAGCTTGGTTCATATTATTTTTATATTAGGCGCCCAAGTTAATTATGGGTCTAGTGTTGCACCAAAAAAAAATTAAGATATTTTTTGGTATAAATCGTGTGAAGTATGTCTTTGTAACATTTAGTAGGAGTCCATTCTGCGATTTATGGAACTCATCAGAAGCAATATTGCTGTTTGTCGCTAGTTGGTCAATATCCTTATGTAACATCAGAATATTTGTATCATTGGCAGACAGTACTAGTTGATCAGGAAAGTCGCCACACTTTTTATATCAGTTGTAAATATAATGAAAAATAAGGGACCCAACATTAATCCTTGAGGCACTCCTAGACTGGTTTCTCTTCACATCGATACTTTTGTGCAGTTAGACAGATATGATATTACCCCACTAAGAGGTACCCCACGGACACCTACAGCTTCCAGCTTATGGATCAATAAATTCCTATATATTGTGTCAAAGACGCAGCTTAAATCATAGAATAGGCATAGTGAGTTTTTGTTAGTATTAAGAGAGTTATATAAGTACTACAAAGTATCTTAAATAGCTGTAGTAGGAGACTTTGAAAAATAAAAATGTTGGATCCAGATTAACCTGTAGTGGTGATATCTTTGGCAGATCCCTTATTTCTTTCTAAGTATGGGTATAGGTACCTTTAGATTCCTTTATATTTGGAAGAATCCCGGACACAAAAGACTAATTTATTAAATGGCTCAATGGTTGAGCAATGCAGCTAGCTTAATTATTTTACCATCAATCTCATCAGCACCAGGCGTCGTTTTAGCAGATGTTTTACTTATTACTGAGATGATTTCTTCTGGTGTCATTGGAAGAAACTTGTATGTGACTTTTCAATATGCATATCATAGTTAGGTATTTGGCTGTCTTTATTATAATCTATAAATAAATCATTTATATAGTTTGCTTATTCAGAAACCCAGCAACTGCAGTATTTTTTGACATATAATTTTTAATTTTTTAATATTTCCCAGCTTTATTGTGTGAGTTTGAAGTTCGTTAGTATTTCATTGTTCTTTTATGATATGTTATAAGTGTTTTATACACTTTTTCATAATGCTTATAACTTTCTGTATACCATGGATTATTCATATCTTTACTTAGTTTATTCATTTCACAGAGATGTTTGTGTATTTGCTTTATTTCTGGGGAAAACTCCTTCTTTTCCTTTTTTTTACATGTATTTTAATAGGGAACGCTTAATCATAATTATTTAAAAAATTATTGTTGCCTTGTAAAATAAATTTTGGTAATCATTGGAAAGAAAATTACGCAGATATAGCAAATTATTTCAATTCATACTTCATAGAAAGTATATTGGATATTGTAAGCGACATCAAACCTGTTCACAGCTCCAATTATATCTTGAATGTTTTGCCTCAACACCAAATGAATCTTACCACATTTGAAGCACTCACAATGAATGACCTCAAAATGATAATGAATAGAATGAAGAAAAACGGTTGTGATAAATACGGCATCAACTTGGAAGTATTAAAATTAACATTTGAAGTCGCTGGTAATCATATATTATATTTGATTAACACTTCATTGATGACAGGACAATTCCCTGAAAAATGGAAAGTAGCCACAATTGCGCCTATTGAAAAAGTGTCCAATACAACCTCTTGTTCGGAATTCCGCCCAATTAATACACTTCCTATCTATGAGAAAATATTAGAATTAGCAGTAAAGGATCAGCTACTACAATTTGTAGCAGATAATAATATACTAGTAAAGGAACAATCAGGATTCAGGCAGGCACATTCGTGTGAAACTGCATTGCTTTATTTATTGTCTAAATGGAAAACTGAGATAATCAATAATAAAAAGATCATTATTGTTATATTTTTAGACTTAAAGAGAGCCTTTGAAACTGTAAATATCTCTCTGCTTCTGAGAAAACTCGAGAAATTTGGCATTAAGGAAAATGCGCTGAAATGGTTTGAAAGCTATCTTTCTGGTAGGTCTCAAATAGTTAAATATAATAATACATCTTCTGGCAGCAACGACATACATTATGGAGTCCCTCAAGGAAGTGCTCTAGGACCGATATTATTCATTTTGTTCATCAATGACATAGTAAACCATGTTCAAAATTGCAAAATAAAATTGTTTGCTGATGATACTATGTTTGAGAAATTTGTCCATATGGCTTAATGACAATGGTTTGAAATTGAACATAAATAAAACCAAATACATGGTAATATCAAATAAATATAACTTGAACAAATTGAAAAATGTAACATCCAGCCACCATTTATTGATTGATAATAATGTTATTGAAGAAGCTAAACATTTCAAGTACCTGGGCTTCATGATAGATAATGAACTGAATCTTAAATCACATTGTGAGTATATTAAGAAGAAAATGGCAAGAAAAATTAATTTCCTTTATAGATTGAATAATAAGGTATCATCTCTTACTAAGTTAACTATATATAAAACCATAATATCTCCTCATCTTGATTTCTGTGGAACATTCATATACCTGATGAATAATGAACAAATTGATACATTACAAAAAGTACAAAATCGTGCTATGAGAGCCATTCTATTATGTAGAAAACGAACATCAATAGCTTACATGTTGGAATCCTTGAATTTATTGAATGTTCGACAGAGAGCTGCTTATAATATGCTCAAGTTTGTGTACAAACTCAAGTCAGGAAGCTTACCAACCTATCTAACTGAAGAAATAACTTATCTCCAAGAAATACATAATCACAATACCAGATCACATGCTTCCAATGATTTCTATATTAATATTGCTAATGCTGCTACAAACACAGTGTTCATCAAAGGCTTACAGCTTTACAACTCATTACCAAGAGAATTGAAAGAATACTCGTCATTTAGAGAATTCAAAAGCCAGTGTGTAAAATATATAAAAGGTTTATAACCCATCATTGTAATATCTCTTCTTGTATTATTTCGATTTTATACTGCTAATTTAACTTGTTTGTGCATTGTATTTTATATGTGTTCTGTACTTTATTTATGCTATTTTAGTTATACTATTCATTTATACAATTTATAATTGAGAGCTGATGCTAATAAAGATTATTATTATTGTAAAATTATGACAATTTGTCTTAAAAATTTGAGGTTGATACATTTCACTCAATTCCTTTCTCAATTGGCCTTTTCACGACTCGTTAAGAGCAAGTGCATCCGCCATGTTAAAAAAGCTGGTAATATGAAAATTCCGGGCACTTTTAGTGAATATATGGCTTGACACCAGAGGTTCAGTACACAAACATACTGCGGTCAGTCAAGCAAAACTGAGAACTGATGTCTCAGGTACACTATCGTAGCTGTGTCGTACCTACAGAGGTAATTAAATGAATTTACTAAGGTTGAAAGTCGTTATACAAATTGTTATTGCATATAAATGAAAGGTATGACAGTCAGTCAGCTGAATGTGGGGACGGAGCTAGTCAGTCGGCTCCAATGTATACACAAAAAAAATAAATACTGTGCAATTCGTTATCAACACTTGAAAACTTTTGTGAAGGTATTAATTGTTCTATCAACCATAAACAAAATGGTCAGTCAACGATATTGTGGGACATCGCCTGTTAGTCTGCAAAAAAAAAACGCGCGCGCGCTTGGCGTTGCAGGCGGCGGCTCGCTCTTTTCCTTAATATATTATTATTTAATGAACTATTTGCAAATTTTATTTTTGTATTAGACATTTAATATATAGAATATTATTTGAAGTATCAAATGTATCTTTGAAATCACGAAAATAAAATGTATGCGTATACGAGTACCTCTACTTGAAGAGCGCAGATAAGAGACCGAATTTATGTACACAATAGCTAAGTGCCATCAGTATAAAGTAAACTCAGCAGAATAAACAGAACCATTGAAGAAGACTTTACCTGCACATCACACGAGGAGGCTGATACAAAAATCATTTTCCATGCATGCAACATAGTGCAAAATTCTAATATTTTAATCAGGTGTTCAGATACTGATATACTTAATGTTAGGAAATATGGAAAATTTATCAAGTTCATCAAAGATTTGGATCGAAGTTGGAACTGGCAACTGCCAAAGAATTATTGATGTCAATAATTTGTGCGAAGAATTGGGCAATTCTGTGTGCAATGCTCTACCAGGACTGCACGCTTCTCCTAAGTGCGATTTCAACCCGGAATTTTACAAAAAAGGTGATTTGCCAAAGGGCAGATTTTCAAAAAGCCTTCGTTGATCTCAGGTGCATAAACAACAACAACAGGAGTGACGTATTCGAAAAAATACAAAAATTTGTTTGTCACTTATATGGCATGAAAAAGTTAAAATCAGTGAATGAGGCATAATTCGTTTTGTTTTCAAAAACGTATAAATGTTCAAGTACCGTTAATGATTCGTTCAAATGAAACTAAAAAACATAGATGGATTGAGTATGCCACCATGTCAATTAGAAATGATGCAACAATTTTTAAGAGCGAGTTACATTGCAAACATTTGGCGCAATGCCCATCGAAAAGTCGCGACAGCACTGTCTCCACCCAATCACGGGTGGAAAATAATCGAGAACAAATATGAACTTGATTGGTTCAAAGGCGATCAATTACCACAATTGGTCCACGATGTCATCCTTCATCCTCCACAGTAAAATTCAGGTATGCAAATAATATTGTTGGCATACTTCAATGCCTTCGATTTTATGTAAAAAAATTATTATTTTCTATTGTATATAATTACAGCAGTTATATTTATTTTCTATATTCCCAATCCGAAACTCAATCAGAAACGACAGAACTTGAAACTTCTGATCGTGAGAGTGAAATCAACGAATTTGATTATTCGGAGGAAGAATATGATTACAATGAGTGCACATATATAGTAAATGTTTAATATTATTAAATTATAATTAATAAATGGCATATTCAATCTAGTTCGTTAAATAATAATAAAGCAACAAGCAAGCCGCTGCCTGAAACGCCGAGCGCGCTCGCGCGCGAAATTTGTATTTCTTTTTTTGCTGACTGACGGGCGTTGTCCCACAAAATCGTTGACTGACCATTTTGTTTATGGTTGATATAACAATTAATACCCTCACAATATTTCTTGACATGTTTTTTGGGTAACCTTCCACAGTCTGAAAATGAAAATATAATCAGGAAAATCTATACAAGTGTAGAAAGGGCAAACTGATTAGTTCACCCCGATAAGTTATTGCGTTCACCAAATTATATTTCCTATAGAAAAATGATTCAATTTGTCAATAACTTGCCGTTTTCTGAATTTGCCTATCAAAAAAAATTTTTTCAAAAAATTCAAAAGATACTTCTCTTATGTTTTTGCTTGACGTTTGGGGACTATATCTGCCCCCGTTCTCAAAATTTCTAAATCTCCTTTAATGTTTTATAATTTTGGATTTTTTCGCAGAGTCTTTTTGCTTTTTAACTGACGGATGTCAATTGAGATCTGCCAAAAAAGTTTGAGAGTGACGTATTGCTCATTTGATATATGGGGAGTTGTTCAGATCAGTTTATTAGCATTCTACCATATCTCATTTCCTCTCTGAGTAGAGGTAACCATGTATGATCCATTTCATGAGTACTAATTTTTCCTATTCCATTCAATCGTATGATCGCCATTGGATGGAGGATTTCTGCAATTTTTGATCCAGTTATTTGTCGATTTCTGATGTAACTCTGATGTTCACTTTGGCGCACTTCCAATGGTCTTGACGTTTCACCTATATAACTATCACCACAAGAACAAGGTATGTTGTAAACACAGTTTTTGGTACTTTCTTCTGCGTTTTTTGGTTTTGTTTGTGTTAGTATAGATCTCAGTGTGTTTGTTGTTCTAAATGATGTTCTCACATCATACCTATGTCCAATTCGTTTGATCTTTTCAGATAATCCGGGGACATAAGGTATTATGTTGGTTGTGAAATGTGTAGGTAGTGGGAGTACTCCTGTTGGTTGTGTTAATTGGTTGTTTGATGGGTTTTTGTTTTCAATGTCAGTGATTGTTTTTTCCACAAACTGATCTGGATATGCATTTTCCTTGAGAAGAGATTTTATGACAAATTGAATCATTTTTCTATAGGAAATATAATTTGGTGAACGCAATAACTTATCGGGGTGAACTAATCAGTTTGCCCTTTCTACACTTGTATAGATTTTCCTGATTATATTTTCATTTTCAGACTGTGGAAGGTTACCCAAAAAACATGTCAAGAAACGTTGTTCCTCCACAAAAAACCACATTCATTCATTACCCTCACAATAGTTTTGAAGTGTAGTAAACGAATTGCACAGTATTTATTTTTTTTACATTCATTGGGGCTGACTGACCAGCTTTGTCCTCACATTCAGCTGACTGACTGTCATAACTTTTATTTATATACAATAGACAATTCGTATAACGATCTTCAGCCTTAGTAAATTCATTTAATTACCTAGGTAGGTACGACAGCTTCGATACTGTACCTGAGACATCTGTTCTCAGTTTCGCTTGACTGACCTCGGTATGTATAGTAAAATCAGAGACTTGTTTTGGCTCTGGCTCTCCGTCTATTATTATCAGTGATTAAATGAAAAATTTATTGATGGTGCTTCTTTAGTACATACAACAGTTAAAAAACATAATTGTATCCAACTACGACGATGGTTGAAAGGCCATGGCCGCCCACAAAGTGGGGAAAAAATCAGAACTTGTAGAAAGGTTAGATAACAATGACATTCATGTTTGATTTAAATTAATTAAGATATTAATAATTAGAAAAATAAAGATAAATATCATATATCAAAAATTATTAATATCAAAGCTGGACCTGTTCCTGCTACTTTTACCTGTGAAAAATATTAATCATTTGAGGTTATAAGTGCCAGAAACTATTACATCAACAATTAAATCGATCAAAATTAACTGATAAATTATTCTTTTTTTACACAACTGATGGGCTTAGAATGTTCTGTTGTTGGACCATGTTCTCCTACGAAGTGAAGTGAACAAATATTATTAACATGATCAATCAGTTGGACTCGACCATCACCTCGTCAACATCTTTTGACCCACAAATCTCATTTAGTGCCCTTAGGACACATTTTTAGATGTTTTTGTTTCGTTGATTTAATTAGTTTTCGATGATATTCGAGACTAGTCTTTGAAAAGCTAATAAAATAATATTCCGAAAATCTTTTACTACGTGTAACGCTGTTACATTCCCTTTTTTTACTGATAACATTATATATTTTTATTAATTTGATTTTATTATTATTTTATTCTCAGTATAAAACGATTGAAACTCTAGAACCGATGGTAGACTAATTATTGCAATTTTTTATTTTAAATACATTGAAACCTTCATATTCATGGGTTATATACATTTTTTGCCACTTTTTGTACAGATAACATTATATATTTTTATTAATTTAATTATATTATTATTTTATTCTTAGTATAAAACAATTTGAACTATAGAACTGATCGTAGATTAATAATTGAAAACGTTTTTTTAAATACATTGAAACCTTCATATTCACGGGTTATACACGTTTTTTGCCCCCTTTTGGTGCTGATAACATTATATTTTTTTTTTGATTGTATTATTATTTTATTTTAGAATTGATCTTAGATTAATAATTAAAAATGTTTTTTTAAATAAATTGAAAACTTCATTTTGACGGGTTATACACGTTTAAAGTGCCCGAAAAACATAAAGGAAGTTGAGGCATGCACCCAAAAAAATTTCTAGAATGAAAAGGCCTATAATAAACTTTGGAAAGTATGAATGTTATAGTCACATAGTTGTCCCTTCTTCTTATTTAGTAGATCACAAGTTCAGATCCAACAGCTTTCTTAACCAAGATATTACATTTTTTTCGCAATAGAGATAGATGAATTTTTTGAGAATCGCAATATATTATAGAAAGGATGTACATTTGTTCAGAAAGTGGTTGAATTCTGAGCCACTTTGTTAGCTAGATTGAGAAGTTTGTATTCTCCTTTTTACATTTTCATCTGAGTTAATTGTAGTCAACTAATAATAAAAAAATTATTCGCTACTAAATTTAAGTTATATTTATTTCACGATGACGTCACTGCATAAATATTATCAAATGTTATCCAAACATGGACAAAAGTTTGGTTTGTGAAAAAAAACCATTTACCCATAGGAACATTGAAATTAATGCACTTCTTATTTCAGTATAGGATTCCACCATAGGATACCCTTGGTTATCGGGTAATTCAAAAAAATTTATTGGGGGAGTTATCAGGAATATACACAAACATATTGCCACCGAATGGCCAATATACCTAGAAAATACGTCTTCCTAAAATACGCATTTTTCAGAAAGATTGTTTGTGTTCGAGGAATGAAACACCATTGATGTGCTCCACTTTTTCATAAATAGGATACAAGATATAATTTATCACTTTTGATTCCATTAAAGACTATCAAGGACCTATCCAACATTTTCAGCAGAAACATCAGAAGCATTATAACTTTCACTCACAAAATAGTAGTTTATGTAACAAGTACACAAAGCCATTTTCGTATGTGTTGCATACAACATTATTTGTATTAGCTTTCCAAATAAACAGAAATGCCACAAATATTTCCTCGACGTGCATACATTTTCAACTTGTACAAAAATCATAGCAAGCAACTGTTAATCAATGACACGTTTGTCAAATATTTAAATTTTTCATGAAATAAGTATTCCAAAATAATATTTGGAAGAAAATGTGAGCTGTCACTACAAAATTTCAAATAATCTATAATTTATCATGTCTCCTGATATCAATTATAGGTTTTCTGAGTAAATAAAAAGAGTCCGCTAAAGTGTTGCCATGACTTTAAGTCCGCAATTTTGCGGACTCTTTTCAGTATCTAAAGTAGGCCTTTTGTGGAGCATGAACAAAAATAATAATTATCACCACTGGTTGAGCTAGAAATAGAAAATTGTAGGTTATGTTTCAGAAAAAAAAAACGTTTATGCAATATTGCGTTGAGATTCAATTCTATATCTCATTTTCGAAAAACGTGGAGCATATCAGTGACATCCTATTCCTCGGACTCTCCCTTATAAGGTAATTTTTTGTTTTATTTCTATTTTCGTTTATATCTTCGAATATACTGATGACATGTTTTTTATAGGAAATGTTGATATCAACAAAAAATTACTCTTGCACTTTTCTCTGTAAATGCGTATTTTGAGTTATTCGCAAAAATCGCACAAACAACCAGAATTGATGTATTTTCTAGGCATACCGTCCAGCCAGACCAGACAATCCAATGGCAATATGTTCGTCTATATTTTCCTAATTGTATGCTACAGTGGCTGTTTAACCTAGTGATTCCAGTTTGGAATGTTTACAAATATGGAAATCCTACCTCTTCAAGAATCTGTCGTATCTCTGCCTATAGGCGAATCCGGCCCTTCTTACTCGAACGTTCTCTACCAAGCCCAAGTAACTAACTTGATGTTTCACTCTTTCTTCATCGAAAGCAGAAGCTGACTTCAGTTCATTGGGCTTTATACATCTAACATAGTGCGGTTCCTTACTTTGGAGATTTAGAACAAGTGCTTGCATGGAGTTTTTGAATAGTGTACCAGCAGTTGGAGGCCTTTTGGTAATCTAAAATAGAAAGTTTATATCAGGTAACATTGGAGTTTGATGTGCAAGTACTCCGAATTGTGAAACAATTCATTCTATTCCTCACATTGAACCCACGTAGTAAAGAATAAGAAAGAATGATTATAAAATACTCTCTCAATCACTATGGAAAAAAAAATCATTGATGTGCAATAAATATTTTTGTAATATTTTTATTCGTGTGGATTATTACTTAAAGATACCTGAAAACGATGGAGAAAATTATAGACTGTTATATAAGTAAAATCCTCTTGGACAGACCGTTTCACAAAAAACAGTTCGCCTATCAAGTAGGCAAATCAACGATTAATGCTCTACAATGCTTAGTTGAAAGCATTGAAAAGACATACTTGGCCAAAGAAATGGCACTATGTACATCCATAGATAAAGAGGGTGCTTTTGATAACACCTCATATGACTCCATCATCAGATCACTAGAGGAAAGGAATCTAAATGAAGGTTGGGAGGCTGTGTATACGTCGAACGAAATGGAAGTAAAGGATTTTGTATATAGTATACAATTTTTCTTTAATAATCAATTGCAAAGCGCTTTCAGCTTGGGGGCCATCTTCAGTGCTAATCTGTCATATAACTACATAATGAAATGTTCAATACATTGAGCTCCTTACATATACCGAAAGGAATCTAAACACACCTCAGATGGATACATGCAATGCTGAAAAACAGAATCATTGTAGCTGCTCTCGGAGAAGAAAAGGTCAGAATGACAGCAGAAAAATGTTGTCCCCAAGGCGGGGTTCGCAGCCATCGCCTTTTCCGGTGTCAGTGATCGTGGATAATCTGATAGTGAAGCTACACAAATCTGCAATTACGACTTAAGTTTACACCGATGACCTTGTCAAACATGATGGGATAATATGCAATCGCATGCAGACAGCCCTTAATATAATCAGAAGCTGGTGCGGAAAGGAGGGAATAAGTGTAAATCTTAGCAAAACAGTGCTGGTTCCATTCACAAAGAAGCGAAAGTACGAACTGAAGGCCCCAACACAGCTAACTTTTTCCAAGTCAAATACCTGGGCGTTATAATCGACCAAAGACTAACAAGGAACAGTAATATCAATATCATTATTTCCAAGGCTACAGCGGCAACCTGGACAAGAATGTTTTGAAAGGGGCTCCAGTAGGCAAAGATCTATATCCTTTCAGACAGCCAAGCAGCACTAAAAGCTCTAAAGTTAAACACTTGTGAGTCTAGACTGACTTGGGACTGCAAACTCTCACTAAGACAACTGGCTACAAACAATCAGGTTACTCTGATGTGGGTGCCTGGTCACAAGGGAATCAAAGCCAAGAATATATATATATATATATATATATTTTCTTCAATTTCTTCTTTCTTCTTTATTGTACCTACAATAACGTTCGTACGATGCGAACGCAGAATTCAAATAAAATAATTTTGTTTTAACCTGATGATGACAATTACCATGTCGAAACGTAGTTAAGAGAAATTATATGAATTGACTGAATTGACCTTTATTCCGAGAAATTGAAGAATATATATATATATATGTGGTCAAGAAACTAAAGGAAATATATGTATGTATATATATATATATATATATATATATATACAAAATAGGTATGTGAAAGTGAAGCATAATGGAAATGTTTCGGGAGTCCCCCAAGGTTAAAATTTGAGACCCCTATCATTTATACTTTTCATCAATGACTTACCTATTGGAAATATTTGGAATGCCTATTATATGCAGATGATTTGAATAATAAATGTTCTTTATTGAACTATAAGCAAATTATAATTCAAAAGGCAATTCACCCAGATCATATATAGCTTTTGAATATACACAGGTAGGTATATACAGGGTGTCCAAACTCGATGGTCTATTAGACGTTTCTGGAGAACGGACCACAGGATAATTTTGAAAATTTGTTTTTTTGGGTAATTAGTTTTTGGTTTCCGAAATAAAAGCAAGTTTCTATAAAAATTTAAAATATCTGCATTTTAATATGTATTATCCATTTTGACAGAAACACCATGAGCATCACTGCTTGTCAAACTAAAAGATTGTCTTTCTCTTTTCTGGCACAGCACACTACTACCATTTTCATTTCCCAGTATATCAAATCGAAATAGGTAATATTACCCAATTGAAATGATCTGATTAAAAAGTCAAATCAATCTGAGACGACTCGCTTCAAAATGTTCATACTTTTGGAGATACAGCTGAAACTTGAGTTTTTTTCTTACTCTCAGATGATGCAATTCAGTTTTAACAAAGATTAATTAAAAAAATATCTCAGGAAAATTTGGAAATAGGTTTGAGTCATACTCGAAAAAACGTCCATTAGTAATTATTTTTCAGATCATCCTGTATATATCATTTCAGTTTCAGATTCTACTCCCTAATCTGTTTTTTTTCCGAATATGACTCATATCTATTTGCAAATTTTCATGAGATATTTTTTTAATAAATCTATGCCAAAATTGAATTGCATCTTAGAGCAATAAATAAACGCTAGAGATAAGTATGTGACATGTTCAGTAAACGTTTATATCTCAGACCTACAGAAACGTCCAATAGACCATCGAGTTTGGAATACCCTGTATATTAATCATTCTTTGTACAATCAGTTCGTCATCTTATCATTCATATACTTCAATTCACTAGAGAACCTTCTGCATGTTCTCGCTATAATTTGATCAAATTGACCATGAAGATAAACAATTTCAGCAATAGTTATTGCCTTCCATTTTGATTCTTGACTGATCAAATTTTTGGTAATGAACGCGCAAAAGTTTTATTATTGATGCACTAATTGTCGAATTCTCACAATGACGTATTCCATGACATTCAATACAAAACATGGCAAAATAATCCGATTTTTATAGAAGTTTGCTTTTATTTCGGAAACCAGACTATTTAGGTATAGGAACATGATACATCATTTGAGAGGAACTTCAATTGTCTTTCAGGATATTCGATAATATACAGGGTGTTCCATTTAAAAAAATGTACTTTCCACCATTTTGTATCTATCGGAAAAATCACAAATTTTGAACGACCCTGTATAATGGAGAACGAATTCCCTTCGACATAACTAATGCACAGAACATTGGTAAACTACACCCAAAATTTCAGCTTTGTACGAGTCCAAATACCGCATAATAAACATTTAATTGAAGCTATGTTTTGCACAAAAAATAAGGAATCAATGAATTTCTCGAAAACCGCTTGAGATAGGTATAGGGAAGTTACTATCTTTGCAGACGATACGTCCATACTATGGCACAATAACAGCACTGTCACGTTACAAAATAATTTCGAAAATGATCTGGAAAATGTCAAACAGTGGTGCAGCGTAACGTATATCTGTTACATTTCTTATTGATGTGCTCAGAAATTCATTCATTCACTTCAATCGACAATCCCTATTGAAAATCTTAGCGACATCTAACCGTGGGCAATGGAACAGTCATTACGGCTGAGAAGAATATGAGCGAACGCATTCATTCTGACAGCACAATGATATTAAAAAGAATAAAGATGCAATTCTCGTCCCTTATCGAGCGAGTTATAATAGCGATAACTTGTAAACTTGTGTTCTGAAACTTGTCAGCCATTATTCTATTAAGTAGAATCTGTTCATGTTAAATTAACAAATGAATTAGAGCATTTTCCTTTCTTCTACGAAAGTAATTTCAAATCAGTGAATTATAGTGACATCAGGCAATGGTATGTTAAGGTATTTTTGATCAAATATATATATATATATATATATATATATATATATATATATATAATGGAAGGAATTTAATGGACATAGCCCTCAGAGAGAAGTGTTAACCGTAGACACGTGTTTCGGGCTCTCGGCCCTCATCAGTACGGTGGAGAAGTGCAAGGATGAACAACACTTGGTAGAAAATGACAAATCAACGGAGTCAACAAACAGAATCCAGCCGCTCATTTGTGATTTCGGTCAGCAGACCCTGAATTCCAGGCCAACAACCAACGTCATATATATATATATATATATATATATATATATATATATAAGGCAGAAGGACTTCGGTCGATAGCCTATTGAATTGAATTTTGGTTCTGTTCAATAAAGTTCCTTTTATTATATATATATATATATATATATATATATATATATATATATATATATATGTATATATTTAATCTTTGGAATTTGGAATATTCTTTGACTTGATAGAAACCTTTCTGAAGTGGTATTTGACGATTGGTCAAACATAGTTCTCATATGCTTCCTCTTGAATATCATTGAAATTGAAGTCATTTTCGTATAATGCTGATTTTTTAAATTCTTTGTAAAGTATAGTCTTGGCTGCTTAAAATCAGAATGAATTATCTATTCTTTATATAGAACAAAGATCAATTTCGATTAAATCAAAAAATAATTCTTCAATTTCAGTATTGGATATTACTGATAAATCTCAGCACAAGCTAATTTGTATGCTCAATTAATTGTAAGCAATAATCTCTCGATGAGATTACACTCATCTGTAACAACTATGCGTTGAGGAGTGCATTGAAAAATTCCAAATTTCAAGAGAAGTTGAATTCTTGTATATCAAATTCTGACACAGGCAATATTGTTTTTTCATGTTATATTGCTGAGAACACATTCAATGGGCAAGAAGCTGATGCTTGGATAGTCCGCCTGATCGGCTATAAGTACCCCCCTGATTGCGAGCCAGACAACTACATGAAGTCTAGCTACGAGCTACACGAACCATAATCAGAGGGACATTGTCTTCGATAAAACCGACAGGTTTAGCAAACAATGTAATAAAAAAGCAATATTTCTTTCCTTTTCTTTTGTCATACAGAATGATACAAAATTTGTTAAAGAACTGTAAATGATGTATATTTGTAAATAGATTAATATAAGTTTGGTATTTGTTTTATTGTTGTAGTTATTTACAGAAGGAAAGTTATTTGATTTGCAATCATCATTGAATAGGGAATTTGAATTTTTGTCCCAATTTAATAAAAAAATTCTGGCGCTCATTCAAATTCACAATTTCTAAAACTTTGTTGAAACATAAATAAATTTGAAACTAGCAAGGCAGTCTAAAGAACTCCACACCGCTCTTCACTGAATAGTCTGGGCATTCTATTACAACAATTAACTTTCATTACACCTATTAACGTTCAATGTTTCTAAAACGAATATTTTAAATTCAAATGTTTAGATTGTCTCGCTCAATGAACAAATAATTGGAGTCCAAAGCTGAGATTAAATTTTCAGGGCTACATATTGACAATAAATTGAGATTTGAAGACCACAACAGCAAACTATAAAGGAAATTATCCTCAAGTTGCTATGCCATAAGGACAATATCATCCAACATGGATTCTCTATCAGCAAGAAACGCATACTTTGCGCTTTGTGAGTCTCACTTGCGCTATGGAATTTGTTTCTGGGGTGCAAGTTCTCAAACTTTAACCAATTCAGTTGTTATGCTCCAAAAAAGGGCAAAAATAAATGATTTCTGTAGACCTTTTTTTTATCACAACAAATTTTACCCCTTTCCTGCCTCTTTATTTTAGAATCAGTTTGTCTAATTCATAAGAACTACAAGGAGAAGATTATGCCTCATCAATCGAACTACGAAACCAGACTCATATATAACATCAGTCTTCCTTTTCCCTCAACTTCTCAAATCAAATCCTCCATATTTTATAACGGAAAGAAACTGTTCAACCATCTTCCTCTTCCCATCCGAAAAATAAATGATAATTACAAATTTCGTAATGAGGTTAAAAAACTACTTTGTCTAGGAGTCTATTACAATGCAGATGAATATCCCATTGACAATTTCCCAACTTACAATAAAAATTCCTAAGGGGATACTTAAATTGTGAATGCTCAAATATACTGTTTTGACTTTTAAATACATACATATTTTTTTTAATGTTGTCTAAACTTTGTTACTGTATTTATATTTTTTATTTATTTAAACTCATATAGTGTGATGTTTTTTAAAAATGTCTATGTAGTAACTTTTATCTTAGGTTTTTTGTCAACAAAATTAATGTTTTTATGACAATAAAGCATTTCTGATTCTGATTCTATTTTACAAAAATTATCTTAAAGCAATAGCAAAGCGAAAAATGCAATAATATACAAAGTGTCTCATTTGAAATATAAAAATTGTTGCTGCTTTTCAATATAAGCGGCAACGCCGCAGCGCTGAAAATATTTTAGATCGATAAATGAAAACTAACTACCCAAGAAACCAAATTTTCAAAATAATCCTGTGTCTCGTTCTCCAGAAACGTCTAATAGGCCATCGAGTTTGGTACACCCTGTATATATATAAAAACAAAATATTGCATTTAATATAACATGTCATGTAGGAAACTCAATGTAAGTGTATTGATTTGTTGAAAATATAAACAGGATGTTCATAAAATCAGATGTGGAATCATCTGCGACTGAAAGATAACTTCATTTTAATCGTGGATTTTTCAATTCACAGAAAAATCTTTCTATCAATATTCAATTGAGAATGTTTCCCTTTTCAACCTAACTGTATTGTTGTTAACTGTAGTTGTTCAAGTAGAGTATGTTCTGGATGAAGCTTCTGGACCATTTGCAAATTTTGGGGGTTACTAGCCAATCTTCTTGTAAGTGCTTCAAATCTATCGTATGATCATTTATTTGGGGGGTTATATAATCTTTCTCAGCGCTATAATCTCCAGTTTGTACTATCCTAGCAAATTATTTAAATTTTCTCGTAGATTCAGACTGGTCAGTTGGTCAGTCTTGCAAAATGGTTCTCGCAAGATAGTGTTGAATCAAATTATAAATTTATTAATTAGTGGCAACATTGAGCAAGATACATTTTTTTCAATTATAATAGGTTATCATGCATGAGCTGACTTTTATATTATTTCTATTTAATTTTTCTAATAGTTTTTCAGTTATATTTTTTCTATCCATATATTAGTCTGTTTGGGTACAATTCTCACAATACAATATCAAAAATCACCCTAGAATATTCTAGTCAATATAGGGATGCGACATTTGAAAGTCCATCCCTATAAGCTGCGGAAACCATGCCCGAAAATTTCAATTCATTCAATTGTATTTTCATTTTTCCACAAAAACATTGACACGCCAATATTACTTCTATTTCAGAAATCATTCAGGGTGAAATCTTCGAGAAAGATTAGTAAATTAATGAATAAATTGTCTGACAACAAATGAAACTACCTCTGAAATATGTTGTGCACCTTCCGGCCACATCTCCTTGATATTAACGTCCCTCGAACTGAATAATAACCTCCTGAAATCTTGGAACAAAGTATCCTTATTCTTATCCAAGAATCCAATGATACAGTAAGTCACATCACCAGCATAGTGCGTGACACGAAAGTCCGTTTTGTGCTTCAAATTCTTCTCCGAAGGTTTCACCTGACGTGACATGTAGTGTTTGTGACCTTTGAGGTTTTTGTCCATTGCTTCCAGTAACATTTCATCGGTGACTTTCTCGGCAGTCATTTTGCAGGCATCGTCCATAATGGAGATGATGCCTTTGTGAGGAGCCTCCACCAATTCACAGATGATTTGGTTGTTGAAATACTCTATGTTGGTCCATGCGATTCCCTCACGGTTGTATTCTTCTTGTTCTTGCTTCAAAACAAGTTCTGAAATCGAAATAGTAAACATAGATATAGGTTTAGTCATCAGACATTAATTGACAAGTCAAATAAACAGATTCATGATACTGTGCATAGGCAGAATTATTTTAAGCTTTTTATACAGTGTCCGCCAGAATCTTTGAACCATATGGGATTTTTTTAATTAATAGTTTTTCAGAAAATTTAATTTTTCATAAAAGTTGGTGCATTCAATTAGACTAAATCATCGTGCGGCTAAGCGGGAATCGGCCGATATTGTATTACTCTGAAAAATATCGAAAAATGTTATTGGCTATGCGTGAATTTAGTCTAATTGAATGCACCAACTTTTATGAAGAATAAATTTTTTTGAGAAACTATTAATAAAAAGTTTCCCATATGGTTCCTAGATTTTTGGACACTGTATATGTTTTGTATTGTTGAATTGCTTTTATTTATACACTTCTCAAGTACCTCGTACCCATTTGTTACTTGACTTGTCATAAAAGTCATTTTTACATAACATATGACCAAATAAATTGATCTATCTATTCAATGCATGATGAATCGGACAACTTCGTAAACTTGTAAATAAAACAGATCAAAGTAAGCCCATATGAATGATCTCTTATACAATTTACCATAATATCACTGCAAGCTCGTCAAATCTTTATTTTTAAATAATCTAAATCAGAAAGAAAAGTTGTGAAAACAGTATTGTTCCGGTACCACTATAAAAAAAAATCGTAAAATTATAACCATTATTTTTTAACTCCTTGCTACATTCTGACTAATTCTTTTGTGTTCCAGTATTTGAACACAATGATAATGATATCAGAATTCAGAGTAGATTCCAAATCTCACATACAAACTGAAAATAATATAAAAAAATCAAAAACTCCCACAAAAATCTACAACTTTCTTAAAGAATATTTTTCTCGATCTGCTTCACAAAACCATGGCATGGCCAATGAATGAAAAAAAAACAATAATGGAACACATTGTATGTTCTTGTATGCTACAACAGCATTTAAGAGCTCAAAATAAAAAATTCGTTGGCAAAAAGAGTTAAACTCCTCATACAGTCTAGTTCGGTCAGAAACGAAATCATATATAATAAAATCAAAATGTATAATAAATCACCAGCAGTCATAAAAAGCACTGACTAAATCGAAAATTTTCGTAAATTATTGAAAACAAACCCAAGGCGGATTTGCACGTTGTCATAACTATTTGAACTTCTCTAATGCATAACACATAAAAAAGTGTGTTTGATTTCTTCTGATGTCGAGTTCCCACTAGTCGTAAAATATGCAAGCAGATTTTCTTTATCGCAATTATTGTATTATGCAATTCTGAAGAATTTGCCGCCAATTTTGTTGTGGATACGCAAATGAGTTGACTTGGTCATGTTCCGATATTCCCGAATAGTACTGCACAGTAAATTTAATCGTACCGATTTTACTGAAATTTACTGGCATTGTTTTTGCGCTACCTTTAAAGAAACCTTGTTGGAGGCTAAAAGTTTACTGGTGCTACTGTTAAAGAAAAGGTCATGTAGTCACAGTATCCCCCCCCTAAATTGAAAAAAGGTAGGTTATGTTATGATTTAAAATTAAAACACTATCAACAGTGACGGGACATAATATAAAATCAATTAATATCAGATCATCACTGCAAAATTTCACCATGAAAACAATGGGTTATATTCTGTATTTGTTTTTCCCTTACTGGCCCAAATCGTTCCGAAAATAATAGCAGTTTAAGATTACTGCCACTGTGAAGCGTTCCAAAATTGCTTACTGTGGCCAGTATTTTCAGCAATATCAGATACAGAAACAAATATAGTCAAAACAGTGGACTGTAAAGGGGGAATCTGCTCCAAAAAAAGCAAAAACTGTTTTACGGGCTGGCGAAAGTAATGGCGAAGTCATGAGATAGGCATAGAGTTATCTTAATTGATTATCTTCAAAAATAAAAATTATAGGACCATACTACGCATCATTACTTGAAAAGTTGAAGGCAGAAATTGCAGAAAAACGGCCACATTTGCAAAAAAAAATGTTACACCGAGACAATAATGGTCTTCTTACACCTCAGCGGTTGCCATGGCGAAAATCCATGAATTACAGTTTGAACTGCTTGACTACCCCCCTCACTCACCAGATCTAGCCTCAAGCGACTTTTTTCTGTTCCCTAAGCTGAGCTCGAAGGACAGATATTTTCTTCAAATGAGGAGGCCATCACTTTCGTAAACAATTATTTTGCAGAGAAAGACGCCGAGTACTACTTGGACGGGTTAAAGAGATGGGAGCATCACTGGGAGAAGTGTGTAGACTTACAAGGAGAAAAATAAAAATAAATTTAAATAACAAATTTCTTGTATCTTTGTAAGTAAGTATATGTTTGTGATAAGTATATTTTTTTAACTTGTGTGTTCTAAACTGTAGAGGGTTAGTGAATTCCAATTACAATGAACTCACCTATAAACAACTGCTGCAGCTTCTCATTGCAATAATTTATACAAAACTGTTCGAAACTGTTGTTTTCAAAAATCTCAAATCCATAAATATCCAAGACACCAATCAGCGAACTTTTAAACGCCAACTTTTGACTAGAATGACCCACTGCGATTGCTTTGTTGATCTTGTCAACAATCCAAGTGAATAATCTGTCGTAGACTGCTTTGGAAAAGGCATCTCTTCCGAAAAATGCCTCCGTTTCTGTGTGTTCTTTTCGCATAATGTCTCCTCTCGCTGCAATGACTCTTTCACATAAAGCAGTTTCCAATTCGTTCTTTCTCAGTTGAAGTAGGTCTGCAACATAATCAACAGACTTATTATTGTTTTTCAAAACTAATTTCTCTTCAGCTATGTCGAATTCGATGTTTCCTAAATGTAGTATGGCCGCTACGACCCTCCACAGGGTTTCCTGATCTTCTTTACTGAACTGTAGGGTATTAAGGGACGCAGTGACGTCACGGTAATCATTACGATCGTTGATTGTGTCTACTATGGCAGCATTTCCTTGTCTCACACTAAAGTATTTGTTGGGATCACGGGATAAGTTCAGTCTTTTCAGTAAGTCATCATTGGCTCCTACAAGTAGCTAAGAAAAAAATTCAACATTGTATAATAACTCGAGGAAAAAGTAACATGAAAAATGTCACTTAGTCACATCCAAATTTATGTAATAGGTATTAGGTTTCAATCCAACATATTTTCTGGCAGATTCCCATTAATAATTGAAGATGATTTTGGAGTAATCTAACTTTATAGTCAAAGTGAACCTATAGGCAAGTAAATAGGATGATTTCTCACGATTTTGTACAACACATTGGAAAATGATGAAACTGTGAAAAATACCTATGTAGGTACACAAAAACCCAAAGTTATGAATATGAAAATGTTTCAATAAGATCCATTATTCATTGTGACAAAGTCCAATGAGAACTTAAAGTGTGACAAGGCATAGAGCAATCTCCACGAAAACGATATCTATGTAGTTTACTTTATTTCCAGAGTGTATGCATTTCGGAAGTTTAAACCTCCATCATCAGCACGAATACAAAGAGTCTACAAAAATGTTAAAGTTAGAAAATTACAATAAAAGGAGACGTGAAAACAACAAACAAATGAACAAAGGGCAAATTTCTTCAGCTACACTTTACATATATGTAAAGTAGGGTGTTTTTTACCACTGTTTCTTTTGTTTTTTGCTCCCAACTGAAAATTTTGTTGGAAATGTCCAAAAAAAAATCTCTCCTAATATTAACATTTCTTTCCCGTATGAAACGGGTCTAAATTGTTTTTTTTTAAAAGGTTTTCCCCAAAGGGTTTTGCGACGTAGCTGTAATCCGCACCTGTAAGATTGTACGGGTCATTAAATCTGATTTTTGTAGAAAATTCCAATTTTTTTGACGTTACTTCATAAAAGACTGGATTTATGAAAAAAATGTAAATGGCAAACTTGTAGGAAATTTAATTTCCTACAAAAAAATCCTATAAACCGAATCGCTAAGATTAATATTTCTCGAGATATAAAGCGTTAACTTTGTCGTAATATGAAAAGTTTGATTCGATAATTGTCAAAAATTTCATATTACGACACAGTTAACGCTGTATATCTTGAGAAATATCAATCTTAGCGATTCGGTTTATGGGACTTTTTTTGTAGGAAACTAAATTTCCAACAAGTTTGTCAGTTACATTTTTTCCATAAATTCAGTCATTTCTGACAGTTCCTTTAATTCATTAATGAGCTGTATTTTTGCCATATGGCACACGAATAAGATATTATTCGATGACTATTTTGCCCTTGGATCATCTGTTTTTTTGTGAATGGTGATCATTATTTCGAGTGAAAATTAATTCAAAACTACCTTTGTATATTCGATTTTTAACATCTTTGAAGAACCCCAAACCAAAATTGGATCACCAACAACAGAGAAAGATGATGTGTAGTTTGATTGAAACCCTGAATTGTAGGTCCGTTTCCATCTAGAGAGTAAGATTAAACTAGCAACACCAACATTTTCGATTTGGTCGATCAATTTATTATGTTTCAACGAGTTCTACGCTATTATCATTCTTTAAATCTTTCCCGTCGTCTTCTTTGACCACCTTACCGGATAGGCAGTATTGGAATTGTGCTCCAACATCAATTTTGAAAAAAGTTTTCTTGTTAACTGCGTTCAAGTTCAAAATCGATATCGGTTGAAAATTCTGATATTCATTTGAATATCTTTCGAAAATGTTCTCCATTTTTATTACGGAGGATTTTTTTTATGACGTCATTTTTTGCAAACCGATATTTTTTTCGGTGTTCTTGTATTACAGAAAATTCACACCCAATACAAAAAAAAATAATTTCACAAAGTTTCAACTTTAATCTGTTTTTGAAATTTTTCTGTGAATTTGTCTTAGATTTTTTTTTAATGTTTGACTATTAAAATTTTGGTGCGAAATTTTATTTTTTGGACATGTCCAACAAAATTTTTGGTTGGGAGCAAAAAACAATGAAATTATAGTTTAAAAAAATAAAAAACACGCTATGAAGCAAATAAGGAGTAAAATGTCGAAAATAATAAGAATAAAGTCGTTGACCAAAAAATGTTCTCTTATGTAAAAAAAGCGTGAGGTGCTTGATATCAGTTATCTTAATATCATTATGAAAAGTAAGTAAAGAGCACGCTTTTTTCACGTAAGAGAAATTTTTTTGGTCAATGACTTTATTCTTATTATTTTCAACATTTTACTCCTTATTCCTTCATAATTATTTTTAACTTTTTAGTCCACATTGCTACAAAAGACTAAAAAAAGATAGATATTTTAAAATAAAAATTATGCTATGAAAAACTTGTGCTTCCGCCATATTTTGTAAATGAAATATTTTTTTTTCTGACGATCTAGGTGAGAATATAAATTATTGTATTGTCATTGGTGCTCAATATGTATGCAAAATTTCAAATACTTTGGACTTCTGGAAGTAGGTGAAAATTAATTTCAAAGATTCTATTACCTACATACATACATTGATAATACAGGTGAAGTTAATAAAGCGTGTATAAAAAAACACCCTAATGTAAAGTGTAGATGACGAAATGACCCCGCAAAATCCTTATGGAAAATGGCTCTCGGCTAAATTCGCTGAAACTCTGCAAAAAGATAGTATTCGGTAAGCTGATCAAAAGTCTTGATGGGCACAACCCTCCATTTTCAACCCCAGACCCCCTACAGTCCCCCAAAGCCCCCAAAGTACACTTTCCGGTGTGTTAATGCATAACAGTTTCAATTCATCTTCAAATGGATATCAAAGGTGAAAGTTCTATCAATATAAGCTACCATTATAGATATATCCTCTTGGAGTTTTCACCAAGAGGATATATCTACCGGGTGACACAGGATATCGGGCAACCCCCTGTAACTTCTGCATTCGTGAACGGATTTTTCTGAAATTTGATACAGTTATATAAGCAACCATTTCGGATTTGATCAAATTACAATCCAATATGGCGGACTTCCGGTTTTTCTAGAAATGCCAGTAACTTTGTTTTTTCAAATGGAACACCCTGTATATTTTTACATATTCAAGTTCAACAGGTCAAAACAAGTCCAAAGCTTATGTCAAATGTCACTTTTTTAAAACAATTGAAATCAAAATTGTTTTTTTTTATTTTACCTCGTTGATAAATGAGATTTGGTCGAAGCTATTCACAATGAGTCGCAAAAAACTGAAAAACTTAATTTTTTCTGAAAAATTATTTTTTGTGTCACTTACTGCTTATCAATTCAGTCACATCACATTTTGATCAAAAATTATTTTTTTTCAAATGGAATATGGGCCACCTACCTGTCTCTCTAGAACATACATTAAGGAAAAAAATTACATATCATTTTTGTATTTCGGTGCAGTAACAAATTGTGTAAATTCAAAAATCTACAACTTGTTCATGAGTTTCCTTGCAGTTCGAATAATTTTTCAACTTAGTAAGCTGTGGAAAACAACATTTTTGAATCTTGTCAACTAATTGTGTAAGTTATACTTATAAGCACGATAATGGTGTTTTCTTTAAAATTCTTCTAGCGTTTTCTCGACTGACATTGCATTGGTATTCCAATTCCCGCGTCTAGGCGGTTGGGTCAAAATCAACATAAGCAAAACATTCATTTCTGCCTCCTCACTTACGATCATCTTCTCCATTGTTGGGTTCTTTTCGGAATCTTCTCTCCACATTTTTGAAAAAGGTTCTTTGTGGGTGTCTTCTGTGTGGGTATCGTTCAGCGTATAACTGACAAGCGGCGACACTGTTTTTAAGAAATTCTCCGTAAATTAATAACATATCAACCTGTTCACTTCTTGTGAAACTATAATTTTGATTTTACATTTCTACTAAACTAATTCTCGGAAGTTAACTGATTTTCGAGAGTTGAGATGAAAGATGACAGCGAAACACAATTAGTTGACAAGATTCAGAAATGTTGTTTTCCACAGTTGAAAAATTATTCGAACTGCAAGGAAACTCATGAACTAGTTGTAGATTTTTGAATTTACACAATTTGTTACTGCACCGAAATACAAAAATGATATGTCATTTTTTCCTCAATGAATGTTCTAGAGAGACATGTAGATGGCCCATAGGGGTTTCATTTGGAAAAAATTAATTTTTGATCAAAATGTGATGTGACAGAATTGATTCATCATTAAATGACACAAAAAATAATTTTTCAGGAAAAATTATATTTCTCTGTTATGTGCGACTTATTGTGAATAGCCTTGACCAAATCTCATTTATCCACGAGGTAAAATAACAAAACAATTTTAATTTCAATTGTTTCAAAAAAATTATATTCGACATAAGGTTTGGATTTGTTTTGACCTGTTGAACTTGAATATGTCAAAATATGTTCTATTTGAAAAAACAAAGTTGCTGGCATTTGCAGAAAAACCGGAAGTCCGCCATATTGGATTGTAATGTAATCAAATCCGAAATGGTTGCTTATATAACTGTACCGAATTTCAGAAAAATCCGTTCACGAATGTACAAGTTACAGGGGTGGCCCAATATCCTGTGTCACCCGGTATAATGGTAGCTTATAAATAATACAATAAGATAAGGTATAAAACCAGTTTATGCTCTCAGTTTGAAGAATATTGGTAATATTCCTTTCAAAATCCCTTACTTGTTGATTTTAACTAACTTTCATAAGTCAGTTAATAATGCTCTTTAAATTGGCCCTTTTCCACATATTGAAATGCTTTTATTTGACCCATTTTTTTTGTAGTGATTTTATTTGAATTTATACTTCTTTATACTATTAGCTAAGTTTCTGATTTTCAGAAGAAAGTTTGGTTTTCAAGATAATTTTTTGCAATAAACTAAGACATTCAATGTACTTTGTCTTACCTGATAAAAACAATGGAAATTCCTTTCACCTGCTTGTTGATGGGTGACTCTGGATTTCTCCAATAAATACTTATTGATATGACCACCGATAGGATCGCCTTTGAAGTCAAAATGTATATCCATATATTTTCCGAACCTGGAAGAGTTGTCGTTTCTGTTTGTTTTTGCGTTTCCGAATGCTTCTAGTATGGAATTGGACTGAATCAAAACATTCTTGACCCGCTCGATATCTTTTTGTCCCCCTGGAATACAAAACCAATCCATTATACATTATAACGAGTATTGGTATAATTTTCTTTGGTTAGAATTTGAAGTTACGATGACAAAGGCAACTGAAATTGTTTGTAATATAACACCCATGATAACACAATAATAAGTACCCCAAAAAAGGTCAGAGCAACAATGCTAATATTTTTTTTCAAAACTGGTTTTGGTGGACTTTGTTCAATAAAATACAAATATGATTCAACTGTGTATACAGATTCGGAAATAAAATCGCGGACTATAGGTTTTACAATGGGTTAGAACGAAAGGTACCCGAGCCAGTGGACCAGCACAAAATATAAAAAATATACGCGATTTATAATCAAGTATTCACCTAGACAACTGTAGAATGTTTCCCCTTTCTACAGTAAGCAAGAAATTATTTGATTTTAAATCGTTATGTTATAATGTTGTGATTGCGACTAAGACTGAAAGCTGCAACGTAAATTGTGCTATGGCTGAAGGCGCAACAGTAGGAAGGGGAAACATTCTACATTTGTCTAGTTGAATACTTGATTATTCATCGAGAATATATGTTATAGAGGATGTAATTTAACTTCTTTCACGGTCGATGACGGGTGTATAATGCCATTTTATAACAAATTAACACTGGTTAAAAATCTGGAAAAAAAATTAAAACCTGTTTTGTTCTTTGTAAAATTCGACAAAATTTTGGGTAGTACCGCCGCCTAATTTCAGGTGACCTACTCAGAGGAAAACTTTGGCAATTGCCGAATACAATAAACATTTCACTCGACATTTGAATAATGTGGAATGTTGAACTGATGTAAATGGTAAATGTACACAAAGAGTACATTTTCATTGCAGGCTGCCTGTGATAGATATTCAATTTCAGAATTATAGTAGATGAAATAAACACAGCTTTGAGGCACTTATCGGATCACAATTATTAAAAAAATCAGTTGTTAGAACACAAAATACACAGTATTGTATTTGTTTTCAACATATTATCAGCCATCATTGTGACCCAGTGATTCAGAATGATACGTAAACACTGTTGACAGGGACATGTAGTTTAGATTACCACTTGCGCCTGTTGTTGTGCTGTCTACGAACAGATCCAACCACTGTTTTCTGATTGGCTGGTAAATGAATATCTTACTTAGCAATCAATCAGAAAACACTACGCGATGATCAGGAGAATTAATTTGAACATTCTTGTCTTGGTTTCTGGAATCGCCAATCACGAGTCTGGAAAATACTGTGCATATCTAAAATGAGTAAACTCTTCGGGCGTTTTCGTAATAGAGATATTAATATAATATTTTTTTTTTATAGAATGGCAAATTTTTTAAATTATATCGCGATATTAAGGTTCCAAATTGATTTGAAGAGATCTACAATTCTTTTTGTCAGAATTGAAGGATTCATTAGTGGTTAGCTTTGGCTTTAAAATGTAGTCGAAGAGTTTTACATATTTATGTTTTGTGATTTGTCATATTATTGAATCTGAAATGAGAAACATGGAATTATTCATTGCCAATCCATTTAAAATAATTAAAAATAACTTCTTCAAACCTGAGAATCCAATCAGAAGTTTTAATCCTTGTATTAGTGGCACATAGTTATCTAATTTATCGCCGATGGTATAATGGATCCTCTATAATTTTATATGGATTGGCAATGAATAATTCCATGTTTCTTATTTGAGATATAATAATAGGAGCAAATTACAAAACTTAAACCTGTAGCAGATATGTAAAACCCTTAGATCATATATGCTACGCTAGATACGGCACCTAGGTTATTGTGTTGGTAGGTCCGGGGGGATCAGCGCACTCAAGCTATCGACAGTTACACGCGGTACTGGCTATTACGTTTAGTACCCCTTCACCCCTCTCATCTGGCCTCTCTAATACCAAACAAACAATACAGAATGCCGTATCTAGCGTAGCATATATGATCTTCGACTGCATTTTGAAGCCAAAGCTAACCACTAATGAATCATGCAACTCTGACAAAAGGAATTGTAGTTCTCTCCAAGTCAATTTGGAGCCTTAATATCATGATATAATTTAAAATTTTTACCATTCTATAAAAAATAATTTATACTATGTTAATATCTCTAGTACGAAATTTACTACTTCGTTACCGAATGTGACAGGTGATTTATCTTGTCTCCCACTCTTCAAAATACGCACAGAACAGTTCGGTGTTCAAACCAGCAAAAGAGAATAATGTTCAAATTAATTCTCCTGATCATCGCTTACTGTTTCGTGATTGGTTGCTAAGTAAAGATATTCATTCACCAGCCAATCAGAAAACAGTAGTCGTATCTGTTCGTAGACAGCTTTGTAATGCGCGTGCGTGCAACTTTTATTGTTCTGAGGTGCGGGAATCTTGGAAACACTCCTGTCCCTGTCAACAGTGTTTACGTATATTATTTTGAATCACTGGGTCACAATGATGGCCGATAATATTCTGAAAACAATTACAATACTGTGTCTTTTGGGATCGTACAAGTGATTTTTTGATAATTGTGATCCGATAAGTGCCTCAAAGCTGTGTTGATTTCATCTACTAGTTCTGACTTCATCTATCACTTTGGATATAGTGAGGTTAATATTATTTTCTTCACTTTAAAATTGAATAAATATAGGCAGCCTGCAATGAAAATGTACTCTTTGTGTACATTTACCACACAATCAGTTCAACATTCTACATTATTCAGATGTTGAGTGAAATGTTTATAGCATTCGGCAATTGTCAAAGTTTTCCTTTGAGCAGATCACCTGAAATTAGGCGGGCGGCGCTAAACAAAATTTTGTCAAATTTTACAAAGCACAAAACATGTTTTCAAACTTTTTTTTCAGATTTTTACCCTCCGTAATTCGTTAAAAAATATCAATATACATTCGTCATTCACGGGTTAGATTACACCCTGTATTTTGTGCTGATCCAGTGGCTCGAATCTCTAACCCATTGTAAAACCCATAGTCCGCGATTTTATTCCGTACTCTGTATAAGGCAATTTTGCTGAATTATGAGACTTTTCACATAAAAAGGCTTACCAATATAGTAGGCGAATATTTTGCGATATAACAAAACTGCTGAGCTGAAATTAATATATGGCATCGATATTCATTTGAATACTTTTTTTAATGTTTCATTCCATAAAATATCTGATCATTACTAAAGTAGAGATGTTTGTCAGAAATTCCAACCTCAGGAGCAAAATTGTTTTCAGTTGCCTTTATTCGGTTTGAGTGAATGTAAATTGCTTCGCATTATTCAACAAATAAAAAAATTAAGTTTGGAAGCTGTGGCATTGCAACTTACTTAATAATTTGTTAGCTCATATTAAGAATTGATAATCCAATAGAGGAACATCTATATTTGCTAAGACATCACAAATAAAATCAAACAGTGTTAAAAACAAACATGTATTTGGCAAACCTTTGCAATAAATACTCACTGGGATTTCGAAAATTATCTGAAATTTCAAAGACATTGGTCACTGTCATAATGTGATAAATACGATGTTGGAATTCAAAGCTTTGATAAAAATAGACAGATATTTATTTCCATACTAATAAACATTGAATTAGTGAGTCGTCAAAAAATAGTACAATACAAAACACACATGTATATAATCACATAACTAAATAAATAATATAAAAAAGTAAAGCAAGGAGAGTGCCTATCACAAAAGAAGCCCCTAAACGCTCAGTTATATTGCGCAATATTATTGTGTGTCTGATACGTATATTGTGCAAGTATTGAATAAATATTGTGCTTGTTCGAAATTAAATGCACAATATTGAATGCTTTGTACGTGTAGGGATGATATTGCACAATAATTGATTTTGTCAGTTCAGTTGAATTCGAGTCACCATGGCAAAGCGCAATGACGATCGCGAATTTATTATCGAATTTTTGCAATTATATCGACATCCAGCTTTATGGAAAGTGACAAATACTGGAGATAGTATAGATTCTTTAGACCAATGCCGCCGTCTATAAGCTTGATTTCAAACTAGTCGGTATTGCACAAAAATATTGAATTGTTTGTGTTAAAAAACATTGTGCAATATTATTTTGCGCAATATAATTGAGCGTTTAGGGGCCGCCTTAAGTTCGAGTTCTTTCATACTCAGATCAAGATATACTCTTTGATCGTTTAAAAACAGTTTTTCAGTAAAAATACTTTACATTTATTTTTAAACTGATGAAAGTTTAGACACCTCACACTTGAAGGTATTTGCTATACAGGTGCAGATTAAGAGAATTTGGGTGTTATTATTGAGCTGCCATTGCGAGGGGAATAATGATGGATTTCGGATTGAACCGTATATTTGTTTTTACTTCTATGAATTTCCAGTAAAAATGAATATATAAATGAAGTAGGAAGTGGCATGATTTGAAAACTAACAAAGAGAGGGCGAAAATGTACTCCCGCCATTAATCTAATTACCCTTTTTACCTCTAGAGACCAAACGCGTGGGCCGACTTTGATGATTCTTACGTTAATCGAATTGACTTAATCTTGCGAGTGTTACTAAACACATGACAGTAATCAAAATTCAATATGGCGACAACCAGACGCCATATTGTGAAAAAGTTATAACATCGTATAGCTTGGTTCATCAGTAATTGGTTGATTAGTTGGTTTATTTCGGTTTCAGTTACTATTTAGTTTTCTTTGCATTTTTAATACACTATCTCTTAAATATTTTAATAGAAACTTAATTGAGTACAGTCAAACTCGGCTATAACGAACGGCTTAGTGACTATAAATGGTTCGTTATAAAGGGTGTTCGCTATGAAGGAAATATGCAGTTCATGCATCCTGGTAGATTTGTTTTTCGCGTAAATTGACGACACGTTAATTTTTTGAGACCATAATCCCGACAAATTTGTGCATTTGCGCACCCACTGCCAAATTTTCTAATGTTTTCCAGTTTAACCGACAATGTAATAGCCTTCCTGGGCTTTTGAAGTAGGGATATTGGAACACGTACTAACACTACGCCATGTATCTAACAAATCCCTAACAGATCAATAGGGGAATCCCACCGGTCGACTGAGGTCGTACAATTTCGCAAATTATCGGCACTTGATTGAACAATCTTTCCTCGGTAGTTCGTTATAACCGAGTTTGACTTTATCTTGTTAGTGACTGAAATTATCCATCTACTTTGTTGTTGTAGTATATTCATTTGTTATTAGTGAAATCGTTCATGTACTTTGCTAGTGTATGATTCAGTACACATGGTGAGAGTTTGTATCTATTTGTTGTATACCTGAGTATTATATAACTCACAATGTTACGAGCTCGAAAACGTCGTCGGTCGTCTGCAAATCTTTCTCGTAAAACCAAAAAAGCCCGACAAGAAAGTGCACGTCGCAAAACTCAGTCTCCCGCATCTCGACAGAAACAATTGCATCACGTTAGAGATCAAATTCGTCTCACTTATAATAGTCAATCACCCACAAAACATTTACCGTCTTATAATCCTAACTAAAAAGTGTAAAATGAAAAAAATAAATAAATAATGACTTTAGATTATTACCGTCTCATAAACCAAACTAAAAAGTGTGAAATAAAAAAAGTTCATTTGAAAACTCAAAAAACCCGACTGAGTAAAAAGTGTACTTTAAAAAAGATGGAAACAAGATGACCTGAAAATATTGTCAAAAAATTATGTTTTAAGAGGTTAACTATTAAACTTAATAATGTAAACAATCTCACGCAGTCGGAGGCAATAATATATCTTCATTGTTAAATTAAAAAAGATAGTTTTTTAGACGTAAAACTACATATTTTCGGAACATTTCCAAGAAAATAACTCCATTTATATCTCTCCCTCGCTCTCTCTCTCTCTCTTTCTCTGTGTAATGGTGAATAATTTTGGAGCATCTTCAATGCTTTCCATACGTAACAAAGTTAGTTCCACTCTCCTACAGGTTCAGAATATGCCAACGATCAAAACTACTTTCTTAATAAATATTCTGCCTCTTTCATGAATCTTACCACCTCTTTCTATGAAACAATTTTAGATTTTCTAGGTCTGTAGCCATTGTATTTTCTAAGGAACGCAATAACATTTCCACATTTTTATTCAGTCGTAAAGTAGTTACGTGGCATAGAATAATTACTCCATAAAGTGGAAGGCGCATATCTAAGCGATAAATTTGATAAAAATACCATAACTTTCTGGGAATCCTTAAATACCTTATTCTTGCACCAAATGTCATATTTTTCATTAGTTTTTCCGAGGACTTTCCACGGAATCAGCTTACAAAGCGTAGCTTCCGCTTCATTTTCAAAATATGAAGTTTCAGAATCATACCTCCTACATCTTTAAAAGTTCCAAATATTATGAAAAATGCAGCACTTCAGGAAAATATCAATGACAGCGTCACAATTAATAGAGTTTTTTTATATATCTGGATAGCAATCAACGTAATTTACCATAGTGACCACCTTTCCAACATTTCTACCGGGCAATAATTATGGGCAAAACAAGGAAGAATAGTTATTTGCTTTTACTAAAATCATGTAACTCAGCTAACTTAATCCAAGAAGGTCAAATATTTGGGCGTTATAATCGATTCAAAGACCAACATGGAACAGTCACATCTCAATCACATTATTGGTAGAATGACGTGGTAGAATAAAATAAAAAAAATCGACCAAGGAGATAAAACTTAATATTCCGCCTGGTAAAAACTGCATACAGCACCCATACATCCCATCCTATTGCGTTAGCCAATAGAGCAAAAAAGTCTGCAAGAAATTCTCAAGTTTAAAAAAATGTCATCTGGGTATAAAAATTTCCAATTTAATATCAATTACTCTGATATGGCAAAATTAACATACAATAAGTTAACTAATGGAATAATTTCCTAATTTACGAATATTATTTTTGTTTCCAAATAGCTTTAATGATTTTTCAACATAAAACGAGGATAAATTAATTTCTCTGAATCCATTCAAGGGGATATCATCATATATCAACACTTTCGTCTTTTTCTAGAAAAGAATATAAAAAACAAATTTATGAAATGTACATGTGTTTTATTAGAAAATGATTCACCCGCTAATACGAGTATGACAAATCTGTTTTGTTACACCCAATGACTAATATTTATTCAATGTGGTGTCGAGATCACCTTCACGAACTGCATTCAACCTGTCCAATAATTTTGTTATGCTGATCACATTTACATTTTTAGAAAAAATAAGGTGTGGATTGCAAAACTTCTGCAATATTGAAAAATCGGCAATGTAAATGTGTTTCTCGATTTTACTGAACAATTTGGATTAATCAGATATTGGTTACATCTCCTTATAACATATATTCTTATTCGATGAAGATTTGTTATTAATGCTCTCTAAAGTTTTTTGATTGATACTCCATTTCATTCAAATGCAAATTACATTAGCTCACATTATTTTTCTGAGAAATGACATAACAAGAGGCATGTAGGTTTCTTGGGCCCCTATAATGTATTTGAATCGGTCTTTATACTTCCTTTGGCTTTATTGCCAGTCTAATAAAAATGAAATGTTCACAATATAATAGATATATGTAAGTTACGTGTCTCTTGCTAGGTTATTCTTCAGAAAAAACGTACATATACATTTATACATTTGATTAAACTGACATGTGCACCATCTATTATCCTTTTATCTGTATATATTTTAATGACTTTGTCTATAAGAATCTGTAGTCTTCCGACAATAAAGGGTATTTTAATTTGATTTGATCATTGTAATAAGTATTTGAAATTTTGATTTGTTGAAAATATAAACAGGATGTTCATAAAATCAGATGTGGAATCATTTTAATCGTGGATTTTTCAATTCACAAAAAAAAAATCTTTCTATCAATATTTAATTGAGAATGTTTCCCTTTTCAATATTTGAAATTATTAATAAAAAAAACTTTTAAAGGCAAGCTTTTATTAAAATGCACTAAAAAGTTAAAAATAATTGCTTTGGATGTGTGACGTAGGTTATTCCGTGAGTTATAGATTCAAAAGCTTGTCGCCCAAAGTTTTCAGTTCGAATACAAAAGCGACAAGTTTTTGAATCTATAACTCACGGAATAAACTACGTCAAACATCCAAAGCAATTATTTTTTACTTTTTAGTGCATTTGAATGAAAGTTTGTCTTTAAAAAGTTTTATTAATTATTTTATTTTGTGCTTTTTAGTACTTGAGTACGCCTTAATTCCATCAATACACGTAAACAAGTTGAAAAAACATCTACTAATGGATGGAGTTTTCCATCCATTAGTAGATGTGATGACTCAAAATGCGAAACGTGCAATTTATAAAACTATTTGAATACGAAAAAATTCCTAATAAAAAGATCTTGAGACGCAAACTGTCCCCATACGCTATTGAAAAAATGACCCATGATCTGAGATGCACCGACTGGGATATTTTTACACATCACAATGTTAACAACATCAATATGCTATGTGAAGATTTCATAAAAATATTGGTTACGAAGCTTGATGAACACTAAAATAATTAGAAAATGTTAACAAACCAATTGTGAACATTTTCAATGATGATCTTAGAATAATGAGGGAAAACTTATCTTCCTTGAAAATAGTGAGTGAATCAACCAACTCTCACAATGACATCCAGGTTTATAAATCCTACAAAAACTATTATAAAAATTGCATTGAATTTACAAAAAAAACTGCGTATGATAATTATATTTATGAGTCTAAAAACAAAAACAAAGATTGCTGGCGCTTAATAAACTATAAAAGGAATAAAAAAAACAACTCGGAAGTAAATTCGAATATATCCCCTTCCGAATTCAATGACTACTTTTGTAATGTGGCAGAGGAAATCATGAAAAGTTTGGACAAAACTTATAGACTGGCTGAAGAGTTTCTGAACCATCTTCCTAGAATCCAAAGCTCCTTCTTTTTTTCTCCCGTAACTCGGGATGAATTACTAGATGCAATAAAAAGCTTGAAAAATTCTCCCTGTTACGATGTCTATGGGTTGAACAGTATAATATTGAAAGAAATTGCAGATATTTTACTTGATTCTCTAACCAACCTTATCAATATGTGTTTCTTAACCGGAACTTTTCCCGATGTTTTCAAATTAACGAAAGTTATTCCGATGTACAAATGTGGTGACAAAGACAACCCAGCAAATTATCGACCCATTTCAATAATACCGATTATTGGAAAAATAATTGAGAAAGTTGTTAAAAACAGACTAATAATGTACTTGAAAAAATATGAAATTTTAAATAGCAGACAGTTCAGATTCAGAAGTTGTAGATCTACGGTTCAAGCCGTTGAGGAGGTGGTGGGAGATATATCTTGAATCAGGTAAAGTAACTGCTATGACACTTTGCGATCTCAGCAGGGCCTTCGACTGTGTTTCTCATACATTACTCCTTCAGAAGCTTGAATATTATGGAATACGCGGGATAGATTATACATTTTTCACTTCTTACCTTTCCAATAGATTTCAAGCAATGCAATATCAGGATTCTCAATCTGAGTTCCGAATTATCAAACATGGAGTACCCCAAGGGTCCGTATTAGGTCCTCTCCTATTTATTTTATATATTAACGACCTAGCGCAAAACTTGTCACCATCATCATGCATGCTGTTTGCAGATGATGTAACCATATATGAATCACATGTTGATAAGGAAATATTGTCAAATTCAATGGAATTGGCTGAGCATAGAGCGGATGAATGGTTTCTAACAAACAAATTGAAGCAGAACCCCAATAAATCTCAAAGGATTTCCATTTCAATAACGTTCATAAAAATCAGGTTAAGTTAAACTTTTGGGTATAACCTTGTATCACTCTTTAAAATGGAACTTTCATGTAAAAAAACTTTGCTCTAAACTTTCTAATCAATTCTATCTCCTAAGACAACTGAAAAAAGTAACCAGTTTTGATGCATTAAGAATATCTTACTTTGCCCTATTCCATTCACACATTACTTATGGTATACAACTATGGGGAAACTCTAGTCTTTCGCTCAAAGTTCTTCGACTACAAAAAAAGGCCATGAGGATATTAGCTTGTGTGGGTTATAAATAATCTTGTAGAAACTATTTTACTGAATTCAAAATTATGACACTATACGGCGTACATTTTCGAATGCTTTTTACAGATTCACAAACACATCGGAACCTATCGAACACATTCTGATACGCATAATTACAACACAAGGAATAACACTCAGTTGATCAATCCACGCTACAGACTCACTACTTCGGCCAAGAATTCGCTCGACGTGAACTTATTCAATAAACTTCCTGTCCATATTAAAGATTTGAGCCAAATCAAATTCAAAGAACAATTAAATCATTTTTTAATAAAACGCTTCTATTCCATCATGAATATAAAACTGCCGATGAACTACACAAACAATGAGTTGACATGTGTATGATCAAGAAGACTTGTATTCTTTCAACCTGTGATAACTTCATTACAAAGTCTAATTGTTATTTTAACTGTACTTGTATCACATCTATTTTATTTATACATATATACATATTTTATTTTTAATGTAACTCCAACCATTATAATTTTAAGACTTGCTACACATGTTTATACATAATGTGGTCAAATAAAATTTCTATCTATCTATCTATCATACCAATTTTGAATCCAATCGTATCATTATCACAGAACTTGTCCGCCATCTTTTCTCTAACAAACATTGAATAATGCGTTGTCACCGGAATTATGAACACCTGCCAAATTTCAGCTCAATCGGATGTCGGCAAGTGCTCCAAAAATGGATTACAAATTTTGAACCGGAAAGAATAACAAAATGACAGAATGACATACGAACGAATCAAGTTAGATAAAAGCTTGTGAAAAAGGAAGAGGCGGGGGTGAATAAACAAGTGCTCTCTTAATTTCCTTTGAGGTACTTTTTCAAATGCCCAATTTTTTCGTACGAATAAACTTATCATATCTGATTCAATCACATAATAGAAAAAACCCCAGCTGCAGAATTATGTATAGAAATGTTAATGTTTGTGTACAGATGTTACTCAACTAGTTGCTAATATCACAAACAAATAAGGAAATGGACAATTCTGAATTGACAAGACAACAACTCCATCCGATTTGAGATTTGTTAGGGTAATTGAAAGAATTCGAATGTCCAAAGCGATTGTAATATCAAAATCATTGGCCATTCGCATTTGCCGAAATCTAAAAAGGATTGAGACGTCTTAAGCCGGGTACTGACTTGAATGTGAATGAGTTGAGTCGAGGCGCAAGCACTTAGCTATAAACTGTGGCGCAAGCATATGCGTTTGTATCGACTCGGTACATTTGTTCAAATATATTTCCCCGCACGCATGTGTATTGTTTCAGTCCTTTCCGGTCATTCGTGTGTACAAGTAATGGCAGAAGTTATTATTGCTGGTGCTGCTTATACAGAGTGGGCCATTGAAAACGAAACAGCGGCTAAGCAGGTCGGCAGAACTGAATTATATAAAAACGCTCGGACACATCAACTACATTTTCGAGGGGGACATCGTTCGCGATGAAATTCACCCGAAAGACATTTCATCCCTCGGAGCTGTGACCGCCACCCCTAAATTTTTAAATGGCAACATATGGCAAGTGATACCTCATTCGAAAGGTATTTTCCTTCTTAATATCAAACAACAAAAATTAATTAATTCTATCGATTAGTTTTCGAGATAAAGGAACTTGAATTTGGGAAATCACTTTTTATTCACTCAATCAATAAAAACAATATCTGATAAAGCATTATTATTTTCAATGAACTAAATGTTCGAACTGTCTACCTCCCATTTCCATACAATAGTACAAGTTCTGTTCAAAACGAGACCCCACATTTCGTAGCATTTCCGGCGTTATTCGACGGCATTCTTCCATAATTCTCCTTCGTAAATCTTCCAGAGATTCTGGTTCGGTTGCAAATATTTTGTTTTTCAAGTGACCCACAGGAAAAAGTCGAGTGGGGTTAAATCTGGAGATCTGGCTGGCCACTCTATAGAGGCTCTTCTTCCAATTCAACTTCCAGGAAACATTCTATCCAAAAACGCCCTAACAGGCTGTGCATAATGTGGAGGTGCCCCGTCTTGTTGAAATATCAAGTGGTCTTCATGGTAACGATCGTCATTTTCAATGATGTCTACTAATTGTGGATAAACAAATTCATTCAATAATTCCAAATAAGTTTCTCCTGTCAGGTTACCGTCGAGAAATACTGGTCCAATCAAACTGTCCCCAAAAATACCGGCCCAGACAGACATTGAGTTTTTGGGGAGTTTGAGTATGGACTTCGTGGAAAACATGTGGACTGGCATCTGACCAATAAGGACAATTAAGACGATTCACAGTCGAATTCAAAAAGAATGTAGACTCATCAGAAAAGCAGATGTTGAAAAGGAAATTATCATCAGCATCTATTCTCGTAGTCATAATTTCACAAAATTCCTGTTGCCTATCAAAATCATCTTCAATCAATTGGTGTACCAAATGTATTTTGTAGGGGTGGAATTTATGATGTTTCAGGATTTGGCAGATACTGGTTCTACTGATATTGGTAACACTAGCCAATTTCCTTGTGCTCAATGTTGGGTCTGCATGAACTTGTCCTAAAAGTGCAACTTCAACAGCTTCATTTCTCAACGGAAATTCACGTTCTGGGTCTCGTTTCTTTGTTGGCTGTTGATCCAGTTAGGCGAAATTTTTGCAGTAATTCTAGAACGTATTTTCTAGCAACAAGTTTATCTGGATGCGTTTCATTGAACAAATTAGCTGTACGGTTACCGCAATCATCATTCTTGAAAAAAATTGTTATTATTTCAACTCTTTCCGCGATCTACACCATTATTACGGAAAGATACTCAGCAGCTTTAGTCAAGAAATTCACTCTAATGTCGTTCAATCAAAGATCAGTTTGACACTGATAGACGTCCACAATTGCGATTTGGCGAAAAAAATTATCTCATACATGTTTTTGTTGTACTCGCATTCGAGAAAACGTCTTTTTATCGATTCTTAAGAACCTTAAATTTTTTTCGATCAAGTAAATGAGGATGAAATAAAAATTTGAAACGGAATTGCATGTTATTTGTTGGTAAACAGTTAGATCATTTAATTCCTTGACAATGATAATTATCTTTAAACAGTTGCATTGTTAGATTTTATTTTTATTTTTGTTGTTTGATATTAAGAAGGAAAATACCCTTCAAATGAGGTATCACTTGCCATATGTTGCCATTTAAAAATTTAGGGATGGCGGTCACAGCTCCGAGGGATGAAATGTATTTCGGGTGAATTCCATCACGAACGATGTCCCCCTCGAAAATGTAGTTGACATGTCCGAGCGTTTTTATATAATTCGTTTCTGCCGACCTACAGAGCCGCTGTTTCGTTTTCAATGGCCCACTCTGTATAGTGATTTCAAATTTATTGAAAAAAGAGAAATTGAAAAATCCAAAGCGATTCTGGATGCAGGAAATATATAGAACCCTAAGATGTTTG
This sequence comes from Gonioctena quinquepunctata, assembly GCA_018342105.1. Classification (NCBI taxonomy): domain Eukaryota; kingdom Metazoa; phylum Arthropoda; class Insecta; order Coleoptera; family Chrysomelidae; genus Gonioctena; species Gonioctena quinquepunctata. The sequence continues at coordinate 448,975 of JAFIRS010000531.1, forward strand.
GGGGGATCTAAACTTTTACGGCAGTTGCATTCAAACAGTTCCAAAACTTTGTTAGGATGACGTCAGAGGATTTCGAATATTGAATTAATAGCACTGGACCAAACATTGTAAAAAAGATACTGAACTCAGGCATGCTGTTCCGGATCAAGAATGTCTAGCAATAACGCTTTTTAGTTACTTTGGTCTCATACACTAGCTTACAATACGTATTTAGAGTATCGAAGCAACTGAGAAGTGAAAACAGGATGTTTTTCGTACAAATCAATTAATTGCAAGAAGTCTTCGTTTGACCACTCAATTTCGTCCTTTTTGAAACCGTTATTCAAAAATATATTAACTGCTATTCGCTCGACAGACTATTGCAGAATAAAAACCCGTCCACACTGAGCACACACGCCCGATATATTTCCTTTGAGCGGGATAAAAAACCGACAGCCAACGGCTCAGGTCATGTGCATTCGCGGTGACTCGCGAGAAGTCAACATGCTCTGAGTCGTTGCGAATGACACGTTCAGAACGTGCATATGCATGCGCCTCGACTCAACGCATGCACATTCAAGTCTATACGCGGCTTAACATCAATGTTTTCGTGACACTTGTGAAGAAGTGGAAAAGATATTCGATAGTTTGGATTTCAAGAAGCACTCAGAGTCTAAAATATCAGGATATTGTTACATAACTTGAAACTAGTCTTAAAAGAGTACTAGTGACATCTGTCACTCCGATTATAAATTTTTCTGTTTTCGCTAATTCATTCATAATTTCCCAACCCTTCAAACACGTGAAGTGTGCGATAAATATCGACATTCAACATGGTTCACTGCCCTCAAAACAAAGGAATTTTTAATGTCAGTCTACGACATTTTAGTCGACCGTTATAACTTCGTTACTGGCATATTGAGCGGAAAAAAACTCTGAATGAACATATGGTAATAATTGTCCAAAAAATATTTAAATAAAATCAAATATTGACAGAGACATGGTGGAAATCACTGGGTGTTAAGATCCAAATTAAAGTTTTTGATACGTAATAGCTGATTTTCCGAGGGTGTAATAACTAAGCAAAATTTGTATACCACAATTAAACTTAAGGAACTGAATGACTGTACTAGGTTATGAAATAGAAGGTAATTAGTACTGAAATGGCTACTGCGGTGCCGCCAAACTGTACTATGATTTTCTACTTGAAAATTATATTATGGTTAGTTTGTTGATCCACAGGTATGTCCTTCAAACGGTTTGGTTGGGATTAGAATCAATGTTATTGAAGAAAAACCTATTGCTTTCTCGTTAAAATCGATGGGATCACCTAGCAGAAGGAGTTTTTTTTTCGCGTTCAGACCCTCAAATGGTCCCCCGTCCTTCTTTAAAAAGTCCCCTGGCACAATCAGCATTTCTCTACGACCCCCCCTTTAGGCTGTGCGCTTCCCCGTGGACTATTTTGAACAACGAGAGTAGTTTTGATTATATCTGTCAAACTAGACGGTCAATCACTTTGTTTTTTTTTCACAATATCTGTGATATCCTGCTCTAGCTCCTCCTCGTTTTTCATAAACTTCTTAATTTTAGTACTAACGGTAGAATTAATAATGTGCTGTTTGCCCATGCATGGTCCATATGTTACGTGTTAATTGAGTCAACTTCAATTATATATATCTCGGGTTCGGGATGGTGAAACTTCTTGAAATTTTATAGAGGTGTTGTTCACATGTTATATAATACGTATGCCAAATTTTATTAATTTCCTAATTCAACTGCCTCGTGGCGGTACTACCTTAATATCAGCCAAAAAAATCGTAATTCGAGACTTTAGATTTTTAACAGAATCGGACCAGAAATCACAGAACTCGCTTTCTTGCATTTTTGAATTATCCAGAAATCCGTGTTCTCCTTTCCTCAGAAACCCCCTCTGAAGAGAATCGGACCAAAAATCACACAACTCGTCGGCCATCTTGAATTCTCAAATTTCAAGAATACATCCATAATTCCACATAAAATTCGACCATAAATCAAAAAGTTTGTCCGGCAACTTGAATTTTCATCATCTAAAACTTTTTAGTGTATTCTCACAAATTTCATGGTTTAGATGTGCTCACTAATCTGCTATATTCATTCGATTGTTTTTTGGGAGGCCCGGGCGCCTGGCAGTTCAATATTTTCTTTCCATTCCCCCATGGATTCCCTTTTACTGTGAGACTTGTAGAACAGTCAATCCCAAACCGATTGAACTGAAGTCTTGAAAACCCCATAACACTGAACTGTAAATACAAATGTACTTGATGTCCCAATATAACGGTCCTAGTGGATGATCAACTTCAAAGTGAAACTTTATCCAATAGTTTCAACTTTTCATTAGTAATCTATAAATGATAAACCCCCTCCTTGCTTTTCTCTTCCTCTTCCTCCGATCCAGTAATTCAAAAGTTATCTGAGAAATATGTACTGTGTTGTCATCGTATCGGAAATGAAAGTTCAACATATTGTAACGAAGCTTTTGCATATGTTTAGATGAAATAGTTATTTTCCTAACAAGTGCGCAGTGTTACTTTTTCGTATGCAAATACGGTTAGACGAACGACGCGAAGCGGAATTCGAATAAGTTTTTGCGTGCCAAAGAGGCTTCATATCAGATAACAACAAAAATAAAAATAAATTATAATTTATTCAATCATTTTTAATTTAACTTGAAAGAAAGATACAACAAAAATTCCATAACAATAAAAAATAATAATAGAAAATTAAATCATTTGTTCATAATATTTATAACAAAAAAACAATTATTGATATTTTGCAAATTGATTGCAGTTTATTTAATGGATGGCTTATGGTAAGGCTTGATGAACACTGACTTAATGAGTTAATATTATGGCTCCTCCTTGATACTGTTTGTCCCTTCTTTGTTGCTGCAGCATTATTCAAAATGTTTATATTTTTTCTCATATTTTTGTTCAGATTTAGCGGGCAATAAATTTAAACTTGCATTTAATCCTGTTCATGATTTGATGGAAAGAAAAGTGTCGGTGTTTATATATTCTTGCTGACATAGAAACGGAGGAAAAATCTGATATCTTGTGTCAACTTATTGTTGCTTGACAATATTATAATCATTTATCTTTATAGTGGATCCAATCCCAACAAGAGTTGGAGGAGGCTGTAGAACACCATGAGCTCGCCATAAAAAGCGCGTTAGAGGATTCCCCCTTCAGGGAACAGGCTCTGACACATAACAATGAGTTTCCACTGATAATTGAAAATCTAATTCGAGATAGAAATAGTACTAGAAGAGCCTTCCCTGGAGACAGAATCCGGTCGAATCGATTGAATAGATTGTAAACTATAGAGACGAAAAATTTGGAGAAACTTTAGAAAACATTGAATATTCGAAACAACTTGGATAATGGATAATCGCTAAGAATAGTGAAGTAAAGCGTCAAGATCAACCCCCTATTCATGGTGAGTTTGAAGTGGTTTACGATGCCAATTCTGAAGCACGTGCCTTTGCGGATACAATGGAACAACAGTTTAGACTAAATGTAGACCCAAATGACGATGTGGAACGAGACTTTCCTTGACACTTAACCACCGTGCGGGTCTTGTTTTATTGCAAGTATCTGAAGTGGAAAGTGAAGGTAAATCCGGACAAGGCTTAGGCCATTTCACTGACCGAATTGTCTTTTCCATTCTGTCAACCAGACATTGTAGGGCATTCATTGTCGATTTGCCTACTTGATAGGCGAACTATTTTATGTGAAGCGATCTGACCAAGAGGAGTTTACTTCTTATATAACAGTCTATACGTTTCTCCATTGTTTTCAGGAGAAAGGAAATGAGACTGATGGGACGAAAAGACTTTGGTTCGTTTCCCAGTCTTTGGCACGAACACAACAGCAGCCTCTTTCCAGGATTTCGGTATGTATCCGAAAATGAAACTGGTCTTGAACAGCTTTTTCAGGAAAGGCTCTATTATCTCAATAAAGTAACTCGCATGATTTTATTGTAATCCAGGGCTCTTGCAGCAACCTGATGTTTTCTTCAATAAATCCCCTCCTAAGCACACTTGTGGCTGCTTTTGAGTATTGGAGGGGTATTAGACCGCCTGACAGGAGCATTAGGGTTGCAGGCAGAGAGATCAACTGGTTCACACGGGTAAGTACTAAGGTATCATTTTGGATCGCCGGCTCACTTGGAGTCCTCATATTGAAAATGTTAAAATTAAAATATTGGTCAAAATTAAAAAATTCTACCCTTTAATATGCAGAAGCAGTAAGTTGTCTTTAATTATCAGATGATCTACAAAATGGTGTTCAAACCCGTCATTATGTACGCTTCAGCAGCTTGGGATCATACAAAGCAGTAGAATATCTTGGTTATTGAAAGACTACAGAACAAAATTATGCGAATTATTACGAAAGCTCCATGGTATGTGGGTAACGTTCGTTTACAAGAAGATCTAGGTCTTTTTTCCATCCAAAATGAGATCAGAACGCACACTCAGAATGGGCGGAAGCTCACGAAAACCCACTTATAAGGGCCGCAGTAGATTACGCTATTGACGACCCGACTCGTTTCAAACGACCTAGAGATCCTTTGGAACGATGGGTCTACTTATAGTTTCACGTTGCGCTGGTATTAATCAGAGAACTTTCATCAGATTGAAAATTCCTCAGTGAATCATTTTGAGAAAAAGTGAAAGTGCGGGATTTTCACCGGTTTTTCCCGAGCTGTACTTCAATTCAACATAAAAGTCAATATCAAATCAACTGTGAATGTTAAAAAAAAATTGTAAGAGTAAGGGCACATATGTACCAACTCAAATATGTGAATGGGAAGATTATACTTATACAGGGTATTTTAAAAAAATTGTTTCAAGCTGAAATACAAATAACGGGAATTGCGATTAGAAGGATTAGAGATTCTCACTTGCATAAAATATTCTACAGCCACTAAAATAAATATAAATTTTCCCTACCAATGATATTTTTGAGTAGTTTTACTTTTTCGCACGCAAATGCATGCGGAAAAGTACTACTTTGTGAACGCTCGTAAGAAAAATAGTTTTTGATCGATACACACCATGCCCCCCTTAAGATTGAGCGCCCATGGATAGTAAATCCCCTTCATGTTATATGTGAACGAGATTTACTATCCACTTCCATCCTCCCCCGCTCCTCCTTGGAGCGGTCCTCAGCTCGCAAATGGCACGTTTGCGAAATTGAAATCGTACCTCCTGTGGTATGAAGTCAGCCTCTGAGTGCTTTAAACCCCTTATTATCTGAATTTTTGGAGATTTGATCGATGTGTTGTTAAATGTACTTTATACTACACCCTGTATGAATAAGAACCAGCAACGCCTGATAACGCATCGAGAAACAGATTGAACACAAATGTTTGTTTCCTTGCCGGATATTATTGTATATCTATTGTTCGAATGAGCGATAGAAAGTTACTCATTCTATTGAAGTAACATGATATTTCATGATATTGGAGCCACCAAAATAATTTTCAGTGCAAAAAAACTATTCAATATCTCCAATATCGAATTATCCAATTACCCACTTAACCTCCAATTTATATATCCCTATCACGCAGAAAACGAGAAATACTTATATTCCTCAAAAAAAATCTTATCAATAACTGATAATGATGGTTCGCAGAAAACTGTCATAATTGAATTATAACTTAGAGATAGATCTGAAGATTACGTGATGTTTAAGAAGAAATATATTAATAGAATTCAGAGACCCCATCATATATCAAGATTAAATTGATGTTATCGTTCTCCATATTCAAATCCGAACAGGCGATTGAATATAATTTCTGAGATTAGGAGCATCAACTTGTTCCTCCTCCAACGCTTCAAAATATATTCCGATCGAACTAAATATAAAAATGTTTTTCATTGAAATATTCAACCAGTTTTGAAGTTAGGTAGTAACAGAATAGTAATTCCGACGATCTTTTCAATTGCCCTCCCCTCAGATGCCTGAAACCAGTTTCAGCTGGAGATGCAGTGAATAATAATTAGAACTATTATTATAAATGGAATATTCAGTTGTAGAATTGGTAATAAGAAATCATTATTATTATTAGAAAATGGCATAATATTAAGAACATAAAAACGCTATAATAGGGATATTGAAACAAAATCATTTTTTATACCTAAATGATATTCTGTTCTGATTTTCAATGGGGGAAATAAATAATGATTTTATAAAACGTGTTACTTAGGCTAAGTTACACCTTCAAGAGTTCAAGATAGGAGAAACAAAAAACATTGCGCTGAATCGGAAAATAATAAAGTGTGCAGTTTTTCTTAGGTAGCTTTTACTTGTTTATTGAAAGTTTAGATAAAGAAATAGAAACCAAGTTTCATCAATATGCATTATACAACCAAATACATGAAAATACGAGTTGTTGACTAGAGTTGAAACTACCTTTAACAAATTGTAGTACCAAACAGAGATTGAATACTTATTACTTGAACATTTGTTATATCTAATTCGAGACATTGGGCACCAGCGGCTGGTCAGGTTGACGAGAATCTCATCGTCCTGTGAGATACCTGGGGGTACAACTGGACAAGCGTTTAACATTATACAAACACGTCAACCTGGCAGTACAGAGAACTTCAGCAGCGGTTAAGAGGAATTACCCCCTCATCGCGAGAAATTCAGAAATGTCAGCAAGCAATAAAATATTAATATACAAAAAATTGGACAGGATGCAGAACAAGGTACTCCGTATAGTCACTAACAGCAATAGATACATTCGACTGGTTGATCTTCGCGAGCTGGCGGGCGTGCCTTCAATCCAGGAATATATTAGCCAAATTTCATACAAATTCTTCAAACACTTTATCCCTAAAAGTCCGCTGACATGAGACATCACCGGCATTAGGGCTCATCACAATCAACCCCGTAAGTATGGAGGGATGATACATAAAAAAGTCGCTCTTCCACGAAAGGTAAATAAGCCAGGTAAAAGTATGAAAATAAATAACTATGTCTTAGTTTTATTTCAACGAATATACCCAAGCACATAGTCACCCATCCACAAAAGTATTGAATGAAACAGCGCAATGAACCATAACGGCCATAAGCCATAGAAAAAAAATCCCTAGACTCGGTTTTTTTCCTACTAACTTTTTCCGGGAAACATACAAAAATTTAAATACTCAAAACTTTCCGACTTGATTATTTGTAAATTATTATCACATTAGTTCCCATATAAGCGATCACTATCGCAGGAAATAGGAACATAAATTTAGATTAGAGATTTGTTTGAATATAGGGTAAAGCGTACGAGACGTTAGGAGCAAGGTGTGTAATCTTCTAACTTGCTAGAGAAGCATAGAAGATGAAATACGCCCCACATCCCAAATCCCTATCGTCCTCAAGACCTAAGAACGATATATTTGAAAGATGTCAAAAATGTATATATGTAAACAAAATGTAGGTAAAACCCCGTACTAATAGTTAATAAACATTATATGAAAGAAAGAAAAAATAAATCTTATCGATATCTGAAGCCAAGCAACACCTGGCGCGGATAGTACTTGGATGGGTGACCACCTGCCAAGAAAGGTGCGCGTTCAAAATGCACCGAACAACTGCAGCGTAGTAGCATATGCGCAGCTACAGGCGGCATATCATTGAGCACGAGATATGACGATAGATGATATGCAGTCCTTACTAAGGAGGAGACGTTCACTTGGCGGTCCCGAGTTCATGGATGTTGAGCTCGTTAAATATTAGTACCTCTGAAACAACAAAGGATTCAAGAAAATTTCCGGTTAGTGTGGTAACCGCGTCGCGTCGGTTATTAGCAGCCTAGGTAGCAGAAATAGGCCGACGTTAAATAAATAACTAGAAAAAAATATATTCGAGACATCAGAAGTACATTGGCTCATTTCCACCGATACACATTCCTATGTACCATAAAAATATCGTGAGTTGTGCGACTTCGTTTCGTGTTTTTATTTCTCGATTTTGCGTAATTTTTTACTGAATGAGTGTGTTTCATGTACATTATTTTGGTTGGCTATGGTGTGATATCAATTGAACGAACATTTATCGAGGGTATAATATGCACATATGATATTATCCTCGATAAATGTTTTATCGCTCAAATTTTTAAAAATTTGCGATAAAATCCTCTAGCACGAATGATATTTGATGAGAATATTTCCCGAATCACATTTGAAACTGGATAAAATTACCAGAATTCATGTTAAATTTGAATTTTGAAAATTGAAATAATTATAATTGAATAAATATGATGGTGATTTTGGTGTGTGCTTTTGTGTTAGTTTTTGGGGTGTAATAAATTGATTTGGGGTGATAAAATCTGTAAAAAATATTTTTGGGTTGGATTTGTGGATATGATTTTTGTTTTGGGAGCGTCTCAAAGAAATTCTTTGCTCGCCACAAGAATTTATCATCAGCGGTATCCTGAGAGGGGATGCCCGGAAATTAAAGCTTTCGAAACCTGCTAGAGAGATTTATAGAAACTGGCAATGTGCTATATGAAAAAAGGAACGAAGAAAAAATATTTGCAAGGAAGATAATTCTGTGCTGACAAATGTTGGGAATCCCCACATCAGTCATCGAGAAGTGAGTGCATCAGTTGGGATAAGTAGACGTTCCGTTGGTCGAATCTTGAAAAGAAATAAGTTCCACCCATTCAGGAACTAAATGATAACGACTTTCAAAAGCGTCTACAGTTTTGCAATTGGGAGAGGGATAAGATGCAAGACGATGCTGCTTTTCTCAATAATGATTTGTTCACTGATGAGGCAACATTTCATAAACATGGATTTGTTGATAGGCATAATTTTCATTATTATGTAACGGAAAATCTTCATTTCTTCAGGCAAGTTGATAATCAGCACAGATGGTCAATAAATGTTTGGGGCGGAATCATTGGGAAACATGTAATAGGGCCGCATTTATTCGATGTTATCTTGACAGGAGCCGTTCATCTGCATTTTTTGAAAACTATCTGCAACAATTGATAATGACTCTTAATGAAAGAAATAGAATGAGGTTTCAACAAGATGGTACTCCACCTCATTATTTGAATTCAGGAAGGGAACACTTGAACAAATGGACCCACTCGATGGCCTTCTAGATCCCCATATCTCACTAAAACTGTTTTTTTTATGGAGATACGTGAAAGAAATCGTGTATAGAGATACACCAAGAACAATTGAAAATATGAAGGAAAGGATAGTTTGTAAATGCTTTCAGTAATAACCCGGCAATTCTAAGAGCAGCAGAAAACTCATTTCGAAGGCGCATAGAGATGTGTATCAACCACAATAGGCGACATGTGGTTGAGCACTTACTAAAGTTTGTTCAATTTGTTTTCGCATGTTTTTGTTTCTCTATTTTTCCTTTATTGCGAGTATTTCGCATGTGGGTTATTTTTGTTTGCTTTCAATTTTGCTTCAATCAATTGTACATGAAGGAAGTTGAGAATCACTTGATTATTTGAACTAATGTTTGTTATGGCACCAAGGAATGTGTGTCGGTGTATATTCAATTAATCGGAAACGTCTAGTAATAGCCTGGGGGTGTACATACAAAAAAATCTTCGAGTCGTAATGCTATATCACATGGTCGAAAAACATAATACTTATAGCTTTACTCTAATTCAATAACTTAAATATTTTTTTCCTTTGTTGATCCATAATGCCGCTCTCAGATACTTCATTTCAATTGTCTGTTATTTTTCGTTTCTTTGTTGGTCCCATTTCTCACTCCCATATGTCAGAATTGGTTTAAAAACTGTTTTAATATATTTCTTGGTATTTTCAGTGCTAAAAGCGAAATTGTCGATGTTTGCGGTATTACTAGTGATGCTACCATTTCGTATTGAAGAGATTCATTTGCCATTTTTCAAGGATATTATTCTTGAATAAGCTGATGAATGTGTCCAGTGTTGTATTTCCGGCTCTCTCACACCCTCCACGTACATTGCGATTTGCGATTGTACGTCGTATCATCGGCAGAATTATTGCTAATGAACTAATGTACAGTCTCGTACTTCTGGGAAATTGGAAAATGGAAATAACTCCGACCACAACGGTACTTCGCGCTTACCCAGTTACGTGAGATGGAGAAAGATGCATTGTTTTCTAAATGCCAAACAAACGAACCTTATAACTGACTGCAGGGACAGGTGGAACTAATTCCGTTTCGCTCTTATTATCTTTACATTTAATATTTCTTTCTTATCATCATGAATGAACGATTCCTTCGATTTGGGAACGATAATTATTGTAACTTTCTACGTAAATTCTGGCAGTTTTAATTTCCATTTAAAAAAACACGAAAAAATGTAATTCAAAAAGTTACGAATTTAAAAATAATTTTTAACCACCCTGTAATATTTCAAGGTATGAAAATAGATCATGAATGTCACACGCCTGTCTATCAAAATAGTATTATCATTAATTACTCTTGAATTTCATATCCGTGGCGACGGTGATTTTTTCGGTGTGCATCTGCAGATGGCATTATTTCCACAAAAAAAATACTTTCAAGTGTTTGAGAGATAGTCAATAATATTGAAGGGTTGGATGGAGGTCACTAAACTGCTTGAGAAAATGAGCTAATATACATGGTATTCCGTTTAAAAAAATGCCCCTGTAGATTTTCCTCGGTTCGTCCTGTATAATCAGCAATAATTTCTGGTTGTAGACATCATAGAACCCGAGCAATCGGGACGCACTATCTCCCCACCCTGAGTACCTTACAAGAAGTTTTTTTTCACTAGTTTATCCTAAGCCATATATATATATATATATATATATATATATATATATATATATATATATATATATATTATATTTATATATATCACTAATATCACTTTTTTTACTACTATCACTTTATATAGCTTCATAATTTTCCACTACCAAACAAGTGTATTAGAAAATTCATTTCGTATGTCATTGGCACTGGCAATATTCAACTCTTGTGGAACGATCTTGAGATTATAATGCTTGTATCCTTCGAAATTATTTTGATGATTGTCAAATCGTCTGCCATACTTCACTGTAGATATGGATCTTGTTGTTCATTCAAACACCACTAATCACAAATCTTTGGAGTGAATTCACTTGTTAATTAAAAGCAATTCACAATTCACTGGTTTCGTGAACGTAAACATAACCTATAATTATAACAACTATTGTCGGATTTCATGTGCAAAAAATCTATCAGCCGGCAAAATGTTCAATTAATGATATCTTTAATAGATGTATTTTTTGGAAAATCACTTATTATGACAAGTTTTACATCCACTTAAAAACATGCTGTATATTCAAAGTTGAGGCATCCTTTTACCTTATTAAAATTGAAAATATTCGAGTATTTTTATAATATAAATGCAACAGAGGAAATAATGTGAACTTAGACAGGGTAGAAAAAACGTGAAACAGAAAGATGTGAACAATTTTCATAATACTCTTGTTTGGGCAGTAGAAAATTATCATGCTGTGGAACGAGCACATTTTCAATGAATAACGTGGAAAAACATAGACATTGTAAGGTGTCGAGTGTTAATGTTGACTCTTCGTTACGCTGAGCAAGACTGCATGCGTGAAGCGTAAAACGGAATAAAGTATTATTATCATTATAAATACTTCTGAACAACAGAACATGATTCATGCCAAACATGTACTTTAACCTAAACTTGATAGAACAATAATATCACAAATTGTATATATTTTTGTTGAATATTATATATACTTTCTATCCTTTCATATGAGAGAAACTTTTTTCTTTCAATAATTTTTCCAAATAACAACAAACCGAGGCTGTGATTATCGATGTCAGCAGCTGAAATGAGTTTCACAAAAAAATGTGGGATGTAAGAATATCAATATTACCTTGATTCGTGACGGCAGCGATGTATTTCATTATAATTTTGGAAGCCTCCGTTTTCCCAGAGCCTGATTCCCCGCTTATAACGATGCAGGTGTCTCTTCCTTGTTGTTTCATCACTTTATGGGAAGCATCGGCAATGGCGAAGATGTGTGGGGGATTTTCGAACAGTTCTCTGTCTGTAAAAAATAAACGATAATTAATTTATATCTTCAATATTTCTAGAATATTCGTAAGTAGAGTGTAATCATGATTTATCTGAATGAGGTCGAATGGATATTTTCTACTGTGTAATGTATTTTACGAAAAATCAGTTATTCTTTCACATTCACATTCAAGGTAGATTGGTCGATATGGCTCTTCAGCCTCTCCGTACTACGACCTGTAAGGTCTTTTGTACATTACCCTTCATCTATTCAAGACCCGGGATTCCAAGACTCCTTGCTCAATGAGCTGATAAAAACTGTCATATAATACTCGAAAGAAGCAACCGCACTTGCCCTGGATAACTGATAACATCAAGTTAATGCAAAAATTGAGGGACAAAGCTCTCAGAAGATTCAAGTATTCTCGTTCAGCACATCACTGGACATATTACAAACAACTCAGAAATTTCACCAATTCTGCCATCAAAGACGAAAAAAAGCGTATCCTAACCATAAATTGAAAAACTCCAACATGAAAGAACAATGGAGATAACTAAAAAAAATCTGTTACATCTACTAAATGTAGAGTAATACCCGAAGCTCTCAAAGATGTAAATACTTTGAATAATCATTTCATTAATATTTCAACAGACGGCAATGCAATGAACGATTTCCTTATTGAACAATACTATTCAAATGTGAAAAATGACATAAATAGTACTTTCGCTTTTGAAAGTACATCTGAATCTGACATTACAAATTATAAACAACATAAAAACCAAAGCTTATGGCACTGACAATTTAAACATAACTATACTAAAAATGTGCTGTCCACTATTTTGAAATATGAAAATACTAAATTTAATAGCAATGTTAGCTTCAAACAACGATCAAATTAAATGTTCAAATTGTGCACCGTTTGCAATCTGACAGTAGCCAAGACTATGAATAATTTTTTTTTGAACATTGTCAATAACGTCAGGAGGTATACATTGTATCTCGTGACGAATTCTTGCTTTTAAATTCTCCGGCCTATTGACATACACTTTACTCTTTAAGTATCCCCACAAGAAGTAATGAAGGGGTGTAGCTGGTAACTCAGTCGGCCCCCAACGATTCGGAAACACCACATCTAAATAGTCGCGGACAGCTGCTGCTTAATGGGGTGATGCACCATCTTGTTGGAAGAATAAATCAGTTCTCGGAAGATCAGGTTCCTCTAGATCTGGATACAAATTTTTTAGTGCAGGAATAAGGTCGAATCGAATAAAATCCAAATATATTGCACCAGTCAGGTTCACGCCAAAGAAATAGGGACCCAGAATTCTTCCGTCGACTATGCCACACCATACATTCACTCTCTGTGGATTTCGAGTATGATACTCCATCATCCATCGGGGATTTTCGGTAGCCCAATAACGACAATTTTGCCTATTGACGTGGCCGTTCAAAACAAACGTAGCCTCGTCAGAAAAAAAATATTTTTTACAAAATTATTATCATTATTGCATATCTGTTGCAGTTGTTCGCAGAATTGATTTCGCCGATCAAAGTCGTCTGCATTCAGCTCATGGATAAGGCGTACCTTAAAAGGATGGTGCTTTGCTTTCCTCAGAATTTTGTGGACTGTAGACGCTGCCATATTGAAATCAGAAGCCAATTGGTTGAGTATTGTGTGATGATTTTCATGCACTGCCAACACAACATTAAGCTGATTGTCTACTGGTAGTGAGGGTCGACCAGATTTAGGAAGATCACGGACATGCCCAAATTCAACTTTGCTCACCATGCTTTGGATAATAGGTTGCCGATCAGGATGAGTTGCATTAAACAATTCAACTACTTCTTTTTGGGTGCGTATTCTGTCTCCAAATACTATCATGCAAAGAATTTCAATTCTTTCCCGTTCATTTAATTTAATCGTTTTCCATGAAATTACAAAGTTACTACTCAATAATGTATCGAGAAACGATAAGATATGTTATTATTTATAGACCAGGGTCGATAATTTTTGAAACCAAAAAAAATTATAATAGAATGAAACTCATTGGAGAAGGAAGAGAATATAACAAAAATTAAAGGAAAAATAATTTACGGGCGATCTGAGGTCGGGAAGTGGAAGGGGGTGAGTTTTTAAGGGTAAAAAACGGTTTATCACGAATCTATTAGACAAGTCATAACTTCTAGAATATTAGGTATATCAAAATGAGATTTGGTATAGGTAAATGGTAAATAAGAGGAGAGTTTCGCATATTTTTCACTTTCCGGTCACTTCCGGTTTCACCGAAATGCTCCGGTTTGAATTTTTAAATGGAACACCCTGTATATTGTAACATTTTTTGATTTTTGAGACAATTCTGGATCAGAATGTGACATTTTAAAAAGTTTTTACGCCTACTTCATTTTTAATATTGCATCTAGGTGGCCATGATCGGACGTAAACTAATCTGTGGACCTCGGGGTGATGTCAGAAAATTACAATCGCAAAGTTTCAGTGACTAGTATGATAGATAGGAATAAGACAAGTTGGCATAATTACATTTTCGTGTCGTAACTATTATTTTTCAAATGGGGACCATTTTTACTTGTTGGAAGTAAATTTGCCGTAAAACTGCTAAACGTAGATTATTAACATGGTCCTCGATTTCATTTTGAAGAAAACCTAACTCCTGTTAACCTTGAAACAATATTGTTTCCAACGATACCAGCCAGACATTGACGCCAAACCTTTCTTGAAAATAGCCCTTTCTCATTGCATGTTGATTTTGTTGGGCCTATTGCCAGTATTTTGCTTATTGAACATACCATTATTTGTAAATCGTGATTCGTCGGAAAATAGAATAAAGTTGATATGATTTTGAAGCAGCCAATCATAAAACACTACCCGTCTATCGCCATCGTCAGCATACAAATGTTGATGTAACTGATATTTAAATGCTCGATATCCGTGCTTTCTCGGTATTTTTCTTGCTGATTCATGACTTATCTGCATTTCTTGACTAATTTCTCTTAAAGAAACCATTTTATCAACCTCAACCATAGCAAGAACGTTAATTTCAGTCTCTTCATTTATGATAAACCTCTGTTCCGCCTCTCGATTTCCTTCTTGCCTAAAACGATTCTCAACATACGGAAAATACTGATGGGCTGGATGTTGCCGATGCTCATAAAGCTTATGTCACTGTCATTACCTGAGTGAGTGTTTTGTTTTCCAAAGAAGACTTGATAAAAATAACTGCAAAATATTATGCACAAAAGTAAATAAATTATTATCCAGTAGTTTCCTTTGTAATATTTAATTTATGTTCTTATTTTTAATCCAATCGCGAATAAATTAGTATCGTTAGATTCGTCAAGAAATCCTTTTTGAAAAATAATAGTTAGACACGAAAATTTTGCCAACTTGTCTTATTCCTATGTATCATACTTAGTCACTAAAACTTTGCGATTGTAATTTTCTGACATCTCCCGAGGTCCTCAGATTAATTTACGTCCGATCATGGCCACCTAGATAAATATATTAAAAGTAACTCTAAAAAAATGAAGTAGGCGTAAAAACTTTTTGAAATGTCACATTCTAAACCAGAATTGTTTCGGAAATCCAAAAATGTTACAATATACAAGGTGTTCCATTTAAAAATTCAAAACCAGAGCCATTTCCGGTAAAACCGGAAGTGACCGGAAAGTGAAAAATATGCGAAAACTCTCCTCTTCACATACCATTTACATATACCAAATCTCATTTTGGTACACCTAATATTCTAGAAGTTATGACTTGTCTAATAGATTCGTTAACACCCGGTATATTACATATTTTCAATCAAAAGCTAGCCCACGCCCTTTTCCTGGAAAAAGTGAACTGTAAAAAACAATTGCTTTGGAACGCAAATTTGTAATAAATGTACACAAAATTCTGAACTATTTGTTTTTGGAGTGTGCCATGAATGCTGGTGTAGCTTTAAGAACATGCCAAATGACCCGCGGTGGTGATTTTTCTGTGCTGGGGAAGCAAATGGGCAGAATGTTGTGAGAATCAGGGTTTTTGGTGAGGCTATTGGGCATCAACTTTAACTAGTTTCATTACATTAGCAATTTGCAAACAATTATTGCTTATTGGATAATATGCGATTTCAGGTTTTGTGTGGGTCTTCAGGGTTACAAATATTTTTATTTAAAACTATTCACGCCCAATAATAAGCTTTCGTTCTAAATGCCAAAGTCATAATTTTTGAAAAAAGAAACTAAGCTATATTTTATTATCCGGTTTCACCATCAATCAGTAACACGTCTCGTAAAATATCTCTGAACTGAACGGCATATAGTAATACGAAATGAGTGGTTGGTTTCATTCATAGCAAAAGCAATCAATGCATTTTGAATGAGTTTATGGTGTGTTTATAGCAAGTATGAACCATCATCTCACCAAGCCCATTAATCAATCCAAAAATTATATTATTATTCATCACTCATCATTTATTTTATTATGAGAAATAAATCAAAAGATAATAAATTTTTTATGTTTATTGATGGTATTTATCTTGAGACCCTGCGCGCGAAGAAATGTACATTGACCTCAACTCTTTATTATGCAAATTCCTGACGAGATTAATACACCGAACCTTCTTAACATATCAATTTGCATTCTGTAATTGAAAAATGATCATGGTACATTTAGTTATTCAGTTAACAATGTGCAATCCTGAAAATTGAGAATAACTTTTCTAGTACCGTAATTTCGGGTGACTTTGGCAATTACCGAATGCAATAAACATTTAACTCGACATTTGAATAAGGTAGAATGTGGATTTGTGTGGTAAATGTATACATTGCAGGCTGCCTGAGATAGATATTCAGTTTCAAAGTGAAGAAAACATAAAGTCATAACTAGTTGTGTAGTGAATAAAAGATCGTATGTAGCAACCAATCAGAAAACATGATTGTCTTTGTCTTTTGCTGGCTCTTAAAACTAAACACCGAGCAGTTCCGTGCGTATTTTGAAGAGTAGAAGACAAGATGAATCACTGGTCGCATTTATGAATGAAGTAGTAAATTTACATCCTGGTTGGAGTCACCAATCACTGTGCGGCCGTTTTCGTACTAGATATCTAGTGAACGCCCGCACAGTGATTGGCGACTCCGGAATCCAACCAGAATTGAAATTTACTACTTTATTCATATATGCGACGAGTGATTCATGTTGTCTTCTACTCTTCACAATACGCACGGAACAGCTTGGTGTTTATTTATGAGAGCTAGCAAAAGACAAAGACAATAATGTTCAAATTGATTCTCCAGCACGTCGCGTACTGTTTTCTGATTGGTTGCTAATTACGATCTTTTATTCACCAGCCAATCAGAAAATACTAGTAGAATCTAACGAACTTTTTTTCGTAAACCGTGCATGCGAGAATCTTGCTTGGCATCGGCAATAGTGTTCAGTTCACCCGATGTCTGAATCATTACAGTTTACAATGGCCGTGATTTTTCAGAACAATATGCAATTGCGAATGAATGTTTCCCTTTTCAATAATGTTTGTGTCGTTTGTTTCTTACCAATGACTGTGATAATTATGATAAGTGTCTCAAAGCAGAGGAAGTCAAATAGTTCTGACTTTATCACCAGTTTGGATATAACAAGGTTAGATGTTTTCTTCCCTTTGAAATTGAATATCTATCTCAGGCAGCCTGCAATGTATACATTTACCAAACAGTTCAACATTCTACCTTATGCCAGTCGAGTTGAATGTTTATTGCAATTGCTGAAGTTTTCCTCTGAGCAGATCACCTGAAATTAGGCGGGTGGCTCTACCCAAAATTTTGTCGAATTTTACAAAAAACAAAACATGTTTTTTTTCAGATTTGTATCCACTGTAACTCGTTTTAAAATGGCATTATACACTCGTCATTCACGGATGTGCAAGAGGTTAGATTACACCCTGTATACATAAAAAAACTTGGTGTGAAAATTCACCCGCATATTGAGTGTTGCTTTGACCCATGGCCTATATTATGATTTTGATTTTCTCTTTATAGCATGTACATAGGCCATAGTAATCTGACGGATAAATTCAGCAAAACAAATTTGTCCATAAAAAAAATCATTTAATTTTTAATCATAAATGAGTGACAAAATATATATGAACGTATTACTGGTTGCAGACAAATTTTATACAAGTGAATTTGGTTCCACATAACTTCTGGATGGAATACAGTGTTGCACGTATATAATACATATTATTGTATAGGTATATATACAGGGTCCTGCAACAGTGGCGCGGTGTTCCATATCTCTAGTTAGGAAACAGGTAGGAATCTATATTTTTACAATATTACCTTATTGCACGAGCTCGACAAAATAAAAATAAAATGTTGGTCACACAGGGTGTTCAATTTTTTCTGGGCGGATCCCAATTGGGTTTTTTTAAATGGCAACCTATATTTTTTATCGCTTTATCGGTTTCTACATAGAAAATTAAAGATACTTTATGTATATCTTCACTTCGAAAATATTGATTGTTTTCGATATTTCTAGCATGACAGGTTTTTTTTCCAATATTCGTCACTCAGAATATTTGAAATTATAAAGTCCAATAGAATTTTTTTTTTTTTGGTCTAATATTGTACATTGGTAACTCTCTCAAACGATATATCTGAAATCGACCTGTGATATACAGGGTATGAAAAACAGCTTGCCACATATTGTAAATAAGAATTTGCAGAATCTTCCTTATTTTAAATGGAACACCCTGTATATTATCGATCTATAAGAAGCGCCAACAAAGGCTCTACAAATGTCATCTAGTATTCCCTATGGTTAAGTTTACTAGTTTTTCTTAAACAGCTATTTTTTCGAAAAATGGCTAGTATTCATATTTCTTCGCTATAATCTCAATGAACGACTTCTTTCAAAGCGAAATACATTACTGTCAAGCCACCAGAAACGGTTTTTCTAAAGAACCGCTATAAATTTTGTCAAGACTTTGAAAAATTAGAACTGGTTTGGCATATCAGTTCTGGGTTCTCTCATATCATTTTGATAATCATTTTCCAAAAATGCATTTCTTTATTACAATAAAAAAAATATATGGGTTTCAGATGAATGAGGAGGTTTAGACAACACAGATAAATAATCCGTTTCAACAAATTAACATAAAATTTCTTTCAACAAAAAACAATTATATCGAAATAAAATAACCAATTTAGAAAATTCCACAAAAACAGAATTGTAAATATTAAGTACCCATAAAATCACTCTACTTAGTGAAGAGGATAACTCAATTAAAAACCAACAGATGTAGAGCTGTTCGAAGAATCCTTGCAATTTATACCGTATGTCATTAAGCGTGAAATACCACCGAACAACTCTGATTTCAATAAATACCTGAAATACTTCGAAACACCCAAGAAATCACTTTTTCTCGATTCATATTCAGAAACCGATTCATCTTCTAAATATATAAAAGAATAACTGACTGAGTGACATATCAACGCACAGGCCAAACCCCTAGGGCTAGAACCGTGAAAATTAGCATGTGGGTTCCTTTGACACTGTAGGTGAGCACTAATGATTTTTGGAAATTTCACTCATATTGTCAACTTATCATTGTCATCGAAATTTTTTCCAGATCCCCAAAGAATGGAAAACTGGTATCAATTCATAAAAATGGATTCTTTATTACGCTTCAAAAAAAATTTTTTGAACATATATTTCTGTAAGATGAATACAATTTTCTCCAACAATCATCATATATTTACTCATATTACGAACAAATTGTGAATTTGATTGATACATGCGAGAGTCCTGAAGGGATTTTTGTGATCTCAGCAAAGCATTCGGCTCTGGAGATGTGGAATAAGGAGTATTTCTCGATCCTTGCTATCAAGGACATAATCCATCAAAACAAGTGGTCACAATTGTAGTCCCCCAAGGTTCAGTATTGTAACCTGTTATTTTTATACTATATTCTAATGAATTGGACTTGTCAGTACAGTATTCATTTAGTATGTATGCAAATGGTACGTCGCTCATAATTTAACAAAAATCAGATCAGCTACTATTAGTAAGTGCAATAAAACTTTTTCGAGTGTCAAGATTGGTTGTGCAAATCCGAATTTGAACATATAAACTAAATCAATAAGATTCGTAATCGCCCAAAAAGCTTCGAATATGATCATATCAACCGAAAATATATTAATTAATAAAAAACCTTTTTAAACACAAGCTTTTATTCAAATGCGCTTAAGAGTTTAAAATAATTGCTTTGGATGTGTGACGTACATTATTCCGTGAGTTATAGATTCAAAAGCTTGTCGCGCAGTTTTCAGTTCGAATACAAAAGCGACAAGCTTTTAAATCTATAACTCACGGAATAACCTACGTCACACAGCCTAAACAATTATTTTTTACTTTTCAGCGCATTTGAATAAAAGCTCGTCTTTAATAGTATATTATGCAATGAGCACAAAATGATGCCCATTTTGCATGAGTATGAAATTTGCAGCACGAGCCGAAGGCAAGTGCTGCAACTCATGCAAGTGCAAAATGGCCATTTTGTTGCGAGTTGCATACTATACTTTTTCTATGACAACATATCGTTCACGTTTAATACATGCATACATTGCAAAAACTTTGAAAGAAATAAACTGATGATATTTCATTACTCCGAATTCGCCGCTAATGGGCTTTCTATCAGTATTAAAATATAAATTGAAGAAATATGTAAATATTTTCTTTGTTGCTATTTCTAATAGGTACACAGAAATAGAAGCCTATAAATGTATGTATGTATCTAATTGAAGTTGAATGTGCAATTATTGAATATCATATTTGGAGAACTTGATTGGTGAATACTTAATTCTTTTCGAAATTGATAATTTGTCGACGTTGAAGTAGACGGCTTCTCGCGATTTTCCATTTCTAAATTTGTTGGTATGCCTGATGGTATGTTCTGTATTGCATTTGCAATTTTATTTGCTATGTCAAGCTTACTTTTCTTCGATTCATCAATATATCCCTCAGCGACTGTAGTAGATTTCCAGCCACCGTGGCGTTTTAACGTGGTTATGTCACCTCCGGCATCAACAAGAATTGTTGCAGAGGATCGGCGAAAGCAGTGCCCAGTATATAATTTTTAATTTGGCAATTTTAAATACTTGGCAATGTCTTTTCCCATAGCTCCAAACTTATTCAGACCTATTCTCTGAATGGTTCACTTTCCTTTTTGATAATTAATGAAAAACCATAGACCATTAGCATTTTGAGGGCGAAGATTTGCGTATTTTTTATAAATTTCGTAGAATTTGCCAGTTACAGTAAAATTTCTTACTATTTTGGTTTTACTGTCTGGTATTGTTACTAAAACAGCTGAACCAAGATCATTGAAATGAGTAATTTTCATTTGATGTAATTCATGTCTTCTACATGCACCCATTACTCCCATAACTAATGCAACCTACAATGTAAATTAGTTTACTTAAACATATTTTTCATGAAATGGAAATATATTTCATCTGGAGCCTGTTCAATGGAATTATCGATGTCATTTGCTGTAAAGATCTCTGACTTTTTGGGTTTGTAGCCGTTAGACTGCCGCTTGAGGAATACTTTCAGTTTCAAATATTTGGCAATATCTATATCATTATAGATACTAAGAGTCGTTCTCAGCATTGAGAAGTGTGACCACAAAGTGGAACTTTTAAATTTTTTGGCTAAGTCGCCAAAATAAGCCATTAAAACGTTCTCGGAAAACAATTTTGTCTTTTGATCTACCTTCCATTCCAAAAAAAGGTTATAAGCGCGTTGATACATACTCTTCGACGTTTCCGGTAATAAATTCAGTGTTGTTACCTTCGCTGCTTCTATTATGTTCGGAGGTGTCAAATCTAAGTCAATATCACAATCAGTTTCCATTTTAATTAAGAGTTTTTATAGAAAACAACTATGAAACTACTCGTTACCTACTAAAACTTTGACAGAAACGATCTGCTGACATTTCATTAATTTGTCGCTGGACGTCATAATTTGACAAGCCGTAGTCGTCGTGATTTTAGAGTGAACCTAGACCTAACACGAAATATTCCATTTCGCATTTAATCACTAGTGATTAAAAATATTTTTTTCACAAGTGATTGAAAGTGTTACCTAGGTTACCAATAAACAACCATCATACACATTGCTCATAGCCCAGCAACGGTGTCGAATTATTCGTATCGAGTAGGCTGGTTTCCAAATTAAACGCAACACAAGCAACGGTAGCGCAGGTTTTTATTCTTAGTAGGCTGGTTGCAATTTTATTTCGACGAGTCAATGACACAATAGTTATTTATGCAACAATTGCAAAAAAAATTCTTTCAATTTCTGCGAAAATGGAAAAAATCAGATTTAAAACACGTGAGTAAAGCGCATTTAAACACTCGCCTGGTTGAGGCACTCGCAGCTTCGCTGCCCGGGCGCTCTACATCCAGGTTCCTGATTGAATGCTACGCTTTATTCACTTGTCCTAAAAATAGCTATTTATTAATTATTTTATTTTGTGCTTTTTAGTAAGTACGCCTTAATCTATGCATTTTTGTTAAAATAACGTTATTATGAGGCCTCTTCCTGTAAGTTCTGAGCTACCTAGTTCTTCAATGAGGAGACCATCTAAAGATTAACTCGTCTCGTCGTAAATCAATAATCTTCGACTAAATTCATAAACTCCGACCCCAAAAACCACCATCTTGAATTTATGAATTCTGACAATAAATGTAACGATATATCTGTTACATTTCTTATTGATATGCTCAGAGATACAAAATAATTAAGAGTAGCTCAAGTTATCTTATTAACTCCAATCTAAAAATTACTATTGCAAATCTTAGCGCCATCCAACGGCGAACAGTCATTAGAGTTGAAAAGAAGATGAGCGAACGCGAAACATTTGACAGGGCGATCTGGTATTAAAGGAATGCAGCGTGCGATCCTCGCCCCTTAGCGATCTATCTGTGATCGAGAGATCGTATGTTCTGAAGCTTGTCAGCCATTGAGTAAAGGAATAGAATTTTGTTCATGTTGAAATAACTAATGAATTAGAGCATCTTCCTTTCTTCTGCGAAAGTGATTTCAAAGCAGTGAGTTAAAGTGTGATATCGAGTATTGCTGAGAACAATCATTCCATGGACAAGAAGCTGATGCTTGTCTGTTCTACGTGATCGGTCGCCCAGCAGCCATAGGTACCCCCTGATTGCGAGCCACACGACTAGCTACGAGCAACAGAGGTACATCGTCGTCGATAAAACCGACAGGTTCAGCAATACTCTTTGGAAACTCAAAAACATTGTAAATGTTTGTTATACAGCAGAAACTCTTGTGCATTTGTTAATAGGCTAATATAAGTTTGGTATTTGTTTTATTGTTGTAGTGATTTACAGAAGGAAACATTATTTGATTTGCAATTATTATCGGCTAGGAAATTTGAAATTTTTATCCTAATTAAACAAAAAATTCTGGCGTTTATTCAAATTTACAATTTCTTGAAAACCTTTGCTTGAAACATAAATAAATTTGAAACTAGCAAGGCGGTCCAAAGAACTCCACACCGCTATTCACTGAATAGTCTGGGCATTCTATTACAATAATTAACTTGTTACAATCTCCGACCAATTTTGAATAAAATCGGACCATGAAGAGATCGTCGGCCATCTTTAAGCAGCCTTTTTAATTTCATGAATTTTGACAAATCTCATCCGCCATCTTTTGTTTTTTCTCTAACAAAAATTCACGGAGAAACTAAATAAAAGCTTGTAAAGACGACAATGTAAAAATTGTTCATCAAGTTTCTTGGTTTTGATTACTTCCATCTTGAAGTTATAAGCCCATGGTAAAAAAGTACACATAACGATATTTCATAATTAAATTGATTAACGATATCGAGAAATTGTACAAATATAATCAATCCTATTTGAAATTTAAATGAAGAAATATTTTAACACAAACAAATGAGCCAGTTTTTCTGATTTATATTTATTCATTAATTGGAAAAATTATATAATTCACTGAAAACTACTACTAATGTTCCATGTAACCTTTATATATGGAATATTGCAACATTAAAACAAGAATCCCAAAATTCTGAAAAACAAAATCTTATCTGATAATACATTTTCAATTAAAAAGGTTAAGATATTTCCCAAGTTCTAACTGATGGAAAATATGCTGGTCATTAAATTCCAACCCTATGGCAAACTTCAACCGCCAATGTAAAACAGTCCTTCTTCAGTGATCTTACAAGAATTCCAATATTTATTTCATGTTTTTATAGGAAACTCAACAAACTATACTCTGTTTCCTAATGTGAGAGAGTGATGAAATGTAAATTTTTAATGACAGAACCAATGAAACAGGGTGAACAACTTAAAGATTGTACTGTAAACTTGTAATGATAGTTTTAAAAAATTCCTCATTTCAGTTATTTAAGACGTACACAACCCGAATCGGTCCTAAATTAGGGTCACCTTAATTTGCATAACAATAGAAAGAGGAGTAACTACATGTAGTTTATTAGAATAATAAGTATAATAATAATTATTCATGATTATAATTATAGAGATAGGCAGATAATTGAGATATCAATTATTCTAATATTAAGTAGATAAAAACTTATATAAAAGTAATAATAATATAAAAATATATAAATTGGAATAAATATTAATATTTATGAAAAAATCTATTATTTACAATACAACTTAATTTTTAAATTTTAGGCAACATATTCCGAGTAGTCCGATGAACTATCGTCGTTGGGGTCCAGAGAAATAATAAGGGGCTCTACGGTGTTTTCTAGCATGTTATCAGCTTCCCACCTTCTTTCTTCTATTCCAATCACATGTTCGACGCACTTACTCCATTTTTCGAAATCCACTGTCTTTATTCCCTCTTGCAAGAGGTTTTCAACGTCTCTTATTTTAAAAGTAGTGTTATGCTTTGGCTACAAACCCTTTTACTTGCGCTCTCACCAATTCTATGGTGTTTAATTCACAGTGATATGGCGGAAGGCGAAGTACCGTTATACTCCGTTTTGAAGCGATTTCGTCGACAACAATTTTCGTACGAAGAGGTTTATTCAACATTAGAATCTCCAGTAGCTCCTTTTTTAGCATATCTTTGTAAAATGGCTTCTTATTTAAAGTAAGCCAATTAATGATGTCATTTTTTTTGCAAGTAGATGTTGGTATTTTTTCGGATTTTCATGAGTGGCATTATCCATGACTATAACAGACCCAGGAGGAATAAGATCTAGCATATGCTGGAAATATTTTTCAAAAGCATCAGCGTTCATGTATTAATAATAGTCTCCAGTCCGTTTTGATTGAAATGCTATCAACAAATCCATTTTTGCTACAGATGTGAGTAATTATTGATCTTTTACCTGTTCCCGAAGGTGCTTTTATTCCAGTGAACCATCCTTCCATGAAAGCTTGCCTCGCGCATTTTATATGTTTATCCCGCCATATTTTACTAACGGTATATCCTCCATTTAACCAAGTTTAGTCCATATAATAGATATTCCTGTTTTCCCTTCGAAACTGTCTAACTGCCCTCAAATATCGTCGTCGCCAGCAGATGTTTTCGTCTTTCTCTATTAAAACTGATTTTCTGTTTTGAATTTTTTCATAACGAAAATTAATTTCCTTCAAAGTTTTCCACACTTTCTTCCAACTCATGGGGAATAAAATCATCCTTTTTCATTTCAGACATTATTTTGTTCAAGTTAGGTATTTCTTTTTCAGGTAAAACGAGTGTATGATTCTTCTGATGGCAGTCTTTTCATCCTCATTTATTACAGTTTGTTTTCTTCTTGTACTTCTCCTTGGTGACCTTATGGAGCCGCGTTTATTCTCGTGCGCAAGTCGGTATATTGTTGACTGCCCGACTCTACTCATATTCGCTGTGTGCCTCAGGCTGGAGGAGATAGATGAAACTATGACAGCGCCCATGGTGACAGAAGTAGGTAATGATCCCGGTAATCACAAGCATAAGCTGAAAACTTTCAGTTTCTGAGATCTCCCCGTTTATTCACAAATCACTTAAAAATATTGTACCATACTTCAGATGAATGAACATTATTATTATCGTAGTGGCAACGGTCACGGTTGGGTAGTATAATAATAACATGCATATAATAACAATGAGCCCTCGCTATTGCTGTGTAGTCGATTGCAGAAATAGTACGTGTAAATTTTATAAATTTCCATCTGCATCACAAAAACTACAGCAAAGAGATAAGTGTTCTGTTATTCCAATCTCTAATTCCGGGACGTGAGGTTTTCATTCGATAAATATTTGAGATGTTTTCCGTTTTCTATTTGATTGTGTAACGAAGTTACTATTTTTCCGCTATATTTATCAGCCAAAAGCTCCCTGTAAGGAATTAAAATCCTCTTGACAGTCATAATAGGTCTAGAAATACCATTCGTGTTCGTGATAAATTCGTGGATTACATATATCCTAATAAACAGACTGAATGCCTTCCGGAAATCACGCGAATAACGCGAGGCGTAGCTTAAATAGCATGCACGAGTATAACCTGCGCCGGCTATCGACTCTCGAGAAAACATTTTTATCAAACAAGCTGGGCTATGTTCAAACGCCGACGAGAGAATTCAGTCATCCGTTAGCAGCCCCAGACAGCAGTCCAGCCGAGCCAAAAGCACACGCTACCGAGCTGACGTCACATCACGTGGATTGCCACTTAGGAGAATTTCACAAGCAGTGAGCGGAACACATTGAGTCATCCGATAGAAGCCCGAGAGTACAGTTGAGTCGAGACAGAGGCGCACGCCGCAAGCTGACGTCACAGCACGAAGGATTTTACAAGCTGGGTAATTATTCTATGAAAGTGTAAGTCCACAAAACGGCGCGCGCATATAAGTCGGTCGAGAGGTTTTCAGAAAAGAGGGGGAAGCCGGCTGTAGTTCCGTTTCGACATATTTCAAAAATTTAGTAGCTTGCCGAGCCCAGTAGAAGCAGTCACGCGTCCGACTAGTATCCAGAGTGTGAGCCACAGCCCGAAGCAGTCCACGACCGTCCCGAGCTTTGCCGAAGGAGTAAGATCGGAGTTTGGGTGAATATTGTATATCGGAAATATTTTGTAAGTACCACCGATGCGATGTGCGCATGATCGAACCAAAGCCGTAAGAGGCACATATGCATTTCAAAGCTGCGTTGGTAATTTCTGCATACGGCCGTACGAACCCCCACCGCAAGAGCTTTTGGTTGCTAAGTTTACCCCGCTTGCTTAAAAACACCCTCCCCGTTTTCTCTGTATATAGCGCTTGCCATGTGTGTATTTGTTGTGATAACTTGAGGCCGCCCTTCCTGTATTTCTTCATTTTTAATATACCTGTTTATCCTGTTTTCAATATTCTTTCATTTACTATCTTGAGTAGAATTTAAACCCAGTTAAAGGCAATTAAAGCCTGCCTTGCTGGCCCTGTGACAGTGTCACGACTATATTGACCCCTGGAGTGTCTTTCTTCACTGAGACTGCCCGGAGCAAAAGTGGCCTTTTCCACTATAAACCAAAAGGTGGCGCCCGAGGAAAACCGAGAATAGTGAAAAGCGCCAAAGTTTGATAGCAGGGGGAGAAACCCCCTTACAAATTGGCGCCCGAGCAGGGACCGTTTTTATAGTATAATGAGAACCCTTCATAATTGTCTAGAAGTGGATAGTTAAAGTACTAACCAAGTTCCGTGGGACGGTGTTAGCCGGTGATGAAAGGCAAATAGCGACTTAAACTGCGAGTTCGGGAACGCCTGAACGATGTTGTAAACTGATCAATCAGCCTTATGAACGGAGGACAGAGATACTTTTGATGTATTTCCGAGTTGTCTATCATACACGGCATTCTATCAGGACAAAGTACCTCGCAGAGGATTATCAATTTGTGTTTTAATTTTCACGAACTGGTTTCGGTTACAAAAGCAATTGGCCTTACATGTGAACTAATGTTAAATGTAATGCAGTTCAAGTACCTTCTAAGAGTAAACATCGTTACTTGTACTGTATAAGCAATACCCAATATTTTGTTGACAATTATACGTGTTAGAGAGTGTTGAACGTGTTTGTATTATTTAGGGACTTTTCAACGTTCTTAGATCCTTGCAAGGGTAAAAGTGGGATCCCAAATGCAGGTACAATTGTGAACCTCATTCCTTTTCTGATTATTGTATTATTTGAGAATTTCATTAAATCGTTTTGCGTTGAATCTGATGTTATTTAGTGGTTTCCCGTCAGGTAAAAGCTAGTCAGAGTTATATGGGTATTTTTTTAATTTGTTAAACTACTTGGCTCCCTCACTTTTTTATGTTTTCAAGTCCTTATGAACCTGCGACCTCAATAAACTAACGAGCAAGCACATTTCTTGCCGTACCTAAAAGTATAAGAAAAAACATAAAAGGATAAACTATTAAATTTTACATATAAATAAAAAATTAGAATTATTATAGGTAAAGATATTAATAAGGTATAAAATAGAAGTAGCATTACTTTATGATAGTCAAAATATCATAACTTTACATGGATAACCTCCAAATGCGGTGAACTATCGTATCAATACGCATATTTTTCATAATTTTTTTGACAGAAAAAAAATTATATTCGTCTGGAACGAGTAGTGAGCACAAAATTATTACATCGTGGTAGATTATTTAGAGATTGTTAAAAAAATTAAATTATTACATAGTGAGTATTGAAAATAAAACAGGAAAACTTCAGCTATCGAGTCACTAGAGGGCATTACCAGTCTTGCACACAGCGAATTCGAACCTATTTAAACTATTTTATAACTCGGAATGTTGAGTTTTGGTGGCGAACAGCGTTGAACACATTGAGAATAATAATTTTCTCATTTTTAGAAAGCTCACTTTTACTGATCCGTTTCTCAACAACAAATTCAGAAGCACTAGCCATTTTCAAGAACGAACTTTTCCAACAACTGCCGGAAAGTAACTAAACATTTAAAATTTTTGGAACACTGAGGCACAGGTAGATAAACTACTTGTGCCTCTACCTAAGCTTATAATCGTTTTCTTAGAAAAACCCTCCATTTGTGAAACAAATCCGACCATACTGTTATATCTTATCGCAGAAACGGATTTATATCTACACAATATTATTTGTTAAAAAAAAACTTTAGAAGTAAGGAAAATATAATCAGGTAGGTGATTGTAAATTTCTTATTTTATTGTACCTGGAACAGGATATTACAAAGATTACTCAAGGGTTGTCCATTGTTAGGGGCTAATCATATTAACAGTCACAAGCTCGTACGAAATATCTTTGAACCAACTTCACAGGGTTATTGTTATATTTGGACCAATAGATATACTCCTTATTTGAAGAGCTAGAAAAATGGTTAAATCAGGAAAGTTGTAGCATTTTTTCTGAACCGCCAGGAAATATAAATAGAAAAACAATTGGACGTCGCATTAAAAAGTTATGATATAAACTTTTGTTTTTTCTAATGGGACACCCAGTATATTATTGCATTTTTTGGATTCACAGGGAAATTATTACTATCTTAGTTTTTCATAAGCTATCCAATGACATGAACTTTAGATTTAACCTCGTACGCTCATGGAATACGGCGAAGACGACTCGGTTTTACAGTTCAATAATGATTTATTACTCTCTCACATTAGGAAACAGAGTATAACTACTTGAAATCAAAACTTAAATAACGTTCATGAATTGTTCCTATGAATCACAAAGGAAGAAGAATATAAAATATTTTCTCGAAATGTATTTATTACTATAGCCATATTTCCTTATATTTGACTTTCAAATATTACTCTAAAAAAAACACCATTTGAGCAAACTTGTAATGAAATGCAATGGTAACGACTCTGTTTTCTTTGTATTCTTTACATTTTTAGTCATTTTATCATTTTACGATATCCTATAGAATTTTATGGTGTCTTAGAACGAAGGCGAATGATATTAGTTGCATTGAGAGCAACTTCAGAAATTCGTCAAAGTAAATATGCGAATTGTAATTTTTTATTGACATTTCAGTTCTGGAAAATGCTGACAAATATGGACGAGATTAGATAAGGTTTTGTAAAGATTATGAACTAATTGAACTGGATATGATGAGATAACGAAATTAACAGATCAACTCGCTGTGTGATAACAATTGTAGTATGAAAAGATGATTAATGTACGAACACCAAGGGCGGTCATATATCTTGATTCTGGGAGGGGGGGGGGGCACTTGATTTGTACAATTACTTTCATCAACGCAGCATGGAATATTTTTATATAATTAAAGTAGATCAAATCATCGAATGAAATTATTAACCAAATACTACTAACATTTTACATAACGAACTATATGTTTCGTCTCACTCCACTCCTAGAGAAACGTTCTATTACATTTTCTTCGTTCAAAACAATGTCCTTATGGACATGAATTAGTGGAAGGCCACTTAGCCGTTCTTCGCCCATATTAGACCTCAGCCAACTCTTAAGTCTTCTCAATCCTGAAAACCCCCTTTCTGCAGATGCTACACTGGAAGAGTACTCAGTGTTTTAAAAAATTCATAAATTATTGGATACATCATTTTATTGCAATGTTTGAAAGCATTCAGACCATCGCTCGGAATTTCCGATTATTTAGTGTGTTTCCATCTCATTTTCCATAGATGTAGTTCAGCAATAAAAGTTGACTTCAGCACATCTCTAGATGTCTCAAAAAAAGTTCCATATTTGGCAATCAGAATTTCGACGGCAGAATGCCATTTGAATGGATTAAGGTAGTAGGAACACATACTTCCAGATTAAATAAACCAATGGTTTCTTGTTTGAATCGGAAATAATACTTTCAAGTAAAGGAATATATATCGTTATCCGAAAGTATTCTGCGGTGGAATGAATCTCCGGAATAGGACGATTTTTCATGAATTTGTTCAATCTAGGAATGCAAAAATCTATATTCAAATTTTCTAGACATGGCATTCTTTCTGTAAGCAATGATTTTGATTAACAAGGACTTTGACGAAGTGTTTCCCCTAGTAAATGTTACAAAATTTGACTATTTGCAAATCGAGAAAATTTTTGAATTTTCGGTAGTTCATAACAAAATGAATAATTTGTACATAGTATGTATTTACAGAGCTCCTGGCAGTGATAAGAAAACCTTTTTTGGCAGCCTTGAAATTATTTTATCTCAAATTCCTTTTCAGGCAAAAATCATAGTAGCAGGAGACCTAAATATTAACTATTCAGATACAACAACATTTAACCTCACCATGCATGTAACAGGATCGACTAGAATATCTCAGTATTCAGCTAGTTTAATTGACTATGTATGCCCTAACTTCAATAACTCTGAGGCTAACACTTCAATTATTCCTGCAGGTCTCTCTGACCATGAGGCAGTCTTCTTCTCCTCTTGTATACAAACTAGGTTAAATAAAAATAAAAATGGTAGAATCTATAGCAAAGATAATTATCGAAAATTCAAAGAACGCTGTGAATCAACATACTGGGAACACAATCCAAACCCAACTGAAGCATCAAGAACATTCCATGATCAATTAATCAAAACCTTCAATGATTGCTTTCCAGTACGAAAAATTAAAAATAAACCGCACAAAAAACCGTGGATTACAAATGGTATTAGAATTTCAGCAAATAACCTAAGATCAATGCATTCTTTGAGGAAATATTGCAATAGCGAATTTTTCATAGCCTACTTCAACAAATATAGAAATGTCTATAGAAGCGTAGTAAAAATGGCCAAAAATAGATACTACAAAGCTAGATTTGAAAAAGCACACAATTCAACAAGAGAGCATTTGCAAGTAATTACCGATTTAAGAGGAAAAAATAACATATCATCATCTGTGGTTGATATTGACCCAGATGCGCTCAACCAGTATTATGGCTCAGTTGCCGAAAAAATACCATCACATTTAGAGAGCCAAGCAAATCCCTTGGAATACTTACAAAATAGAATTTCCGAAAACTTTTTCTTGAGACCAACGGATATCTATGAGCTGAAAGCTACGTGGTGTAGATTGAATTTCCATTAACATATATGAAAATTTCCTAGTGGAATGTGTTAATAAATCTTTCGAGTCGGGATCATTCCCCAATTTCCTGAAAGAAGCCAACATAATTCCACTCCACAAAGGTGGTGAAACAAGTGATCCTACAACTCATCGTCCAATATCACTCCACTGCACCCTCTCAAAAATTATAGAAAAGCTCGTAAAAAGCAGAATTATGCAGTTTCTAAATAAACATAACATTTTGTCTGAGTGTCAGTTTGGATTTCAGAACTCCAAAAGAACAACTGATGCAATCTTTTCATTTCTGTAAAAAGTTTATTTGAGCCTAAATGAGGGTGAGGTGGTTGCAGCAGTATTCTGTGACTTCTCTAAAGCATTCGATTGCGTAGATCACAGAATACTGCTCAATAAACTTCATCATTATGGATTCAGGGGGGTTGCCTTAAAATGGGTCGAATCTTATCTCACTGGCAGAAAACAAAGGGTTAAAATTTCCAGTCAATGCTCGGGCTACTCTGACATCAGAGCCGGAGTACCTCAAGGCTCAGTGCTAGGACCCATTTTGTTCTTACTTTACCTCAATGACTTGTCATGTTTACCTATCTCAGGTAAATTCACATTATTTGCTGACGACACCACCCTTATATGGCATGGCAAAAATGTGGGTAGCTTAAGAACAGGAGGTCATAACTTGGTGTAATTCGAACCTTCTCTGCTTCAATATAGATAAAACTAACATCTTAACCTTCAGATTCCAATTAAACAGTATCAGTTTCTGGGTATACATATCGATAATAAACTTAAATTCGAACAGTTATGTCAGTAAAAAAAAGATTAGCATCAGGCTGCTACGTAATTAGAGTAGTATCAAACGAACTTGGTCCAGTCATTGCTAGAATCACCTATTTCTCCCTCTTTGAATCTCACATTAGATATGGAATAGCTTTCTGGGGTTTCTGTAGCCAGCATTTATTACAATCTCTTTTTGTCCAACAAAAAAGGGCCATCAGGTACTTGTGTAGGGCTAAAGCAAGATACCACTGTAGACCGCTGTTTATCTCCCAAAAAATTCTTACCATAACTGGTATTTTCATTTTGGAAACTGCCTGTTTGATTCATAACAAACAGTCTTCAAGCACAAATATGACTCGTACTTACGTGAGCACCAACCGTAACAACCTTAGCCTGCCAATCACAAAAACAACTCTAACAAAAAATTCAATTTGATATGAAAGCAGGAAAATATACCCACTTGCCAGAATATTCAAAAGTATTAAATAATCCTAAACACTTTGAAAGGCAGTAAAAGACTTCCTCGCGCCAAAAGCATACTATGACCTGCAGGAATACTATAATGAAAATTTCGGACATCAATAACCTAGTCCTACTGTGTTACTATTTTATTGATTTTAAGTAAGTTGTACAGTTGTGTAGTGATAACCCGTATGTTTTGTAATGGAAGTCATTGTTTCCCCTTTTTAACCTAACTTCATTTTATTGTAACATTATTTTATATTTATTTCTGCATTTGAATTATATTTTTACACTTTACATTATATACTCACATATTATACTTATTTACATCTAACTTTTATATATATTTGACACTATGATCTTACCACAAGTTATTACTCTCATCGCTTTGTCAATAAGGACTACTTCTTGGACAACAAAGAACAGATTTGATTGATTGATTTGATTGAATGAATTGAAATTGATTTGTGCATTGTTGCGTTTGTCTTTCAGAACAAGCAGAGTATTTAGCACAGCATTTTGTATAGAGCTTATATAAAAATTTTTCGTTTGCAATAATTTGCTCAGAAGTAACGTTATTGTGAGTACTTCATTCAGACAAAACAAAGCGCTAATAAAGCTGCAATTTGATGAGATCGCAAGTATATACGACCTACCTTTAGTGGAAGATTATCTTTCATTCCATTCGGAAATCAAATTAAAAGCTCGCAAAAAAATGTCAATCCATGCTTTGAATTGCAGAACGGAATTGTGCCGTTCTATCCATCGCGTTTCACACAATCCAGAAAGCTGATCATCCAATGTTTGTTTGAGGACATAATTGCGTTTAGAAGAGGCTGTGAAAAATGATATTATTTCTTTCATTACCCCTACAGCATTTCTCACATTTTGAACGTTTGATGATTTCGACAAACTCAAATTTAAAGCATGATTGAAACATGGACATCGTACAGCTATCTTCATTTTTTTGTGAACTTCTTGGAGGGCTCCTTGTTGTTTTGATGTCATCAGACTGCAACCGTCTGTACAAATTCCTACACAATTTTCCAATGGTAAACCAAGTTTCTGAACCGGTTTTATCACTGTTTTTCCTAAAATTGTACCTTTTAAAACCGGTTCCAACGTATCGGGATTCAGCTCATAGTTTTCAGAATGACAATTTATGAATGATGCAAAATCCTCCCGCACGTTGTTATCTTCTAAGTATCTAATAACAATTGACATTTGGGAAACATGTGCAATGTCAGTAGTTTCGTCAAACATAATGCTGTAATATTTAGCATCACCAATTTTTTTCACGATTACAGACGAAATTTCGTCTTTACAACATTCAAACAACTTATTTTGTGTTCTTTTGCTAATATATGTTGCTCGTGACGACGTGTTTCTGAAATGCTCTTCTAAAGTTTTGTCTCCTGCCTCGAATCTGAATCGAAGAAGCTCTCATTATTTGTCACATAGCTTTCCTCTAGTAATGGTCCGTCATCTCTATGGCCACGGAAAGGTATACATTGTTTGGCGAGAGAAATTGTAGATCAAATGATTGGTTTAAGCCGATATCGATTATCTTCTATCTGCCTGGCTCGAGCACTATCTAT
Source organism: Gonioctena quinquepunctata (assembly GCA_018342105.1). Taxonomy (NCBI): domain Eukaryota; kingdom Metazoa; phylum Arthropoda; class Insecta; order Coleoptera; family Chrysomelidae; genus Gonioctena; species Gonioctena quinquepunctata. The sequence continues at coordinate 483,916 of JAFIRS010000531.1, forward strand.
TAAATTTCTAATATCTAAAAATCGATTTTCGTAACATTTTATAAAATTATCGCTCGATAAAAGTGCTTCGATATGATATCGATTTGAGTTATCTATCTAGCACACCGTCCATTCCAAATAATTTTGTGACTGGTTTGATAACCAAACATTGCAAACTTGTTGCATTATTTTTACCTCCTGAATTTGCGAAAATAGAACAGTGCTCAAGGTCTGAAAAGGCAATCCAGTTATATTTTTGGAGATGGTCGAATCTCAAGTACCGCTTAACTAATTTGTTATAATCAGAAAATGGAAATAAGTAGTTTTTTTACGGAACCCACGTACTTTCCAAATAATTGTATTTTTGAAAGTCTGGAAAACCATTCAAAAAATTAACAGTTCGACCAATGTCGTAATCGTAGTTACCAACTTCATTGGACTTTTCTGCAGCAACTTGCTCTGGAGTATTATCATTATTAGCATTAACTGATGTTGGTAATAACGTTGTAAGTGGCATCGGTTCTGGCACTACAGGCGTCTGTTGAGAAGACGATGATGAAGATGACCCATCATCACCCACAGCTTTCAATACTTTCTTTGGAACAACAGAAAAATCCGAACTCAACGTTTATTACTCTCGTTTCGGACGTCCATGTTCTCAATGGATTTGAAAGGTTTTCACGACGTTTCGAATGCTTGTATCTGCAATCGTCTTCAGGTGAATACTGACAAGTTTAGGTGCTACTTACCAATTTATATGACTGCCGGTGCAATGATGCGTGTAATCCCGCCATGTGCAGTGATGCGTGTAATTTCGCGCGGTGTGGTGGTGCTTGAAGTTTCGCGCCTCTGCAGCCCGCCAGAAATAGCAAGCAGTGGTTTCCATACGTTCTTGATCTCAACGCTTGGTTGACTAAAGGCGTTATTGGCTTCGATGTAGACGGCCTCTTTGAACCAATGCTCCTCTCTATGTAGAACACTTGCGTCGTCCCATAGAACTCGATGGTGCTCAGTCCAGGCGTGGTCAGCGATTCCCGATTTTTGACGTTTCTCCACGTTGAGTCCATTTCTTGTGCTCATCCAATCTTACCGATAACGGCCTCTTTGTCTCTCCAATTCACATGGAACTTCATAAATGCAATTCTTACTGATTTCATTATTGTTGTCAGGTTTGGTCTTGGTCAGGAAACTCCGTAAAGTACTGCCGGATTGAAAGCAGCTCTTGATGTTGAACTTGTTTCCGATCCTTCTGATCTTCTCGGAGACACCTCTGATCTACGGAAGGCAGATCACTGTGCTTTGTTGTTGCTCTTCAGATGTCTTCGTTCTCTGGAGTTGTTTCAATACTTCTCCTAGGAGTGGACTCAACGTGGAGAAACGTCAAAATCGGGAATTGCTGACCACGCCTGGACTGAGCACCATCGTGTTCTATGGGACGACGCAAGTGTTCTACATAGAGAGGAGCATTGGTTTAAACGAAAGTTCAAAGATGCCGTCTACATGGAAGCCAATAACGCCTTTAGTCAACCAAGCGTTGAGATCAAGAACGTATGCTTGCTCTTTCTGGCGGGCTGCAGAGGCGCGAAACTTCACGCACCACCACACCGCGCAAAATTACACGCACCACTGAACATGGCGGGATTACACGCATTATTGCACCGGCAGTCATATAAATTGGTAAGTAGCACCTAAACTTGTCAGTATTCACCTGAAGACGATTGCAGATACAAGCATTCGAAACGTCGTGAAAACCTTTTAAATCCATTAAGACGATGGACGTCCGAAACGAGAGTAATCAAGTTACCACATCGTCTACAACCTTCAAACAAACATATACGTATTGTTTGCGATCATGTGATCCCAGCGAAACGAAAACGAGATGAGATGGATACATCCGAGGTCTTTTAATTTGAGCCTAATAATAATATGTAGTCCCTAGTCACTTTAAGGTTAGATCGGATTTACTAACTTTTGTACTTCGAAATGACGCCCTATAATAAATATCTGGGCGAGAGAGAATTGCGAAATATTATATACTTATTGCTGAGGTATATAATTCTAAAATAAAATTACGAAATAGGTGATAGATATAAATAAAAAATTATTTAAAGTAATGAATTGTGTACATGTAGTTAATGAAACTTTTTTATTATCCATTTGTCAGGAAATTTTATTCCTGATAAAATCGGTGCATTTCCAAACGGTGAACAGGAATAGGAATTTTGATCAAAAGTAAACTACCCTTATTTTCGACATTATCAAAAAAGTGTAGGTAAAAAAGTTGTTTAGAATCAGAAACAATATTGAGATTAGAAATCATACGCGCATACACAACAATTTTTGCAACGAAGTTCCTTTACGCGGCATGCGGTACGTGTTGACTGGTTGAAATCGTCACGTAAGAAAAAAGCGTTATGACCCCTCCATGCGACTTTCTCCCTCTCTCTCTCTCTCTTATATATGAGTATGTGTGACAACTACACTTGGTGCTGTCAGAATTAAATGTCAGCGCATTCAATTGCTATATAGGGAAATGGGAAATACAAAATTGATGGAATAGGGGATTTTGAACTCACTATTTAGAGTGATTTGATATTTGAATTCAAATATACCTTTTTCAGCATGTTAGAAAGCCTCAGTTTTTCAAGTAAGGCAATGAATAATTTAATTGTGTCATTTTGTAGAGCTTCAATGTGCTCCGCGAATTTCGTGAAATTCAGTAGTTTAAAGTGCCGTATAAACACCAAAGTGTTGAAAAGAAAGTGAATTGTAAACTCCTTCGTTAACTTAAAAACAATGAAACAGTGTGCTTAGAGTGACCTACAGGGTGAGTCAACAGGATTCCCGTGGTTCATTGCTCCTTAAAGTATCACTATTTCGATTTCTTATATTTTTTTTGTCAAAGGGACCATCTAAGACCACCTTCTAAAATTATTTTCATTCATACAGGGTACATCATTGATGCGTTGCTAACCAAAGTTTTTCTTTTTCAAATGAAACACCCGGTATATTTTCATATATTCCGATCGGCTGTTCCATTGGCTGCTCAATGATTTTTTCAATTTTGAATTCCGTTGCGGCGTTGCCGAGTTATTCAAAAGAAATCTATTTTGTAGACTTCTTTTCAAAAAATTACCTATTTCACATTTTGAAATATTTAGTAAAGATAATTGGGGAACCGTTGGTCGATATGATGATGTTCATTGAGAATACCAAGAATTTGGAATGAATTGTACAGGATGTTCGATACAACAATACAAACTTAGCCATTTTCAAACATCGGTATTTTGATTTTTTCAAATGGAACACCCTATATATTTTCATTTAAATCAAGTCCATTTCAATAACTCTACACTTTTCATACTCCATGTCATGTACCTAAAACAACTCGTTTCCGAGATATTCTACATCCAAAAGATGGATATTTTTCCACAGAAAATATTGACAATGTTCGCCTTGGGTATCATATTTGGAATTCAACTTTGCATAAAAATCGTATTTATTCGAATCTAACAGAAAATAATAATTAATGCAGCAAATGTTCAATGTGCCTGCCATTTTCACCAATACACACTCTCAATCTGTTTCGAAAATTAGTATCCACATGTGCCAGCATGTCCTCTGAAATTTCGCTGAAAGCAGTACGAATTCTTGCTTTCATATTTTCAGGAGTTGTAGGCGGAGTTTGATAGACAACCCATTTAATGTATCCCCATAGAAAAAAATCCATTTTTGTAAGGTCCGGTGACCTTGGAGGCCACTGAACTGGCCCTCCTCTACCTATCCATTTTTCATGGAATTCATTATCAATGTATTCCCGCACATCAGTGTGGTAATGTGCAGGCGCGCCATCTTGTTGTAGCCACATTCATCTGCCTTATTGCCAATGGAATATCATCTAATAAATTTGATAACTGACTTCGCAGAAATCTTAGATATTTTCTTCCATTGAGATGCCCGTTGAAAGAAAAGAGCCCAATTACACGCCGTCCAATGATACCTCCCCAAACATTCAGTGACCAACGTTGTTGGTGATTGCCATATCTAACAAAATGAGGATTTTCAGTTGCATAATAGTGCATATTATGCCGATTCACATGGCCATTGTTGTGAAACGTGGCTTCGTCCGAAAATAGAACATACTAAAAAAAATCAGGTTCTTGGTTGATTTTATCTACACCCAACTGGCAAAACCGCATTCGCTTTGGAAAATCTCTTTCAGTCAGCTCTTGAATTAACTGCATATGATGGTAATTGCATTTTCTCACCATCCCAGAAACACTACTTTGAGATATTCCCAACTCCCTACTCAAAATACGTGTACTCACATGAGGATTCTCGATGATATGCAATGCAAATCAAGATTATTTTCATCATTCGTTACAGGACAAGCACGTTCAAACTTTTTGTAAAATACTCTTCCGGTTTCCTCAAATCTTGTTTTGAGGTCTCGAAATGCTCGCTGGTCTGAATGTCTTCTCTCAGGAAACTTTTGTTCGTATAATCTAGATGCCAGTAAGCAATTGCCATCACTTTCCCCCAAAGCATATACCATTTTAACCATGTCCTCTAAACGATAATCCATAATGCCCCAATAATTTTTAACACAACTGGATTGTAGTTTGACAGTTACCTCTATTAACAAATTCCGATAGTCATTTTTTCAGCGGTAGTCATGGATAACTAAACTAGAAAAAATGGTTACATTTAAAAATTTATTTTGCTATGATAGTTATTCATGAGTTGCCAAGAATGCTTTCGAAGATGGAAAAAAATAATTGAAAGATCATTCAGTATCAGTATTTTCTAAGAACAGACATGTAGATAAAAAAATCTATAGAATTGTTGATTTGATATTGAACAATTCCTTTAAACCAGAATATCTCGGAAACAGGTTGTTTAAGGTACATGACGTCGGGGATGAAAAGTGTAGAGTCATCAAAAAGGAGTTGATTTGAATGAAAGTATACAGGGTGTTCCATTTGAAAAAATCGAAATACCGATGTTTGACAATGGCTAAGTTTGTGTTGTTGTGTCGAACATCCTGTACAATTTATTGCAAATTCTTGGTATTCTCAATGAACATATATATCGACCAACGATTCCCCAATTATCTTCACTAAATATTTCAAAATGTGAAATAAGTAATTTTTCGAAAAGAAGTCTACAAAATGGATTTCTTTTGAATAACTCGGCAACGCCGCAACGGAATTCAAAATTGAAAAAATCGTTGAGCAGCCAATGGAACAGCCGATCGAAATATATGAAAATATATACCTTTTGGTACCTTTGACAAAAAAAATATAAGAAATCGAAATAGTGATACATTAAGGAGCAATGAACCACGGAAATCCTGTTGACTCACCCTGTATATGCCTAAAAAGAGTAAAAATAGTGTTTCTAACACGATATCTGGCAAATGGAAAACTGCAGGGCAGTGTGACCCTTAATAACCGCCGAGTTCGGGAATTTCGACCGTATTAGTTCGCCAAAGTGAAAAAGTGAGGTTAGAATTTCAAAATCCTCGAAAGTGAAAACAATTTGGTTTATAAAAAGTGAAAGGACACAAACCACCACAGCTGAATTGCTGGAAAACTTCAATAAATGTAACCCCCCCCCCAATGGAAGAATCCAGCGATGGAGGTGCAGATCGCAACAAAAGCGTTGATAAATTGAAAACAAAAAGCCACATTGGCTCACCCAGTGACATAAACATTATTTAACCAAACCACCAAAACTGATAAAAACAGTGTGTTGGCAAAACTCACATCGGAAAACAGCGAAATCGCCAGCAGTTCGGTACTAGGAGCCGAGGAACTCCGAAAAAGATGCGATATAGTGTACCATTTTCCCCCAAGTAAGCCGAAACACTCAATGATTACATTACATAGTGAAAGTGTAAAGAAGAGTAATAGTATACCTAACAAAGACACTGGAGAGCGCCAGGCGAGGTTAGCGCAGAGTATGAAAAAACTGAAAAAAGTTCAAAAACACTAAGAAAATGAAAAGAAAGTGGTGAGTGTAACCTATCAAAATGTGGGAAATTGAAAGGGGGTAAAAAAAAGACGCTGAAAAACATCGAAAAAAAAAATGTGTTCGCCACACAGGCCCATTTTTATAGCTTCGATTTAAACTTCGGATTGGAGTTTAAACCTAGGTTATGAGAAAAGTGACGTTTTATAGGTTTCAGTTGACGAAAATCTTCAGTTAAAACCTGGCAATCCATTCGTTATTTTAAACGATGGAATAAGCACTAGTTAAACTTCAGATTGAGATTGAGCCTGCGCATTGAGAATCAGGATCGACAATTGTGGCAAAAGTAAGATCTAGTCTAGTAGAGAAAACTAATAATTTCAAAGATTCAGGATTTGTTATTTTAATTTGTTGAAAAGGATGACTTTGTTTTCGAAGAACTTTCGACAGATGATGATGTTATTGATATTGTAGAAGCTCCCCGAAATGCAAGATAATTCCGAACCATGCCAATTCACTTTGATATCTGGTACGATCTCAATATTGTTCCTAGTAGTAGTTTACTGCTGATCAAAATTCCTATTTTTTGTTTGTTGTTTAGAATGTTGAACTCAAATGCAAGTTTTCCGCAATGCACCAATTTTTATCTGGATAATAAAAAAAGTTTCCCATATGGTGCAAACTTTTTGAAACTCACTGTATACAGATTAGATTGGAAAGAAATCGTCACCGAATCGAAAAAAATGTTGGGAACCAGAAAATATATTTTTTGTATACGCTCCCCAAAACGGCAGCTTTGGGAATTCAAAAAAATCCGTGAAATGCTACTTTTACGCACTTGTCCGTATAAAGTGTCGTCATGGCAACACTTTACGAATTGAATTTTATTCATTCATAAAAAATAACTGAACGTTAACGGGTATTTATAAATACTATAAAAACTATGAACAGATAACATTTTGCCGCAATGGGTTATTGTTGCGGTAGGTACAAACATGATGACTTTTATACTTTCTTTCTTCGAACAATCACAAACAAAATGATAGTAAATTCAAACAAGATATACAGGGCCGGATTAAGAGGGGGGCAACCGGGGCAGTAGCCCCGGGGCCTCCACAAGAGAGGGGCCCCCACAATGGGAATCGTTAAGTAAAATTTCCTAACAAATACCGAATTATATGCAAAATGTTCAGCGTGGCTTTAGCCAAGGAAGTAGTTGTTTCTGTTAGATATTACAAAAAATAACTTCATTTTTATCGTGGATTTTTCAATTCACAGAAAAATATTTCTATTCAATATTCAATAGAGAATGTTTCCCTTTCCAACATGAATTCCCCACAAGAGGTTATCTTGAACGATGGAAGATAGTGATTAAAGTTTATCTTTCAGTCGCAGATGATTCCACACCTGATTTTATGAACATCCTCTTCATATTTTCAACGAATCAATATATAAAAACAGAAGAGCAGTTTTCCACTCATTTTTCGTTTTAAACATTCCAAAGCGCGTTTCGTATTCTTGTCAAAATTAATGGTTAATATCAATCTTCTATCCGATAAATCATGTGTATATGCGGAAAACAATCACAAAGTAAATCATCACACTATTATATACTGAAGAAATGAATTCATCCACATGGAAAAATAGAAAAATATCATATCGTATCGCTGTAATTTATTTAGACTTATTTCTTGTTTTTTATTATACCTACATATACTTGTGTTGAAATAATTTGATTTGTTCCACAATAAATTATTCAAACACTTGAAAGAAAAAAAAAGTTCAACTTCTTTGAAAAATAATTAGGGGCCTCCACGCCTTTGTTGCCCCAGGGCCTCAACACCTTTGAATCCGGCCCTGAAGATATAATACACTTACAAGAATATACGAATAATGGTTTAGTTTGGGTTCAAATCAAGTTTTGATTTTCACACCTAAACCTACATACATTTATTGGATGATAACAATTTATATTTCATTTATTCCACTTACTATTCAGGATTGCCACGAAGTGGGCGACATCTAGCATTCACGATTCGAATGTCAAACTAGGGGAAAACAGGATTTTGCTGTATACTGAATACATACAATTTTCTTTCAAATTTGGAGTATCTTTCTGAATGGTTGTCATATTTACTTACAAGTTTATTATATTCAACTATCTATATCCCCATAGTACGTTAGTATAGTTGGATCCTGGAAAAATGACTGGAAAACACAATTAGAGAACATAACAACAAATGCAAATGTTGTTATTGACTAGTTGACATATTTGACATTCGATATTTCACACGGCCTTCTGCCGGTGCTGCCTACAAATATATTTGCGTATTGATAGCAGATATAAAATCATAGTTCCTACATGAAACACTGTTTGGAAAGCTTATACAAAAAATATTGTGCGCAACACGTACGCAAATGGCTTTCGCGGACTCATCTTCATATTACGTAAACATTACGATTCGTCCGCGATAGCCTCATTTTGCGTACTTGTAACATAATAGTTATTTGTATGCAAAGGCCGCGAAATATCTTTTTAGCGTATCGAAAGAAAAGTTATCGCCGAGGCCGCTTGCGTCCGAGGCAGGATAATCTTGAGGTCGCTAAAAAGTTCCGCGGCCATGTAATCGTCAAAATTATTAAACTAGATAATTGCAAATAAATATATTATTACTTTAAAATCAACAACAGTTTAATTTAATTGCCAATATGTCTGATACTGATATTTTAGTTAGTATCTTGCACTCCTCCAGAGCTAAACAGTATTGTGAAAGTATGTATTTGAAGTTAATTTAAAGATTAATGCTGTATTCAATAACAAATAGTCCTTGTCATTGTCGTATTTTAGAAATGTCAAATTTGGAAGTGACGTTTGGATTGGCGGCCGTTGCTATGGGTAACGGCCGCGAAATTAAATTTAGCGGACTGTGTAGATAATGCCAAATACTCACTTCGAGTGCGATTGCACGAAAATAGTTATTTGTATGCCAAGGCCGCGAAATACCTTTTTAGCGCCGAAAGGAAAGTTATCGCCGAAGCCGCTTGCGGCCGAGGCACGATAATCCTGAGGTCGCTGAAAAGTTTCGCGGTTATCGCATTCACACTATTTTTCGTGCAATCGTCAAAATTGCTTCAAAATCGACAGCAGTTCACTTTAATTAACAAAGTCACAGCGTTGCTATGGAAATGATATGGTTGAATATAAACAAACCATTTTGGCAGTTCTTGACATAACACAAATATGTCTGATACTGATTGTGATATTTTAGTATCTTACACTCCTCCAGAGCTGAAAAGTAATGCAAACTAGGCGCTTTTCATTTTAATACCTGAAAATTCTAAACGGCAGTAAATGATACAGCGAGTTTAAAGATTGGTGTGACAAACATAATGTAAAATTTGTTATTGTCGTATTTTAGAAATGTCAAATTTGGAAGTGACGTTTGGTTTGGCGGCCGTTGCTATGGGTAACGTCCGGGAAATTGAATTTCGCGGACTGTGTTGAGAACGCGAAATACTCATTTCGCGTGCGATTGCACGAAAACTTCTATTTTGGGGTTGCCGCGGCTTTTTGCTTTAATTCATATCCTTAGCTTCAACAGAAAGTCAGGCGGATGATATAAAGGGCACTGTACTCACCTTTGTACTGTTCCACATAATTTGGTCCATAAATATTCATAGTTCTGTAGGGATTTACGGAAACGCACACCTCTCCAATGTAAGTGTAAATGTGTCCATTTTTGAACCTGCAACGAGGAGAAAATATTCATGTTAGTATTTGCATCTTACATGAAAAGTGTTTCAATCTGAGTATGTATAGTCACTCATAACAAGACTTTCCGAGCTTTCAAAAAATAATTAGAACACTTCCGAAAGAAGTGTTTTCAATATTGAAAGGAACTGAATCCGATTCAAATGAAGAGTAAAGAAATGAAGGTGGTGATAAAAGCTTTGATATTTCTCTGATTGATACATTTACTTCATTTTAATAATCTTATCTATAATTATAAATAAGTATACAATTGTTGTCGTACACCTACAATGTATTTTGCCTGCATTTTTGTCATTTCTATTGAATATGTCGTTATATATACAGGGTGTAGTCCATCAAAAAATAAAAAGATTTTTCCTTTTAAATTTTCACGATAAGCAAAAAAAATATATTTTACCTACCAATGTTTTGCGGTTCACAAAATGTTGACGAATTCGACATAAACATTATTTTTTTGTTTTTTTTTTTGAATTTTTAACCACTGAAATTCGTTATAAAATGGCATTATATACCCGTACTTTACGGGTGTGCATTCGCATTTAAAATGGAAGCACCCCTAACCATATATCTATTTTTCAACCGATTGGAATTTCATTAGGTAGACATTCAAAAAATCCACCAGTACATCAAATTTCATAAATAACTCCTGATTTTCAGGGCCAACTATTAATATTATTCAATGTCAAAAATCGAAATCCGTGCATTAATAAAAAAAAGGTATGAGGGAATAAAATTTGAAAGTATGTCAATTAATGGAACATTAAAAAATTCTGACGACACCTCTGGATTCGGAATAACATTTACCAAAATAGAATTCAGATAATTTGATTAATGAAAAAGTTATGGGAGAATCAATTCCCGTTCCTATGTCGAACCAATGAATCAATGAATCCGTTTATAATAACAAACTATAGTGTCAATAATTTCAAATCAATCAACAGGAAACTATGTAGGAACCAGCGTTTAATTTTTAATAACAAGAACTGAATTCCAATAAAAAATTCAGATTAATTCCTCCACTTTTTGACAGAAAACCAACCTTTGCATGAATTCCTGTTAAGATCTCAGGCAAATAGCACTAATTTCATTGCATATTCCGTTTTTCAATTTGGGTCAATTGACGTATACTTTTGACTTTAAATAACCCCACAAAAAGAATCCAGCTGAGCATATATTTTTACAATCGTTTATTTAGTTTCACCTTTCCCGGTGTTTGTCTGTTTGTTAGGAAAAAAACAAAATGGCGGCTCCAATATGGCGGACATTGTTATTATGGTCCGATTCTATTCAAAATTGGTATCTAGAGGTTTTCGGGGTCGGAGATTATGATTTTTTGTCAAAATTCAAGAATTCAACATGGTGCCTCCAAAATGGCGGACGAGTTTTGTGATTATGGTACGATTCTATTCAAAATTGGTATGTGGGGGTCTCTGGGGTCGAAGATTTTTTTAGATGCTTTTATTTTTAGTTTCACCTGTCCCAGTGTGTATGTCTCTCTGTGTGTCTGTCTGTAATCAAATCTTGCAAGTTAAATTTGAACCACTACCACATTTTTAAAGACAAGCTTTTATACAAATGCACCAAAAAGGAAAAAATAATTTATTTCATTGTTTGATATAGGTTATTCTGTAAGAGATTCAAAAGCTTGACGCGGATACAAAATAGGTAATCTTGCGCGGCAAGATTTTGAATGAAAATGCAAATTTTCAATTTCAGATTTTTTCTTTTGAGTTAGGGCCTTTTCAGAATATCTATCAGATGTAGTTCAATATCCAGCGTGGCTTTAGCCGGGGAAGTAGTTGTTTTCTGTTAGACATTCACAAAAAATAACTTCATTTTAATCGTGGATTTTTCAATTCTCAGAAAAATCTTTCTATCAATATTCAATTGAGAATGTTTCCCTTTTCAACTTAGATCAAATAATGAAAGAAATAATTTTTTCCTTTTTAGTGCTTTTGTATAAGAACTTGTCTTGAAAAATGTTTTTTCATAATTTCTTTAACATCTAAAACGTTTTGTTTTTTATCTGTTTTTATCACCACTGCTCAATTTGATCGATGAATATTATAATCAGATTAGATTAATAATACTTATTAAATTCTATATCGAATTATAGTCTGAATGAATTAATCATTTACACAACTTAATTTATTTTCAGGTCGACAATTCATTAATGTGTACTCACTGTTTGGAATAAAGTTTAATGTCTTTATTTGATTCAATATTTTTTAAACTAAATTGAAGTGAGTAGTCCGAAAATTTGGTGAAAAACAAAAACAAAATTATATTAGAATAGAATAGAATAGTACTTTATTGATCCATAAAAAACCAGATACATGGTATTGGATAAGTCAAGAATTATGATATAATTTAATATGTAGATGTATAAAAAAAATAGGATACAATACAATGAAATAAATAAATAAAATAAAATAATGCACAAGATACGAATGTCAACTCACTGCTACAAGAACGCATGACCCTAAATATAATATGTATACCCATATATAAAAAAAACATTCGAGAGGTGAGAAATTAGACTATGTCTACCAACTAATTCTAATTAATAGGTTCCAATATGTGGAAATCATCAAAGTACTCTTGTAATGTATAATAACCTTTTGAATATAACAGATGTTTGAGGTTTGTTTTGAACCTATTGAAAGAAATGCAACTTTTGATGAAGACAGGGAGCTTGTTGTATATTTTGCTGCTAGCATAAGTTGGAGATTTCTCAAAAGTGGATGTTTTGTGGATCGTGGTCAATAAATTAGCGCCATTTCTTGTTTTGTATTGGTGATGAGCATTATTTTTTTCTAATTTATGTTCATTCTTTTAAATATATAAGCAACACTTGAGTATAAAAATGCAGCAAACGGTCAGTATTTTCTTCTTTATGAATATCTCTCTGCATGAATCGCGTGGTTTCAAATTAAACATCAATCTGAAAATTCGTTTCTGGGCTATGAATATCCTATTTATCTCCGTTGCATTTCCCCAAAGTATGATGTGGAATGATAAGGCTGAGTAGACAAGTGCATAGTATACTTGAATCAAGATGCTTTCATGGCGCTCATATTTTAAGAGGAATGCAATATATTTAATAATAAATATCCACATGCAAGGCCAGTTAAGAAATCAGACACTTCCAAGAGAAATGTTAAGAAATATGACAATTTGGAAATATTAAAATTGTTTTTTTTTTGGTCAAAGAAGAGTGTCAGAAGATGTACAATTGGACATGCTAATCGATGCACAAGATAATCCAATCGAAAGTTTTAGAATTTTAGGCTCTAATCATAATATCAGTCAAAGATCAGTAATAAATCACAAGAAAAAACATTAATATCACCCTTACAAAATCAATATAGTTCATGAATTAAACGAAAATGACCCTATCCACAGATATAATGATGAGAAAAAATCATGGCCCCGTGTACCTAAAATCCTTTTTCATCAAGAATATCGTTTTCAGACGGAAATCTTACTGGTGCAAAATATTAGAAAATAGTACCAGAATTGATTGCGCTATTACCAAATGGTAATAACCCGAACATCCCAAATGGAGCTTTACAAGTGAAGGGGATCATCGAATGGCCAGCTAAGTCACCAGACCTTTCTCCGCTGGATTTTATTTTGTGTGGTTTTCTGAATTCAAAAGTATACGTCAATCGATGCAATAATATTGATGAATTGAACTTATTATTATTATAGAAAAGGTTTGCTTACTGTTAAGAAGTCGAGAGATCTCAATTTGAGCACTACATTTTATTCAAATGACTAATACTTTTGTTCCTGTTATTAGAAATTAAACGCAGTTTCCAAAGAGCGTCTAACTCATTTTTAAAATCTCAATGCACTGTATCTTAGAACCTATTAACTTTAGGGTAATGATGATACATATTGCCATTTTTTGAATCCCACTAGCTATTTTACTATTATTTACTGATATATCAACAAATCTAACAAATTTTAAATTACAGAATTAAAAAAAAACAATATCCGACCCCAAACACCCCTACATATCAATTTTGAACTTATTCTGATCATAAATCGACAAACTCGCGATATGCATTGTCATGCCAAATTTCAAAGAGAATCAAATTTCAATTACAAGGTATAAATTAAAGTATAAAAAAACAATTTTCTAAAATACTACAGGATGCACCGATTCGAACCATTTTTTGCTGTTTTCCGAGATCCCATGATAGCGTCTTTTTCCAATCCCATAAGTTCTCAGAAACTTTTGGCATTCGAGTCTCAACATATAACAATACATTTTTCGTCGTTTCAAAGAAGAGCTCAAAGATAAGCAAGATTAGTTACAAATAAAACTCATCAGGTTTGTTGAACACAATCAATTATTCCCGATCATTTACCGGTGTAACAAAGCGTGTAAACAACAATTAGAATAAGTGCACCACACTATTGTGGTCTAATTGAGAAATTAAACATTTAAATTTGTTCGGTTTCACACTCTATTGCCGACAAGTGTTCTAAAAAGCTAGTCGGAAGCGAAAAAACCAACAATCCAGCATCTGGACGTAATCAGAATTACATGCGGTTAGTGCGTTAAGGAAGTGTTGAATCACCATACGTTTCTATATTATTCATTTCAATTTGTACTTCTGCCTGAAATCAATGGTAGTTAGCATAGATAAAGAAGGCAATCAATCACTCGACCAGGGCAAATGAAACATTATCAAAATTTAAGTGGCGTGATGATAATTCAATAAATATAAACAAAAATTTAACAAAATCTAACAAAAACTACAAAACAGTTGATATTCTGGATTCGGGTAGTTAAATGTATGAAGTATCCATTAAGCAATTCTCTACCATGCCACGGCCCTAAAAAAAAATCAAAGAACTTTTTGAATTTTCTTATTTTTAGCTGCAACCTGTAGCTGCAAAAATAATGGGGATACAGAAAAATATTTTGAACAAAAGTTGTAAATCGTGATTTTCTCTACAAAAATGTTATTTATCAAATTTCGATATATATATATATATATATATATATATATATATATATATATATATATATATATATATATATATATGTGTGTGTGTATACGGGGTGTCAACGAATCTATTAGACAAGTCATAACTTCTAGAATATTAGGTGTATCAAAATGAGATTTGGTATAGGTAAATGGTATGTAAACAGGAGAGTTTTCGCTCCGGTTTTCGAATTTTTAAATGGAACACCCAGGATATTGTAACATTTTTGGATTTCTGAGACAATTCTGGATCAGAATGTGACATTTGAAAAAAAATTACGCCTACTTAATTTTTTTAGAGTCACTTTTAATATTGCATCTAGGTGACCATGATCGGACGAACTAATCTGAGAACTTCAGGTGATGTCAGAAAATTAGAATCGCAAAAAAAAAGTTTTAGTATGATAGATAGGAATAAGACAAGTTGACAAAATTACATTTGGAGGAATATTAAATTTTGTAAAAATTATAATATCAATAATATTATCATCACTGATTTGTTTGAAAATATGAATAGGATTTTCATAAATCAGATGTGGAATCATCTGCGACTGAAAGATAAACTTTAGTCACTATCTTCCATCGTTCAAGAGAACCTCTGTGGGGTATTCATGTTGAAAAGGGAAACATTCTCAATTCATCATCACATATACATATAGCAAAATCTTAAAATTGAAGTGATTTTTTTTGTTGCGGATAAATGTTTGACTGCCACTGTGGCATGAATTTATACAAAGTATATTAAGATTAGTGTATGGATTTTTTAAGTTCCGTTCCACGGGTTTTGTAACAGCAGCTTCATAGAGCAGATATAGACCATCGCTTTTTCTTAATTTTCGGACAGCCAAATAACAATGAAAAATCTGTAGCATTTATTGTATTCATCTAGGCGAATTAAAAAGTTTCGTGGATATTAGACATGGTTCAAGAGAACCTCTGTGGGGTATTCATGTTGAAAAGGGAAACATTCTCAATTCATCATCACATATACATATAGCAAAATCTTAAAATTGAAGTGATTTTTTTTGTTGCGGATAAATGTTTGACTGCCACTGTGGCATGAATTTATACAAAGTATATTAAGATTAGGGTATGGATTTTTTTAAGTTCCGTTCCACGGGTTTTGTAACAGCAGTTTTATAGAGCAGATATAGACCATCACTTTTTCTTAATTTTCGGACAGCCAAATAACAATGAAAAATCTCTAGCATTTATTGTATTTATCTAGGCGAATTAAAAAGTTTCGTGATATTAGACATGGTCCTCAAGACACGGATTGATATATTTTTGTTTCAGGAAAGATTTAAAATTCACTTGGTTGAATATCTTTATATAACAAACTCATTCCATGTTCAGGATTAACCAATTCAAATGTATTCATTTCAGCATGTGCTTATCTCATATTCTGTTCAGATTATTGAAATCCCAAGGGTTATCACCAGATAACCAATACTTAATTGCTTCTCTTGTAGGACAAATTATTCCTTTCCACCAACGAAGAACGCTGCACGTTACCATGCATTTAGGACCTACCACCAAATCCAAAAATGGTGTGGAATCCAAAAAAAAAATCCATTTGACTGGGGCTGGAAACTTGGTACCAATCCAACTCCAGTAACAAGTACCTGGGCGACCGGTTTTTTTTTTGTAAAATCGAGTTTCGGAGATACTTATTTAGATAAACTTGAAATATTCTGATAATGTTATAACACCATCCCATATAAGTGTCTTTCCTGAAAAAACGTGATTTTACACACAAAAAACGTGTTTTTATGTAAACCCAACCGCTATTGCAGACGTCGTAGTTGAATCTGGTGGACTCGCCAGTTTTACCAGACGTCGTAGTTGAATCTGGTGGATTCGCCTGTTTTAACCTAACTTACTATAATTTTCTTGTGTAAAATCGCATTTTTTTTAGGAAAGACACCTATATAGTTGAGCTGAAAACGCAAAACTCTAAATAGAAAATTTCATCCAAATCGTTAGAGCCGTTTCCGAGATAGCCGAAATATATATATATATATATATATATATATATATATATATATTGATATGGTTTGATAAATTGAAAATATAAATTGTTTTTATTGAATGAAAATTGCTAATATAATTTTTTTACTATTCTTTGAGAGCCAAATTTGTATGATGTAAATAGATATTTTTGACCCTGTAATAATAATTGTCAGCGAACGTCACTGTTCTCTCGTCACGCTACCCACAATTATTATTTGCTTCGCCACAGCTAACAACAGTTGGTACGCCCTTATCTCATATAGTCGGTTCAAAAGGAATTTGGCCACTGGTGGCTAACTTCAGTTTATTGAATGATCTTTGTTATGTTAGTTGATCATTGTGAGAAAATAAACAAACCAAATGTCAAAAACAATTATCTCCTTTATTCAGGAAGACTTAAAATACCTGGCCTACGAGAAATAACTTATGCTAGAGTGAATCAAACAATTATTCACGAATAATCATAAAATTGCATATCATGGCTAGATAAACAGAACCTCACTTTTTCTGTGAGAGTAATTCTCTGTTATTGTTCATAAAAAAGTGATATAGAGTTCATCGAATGTGATAAATGTTATTTGTGAAATAGTTCAGGACCGGGAAAGCACTATTAAAGGTTTTATACCTGGTTGGAACTGTTGGTGTTCACAACTATACCATAAATACAGGAAGTCTCCTCTCTCCAGCCTCCGTTAGCACTGCAAAACCATGTGTCAGGAACGTATCGATGCGGGACTCAGCTTTTGGAATCGTGGATATACGATATCATCAAGGTAATCTTGTTCTGTTAAGCAAATGATGGAATTATTCCATTTTTCTGTTAGTGAAATTTTGTGCGTGCATCCGCTTTGGAAAATATTTTCGATCTCCACGAAGCTTTGTTTTTTCGTCGCTTCGCAACATCTTGCCATTGTTGTTGTTCCATTTGAAATTTCGAATTCGCGAACCAAATTGTCACTTTGCACTGTTTATATTAATGTTGCACAATTTATACACACAATTAAATTCCCATTCTTATCATTATTTACAAGTTTGAATGATAATTGCTTATATCTCACAATTTCCAACTTTACATCTGATCATCTCTTCTCTGATTGGCTATCTTTCATAAAGACGTTTGCTGTTCTCTCATTGGCTAACTTTTAGTTTGCTACAATTTCATGTACAGAGTGTTTCAAGTTTATAAATGTGTTGATTACTTTTTATTCATGACAATTTTGTAAATCTTGACTTTTAGTTGTCTTTTGAGCAATTATGAGTTATGATAATTTTGATAGTGTATATAATTGACTGTTTTATAGTACTTTGACATTTTTATCTATCCATATCATACCTAGGCTCATAAATTACATTGAATTTTAAAAATTATTTACAAGCAAACTCTTGAAATTGATAATTATTTATTATTTATTCTTTTTGTGGCTTTTTAGTCTTTTAAAATTTACAAATGGCATAACATAACATAACAATATATATATATATATATATATATATATATATATATATATATATACAGGGTGGCTCACCACATTCGCCTCGGTGTTTCTACGAGAAATGAAGAGAGTTAGGGAAAAACTTTTAGCACAGTTATATGTGTGTCCATGAGGAGCATATTCCAAAATTATTTTGAAATATATAGGGTGATCCCCAAAATAATTACATACCAAAGTTATATTTTTTTATTTTTTTAGATACTATAGACAAAATAAAGCTGAGTTACTATTATATTTCCCATGCTTAAAACTGACTGTTTCTGAGAAAGTTTGAGAAATTTAAAAATACAGACCATAATTTGAAAATTATTTTCACCCTGTAACGTGTAACGAGCTGCCCGTGATTAAATGTGCTTTAGCTCAAAGGTTAAAGTTAACTACTACATGAAATTTTTAATGCAATATTATACAGAGTGGCGAAAAAAATTGCCTCAAAATTTGGACACACATTTGATTAAATAACTTCTTAAAGTTGAATGGAACACCCCGTATTTAGTGGCGTAATTTGACGCAGAATTAGATTTCCTTCAAAACTATATTATCTCTTCTGCTTTTTACACAAAAGGCGTTTTTATATTTTACTTATGAGTAATTTTTTTATCTCAAAAATGAAACACACTGTATTGTAATGAAAAGCTTAAAAAGCGTTTCAAAAACCTTTTTATTAAGGAATACGAGATTCGCTAGAAGCAATTTAAATTTTTAAAAGGAAAAAAAGGCAAAAGTTAAAATTCAAATTTATTGCCATTTCTGAAATATTAAAGCATTCTTCAAAATAAGAAGATGCACGTGTCTTAATTATTGAGGCGAAATATGTTAAATTCGCTTGTTTCTTAGCAAATTAGACTTCATATTGAAATAAATACCAAAATTACAATATGGGGTCAATAAAAACATACATTTACGATTTCCTATAAAACCTATTAGACTATTTTTTTAATAATAGCCAGGTCTCCGGACCTTACAAGTCCCGACTATTTTTTATGGGGATATATCGAAAGTATTGTTCACGATACACCGCCAACGACACCTCAGGATATGAAAGTACGAATAAGAAATGCGTTTCGTTCCATACCGCAAAATATTTTATCCAGAGTTCAGCACTCATTTCAAGAAAGAGTTCGCCTATGCATCGAGAATAATGGACACCATTTTGAGCATTTATTAAAATAATACACTATTTAAGATTCTTAATTTTTCGATAAAATGACTTCAAAAATGCTTCAAAAATACAGTATGTTTCGTTTTAAGATAAAAAAATTACTCATAAGTAAAATACAAAAACGCCTTTTGTGTAAAAAGCAGAAGAGATAGGTATAGGGAACCCTAATATAGTTTTGAAGGGAATCTAATTCTGCGTCAAATTTCGCCACTCTGTATAATATTGCATTAAAAATTTCATGTAGGTAGTAGTTAACTTTAACCTTTGAGCTAAGCAGTACATTTAATTACGAGCAGCTCGTTACACGTTACAGGGTGAAAACACTTTTCAAATTATGGTCTGTATTTTTGAATTTCTCAAAATTTCTCAGAAACGGTCAGTTTTGAGTATGGGAAATATAATAGTAACTCACCTTTATTTTGTCTATAGTATCTAAAAATATAAAAAATATAGGGTGTTCCATAAGAAAAAATATAACTTTGGTATGTAATTTTTTTGGGGATCACCCTATATATTTCAAAATAATTTTGGAATATGCTCCTCATGGACCCACATATAACTGTGCTAAAAGTTTTTCCCTAACTCTCTTCATTTCTCGTAGAAATACCGAGGCGAATGTGGTGGGCCACCCTGTATATATATATATATATATATATATATATATATATATATATATATATATAAGAATTGCTCGTTTAAAGATATAAAAAAACCTGCCCAGACACCTCATTGAATATCATTTCAGGCAACTGCAAAAAGGGATGCGTTGGAGCATGTGGCTGCAGAAAAGGTGGGTTGAAGTGCTCTGTTGTATGCGGATTCTGCAATGGTGGATCATGCGAGAATGCACCAGAGGTCATCATCGCGAGCGACTACGAAGAAGAGGCAGGATTCTCAGTTCGGGAAATGGGTTAGACACTGACAACGAAGACAATTATGAAGGCATCAACATCAAGCGACCCGGACCATCAAAAAGAAGGAAATGATAGAAATATACAAGGGGACAAAAATTACGGACTACTAGCCGAATCAATTTAAAAACAAAAGAACATCTGCGGATTAGGCTTACCGGGGATACCACAATTGAATAAAAACGCGCCATTTACTCTATCTCATAGTTGTGTGGAAATGGGCAAAATTATATAATCAATAGCTACAAATTATTTCTTAAAATGAAAAAAACTAGTTTTTCTACTTCCTACCCCACCTTTTGTAGGCCAACTGCAGTAATATTCATTCATCCTGGCGAAAGTCGGCGCAAGATGTCATTAGACCCGATTGATTCTATTGGTTCGTTGTTATGACCATAGGCGTGTATGTTATTTGGATTTATTTGCCATTATCAGTTCTTCGCACCAGAGCACAAATCAAACAAACATACACGCCGCTGTCTACAGCGGAGTGGGCGTTAACCATATGGAATCGGAGTTGTGCGCATCCAACCTTCACGCCTGATTAAAAGGTGACTACTGTATCTGCCAGTCACTGCATACGGTTCGCAAATTAAAATGCTACAACCAATACTTATAACAGATGTTAACATTAAAAAACAACAATAAGTAGCATTTTAAGTGAACGGAACGTAGCGGCCACGATTCTGGCTATCAAAATGGGGAACACTTTTTGGTGGCTGCTACGTTCCGATCTACGTTCCTGGATCTCATATTCCAACCACGTTGTGGTCACCTGGCAAAAACGTGGATATGTAGTGGCCGACACTAGACACGTTAAACAACTGACTGCGTTTGTGTAAATAATATGTAGCTCGATCTCTGTTCAGCAATATATTTTTCTGATAAATGTTCCTCATTCTTCCATTTTGCCTGATTCATTTCTAACACTCGATCAACTTTAAAAATATATAACATATAAACATACAAACGCGTAAGTAAGTATATTAAATTTGGATACTTCTGATCGGGATAAAATTAAAACGATTGAAAGTTTTTTGTGAAATATGGATGTTGTAGCTCGATAGTGAGTAGGCGCCATCTAAATACACTTTATTTAAGGAAAACATTATAATTTTGGAAATAACTAGCCTCTGAAATTATGTACTTAAATCCCTCAAACATGGTTTTGTCAATATTGGTTTATTGAAACAAATACTTACGTAACAAATTACTACGTTTAATGCAGTGCTGATGACAAATAAATCTTTATTGCATATTTCGATCATTTTTCTAATAATGGCGACCAAGCATATTCCTGTAAATATGGCGGCTTTTGGAGAATATAACTTTAAAGTGGCAGAACGTGTAAATATACCACTCTTAAGCTCCTCCCATCATAAAGTGCCCAGTGGAACTAAATTATTAACTTTTCCACCACTGGAAAGTGGCACCCACTTCGCAAGCCCATGACTCACCACTTCAAAGTTATAACCTAAAAATTACAATAGGTCTTATACCCTTGAAAGGGGCGAACACGTCGGGCTATTATAACCTGCCACTTCAAAGTTTTAACCTCGAAATTGCGGGTACATGTTCATTAATTGTTAAAAAAGGACATGTAGCAAGTATAGTGGATTTATGCAGCTCCAATCAACAATTATCAAGTATCAAGTAACAATTATCAATTAACAAGTAATGAATATGATGGCATTTATGCAAACAGAATTAACAATGAAAGTATAAATATTAAGCAGGAGCACAAGTCAGATATCCGATCTACTTAAATTAACCTTTTTATAAAAACTCAAGAAAAAATGTCTATTGAAAACGCATAACTCATTTTATTTTGAATGAATATCATTCATGTTTCACGTAACAGGTTAAACAAACTTTTTGTAAGCCACAATAAAATAATTTGAGAAAACTTAGGCTAGCTTATGTCATCGCGCGGAATGATGAATTTTGAAGGTTATTGTAATTTGTAGTGACTTTTATTAAATGCGAACTGTGGTTATCACTTATGGAGATAGCAAGAACGTGGCAATCATCACCACATATCACAATCAAGTGCCTGCCACATTGAAGGTTTTATGGATGTTACCAAAACGTGATATTTAAGTGGTACAGGATGGTTACCGCAACGGTTATTTTCTACTTTTAAGTTTGAAAACCTTTAAAGTGATTTGCTCAGTGGCCATAATATTTCAGACACCACAAATGACACTAATAAGTTATAGAACTGTGGAGTGGCTACCATAGGTGGGAATTACGTGACTACAACCATACACATATAAAATGTTAGTTATTCTTACTGTATAGTGGTAGATTCAGTGGTGATTACGTGATAACCACTAAGTCGAAGTTGCAGTATCAGTTTCCGTTACTATAATGCTGCTTGGTGTTTCCACCAAAAATCAGGGCAGAGAAGGATTTCATCTGTTTCCCACCATTGAATAACATTTATAATGAAATGAATGCACTTCAGCCTAATCCATAGCAAATGAATTCCAAGATACTTCCAAGCCGGTGTCGCACGGCCTAGACGTGCACCATATTTTGAGTTTTTATATTCAAGCCAAAATGAAATATATTTCAGATGGATATATGTATCACGTTCACGTACCTGAACTGATAGCAAATATGTTCAGTAGTTTTGTACCTGAGAGAAAATAATAGAACAACTTTATGAGCAATACATTCCTTTTTCGAAATATTTATCTAAAATGGAGTGTTGCTCACACTTTACCGCTTTGTAATGAAGTACCATTTGATTGTATTAGGTAAACTTATAGAGGATAACTGACAATTATATTCCATTTTTGCATAGTGAGCACTATATATGCACTAAGGATTGTCCTCACTTTATGTAATTTTATTTCGTATTCAGAGTTCTGATTCAACAACGATCAATTGTTCTTGATGTATCACCGTCATGAATTTAATTCATCTGACAGTAATCAATATATTCAATCCTGAAATCTAGTTCATGTATAAAAAATCGATTTTATAAAAATCAGGTTAAGAGTCTTAAATAGGCGAAGAAAACATTTAACTTCGTATCGTGATTTTATGCTGGAGGTCGACGACGGTTTTTATCAAATTATATAGTTGCAAATATCGATCTTACATAACTCAATCTCACTGAGTATTACACTATTTATTACCTTGATAGTCAAGTATAACTGAGAATAACAGTACAGATTAAGAATATTGATTTTACCTACTTACATACGAAGAGAAATTGATATTTATACAAATCTTTACCCGACTACAGCTGGCAAAAAAGGGTTGTGTATACGGATTTCAATAAATGAGGCGAGAAATGAGGTGTCAATGGATTCGGCTAAACCTCTAGGGTTAAATCCATTGACACAGCGACCCCAAAAGGAGCCATATTGTTATCATCGATGAAATTTAAGGGCTTGAGAAGTCAATTTCAAATATATATGGGAAAATATGTTTTCGTTTTCTTGGAAATTTCGTTTTTTTTTCAGGGATATTTGTTTGAATGGTTGGCAATGGTTGGTTTTTTGTAAGAAAAGATCCTGCACGGATTACATGAGATTCTAGCAGATTGAATATATTTTCGAAGTTGGGTCATATTTTTTAACTGGATGCAGAACTCGTAAAAATATGCGATTTCATATAAGAGGATATATCTTCAATTGAAAATTGTGGAGAATTGTAGTACGGTCCTGACGAAATAATTTGTTGTTTTTGGATACGTATTTGAATCTTGAAACAAAGAAGTTTACGACAATGAATGACGAAAGGTACCCATTGAGAAATCATGGTGTTGTGAAAGTTCAAATGTGTCGTGTTATCTTTTCTGTAGGAATTCCTTCCGGTATAAGGAGAAATGTGGTACATAATGGGTTGAGTAACAGCCAGTCATACAGGGTGTTTGTATCAAGGCGGATAAATACATTAATATCAAACAACGAGTTAATTTTATACTGAATGAATTACAGAAATATTTTAACAGGAATCGATTTCGTGGAAAACAAATGAGCCAAATGTGTACGAAATAACATTGATAATGGTATAGAGGACGAACCCAGTAAATAGGGTGTAGTGAGAATTATTTTCAACTGAATAATTGGTATCCTTAATCATAAATATTTTCGAATTAAAATTCTGACTTTTACATGTTATTTTCTCAATCTCAATAAGTTCAAATATGCAACATCATTCAATCATTATGACACAATTACATGAAGCATTCATGGAATACATGTGGACATGTTTCTGGAAAACGATCATTCAGTTCATTGAAGCTTGTCCAAGAGAAGCGGAAGTGGATTTGCGTGTAATTGGGTGCTAGTATGACTTTTTAAAAAATTCGTATATCTTCGCCGATCATGGACTTCAGCACTCAAAAATACTATCATTTCGAAAGTTTAAATATATATATAGAGAGAGAGAGAATGAGAGAAATCTGTTACGAATCCCACCATCCGTCTACAGCCTGTTTCATGGTTTCCCAATCATCAGGACGGCCTGTAGTCTCTTTCAAATTCGTATCAGATATCTCGTAGAGTTAATACCTATCGGCAAGTACAAAAATGTGAAAAGCATCAAATTATAGATAGTGACACCTATTCAGGCCGTTCTGATGATTGGGAAACCATAAAACAGGCTGTAGACGGATGGTGGGCTCTTTTGGATTCATCAAAGATTTCTCTTATTCTCGTTATTTGTTTTGCGTTACTCAGAACGCACTAGGAGTACGACTATTGGTGTCGTGGATTGGCCTATCTGTTGGTGACCTATTAATGTGCACGAAATTTCGTGTCATTAAAATTCCACGATAACAGGTCTAAGCTTCACCGCACAGATTATAGGTGTCACTATCTATAATTTGATGCTTTTCACAATTTTGTACTTGCCGATAGGTATTAACTCTACGAGATATCTTATACGAATTTGAAAGAGACCACAGGCCGTCCTGATGATTGGGAAACCATGAAACAGGCTGTAGACGGATGGTGGGCTCTCTTGGATTCGTAACAGATTTCTCTTATTCTCGTTATTTGTTTTGCGTTACTCAGAACGCACTAGGAGTACGACTATTGGTGTCGTGGGTTGGCCTATGCTGACATCTGTTGGTGACCTGTTAATGTGCATGAAATTTCGTGTCATTAAAATTCCACGATAACAGGTCTAAGCTTCACCACATAGATTATAGGTGTCACTATCTATAATTTGATGCATTTCATATATATAATGAGCGGCTGGCTTCTGTTTGTTGACTCCGTTGATTTGTCGTTTTCTACCAAGTGTTGTTCATCCTTGCACTTCTCCACCGTACTGATGAGGGCCGAGAGCCCGAAACACGTGTCTACGGTTAGCACTTTTCTCCGAGGGCTATGTCCATTAAATTCCTTCCATTTTGTTTCTAACAGTCCCCTCGATATTACTCTCTTTCATATTTATATTCCTGGACTCGGATGTCACGCAGGTAGCTATAGCTGCCTCCGTGGTGACGTTGGTTGTTGCCCTGGAATTCAGGGTCTGCTGACCGAAATCATAAATGAGCGGCTGGCTTCTGTTTGTTGACTCCGTTGATTTGTCGTTTTCTACCAAGTGTTGTTCATCCTTGCACTTCTCCACCGTACTGATGAGGGCCGAGAGCCCGAAACACGTGTCTACGGTTAGCACTTTTCTCCGAGGGCTATGTCCATTAAATTCCTTCCATTTTGTTTTTAACAGTCCCCTCGATATTACTCTCTTTCATATTTATATATATATATATATATATATATATATATATATATATAGAATATAAATTTTCTTGGGATAGATCCAAATGAGATATTGTCATTACGACATACTGTGGAGTTTTTTATTGTCATTACGACATACTGTGGAGTTTTTTATTGACGTTTCGGCAGGAGACTCATGCCTTTCTCAAAATATTTTTGATCACTATAAAAATTGTTGCCGTTAGGAAAATACATGATTGTTAGAAGAAATAGAATTAGACTTCCCCTTAAGCGTAGAATTCAGTTTTAATTATTGTTGGTAATTTGTTCATAACAATTTTCCTCCCGGCTGAGGTAAAAAGGGGGCGGGGGACATTTAAGACACTTTGTATAAAACCGGGACGTGGTACGAAACAAACTGTTGAGGATTTGTATAAATTGAAATGGCCAGCAAACTTATCAGATGTCGGTTCGTGGTATTTGGTGTAAAACCTTATTCTTTAACAGATTTGTGCATGGGTGTTTTGATTTACAGGTGGTGTTCAAAATATTATAGCAGGTTGTTGATCAAATTGGTATATTTTTTGTCATTAACTGAACTTGTACTTTTCTTATTTCTATGGCCTCGTAGATTTTACGTTTACGTTTGTGTAATTCTTTTTTTACAATTTTCCAATTTTCCGGGCAACTTTTTCTAAAAACCTTCCTTGGACTATTACGAACAATAAAAGAAAATAGCCAAATCGGAAGTGATGCGCTTACCAAGGAATTGCGACATTCTTTTTATTAAATAGATATTAAAAACCATGCTTTGAGTTATACAAAATAGAATATTGTTCGAAAACGTCAATTAATTGAAGACACTTTTCCCTATTCCATTAAAAAATAAATTCGAGAGAAGATCGAACGCTCCAAACACTCCGACACAAAGAATGGCAACAACACCCGTTCAGTAACTTATTCGGCGAACAATTAATCTCTTTGAGAAAATTCTACTCGAATTCGGTTCGTTCGTCTTGTTTGTTCTGTTCGTTCCCCGTAAAATGTTCAAGTCAATATTTCATGAAGTTTTTATTAAGGAATCCAACATAAGGTTATAAATAAAGAAAAATGTGTCTATCTGAACATTGTAGGTAATGAAAACCATGTTTTGAAATCATGCTAAATGTTGAATTACAACCAAATTACTGACGGACGCCAACTTGGATCAGTCATGTAGATTTCAGAGAAACCAACTCTCTGATTCGTGCCTTAGCAATATTCTCATCTTTTTTCTGTCTGGTATGAATAATTGTAGTCGGGTACTAGACCTGCAATTTATCATTGTAGGCTATTAGCTGTAATTGAAAGATTTTTATGAGTGCTTGTTGCTGCACAAATACACAATTATTCCAGAAACAAATATTACTCATCTACAACGGTGTATTTTTATTTTTAAATGTTTCAATACTATGCCATCGCCTTCTCATGAAAAATATATTTAGGCCAGTAGAGACAGACATGATTTTCCCAAAATTTTATAATAATTACAAAAGTTTTAAAACTTCAGTAGAGTACGTTCAAATGATATTAAATCTGATTTTGCAACCCTTTTTCTGAACGGAAAATGTTGAAAATCAGGATTTAATGAATTTTCACATCATTAGCGTGGAAAATTTGCAAAAGTTCTGCAAACTTTCGAAGTTTTGAAAAATACATACTCTATGTTATCGATATGAATTCATAACATCATATTACAATTAGAAATCCTCCGAGTACGTTTAATGGAAGATAGAGAATCTCTCGACACGTTTTCATAGATTTCTTGGTTCATTAAAAAATGGAAGAAATATTGATAATTAAAAAACACTCCCAAAGTTGTACATTAGTACGATTAACCTACAACTGTGTTACGTCACAGTGTTTTCCACTCTTTATTTTTAAAAAAATTATAAATCAAGAAAATGATTCTTACGAGTCGATTACATTTCAGTCCTCCATTCGGATTCAATGGAATTTTTCATGCGAAACCACAATTGGAGTAAGAAAGTCGAGAGGAAAGGAAATTATAATTTTATTTAATTCAAGAAATACATACCAGTAAAAATTGAATTTGAGATGTAATATCGATCTCACAAATGTTTATCTTCCAGCAACGTTTTGTTTGATAATGAAAATTATGTACTTGCGAAATTTACAATCGATAACGTTTTGATATCCTTACATCCATAGAGCATCGATTAGTCATTATAAAATCTCTTGGATTGCTATAAAGTCAAGTTGTGACAAGTGAAAATTTCAAATGAAGAATCCAAAGCGATAAAATATTAATGTCTTCCAATAGTCTTTTAGCAGAATTTAGCAAAATGTTGTACTCTTTCCATTGTTGCATTCGAAAATGTTAGATAAAATATATTTCGCTGATTAGTCGAAAATAGTGATTGCTTCTAAGATTAATAATTAGTTTCAGATTTTACCTAACTATATCATTATTTGCATGCAATTTCAATCAATCAGAACAACATATGGATGAATAATCAAGTATTTAAATGGACCACTGTAGACATATTTTAAACCTATTTGCACAATGTTTGCAATTTATGGCCAAATAAACAAATCAATTATATAAAAATATTGCGTTGAACAATGACGGTTGCAAATCTCTTGCGTCACGTAAAATATTAGTCGTAATTAGAACTGCAATTTGCAGAACTTTTGCAATTATTTCAGCAATTGTAAAAATGCAAAAAAATTATATTAGTGAATAAATAGGTTCCGTTTTTCGTATGAGGTTGCAAAGTTATATTCTCTTTATTTGCAACCACAATAAAAAACTTTTGTAATTATTTCAATGTTTGATAAAAAATGATGCGATTTTTAGAAAATATTTCAAATTGTACGTGAATATGTTAAACTTTTTTTCCGTTAACTTATCCAATTTGCATTTGTAATTTTTTTAAACAAATTACAATGAAAAACTCAAACAAATGACAGAAAACAAGGTTCCGTAACTTTTACAAGATTGCAAATTTAATGCATGTTGTAAAACATCATTACTAGCACAACTTTTGCAATTTTCAGTGCCAAAATAAACCATGAAAACGTTTTTTGCAATAAAAACAATGTTCCGTTCATCGTATACTTCAGCAAAACTATAGTTTGTTTTGATTAATGCACTACTATACTATTGAAGTTTGAAAACTTTTGGTATTAATGTGATTTGATTGTCTATATCTACTGGCCTAATAATTTAAATTCCCAATGAAAGTCGGCATGCTATTCCCAAAGGAGGAAGCTGATAATTTTTTTCGTTAACAGTTCCTTTGTGAAAACTGATAGTTTTTTTTTCTTTATGCCCTAATAATAACGTACCGACTGTAATGGGAGTTGATACTTTTCTAATAATTTTATTTTTGAAAACAATAAGAGGCTCTTCATCACAAGGGCATTAAAAAATTTAATCAATGAATTTATTCCATTCTATAGACGCGCACTGTTCCGACTGAGTGTTCATCATCACCTCAAATAGATTAGGTAGGTTCCCATAACAAAGTATGTGTGCATTCATGTATCTGTTAATCAAACGGCCCTTGAATATTGTAATAATTCACCTGAATCTAAGGTTATGTTTGAGAATTGCTCATTATATCAGAGAAGAATGAAAATTATTACAATAATGATGATTTGATGATTACATTCTTACCCAGAGTAAAGATTTACAATCATGATGATTGATGTTATTGTCGTTGAAATTGTGCTAATTGAATTGAACATTTATGGAAGCAACTCCTCACTAATTTCCGCTTTATTGTTTTCACGAATTTCTTGATATCTTGAAGGTAACGAAAGTATTACCAATATTTAAAAGAATACAGATTGCAAACTATCGAGCAATATATATATATATATATATATATATATATATATATATATATATATATATATATATATAATTTCGATATTCTCAAAAGTTTTCGAAAATCATATTGAAACTGAGACTCATGAAATCTAATCAAATTCGCAATTGTAATCAGTTTGAATTCAGAAGTAAATGCATTATAAACCAAGTTCGGTATGATTCAGTCATACTTATTCAACAGGAAACAAGCGGTTCTGACTTTCAAAACATTTCACTTGGAGTGCCTCAAGGATCCGTTATGGAACCATTACTATTTATTATTTACACAAATAATCATTTATTTTTGGTATGTACCCGAATAAATGTGTGGCTTATCCTGGTGACACAGCTTTGTTGAATACTGCTTCGGATGCAAAAAGTCTCTACATTACTATGGAATCTCTCAATAAATCAGATAATTGGTTTGGTGCCAACAACCTAAAATTAAACAACCAGAAAATCCAAGAACTCGTTTTCTCTACCAAATATGCAGATAATGGCAAAAGTGTTGGCATGGTTATTAGACCAATCAATAGAGATTTTTTCGTGACAAAAATACTACCTGGAAACCGATTGTGCCATCATAGGAAAGACGGTGCGTAGTTATATCCTGTAATTGCTTAATTTGTTATAAACATTTAATAGAACTTTTTTATTTTATTTTTATAGTTTTTCACTTGTAACTTGGAAACTAATAAAGCTATCTCGATACTCTCAATGGACGAATAGTAGGAGAATTAAAATGCATGCAAAAAAAATGAGCCCTAGCACAACTCGATTGGAAAAAATCTGCGTTTCTTTTTGAATTCATAACACCACCATTTTTCAAGATATGAACTTTATGTGTGGAAAACTCAGATAATAAGTTTTGGCATAATTGCAATTTGATTTTTTTAATGCACTCTATTGCAGCAGACATGGATACGTCATAAGTGGTCCGATTTCAATTTTTCTAAAAGATTTTGAGAGTTGAAGTATAGTACTACAAAATGCCTATTCTCATTTGGCATTAAAATGCTGCGAAATACGTGAGAAATACTTGCAAACATGACCGAAAACCGGCGAGTGCATGAAAGCGGTTCAGGAGTGGGGGTAGAGCAGCAGATTCATTACGGGCGCAGCGCCCTTGTATTACTATACACACGCTTTCCCGCGTCTGCTGCTCTACCCTCACTACTCGGCCGCATTAAAAAATTGAGATTGCAATTATGCCAAAACTAATGATCTGACAGCGCCTGAGTTTTTCACACATAAAGTACATATTAATCACTACTATGTCGTGGAAAGTTTGCACTACAACTTAAAAAGTGGAGGAGTTATGAATTTTTTGTTGTGCTAGGGCTGATTTTCTTTGCATTTAGATTCTCTACAATTTGTCTATTGAAAGTATCGAGATTGCTTTATTAGTTTTCAAGTTACAAGACAAAAACAATAACATATTTAAAAAAATGCTTTTAAATGTTTATAACAAATTAAGCAATGACAGTTGGGAGTAGGAAACATAACAGGATATAACTTTGGTATGATGGCGAAGTCGGTTTCCTGCTAGTATTTTTGTCACAGAATCAATAGAGCAGAAAATCTCTATTGATTGGCCTATATTGATGGCAGACTGTCTTGGTCGTCTCATATACATCAGCTATGTCATAAATTATCAAGTTCGATATATTTGTTACGTAACATGAAAAACCAACTATGTTTCAACACAGTTCGAACATGCTATTTTTCATTCTTTCATGCTCATATAAACTAGGGCATACTGTAAGGGGCCATTCTTGTCACGCCCTCAAAGTTTTCAAAATGCAGAAAAGAGCTGTTAGAATTATCGCTGGCTGGCTACAGAGATCAGTGTCCAGCAATTTTCAGTGATCCTTCCATTATCCCTGTTCCTTATTTATTTATATATGTCACAGTGCTGTAGATACACACGAACAAACGAGACGAGCATTCTCTGAAAACTCCGATTTCATGTAGTTTATAGCCTAAAGAAAAATTAAAGGATTTTCCGAATAAATCTTGAAAATTTATACATACTTAACTTATATTTCAAAAGTCAAAATCATATTGTACAGTTCAAAAAAAATTATTGACTAAATAATTTAAAGCTACCAGTAATCATACAAATAGTGTAGAAAATATTTTTGCTATACTTCCAAAATATATTAAATAAACGAGATCTCTGTATCCATACAGAATTAAAGCGAAAACTTGTTCATTCACAAATGTACAAAGTCGTTTCCTAATATATTAAATATATAATCATTTCAACATGCGGAAAATAAAATGGTGTAGTCGTCTTCTATGTGGGAAGTGTGCAAAATTTTGGAGCAATCTGGGGTAATTTATTGAATGTTTCTGTATCGAAACCTCCAACGATAAGCCAGAGAGTACAGAGCAACGGCCTGCCGATACGTTAATTCAGTGAAGGTTCCCAGTACAGGCAATATTGTTTTCTTAGTCAAAGATGAATACCCTATATGTATTCGGTTGTATTAAACTAATTTCAATGATGAATACCCTTCAATTTACTAGTTTTTACGTCGCAGGAATACTGTGATATGATTATCACAATGGTGTGGTTGAATAAAAGGAAAATTTTGTGTGAAGTTCACTGAAAATGGATGATTTTTCGAGGCCATAGAAAACGTAGCTGCATTTGATGAAGTCGCCCTAGACTTACTGAATGAAGTTCCACTCTGCGAGGTAATTTTCATAATTTATTCAAACTCTTCAAAATGTTTGCTAAATATTTGTAATTTATTTTTATTATTACCTATCACCTGAGCGAAGCCAAGCGGCATGCTAGTATAGTTGACAAAGGACGGAACTTGTGTTTAATTCAAACGCCAGTTATGTTTTCCACCCAATGTGAATATTCAAGAAAAACGAAAGATATTGATAATACCGTGCTAGTTTACAGTAAAACTCAAGTGAATTAATAGATAAGCTCTAATGAGCCACACTACGAAATTATCGCGACAAGCAAAGATAAGGTGTAGGGGGGGAATTTTAGTACTAACGGTAGAATTAATAATGTGCGCTTCCCCGTGGACTATTTTGAATAACGAGAGTAGTTTTGATTATATCTGTCAAACTAGATGGTCAATCACTTTGATTTTTTTTTTCACAATATCTGTGATATCCTGCTCTAGCTTCTTCTCGTTTTTCATAAACTTCTTAATTTTAGTACTAACGGTGGAATTAATAATGTGCTGTTTGCCTAGGCAT
Source organism: Gonioctena quinquepunctata (assembly GCA_018342105.1). Classification (NCBI taxonomy): domain Eukaryota; kingdom Metazoa; phylum Arthropoda; class Insecta; order Coleoptera; family Chrysomelidae; genus Gonioctena; species Gonioctena quinquepunctata. The sequence continues at coordinate 517,014 of JAFIRS010000531.1, forward strand.
GGTCCATATGTTACGTGTTATTTGAGTCAACTTCAATTATATATATATATATATATATATATATATATATATATATATATATATATCTCGGGTTCGGGATGGTGAAACTCTTGTTAAAATTTTATAGAGGTGTTGTTCACATGTTAAACAATACGTATGCCAAATTTTAATAATTTCCTAATTCAACTGTCTCGTGGCGGAACTACCTTAATTTACAAAAATGCATTTAGAAAATGAGAAAAAAATATATTATTATTATCAAATTAGTAGTGCATTATTTTAACAGCTACATCGAATATATTATATAAACTGTGAAAAATTAACAAATTGTACAGTTGGATTCATATGACAACTTTTTCTTAATCATAAAAACTATAATATTACACCTACTGTTATGTCGGGTATCTAGGTAATTTTGAGTAACATAAGCTTTATAGCATTTTTTATTATTGTTCTTTAAGCTCAAGCAGATGCCAAAAGTTGTTTCCCAAGGAAAGCGTGAATAGTAGAGGTCATCTATGGTTAGCAACTAGATAATTCTCATTCAATCTACGAACTGTCATGTATTCGTCATATATTTGAGATATCAAGTGTCAACGAAGTGATTCAATGAATCATTCGAATTAAACTCAAATCAGATAACTGATTGAATTACTCAGAACACTTAGAGCATCATCTTATATAACTTGTACCTAAGAAATAATTTGCATCTTCAATATATTCAATCGGAGGAATACTTTCATGAATTATTATAGGTAATACCGGTTATATTGTTCTAAAATTTGTTTTTCTAGCAAAAATCTTTACTTTACGAAGTAGAAAAACTCAAAGTCGTTTCCACGATTTAATATCGCAATCGATTAGTTATGTGATGGTGGATAGGAAAAAAACATCGATTAGTACATGTTTCGAACCTCTATAGGTTCATCATCAGCGGAGTGTAAAATTATGGAGAAGAAAAAATGATGGGTACAAAATTATTATTAATTATAAGTCAAGAGTTCATAATTGAAACAAATGACAAAATGAAGGTTTGCCTTTAAAAGTTGTATATCCCTTTTTTAAATCTAGGGAGGCTAAAGACATTAGCCGATATAAAATAACTTGACGACATGTGGAACGTGGAACAATGGTAGCATTGTTCCACGTTCCACATGTCGTCAACTTATTTCATATCGGCTAATGTCTTTAGCCTCCCTAAATTTAAAAAAGGGATATATATATATATATATATATATATATATATATATATATATTTCATCTTCAGCCGACTGAATGTATGAAATGGTCTTTTAGCAAACTGGAAATTTTTCTATAGACGAGTCGTTTGGAGAGTTTGGTTAGATTTTAATACCATCAAAGACATTCTTTGGTAATTTAGAAGTACATTTTCCATAACCAGGGAATTCCACTATGCTCACATTGCCTTCAAGTTGGAATCTCCAGGAGGATCTACCAGTTCCGTTCTATTTCCAGCCTAAAAAGTCCCCAATGTTTGGATCTATGCGGTAGTCCATTATGATATCGATGGCTCCTCTTACTTTGTTCAGATGCTTAATGATGCGGTCTTCTAGATCTGTATTACCATTTGGTTGTTCTGGGCGCTGTTCGGTATTGGGCTGGTACTGGTTCATCTTTTCTCTGATGGGCGGATTATCAGTAGTTCGTCTGACCCTGTTGATTTGGATGACCCTGGAAGCTTCACTTTCACTAGCCCCTATGTATTGGCCAATCTAGTTTCTTGGTATCTGTCTGAACAGTTGTAGTTTTCAAAATTCCAAATTGGACTTACTGAAATTTTCAATGAGTCAACGCAATAATTTTGCCCAGAATAAATGATGTGGTGAAATATTCATCATTCAGTTCTCCAGATTTAATGCCGATTTTTAGTGGTATTGATGGCTCTTAAACAAAGAATGTCATACATGTAGCGTTCAATAATGGTGAATCATTGATTATTATGATTATATCAGTTACACACTTTTACCTTTCATTTATTTCAATGAAAGCTTCTTCATAGTATTCGACATTTTAGCAGATTGATACATTGATATTTTCTTTTTGTTTCAGATAATGAAAACGTTTTTACGTGTACCTTTATTTGAAATTTGAAGAAATATATTCCATTGTATTTCGATAGTTGAAAAAAAATATTCTGCTGGCGGTCTAGGTGAATAAAATGCATGTCCAGCGTATAACTGTTTGAATGTTTCCATGGGAAATTTTATTTGAACTATATTAGTAACATATACGTTTGAAGTATTATTTGAAACTGTCTGTCTGTCTTCTGGAAACTCAATCCTAATTTAAGATGACTGTTTTAGAAAGTTTATTGAGAACGGAAACAAACAGTTGAATGTGATATTCACAAAAAGCTTTCTTAGTCAACTTAACAACCCTCGAAGTTTTTAATAAAAAATTGTACTATTCAAGATCACGGAAGTCTTACTCATTATAGTGGAATCCGAAACCACTCTTGCAACCTTGAGAAATGTTTCACCAGCAGTAGGAATCAAACCCACGTCGGGTAGGAAACAGTGAGTACAAGATTGACGCTTCTACCACTGAGCCACTAACACCGTGTTACTCAATGAGCCTTCTATCCCAATTTCAATAGTGCAGATTCTCAAAGAAAACTTAATTGAAATAAATGGAAAACAAACTAAAATGAAATACGACAAGTCATTCTTGGTATAAATCAAACTTTCAGTACAATTAGATACAGAGCAATAATTACATCCATTGTTACTGTATTGTGATTGGGAGACTGCTTGACATGTTTCTTTGACGTTTCAAGTACTCGCACATACTTAAATGTTGATGCGACATCAAAATTCAAATCACCTAAAAAAAATACTTGCTTAATTATAAATTAATTTTCTGGAAGTTTTGTGACCTGATTACAGTAAATTGTAAATTTTGTTGGGGTAAGGTCTAGGACTGAAACCACTATCGATTCTTTGCCGACGTTTCGACTTTTATAAAGTCATCTTCAGGGCACTACAATTAAAATGGGAATATAAATTATATAAAAATAAAATGTTGACCGATTAAAATGGTAATAACAAAATAAGATACATATACAGTGACAAAAAGAGTAAAAATAAAATAGTTTTATTGCCCACCATGTAATACAGTGAAAAGTGTATGTATAAATAATAATAATAATAATAATAATAATTAATAATTAACCCAAAAAAAAACTACACATACATCGGAGCAAGTGAGTGAAAGGCACATTTATTCAGATAACAGCTCATACTGTTTCTGATCTACTATCACCACCAAAAGAGAAAAAGAAATATGATTTAACAGCGTAATGCCTCATTTTATCTCAACTTTTATAGTGATTTCAAAGGAGAGATAAAAATAAAAGACACCAAAAGAATAGGAAGAAAAAAGCAAAAAGGGAAATAAAACAAAGAGAAAGAGCATTACTTATAATATAGTCATGAGTTCACCGGGCATCAAGTAAATATTGTTTGAATATGAAACTGACTGAACTAATTCTAGAAAGGTATTATCTAGTTCGAAAATAATATTGATACAAATTGCGACATTGTAGGAGAAAGAACGTCTATATATTTCTTTAGTGTGTTTAGGCACGGTAAGCAGTATTTGACGGCGAATGTTCAAATTATGGACGTCTGTCCTGAATTTTAGTTTGTTATGAATATAGGGTGGTGTGTTCGTTTTGAAGGTGTGGAACGTACACGCCATATGGTGACGTCGCCTGTTATACATATTGGGCAATTTTAATTGTTTGAGCTTCTCAGAAATAGATATTCAAGGGCAATATAACAAGACCTTGATAAATAGTCGACTATTTAAATTGCATCTGAATTTCGACTGCATTTTATAATACTTTAACGAGACATAATTTTGGCGTTAATGATCTGATGAAAGCCCGAGAGCAAAGCTCGAGGGCTTTCATCTCTGATTATTAATACCAAAATAATGTCGAGTCAAATCAATAAATACAAGAGAAATTTAGCAGCAATGAAAATAGTAGCTTATTAATCAAGGTCGTGTTATATTTATGAAGATAGCATTATGTTTTGTATGTTTTGTTTTTTTTTTGTTTACTTGTAGTCTATCTGAAATGTTTGTTTGTTGTTCATCTGTTTGTATGGCTCAGATATTATTGTATAGACTTGCTACAAATGTATTTTTGTTTACATAACGTAGTTAATAAACTAAACTATCTATCTATGTCAAACAGTATTTAAAATTGGGCATACCTTTACCACCGAATTAGTACAATAGAATTATTGTGTTCTCAATTAAAATTTAATGGAAGAAAACCTAATACTTCTTAATATGTTCTTACCCCAAAACGTCGCCGTCTAATTTTTACTTCAATGATGCAGTTTATTTCTAATCAAAACATAATATTGTTAGTAATATTCGAAAAACGTGTTCACGACTTGAAAGCTAATGAGCATGCACAGTTGAATGATACTATGAGTAATGAGATGTCATCACACGAGTGCTTTGTAATACCTACCTGATCAATTATTATGTTCTGAGTTATTTCATACTACGCATCACCTCAAATATGCCAGAATTCCACTTGAAAACAACAATAATACTGTTCACTCATTGTATCACGTATTGGATCACTCAATGAATTGACGAAACGTTCATTCACTGGTATTTTGCTTATTGTAACATCAATTTAACACTTAAAGTACACTAAAAACCCTTCACTACGATTTTCACAAAAAATTGGTTAACAAAACCCACGAAACGTGTAGCTTCTTCAAGTGGAGATAAACTAAATTACAATTACTGGAGTTTGATATAAATAATAGGAGCAGGTAGTCAGTTGGATATTAGGTAATTAAGTGATTATTGGACGAGAGATTATTCAATTTCTAGTAAACAGATTTAAAAGGGGCGAATTATTCAAATTAATCTGGTAATTTAATAAGTATTGTGAATTACTGTCTTCGTTAATCTCTGAGCTTTCTAGCAGATTGAGTTTTTGACCTTTCTTTTCTATATGCAAAAGTTCAAAGTCATTAGCAAAGCAATGCTTTTCAGTCATGAGATGGTTAGCGAAAGTTGAATTAGATTTGTCCTTAATAAAACTGTTTCTATGCTCAGATATGCGTTGCTTGAATGTTCTACGTGTTTGTCCCATGTATGAGATATTGGATTTACTTACAGTTTGTTTAACACAAAATTATTTCCAATTCAATAATAATTTTTAATTTTCTAGTAAAGGGTTAATACTGGGAAATCCTTCAAGTCCGTTACTAGCAGAAATTTTTATGGATAATCTCGTAAAATTCATAACAACCCGTTGATAAAAAAAGAAGAAATTACAACTTTATCCGGCAACAATGAGATCTGTCGACAAATTGCATCCATATAAAGTTAAACTTATTCATGAACTTAATGAAGACGACTTCAATAGACGCATGAAGTTTTGTAAAAATTAAAAATATGCAAGAAGTGTGAATTCAAAATAATTGGTTTCAATTTAATGTCTTATTTTCTGACGACTCAACTTTTTGTATGAACGGTACCGTGAATACGCAAATTTGTCGTTTCTGTCAACAGAGAATCTCAATCGGAGGATGGATACATATACCCAATACCCTCCAAAAGTAACTGTGTGGGCTGAGATTCTTGGGAATACCATTGTAGGACCACATTTTTCGGTACTGTGACGAGTGAAAAGTATTTAGAAATGTAACAAATTGATGTAGTTCCATATTTAACTGCAACATTTCCAGACATTAATCATCCCGGTTAAATGGATTCTACTATTTGCTCCACAAAATGCTCTAGTGGTTAGAGATTTTCTGAATGAAACCTTTCCCAATCGCTGGATTGGACGATGCGGAATCATTGAATGGCCTGCTAGGTCCCCAGATTTAACTTCTATAGATTTTTTGTTTGGGGTTACTTGAAAAGTGAAGTATACATAAACCGACCTACCAATTTGAAAGGCCTTAAAGAGAGAATTCGAACTGAAATCCAACGAATTGTCAATTGTCGATGTTGTCAAACGTAACCCAAGAATTCATCAGATATTGTCAACTAACCTAAGAAGCTCAATTCGAGCATTTGTTGTGAATATGTTATTTTATTTTTACTAGGTACTGACTACTTTTAATATTTTCGTTGCAAAATAGATAATGAAATGAATGTTAAGAAATATGACCACCTGTTTTCTTTATACTCAGTATACTGTAAGTTATAGAGTTACATATGACGTATGTGGTATGGTTGAACTCAGAAAAGTGTAGGCTTTTAATTTTTGATTTTTCAATTTAAAAAACTTATCAATGACGTCATATCTTGTAAGGTAGTGGGAGTAAAAAAAAATATTTTTTTGAAAAAAAAGTAGAAAACAGAAATTAAAAATCGACCTGTTCGAGCTTTACCACCGAAAATAATCAACTCGTGCGATAATGGAGCGTTTCCACACTTAATGAACGCACTGTATATGATACAAGTGTTAAAAGTGGCAGTAATTGTAATTTAGTTAATCTCCACTTGAAAAAGCTATAGAATAGCAAAACACGTGTCGTGGGTTTTGTAAACCAATTTTTTGTGAACATCGTAGTGAAGTGTTTTTAGTTGACTTTAAGGGTTAATAGTATCAAGTGTTTCAAAAAGCATATTACGCACGAATGGAAAAATTACGCACGAAGCCGCGAAGCGGTGAGTGCATAATTCCGTGAGTGCGTAATTGCTTTACAACACGCATTACGTACTAAGGTATATGCGGTGAATATGCCCATGCTGGTAATATGCTCACCCGGTGCAATTTTAAAAAGTTTAGCTTATTTGCTAATAGAGGGCGGTCAACACTTCGTACTTACAGCACTACGATCCAAATCTGTGTTTGTGAGTCTCTCCAGAGAGGTTGAAGGGAAGACATACGTTTTTGGCGCTATCGATTATAAAAATAAAACGTGCTTTAATAGAGTGTAAATATTGTGTATGTTTGTTTACAATAACTTTAAGTACAGCATTTTAAAATACGCCTTTTTACCATAGTTTTAGTATACTACCTTTAATAAAAATTTCTATAAATTACCGTTAACAACTTTTGATGCATTTTCTGTTTCTGTCGCCTATACGCCCATCGTTAAGGGGAGTTAATATGCCCTATGGCAGAGATATTAGGGTTTTTTGTTTTGTTTTTTAAAGAGTTTCCTTAGTTTGAGAATAATTTATATATTTTTAAAATAGGCTTTGTTATTATTTTGATAATTACTTTTTGTACTCTCAGTACTAAGTGATGTCTACCTACCAGTGTGAAGTTTCAAGTTTAATTTTTCAATTAAATTAGAATTTTGGGTTTATTTAGTGTTGTCATCATTCAATTTGTTTTTCCAAATAAATATACTTGCCATATAAATATGTTGTTTTGCTCTTGATAAAATTAATCATTTGGCACATTAGGAACATGCCATGGGCATATTAACGACAGGGTTGGTAATATACCCAGTGAGATTAATTTCAAAAAAATGGTATAAAAAAAAATATCAAAGATTAAATCATCCATTACTGTCCAAACATCACTTCTTTGGTTTTGAATGTACGCTTTCTATAGAAAACCGAATTGAATATTTTGCATTTTTAATTTTTATCAAGGATTTACAAATTAATGATATTAAAACTATCCAACTCACAGTGAAATTAAGCAATAATAATAATTTAGCCATAACCGCTGCGTATAGATCACCATCTACAGATCCCAAACAGTTCAATAAGAGCTTACAAGAATACTTACAAAACTGTAGTAGCAATAAGCCACTTTCTCTATTTTTATCGGAGATAAAAACATCGATATCTTAAAAAATGATGAGCACTGCAATGAGTACCTGAGCACACTGAATGAGTTCGGATACATCTCAGTAATTAATAGTGAGACAAGAGTACATAAAAATAATGGCACTTGCATTGATCATATATTTCTAAAATCAGAAATAAATATTAGGGACCAGATATTACCGTTAATAATACAAAGTAGCATAATAGATCACTACACAACCGCCCTCCAAATGATACTTAACCAGAATGAAAATGTAACAAGTAATACAAATGAATACAAAAAACACATCGATCTCAAAAAACTAAAAAACAACTTAGGGCATACCTGCTGGGATCCTGTATATCCCGCACGTGACCCTAACGCTGGAACAGACGAATTTATCGATATTCTCACTGGTGCTATAAACGAGTCTACCTCTCTAACAAGAGTAAAGAGGAAAGATACTAAAATTGCACCATAGATAACAAATGCTCTTGTTAAATCCGCGGACACAAAAAATAGACTGTTTAGAAATCTACAGAATGATCCTAATAACCTAGAACTAAAAACCTATTATAAAAACTACAAAAACAAATTCACCAACTTGATAAAAAAAGTTAAATTGGAATATTATCAAAAACAAATAATAAAAAACACCTCAGATACAACAACATTATGGAAAATAGTGCAAGAAATAAGTAGTACCAAGAGAAAGACACGTAACATGAAAGAAATAAAAAACGACTCGGGTGAATCTATAACTAACAAAAAGAAAATAGCTGACGAGTTTAACAATGTATACACTCAAATAGGAAAAAAATGGCAAACAATATTAAAAAAAATCCCAATTATTTCCCGAAGAGAACTAGTTCTCCCAACTCTTTCGTACTTCTTCCAACTGACAACAAGGAAATCGAGAATATTATTGGTGAACTAAAAACTAAAAAATCTGTTGGTATAGACGAAATCAAAGCGGAAACTATTAAAACAATCTGTACATATATTCTGGAACCTCTAACATATATAATTAACTTGTGCATGGAAAGAGGTATCTGGCCACGAGCGTTTAAAGAAGCTGTGGTGGTACCAATTTTCAAAAAAGGGGATGAAACATTGATTACTAACTATAGACCAATTTCGCTAATAACACATCTATGAAAAGTTTTTGAAAAAGTTCTTAAAAAAAGGCTAGCTACGTATATTTCCAAATATAACCTGATATCAAATAAATAACATGGCTTCATAGAGAATCTATCCACCCAAGATGCACTATTGGCACTCACCTCTGAGATTTCTACTGCTCTGGATAGAAATATACGATGTCTATGCTTATTTATTGATTTATCGAAAGCGTTCGACACAGTAAGTCATGACCTACTCCTAGAGACATTAAAAGATATGAGTATCAGAAATAATTGTCTGAAACTATTCGAAAGTTATTTGACCGACAGATATCAGTCTGTGAGAGTGGACGAAGCACTCAGTGATAGGAGAAAAATTGAGTATGGTGTACCTCAAGGAACCGTTTTGGGTCCCATTCTATTTAATATATATGTTAATGGCATATTCTGCATTGAGAGCAGTGGAAAAATTGTAGGTTTTGCTGACGACATAGTAATTTTTTATGAGGCAAGTTCTTGGCAAGAACTAAAAGTTATGGTGGAAACGGATTTTCCTTCAATCAAAAACTGGCTGGAACACAAGCTATTAACTGTTAATTTGGAAAAAACATATTACTCACCCTTCAGCTGTAATCGGTCGAATTCACCATCATTTCAGAGCCTCACGTTTGACATAGGGGGGCAACAACATCTTACCAGAAATTAAAATTAAGTATTTGGGAATAATAATAGATACTCATCTAAAATGGGATGCTCATATTAATTATGTATGCAAAAAGCTAAGAATGATCATTTATAAATTCAAATACCTTAAAGATATATTAAATTTTCAACAACTCAAAGTATTATACCACGCATTAGTCGAAAGTCATCCACGATATGGTATAATTGTCTGGGGAGGAGCCTTGAAGACCCATATTTATCCCCTAGAACTTCTACAAAAAAGATTACTCAAGCTGATTATGTCTAAAGAAGCTAAATATCCATCTGATGCACTATTTTCCGCAGCTCAAGTATTTGATATTCGCCAACTTTTTTATTACAACATTAATATCAGATACCATAAAAATAAACATGACTTCAACCTACCGAGTCATCCTTACCATACAAGGCAAAAAAACCAGCACATAGTTCCGAACAGACACAAATCTATCGGCCAACGGTCCTATAACTATATGTCTCCAAAATTGTATAACACTGTCCCAACCCATATACAAAAAAACAACTATCTGGTATCATATAAGAAAGAATTGAAGTCATTCATATACAGTCAACAACGAAAAAAATTGCTGATTTGGTGGAAATGAAAAATGTTTGAAAATGTGTATGTATGCGTGTATGTTAATCTAAATTGTCTAGTTTTAAGTTGATATTTTATAAATTGTACACTGAGCTTTTAATATTTTTGTATTCATCTTTCTCGAATAAACTGTGACAGATTTATATTGTACTGTGTAAGTAATTTAAAAAAAAATAATTTTCTCGTTAGTCTAAATGTATTTATTCTGTTTATACTTTTTTATTTATATTGATTTTTCCATGTTATGTAACTCAGTTATATTGCATTGAGATTACCGTACTCTCAAATGTATTGTTCCTACGACCTAAACGTTCATAAATTCTATTAAATTCCTTTGTATTTTCTGCGAAACAAGTGCTACAGCACTTATCGCTAACCAACTTTATTCACATCTATCTATAGATTTTATTGTAAACCCATTATCTCTGAATAAAGTTATTATTATTATTATATTATTATTTCGCTTAACATGGGCATATTCACCGCACCTACCTTATACTTTACCTACGGCCATATACAGTGTGCCAAAAAAGTCTTGAATATTTTCATTATTATTAGGTATTGTGAATTATGCTTAATAAACAATTCGATTTTTTATTTTACTTGTCGTTTTTTGTTGTTCGTTTCATGTATACTATCTATCTAAAAACTAGTTATGACAGGGTACTACATTTCTTCAAATGGGATACCCTGTATATTATTGCATCTTTAGATTTCTTAAACAATTTTATTTCGAACGATTTTACAAAATTATAGAGGATCTATGTTTCACAACTTTGATGATCATATAGGATATAATTCGTTCTATTTACTACTACGTTGGTTTAATTAACATTAGGAACATTATAATTATTTATGGTTACTGTACAATAAGCCTTTTCATTTAGATGATTTTTTAAGGCGTATGCGCTCGTTTTGAGACCCAAAGTCTGATTGACTATTGGAAAAGTGAATAGCCATTGGTTAGTTTTGAAATAACAATTTGAGATTGGCTTAGTTCAAAATTAGCGGTATTTTCACATTATGTCAACAGTCAACTTCATGACAAATGCACCTGCATACATTGGCGTTCGTAACTTTCTTTGTAGATTGATTTGTTGAAAATATAAACAGGATGTTCATAAAATCAGATGTGGAATCATCTGCGACTGAAAGATTGTAGGTTAAGTACTTATTACCTATTTTATACCGCCAAAAACCTTTCATTCGTAGATAAAATAATGTACACGAATATTTTCTGATGGTGAGTTTTCTTCTCCATGTGAATTCAACCATGTGAAGTCAACTATCCATAGAAAAACTAGGAAATATTTTATTTTCTTTAAAAAAAAAATCGCCGTCAATGCCGTTGGGTCTGACAGGTAAACAAAGTTAGTCATTTGTCATCTAAATGAAAAAGCCTATTATTAAGTATTTCGATGTGTTGATTTTGTCTTTCAAAAAAGTTTGTTTGTATTATTTTGATTTTGACAGTTGCTATGACTACGCTGTTGACGGGCGGTTGCGCGATCATGACCTACTCGAGGAATTATTAAATGTTCCGCTTACTTTCACGTATAAATTTTAATATATTCAAACTGTGCGTTTTGTTTACGAAAACTGTGCGATTTGTTTACAATGCGTAATGAGTTATTTACTTAGGCTGTGTGTCGTGTGTTTTTGCCTATTTTCTACAGTGGTCGTAGGTAAATTAATGTTACACAACAATAAGCATAATACCAGTGAATGAACGTTTTGTCAATTCACTGGGTGATCCAATATGCAATACAATGAGTGAACAGTATTATTGTTGCTTTCAAGTGGAATTCTGGCATATTTGAGGTGATGTGTAGTATGAAATAATTCAAAACATGATAATTGATCAGGTAGGTAATTCCAAAGCACTCGTGCGATGACATATCATTACTCATAGTATCATTCTCCTGTGCACGCTCAGCTTTTTAGTCGTGAACACGTTTTTCAAATATTACCAACAATAATATACCTTGATTAGGAATAAACGCATCATTGAAGTAAAAATTGGACATCCAAATGTTGGGGTAAAAAGGGTATGTTGCTAATTGTGCATTTACTGTTTTTTTATACCGAAGCGATTTATGTTACAACAAGCGTTAAAAGTGGCATTTTATTTTCTGAGTTCGAAATATTGCGAAACGAGCGTCAGCGAATGGAGCATCGTGGTGAATCGAGTCCGCTCGTGATTTCACTCAGCTGACTAAAGGTGCATTTAGTCAACATCACTTTTAAATTGTGCTTAACACGTTGAGTGTCACCGTGGAAAGCGGAAAATTGGGTATCCCAGGCCAAATCCATTTTTCATGTGTAGGGCCTCAAATATGTATTTTATCGCATTAAAATGCAATAATGAGTTGTAAAAACTAGATGTAGACATTTTATGACGTTATTACAGTATGTATCCACATTGGATACGCACGGCCACAATATCTATTTTTGAATATTACAGCCGCATGTATCCCACCTGATACACGAACTGCCTATTCATCGTCCCTGAGAAGAGGCTTGAAATGGTACTGAAAATTGGCAGTGGAGCTGCTGATGGGTACGGCTTTGGTGAATGCATATATATTGCATCAAGAGGTTGCAAACGACAATATGCCGATAACAAAGTTCAAAGAACGTATCATATCAGAAATGCTACATTTACCATCTGAGACACTCGACACTCCAGCCCCAGCAGATGAACCTCCAGCCCAACATTATTTAGAAGAGAGTCATGGTGCTAGCAGAAAAAGAAGAAGATGTGTACGATGTTATGAGAACAAAACCGAAGAGGTTTGTAGAAAAGCTGCAGCTAATCAAGCCACACAAAGCTAATTCAGATGTGTTGCATTTAAAAAATATTATTGTTTATCGTGTTTTTTCGAAGTACACAAATGTTTCATCGAATGAAATACTCAAACTAATTGTTATGTTCATTTGCTTCTCAGATTTATATATTATTTCTCATAATTTAGTGTTTCTTGTTGTTCAATAAAAAAACATTTCGTATTTCATACCCACTAACTGAAAAAATCGTCTCCTGAAAAAACTAAGGATGAAATATACAGGCCAAATATGCTTTTGGGTATGCCAGGCCGTGGTGCAAAAGCCCCCATAGAGATATACGCAAGGCATGCAGCCAACATCGATACATGCGGCTGAAATAACAGAAATAGTTGTGTATCAGCCACGGATACACACGGCCATGGAAACACCGTATCTCGTGTATCCATGTTGGATACATACGGCACTCAACGTGTTAAATATATGTTAAGGTCGAAAGTTGAACCTGTTATATCAAATGGCACTATTTATACAACAATATTAAGTTTATGCTAAAAACATGTGACCCTAAAAATCCCAACTTTAAGAATCTTACAATTATGCTAAAAATACAGGATACGAATACATGTTCCAATTGGAGTAAATGATCGTACATCTCTTTGGACATTCTCATAAATTTGAAATGTTGATCGGAAACACTAAAACTTGTATAAAATAGGTTTTATACATAATTATTTTTACGCTTATGTTTATGACAATGCTTATGCTAAAGTTACGTTTATGTTGACTAAATGCACCTTTAAACGGACTCGATTTTGTTCTGAAGTTGTGAAGCGAGGTTATGTTGTATTTTTTCGGACAACTTCTTACATAAGAAAATTATCGGTAGCGGGGCGTTTTTTTAGGGGTTGCACGAAACCCTTAAGGCCGCCCGACAAGGTTTCTACTTGATTTTACACATTTGTATTAAAGGATCCTGAAAAAGTCAGCTGTGAGGGGCTAAATATTATGACGTCATAACTTTTCCATGTTAGGGGTGTCAGACGCGTCAAATGACCGAATATATTTTTCCGACAAAATGTGTTTCCTTTTTTTTGACAAAAAAAATTTCGATTGAAAGAAAAGATATATAATATTTTCCTCGCATCAAATCAGAGAGTTTGGAGGGGTCCCAAAAAAACGCCCCGTTACCGATAGTTTTTTTGTTGTCCGACTGGACATAAAGAACACGTATACAAAATATCAACGGTGAGGTAATCACAAATTCCTTTAGGCCTGAGCCCGAAAACTATTATATCTTGATTTTAACTCGAAGAAATTTCAACTTTAAAAATGATACTTTTATTGCGCAGTGTCTTTTCAATTAAAAAGCAGCAAATATTGTTTAATATCAGTTTACCGAGCACCGGTTGGAAATGTTGAAACATTCATAAATAGGTTATCTCTCGTATTAGACTACTGTGGAAAAAAATTCCAAAATATAATCATCTGTGGACAGAGCCGGCCTTAAGGGTGGCCAAGCGGGGCGCCGGCCCCAGGCCTCGCGGCTCTAGAGGCCTCGCGCTACCGAAGGTTTCGTTTCGTTAATAAAATCACTGACTACAATTTTAAAAAAACTTTTACACCTTATGAATTTTCTGCTACTACTGAAATTCTGATAAAAAATGGCATCTTTGTGCACTCTTCAGAAAGCTCCTAAGTACGGAACTGTACCACTCTCCCGCCTATCTACATTCAGGCTACTTTCAGACTAGGCGGAACGCCGATCGCGGAAATGTCAAATTCCTTATCATTTTTCCGCTATAAATAAAAATGCTTTCTCACTATGCGGAACCGCGAAATCAGCTGTTTGGCGCTAACTATCATCAAACGTTTGAAAAGTTAACCTCTAATTAATTAAATACCGATATCCATCCATGATAAAGTCTAATAAATTGAAATTAGTCATTCGATTGCCTCAAATTAGTCAAAATGAAAAACAGGTCTCAAAAAGCTAGAGAAATACACAAAAAAATTGATGATCTACAAATTATATTTGCTTAAAAAAACATTGAGGAATAAGAAAAGATTTTGGGTTAGAGAGATTTTCACTGATGACATGAGAATGAAGCAAGGAGAAAGCAATAAATGAGGCTCCATGACTCTGATAAATTTTTCAATTATATGCGTATGTCGCCTCAAATATTCGAGGAACTATTATGTATTGTAGGGCCGAATATCAATAAAAAGAATACAAAACCCAAACCCATACACCGTTTACTTTTAGGTTTGCTGATTATTTTCGTCGTCTTGTCTCTTGTTTATGCTTCCGCCAGAAAAAGTTGACTGAAATTTAACAATTTACGCCGGAATGACCTTGAGATTGAATTCCAACGTTTCCATTGGCCCAAAATTAAAATTTGACATTTCCGCGTTCCGCCTAGTCTGGAAGTAGCCTTAGGATGATCACGTGTTAGAACGACATGTCATTAGTCATTAGTTGCGTTCAACATCATGGTTTCGTATTTAAGTTTAACCGTTCACATGTTGAGTGAAGAGTTTTATTTGATCCAGTCTTTGAATAATAACTGAATATTTCGTGTACCTATATTGACGACATTAACGTGAACGTGTTTATGTAGTCGCAGACAGATTTATTATCGTTATTATGGGCCGAGACCGCGATAAATTTAGAAAATATATAGATGAATTTTCGAAAATTAAAGCTAGGCGGGTGATTTTTTCATAAGATCACATGTACGTTTCACGTTTCATTTTCACTCAGTGAAAGAATTCAAATTATTATTTTATTTTGAGTTTTGATGTTTCGTTTGAATATTCAGAGTTTTATTTTCGTTTTCGTTATTGGTAGGTATATTACGTAATATATTATATATTGTTTTGTTTAGATTTTGCTACCTTTCTCATATCATTTTATCTAGTATTAATTATTATATTGTCATTGTCAAACCATTCAAAAGTGTTTTTCTCGCCAAATAAATTATTTATTTGAATTATGTTTTTTATATTTCGAACATATATTTAGTAGGCACGCCATCCGAGAGATAGTAAGGGCAAGGTGAATAAATGAGAACATTGAGTAGGAATTTCTTCAAAGGATAAAAATATCAATTTATTAATAAATAAAATATATAAGGGCCTCGCACAACAAGTTGGCCCCAGGCCTCGCGCTCACTAAGGCCGGCTCTGTCTGTGGAGACATAAATATAAATTTTCTATGTGAATCAAATAACAAATCACTTCTCACCGATCTTCTAAAAAGTTATAAATTAAATTGTAAGAATTTGGAGAACCCTTGAGGGTTTTTAAAAATATCAACGGTAGAATCAGTGAGAGTAAAATAGACTATTTTTCCACTAACATATGCCTTTCAAAAATATACTGAAATTGTTAAAAACTTGAAGATTGCTGACCAGAAAAACGTGGATACAAGCAGTTACCATAAATTGATAGCATTTTCTAAACAAAACAGTGTCGGATACCGTCCGAAAAATTTTAGACACGAGAACAATTTGACAAATTTTTGAATGAAGCTCCCTGATACCAATATTATAACATTTAATTGAAATATTTCTATTGAACAGATTTATATATTTTTTTATTTATTTATTCAACGGGTAGTCCCAATTACAATTTGTTGTATATAAAGATAAACATTTTTAAAATCCTAAACTAGACTAAAGATAATTAATACATAATACAATACTAATACTAATAATAATATAAAACACAATACAAGTCCACTAAAGTGGTAAAATACAATACAATACAGTGGTAAAATATATAAAAATACAAAGCTATATAATAATAATGGAATGAAATAATAATCATGAAAGGAAGTGTTTCAGGAAATAATGCGACTCAATTCAATTTTAATGGTGTTTGTGGAGCTGCTAAAGACATCAACCTGTTGATACTTATTTCCATTTCTGAGCATTCGGGTGAGTATCTAGCGAAAATATTTTCAACACTAGTATTAAAAATTATTTTGACACATTATCTGAAAACGTCAGTTTTTAATTCACATATCTATGCACTAAAAACGTCATTTTTGATGGCAGTTGTACAAAATAGTTATTTAATCAACTAGACTATTAATGGTGGCGATTATTGATCGAGATATTTTGTTCCAGATCATTAATCGCCATTTAAATATACGAGTTGATAACAAAAATTTTCCGTTGACCTCGTTCCTGGGGTCAACGTGAAATTTTCGATATCCATTTCCTTCAACTAGGAAGAACTTACAATATTTGGATTTTAAAGTACATAAATTTGACAGCGCGAAGGTAATATGATTTGACATTTGAATAATATTCGAATTCGTGTATGTTTAGTTGCCTATACACATTTGTACATTAATGGACCAAATCGACCATTTACAGGTTTTTAATGGTCGATTTCGGTGCATGTTTAGTTGCATACATCACAATTATGCATTAAAAGATAAATTGAAGGTTAATAGGGGTCAGTAACGATCGATTTCGTGTAGATTAAACAGGCTCGTTAATAGTAGTTTATGTAACAAGTAGGCAAAATGAGACTTTCGCGGACGAATCGTAATATGAAGATAAGTCCGCAAAAGCCATTTGCGTACGTGTTGCATACAATATTTTTTTGTATAAGCTTCCGAAAGAATGTTTCGTAGGCACTATGATTTTAATTCTGCTATCAATACACAATAGTATATTAAAGTATAAGTGGATAAAAAGGGCTTTAAAACACGCGCGATTTTTCGAGCACGACGGCGCAGCCGGAGTGCTCGAAATAGAGCAAGTGTTTTTAAGACCAGTTATCCACGAATACTTTACGATATTTTTTTTTATTGGTGCACTTTGAAATCATATATACTGGTATTATTACTACAAAAAATAGAAATGAGAACTAATAATGCAAGAAGGTTGAATTCGTGATGTGACATCAGTATACCTTTCGTTGTCATGGAAATGAGAAAAACATTCATTTGCGATTTGTTACCAAAGATCAATATTTGTTGTCACCAGAGCTCAAAAATGAATGATTCTAATATCGATTTTTTGAATAGTGAGGCATAATCGCGGTTAATACCGCGAAAATCCAGTGATATATATAAAAAAGAATATGAAAAGTTCATCAAATGGATGGAGGAGCACATATAAATGAACGAATTGTGAGTAATATTTTATTTAACGTTACAAGGTACTCCTGTCAGATCAATAATAAAAAATTTGTCATTTAGACTTCACGTTTCTCGATTTGTTGATGTGGTCATGGTTACCTTTAAAAAACGCGCGTTTTTTAAAGTTCGATTTAAACACGCTGAGGCGTGCTTCAAATGGGTAAAAAGGGGCACCAATAAAAAAAATATATTTGTAGGCAGCACCGGCAGAAGGTGGTGTGAAATATCGAATCGAATTTTTTATTACCGACGTGTCAAATGTCAAATATGTCAACTAGTCAAATATGTCAACTAGTCAAATGTCAACTAGTCAAATATGTCAACTAGTCAAATATGTCAACTAGTCAAATATGTTAACATTTGCGTTTGTTGTTATGTTCTCTAATTGTGTTTTCAGTCATTTTTTCCAGGATCCAACTATACTAACGTATTATGGGGATATAGATAGTTGAATATAATGAACTTGTAAGTAAATATAACAACCATTCAGAAAGATACTCCAAAATTTGAAAGAAAATTGCAAATGTATTCAGTATACAGCAAAATCCTGTTTTCCCCTAGTTTGACATTCGAATAGTGAATGCTAGATGTCACCCACTTCGTGGTAATCCTGAATAGTAAGTGACATTTGGAATAGATGAAATATAAATTGTTATCATTATCTGAGCCAAGCAACATCGGGCGTAATTAGTACTTGGATGGGCGACCACCTGACAAGGAAGGTGCGCGTTAAAATGCCCTAACAACTGTAGCGTAGTAGCATATTCGCAGCTGCAGGTGTCTTATCAATGAGCCCAAGATAAAACGATAGATATGCCGTCTTTCGGAGGAGACGTTAAGATATCGGTCCCGAGTTCATAGATGTTGAGCTCGTTAAAGAACCCTACATCTGATTCGGCAAAATTTTGAGGTTGGGGGGAGTGTGCTTACCGGCGTCGGTATTTAGCCCTGGTCGCAGAAATAGGCCGACGTTAAATAAAGCAAAAAAAAATTGTCATCATCCAATAAATGTACGTAGGTTTAGGTGTGAAAATCGAAACTTGATTTGAACCCAAACTAAAGCATTATTAGCATATTCTTGTGAGTGGATTATATCTTGTTTGAATTTACTAGCATTTTGTTTGCGATTGTTCCAAGAAAGAATATGTAAAAGTCAACATGTTTGTATCTACCGCAACAATAACCATTGACAATTTTATTCTGAAAAAATCAAAATTTCTAGCTTTTCTGCGGCAAAATATTATCGGTCCATAGTTTTTATAGTATTTATAAATACTCGTTAATGTTCAGTTATGTTTTATGAATGAATAAATTTCAGTTCGTAAAGTGTTATCAAGTTTTGTAGCATTTTACGATTTTTTTTTAATTCCCAAAGTTGCCGTTTTGGAGAGCGTATATAAAAAAAAATATATTCGTAGATAACAGACCCGGAAGGAAATCGTTGAAACTATTTCTGCAAAGACATTAGAAAATAATAACGAGGAATATCGTAGGCACAAGCAACTGCGACAAAAAAAATACTGAGTTTGGTTTCGAGGGTTGGGTGAATATTTAACAGGTGAAGATGCAGAGCATATATTGATTGAGCCTGTAGAATTTTCAAACAAAAGAAAGATGTCTGCAAACTTGTCCTAAAACGGAGAACTGGATCCCAAAAATTATCGACATTTTTATAAATTGCGAATGGCTCGGAAAAGGAATGTATATTATCTGCTTCAGGAGAATCTGTCCCACCAATTATTGTGTATCCGTACAAGCATATTCCAAGAGATATCGCACAAACTATTCCTGAAGAATGGAGGTCTTGGCCGCTCAGACAGCGGTTGGAAGACAAGTGCAATATTTTATGGATTTATTGCAAATGAATGTTTTCAACGGCCCACAAATAACATAGAATTTCAGGTTTTACGTCTCTAGACGGACATCAATCGCACTTATTAAGAATAAAAATATGCTGCCTGTCACTGAATGCGATGTGTTAGTATTTAAGTCTCTGAAGGGTCACTGGAAAAAGATCAAACAATAAATCCATCACAAAAAACAATGTTACGACCCTATTTCAAAAAAAAAGCCATCGAAGAATCTATAAAACTCGAGGCTTGGAACCATTCAGTGTAGTTGCTATAAATGTCAATGCATTTCAATCAGGAGGCAGCAGCTAAACCTGAAATTGCCAACGAATACCAAACTGCTTTAAAAGTTATTGATTATCATACATATTTTAAGGATTTCAATTAGCACAAAATACAGTTGACAATCAGTTGCTCAATTTATTCCAAATTGATATTTAAAAAAATGATGTAATCAATGTTGGAGATGAAGACAATGCACAACATAACTTGGAAATGGATGCAACCCAAAAACACGATGGAATTATAGGATGATTTGTTGAACTCACCACTGGAAATTGATGGAATTATTAATCGAGCTGCTATATACAGTGCGGCCGTAAATAGCCCCCCGCCCCTATTATATTTTGAACGTACAATATTTTTCAACCAAATTTGGCGAACTTGTAGGGCACCATAATTACTACTTTGTAAGTAACTTGTCTTCGTTATGACGTCATCCGCACAAGCTTGTTCATTTAAAAAATTTCAGTCGATTTTATATATTTCACTATAGAGATCTCTTATATCTGCTTTCCTAAAATTGTACACTGTGGTGCTATGAAAATATTTTATCTTTTTTAAATGTCAGTGCCAAGTGAATGTACAAATAAAATTAGTAATAACCTATACAACTTATATTATTAAATTTCTTTATTTGACATAAATACATTGAATCAACTAATGCTGGTGTTTTTCTGTCTGATATAGTAGAATTAATGAATCCACGTTAAAGTATCCAAGAATGAAAACCTTATGCTTTGAAATCTAGTTGTGTCAAACAATCGAAAACGTAATAATAATCGTTAACATTTCGACTCTCAGAAACATAAAGGGCCATTAAATAAAAATATTATGACCAGTGCACTCAACAACTAATAGTTCAATCAATGGAAATTGCATTGTAAATAACGCAATGTCATAAACTCAGAATTGATTGATGACTGCTAAAATTACACCACCACATATTCCCTGTTCTGTTGCTTCTACCTGACTAAATCTGTGTTAACTTCGGCTTTCACATAACCACGATTTGCTAATTGCTATAATGTCGTATCCACATTCACAACTAGCAGGAAACAATGGTGAGATTTCCGTATTCAAACTATGTGCATTTTGTTAGTAGCACAAAAGGTTATCACCATCAGCTTCTTCAAAACTGTCGGGTTCTAAATGTTTGAAGCCTGAACAATTTTGCTCCGTAGATGTACTTGATTTTGAATTTCTGCTCACCGATTGTTGAGTTTCTCTGATTGACTTTCTGCTTTAGTGCTAGAATGATGCTCTGTTTGTCTCTCAGCACGTATCACTGGAGATACGTATGTCTTTATAGTTACTATTTTCCAATTTTTTTGCATTTTTCAGGATATTTTCAACTTCAGCTTCAGAGTTGAGGATTATTTCAATAGATCGAGTCCTATTTCCATTAAAATGACCAAGACTAACAAGTTTGGCATTATCAATATTAAAGTTGGAGCAATAACCGTCAAAAGTATTCCTGCGTCAACTATATCATTATCATTTGTATCGTTATAGCAGTTATTCTATGAAAAACATAACTCCACGTTTTATATATGTAACAGTTCACCATTATTATATTTAAACGGTACTATTTCAAAATACTGTATACACTTTATTACTCTCATATGATATTGACAGCCGTCAAATGCATATAAAGTTGAAATCTTTTTTATCATACCTGCATCAAAATCCTTGTTTTATGAACTAAAAAGCATGCGGAATCTCAAGATTAAAACACGCCGTGTTTTAAAGGAAAAAGCGTGCGAAATCTCAAGATCAAAACACGTCATGTTTTAAAGGTTGCTAGGTAACAAAAACAAGTCCAACTCTTATATCAATCATATGAACTGTCAAATAAGCTTTTAAACAACAATTGCTAGATCCATGTGAACAAGACGTGACATCAGATGCCCATTACATACCTGATTAGATGTATTAAAATATAAGGAACATTATAGTGATCTAAAATTCATTTCCAGCATTGTTAATGTAGTTATGATGCAGGTATAATAAAAAATAGCGTATGATACACGTGTATAAGGGCCTTTAAAGCACTTGCAACGTTGAGGGCACTCATTGCGCGTGCTTCAAAGGCTCACTTATACACTTGTATCATAATATACTATTATTTGATCGTATCGATCAAATTTAAAATGGTTCAGTTTATATTGTACTGTTTGCCTTGTATTTGGTAGTTATTTTGAATCAACATTTGTCAACGGATTTAGAGAATCGAAACACGTATACCAGCGAATACCGGAGCACCAAAATTCTCGAAGTCATTATAATGCTGTAAAGAGTTACAGGAAGATGAAATCAGGTTTAACGATTGAGAACTTTATTAATCGAAATGTTCAAGCGAAACATCGACAGGAATTGATTTGTTTGAAAATAAGAACAAGATGTTCATAAAATCAGATGCGGTATCATCTGCGACTGAAAGATAAACTTTAGTCACTATCTTCCATCGTTCAAGATAACCTCTTGTAGAGTATTCATGTTGAAAAGGGAAACATTCTCAATTGTATATTCAATTGAGAATGTTTCCCTTATCGACTGGAAGTTATGGACCGAAGAGCGGCCCTGGTCAGAATAATTGAAATAATTATGGGAAAGCAAATGTTACCTTTTCGTGGCCATATAAACGAATCGGCTCATAGTTTAGAAAATGTCACTGAAAATCATGGGAATTTCTTGGAAATTGTTCTTTTAGTAGCCACATACGATGCCATCTTGGATAAGCATGTCAAGGAAGCTGTCAGAAAAAGCAAACTTAAAAAAAGTGAAGTTAAAAGTAAAGGTTGGAGGAGTTTAATAACTTTTTTAAGCAATAAAACTGTCAAATTTCCTCCGAAATGCTTAAAATTGTATCAGAAGAAGTTCGCCAAGTCCAAAAAATCATTGAAAAGGCCATTGCTTTAATACACGTAACTTCTACTACTGGGAAAAACATATATGATGTGTTAAAACTTTGGAAGCCTCTTTTCTTATGACGTGCGAATCTGACCTTCCCGATTCTGCCCTCGAAGTCCTGGCAACTCTCATCAATCAGTCACACCAACAGGGAGTCTTTCCTGATTTTCTAAAAACTTCAATTATAGTTCCACTTCATAAAGGAGGCGACCCTGCAGACCCGTCAAATTATCGCCCAATATCTCTCATACCCACCTTGGCTAAAATAATTGAAAAATTAGTTCAGAAGAGAATTTTGAAATTTATACTAAGAAATAAAATATTGAGTGAGAACCAGTTTGGCTTTCAAAGGCAGAAGAACACCAACGACGCAATATTTTCCCTTCTTAATAAAGTTTATAGCGAAATTAATGAAGGTGAGGCAGCTGCAGCAGTGTTTTGTGACTTATCCAAGGCATTTGACTGTGTGAGTCACGAAATCCTGCTGAGCAAACTCGAATACTATGGGTTTAGAGGAATCAGCCAGCTATGGTTCAAATCATACCTTGAAAATCGCTCGCAATTGGTAAAAACTAACCACCTCTCTCGAACTGAGCCAACTCATTGTGGCGTACCACAGGGTTCAGTACTCGGTCCCACACTGCTCCTACTGTACATAAACGATCTCACAAAAGTTAATATATCTGGTAAGTATACATTATTTGCTGACGATACCACCATATTTTGGCATGACAAAGATGAACAAACATTACATCACAAGATTCAAGAAGACATCGAACAAATTAAAACCTGGTGTGACGATAACTTACTGGTCTTCAACCCTACTAAAACAAACATATTAACATTCCGCTGCGAGCTTTCTGCCCTGAGCCTAGGCCCTCATAATATTGACAATGTTTCTCTCTCTAAATTTCTCGGACTCAATATTGATAATAAATTACAATTCAATGACCATGTCACGAAGTTGTGCAAAAAATTGTCATCAGGTTGCTACGCCATCAGGATTATATCACATGAATTGGGTTTTACAGCTGCTAAATCAGCTTACTTTGCCCTTATCGAGTCCCACCTGGTCTATGGCATAGCCTTCTGGGGAGTGTGCAGCAAACAACTACTACAAATGGTGCAGGTTGTACAAAAAAGAGCCATTAGAGCCCTCTGTAAAGTGAAAAAGCGTGATTCTTGCAGAGATCTATTCAAAAATCATAGAATCCTCACAGTTACTTCTATATTCATTCTAGAAACCACCTGCCTTATACACAAGAATCGCCACAAATATAATGCACTGCCCTCATACCATAACACAAGATCCTCGCAAAAATTGAGATTATCCTTACCTATCCCTAAAAACAATCTTGTTAAGGAATCTCTCATTTATAACGGTATAAAAATGTATAACCAGTTACCAATACATTCAAGGGGAAATTGAATCTCTTGGATTATTTAAAAAAATTGTAAAAGAATTGCTTCTTATCCATCCATTCTACAATACGGAAGAATTTTTTAATAGTGACCCTTTTCGTCAGCACTAAAATATGCTCTTCCCCTTATTTCGAGTATCAATTTCAATATGTTTGCATCATGTGGTTGTACTTGCTTATCATTTTAGTTAAATGTCATACCAGTTAACATTTGTGCTTGTACATTTTACCTATACAAATTTTAAAACGCCTGTATCACTACCGTTTTTAGCATTTTTAGTGTTTTTTCTATTTTTATTACTTAACTTTAGGTTTTAGGTTTTAAGTTTTAACTTTTAGCACCTCTACAATGACTTTGTCGATAAGAATTGTTTCTTCGGACAATAAAGCATATTTGATTGATTGATTGATATAATGTTTGATATTACTCCCGTTCCGAGGTTATTATTGACAAATTGTGCCAGAACATTAAAGCGTTTAAAAGTCTATTACAGTAGTTGTTCCCGTATTTTCGATTTTTAGAATTTGTGTTTTGTATTTGTATCTAGATATTTGTTCATTTGTTAAAACATTATTTTGTTTTGTTTTTGTTTATATTTTTGTTAAATATTCATTTCTTACGTTCTCACGTTTGTTTAGATATAAGGAAACTCTATTTTCTTTATTTTTTTAATAATAACCAATGTTGATTATTGTGCATCAGTATCTAAAAAGCTTCAATAAAACTCTTAGTTCATGAAGAGTCTTACAATTAATCGAATAATTAATTTAAATAAAATACATGGGGGGGCCCTGTAAGGGAATTATTTCCCGGGCCCTTAAATCGCCCCTGCTGTAATGTCTATATATTTTCTAAGTTCATTCAATGGATTTATCGTGTACATTCAATGGTCTAGTTAGTTTATTCATTGGGATCTATTGCTATACTTATTTTAGAATATGTTATTCGAGTTATAAAATCTTGTTGCTTATATATAACTATTGATATAAATTACTTAATTTTATAGGTGATTCTTCAAGCGTTCATTCCTGGTGCTTTTTTTCTAATTGAAAAATAAACAAACCCTTCGTTATAATGTCCATTTTACCACTTGCAATATTTGTTTGGAAACGACGGGTAGCCACTTCTACCTTTACGTGTCATCTAACACATTAGCACTCTCGATATATCTTCAGTTTGTTTGGAAATCTGAGACTGACAACCCTAAATAAACATTTGCTGGCGCTTTCGTACAGGGATGACTAAAAAGTAATTAGCGATGTAGTGGTAAATATATTAAGTGGCTATTTTAGAAAAAGGAATATACCTTGACCAAGCTGTTCATTGAAATGTTAATTACAATCTTCTGGAAATTGCAGCAGATGGTACCAGTAGATTTCATATACATCAAAAGTTAATAAATACTTGGGACACCAAAGGAAGTAAAAGACGAGGATTACACGTCGCCGCTTTATACTTTCTTTGGTGACATAGACAGGGGCCAAACAAATATTCTTTGTTAAAAATTATTTAAATTGTATTTTCAGAAAGATTGATAAAAAGACTAATTTATTGAACTAATATAACTTTTAATTGCGTCCTTGAATCTACCCACGTTTCAGTTCTTTGTACAAAAAACGACTTGAAGGAATATAACTATTTTGAATTTCTTCTGCATAACATAAAACATTTTTTGAATGTTTCCTTTTTTTTAAACGCGATATTTTACATTGTACTTTTTGAACTAACGCTTGAATATTTTTTGGTAAGGTATAGAAATATATCAGTTTTTGGGTTTTTCTCAACCTGATGGAAATAAAAAAATATTGAAGACAAAAATTCAACCAAATTTTGGGTACCACTGCTAATAACTCCGGATACACATTTAAATATGTGGGATTTAGAACTGATTGTTTGAGAAATGTAGAAAGACAGTCTTAGAATTAACATTCGTTTCAGGCTACCGGCGATATGTTTTCAAACTGTGCCACTGCAATAACGTAAATTTTTCTCATCGTTATATCTAAACTGATAGATGAAGTCAGAACTAGTAGATGAAGTCAGAACTAGTAGATAAAGTCAGAACTAGTAGATAAAGTCAGAACTAGTAGATAAAGTCAGAACTAGTAGATGAAGTCAGCATACTTTAAAGCACTTAGCAAACCACAATTATCATGGAATCATCTTTAAGGCATTGTAACACACAGTTATTTTGTAATTTGCACGAAAAGTAAACGAGATCGGCCGATCGAAATACCGAAGCATGTTTACAATTTACAGCCAAGCAGCGCCAGCGTTGCCGTGTAGGAAAAATATTTAGTACCAACATCTGGGTCAAAATGTAGCAAGCATCCGCGACCCTAGCGGTGAATTCGAGAGTTGTCTACGAACGATATGACGTTTCTCAGATTCGACTACGGTTTTCTGATTAGCTACTGAATGAAAAATCTTACTTAGCAACCAATCAGACTGCAGTAGGCGATGTGCATGAGAAATAATTTTAACATTCCTGTCCTTCTTAGGCAGCTTGCAAATTAGCCGATATGGGCGCGCAGCAAATCTTCAATATTAATTATGATGTTAAAAAACCGTAATTATATTATCATCAGAATATGAAAATATGTTAGTTGGTGAGTTGGGAGATTGGTCATCACCATAGAATTGTAATTATAATATACTGACTACAATGCGTTTCAAGCTGCGCGAAATGTCCCATGCATGGTGGCCGCCATTGTTGTTTATGTCCTCCTCGCAGTAGCGGAACAATTCCAGTGGCATTGCTTGTAATGGAAAATAGGGTATATCATAATAAAACGTTTTAATAAATGATGCATCAAAGGTACAGAGAATTGTGAATATAAATGTTATATACCTATGTAAAAAATGTTTACTCTTCCACCCATCTATTATACGAAGATATATGAGACATATTTTACATATCCTTATAATTGAATAGGTATTTCTATCAATATTTTTTATTGCACTATTACATCAATATTTGAAAAATGAGTAAGTTATAAAGGTCACATTTGATGTGGGTGCCAGATCATAGGGGGTTCAGAGATAACAAAGGAACAGATTGCCTCGCCAAAGAATAACAAACACACAATTTCCTGACTCAGAAACCTTTTGTGGAATCTCTAAAGTCCTTAAGAGAGAAGAGTTTCGAGGCTGGGAAACATGAAATGAAATCTCATTGGAATAAAGTGCCAGGATAAAGACAATAAGTGAAAAGGCTAGTGAGCCTATCGCCAAAGAAAGTTGAACAGCTTCTCGAGTTGGACAAGAAATACTTGAAATTGGTAACGGGACTCTCTCTCACTGGACACTGCCCTCTGAGGTATATTTTTAACATTGTCTTTATCCATTTTTCAACCGACGAAACCAAAAAGGAGGAGGTTCTCTAGTCGACGCGTATATTTTTTTTTATGTATGACCAAGCATAACTTTTTACAGAGGAGTCCGATTCCGATGATTCTTTTTTCATTGGATAGGGCATACTCCGAAGTTAGTCCCATTTCAATTTGAAAAAAAGTCCACGCCTAAGGGTAGCAAAATGGAAAATATTTATCGTTCACCCTCTGAGTTTTGATCCGTTAACCGATTCTATCAGGCATAATTAACTTTGTACTGGGTTTTCCGATTTGCATGATTTTTTTTATTACCTAGGGTATACCTCATAGTTGATCATATTTGGGTTCGTAGTGAATTAATCCACCCCTATGGGTAGAAAAATAGGGGATGATTGATTTTTCACTTGTGAACATTGGCACACATATGTAGTTGACATTGACAGATCGCTATTGTCATTATTTTTGTTCTCCTATATTCGTCACAATAATAACATTCTATGGAAGGATGGAATTATATACAAAGTGATGAAATTAACTAACGAGAGCTTTCAAAAATAATTTATATTATATAACAATAAATAGTTGGAAGTATAATCGTATTATTTAACTGTTATTAGTTGAAGTAAGGTGGGTGAGTAATTATTTTGGAATTATTCAAAAGTTAAGTAGGTAGTAATTAGTTATTGCAGCCACAAAAAATTGAAAAATAAAAACTTTTTAACAAAAAATTAAACCGACGAAAAACGGAACTGAAAATCACAAAATAAAATAA
The DNA here is from genome assembly GCA_018342105.1 of Gonioctena quinquepunctata. Classification (NCBI taxonomy): domain Eukaryota; kingdom Metazoa; phylum Arthropoda; class Insecta; order Coleoptera; family Chrysomelidae; genus Gonioctena; species Gonioctena quinquepunctata. The sequence goes on from JAFIRS010000531.1 coordinate 545,722, forward strand.
ACTTTCTTAGTCTTGATAACTAAGCTCCTAAACTAATTTAAGTAACTAATTTCGAGTCGGCGCCAAACGAATAATCAACGAAGATCATTAAATAACTTTAAAAAAATTATCAGAATGTCACCGTGCATCTCGATGCCATCATTTTACGCTTTACCTAGCTTGTTTGTTTGGCGCCGACTCAAAATTAGTTACATTAGTTTAGGAGCTTAGTTATCAGGACTAATAGGGAGGGCTATTTTATTTTTTGCTTTTCAGTTCCGTTTTTTGTCGGTTAAATTTTTTGTTAAAAAGTTTTTATATTAGTGATCTTTGCCTCTCGACTATACCGTAGATTTTCATTGTTTGAGAATATTTTTTTTCCATTTGATTAATTCTGTATTGTTGACGCTTCAAAATGTATCATATTAAAACTCTTTTTTGAAAATGCCTTCATCTGAAGGGGAAAGGATTGAAATTTCAATTATGATTGGTGTTGGCGATATGATGCGGACTCAACAAGAGGTATGCAGATTATTCCATGAAATGCACCCAGATAGTGAACCTATTTCATAATCTACTGTAAGCAGAATAGAGCGAAAACACATAGACACGTGAGGCGTGCACCAAACCAAGGTAGACCTACAGTTAATGAAAATAATCAACAAGACGAGACGTAATTTTGTCGGCATCTGGATTTCTTAGAAAATACATTAATTCCTGATTTGACCTAGCTTTTTCCTGATATTCAAATTTAATTTAGACCGCAGAAGGCGCACCGCAACATTTTGATGCAACTTTGGTAGTGTATCCAGTAGCTGCATAACTACGTAATTTCATATAATAATTCTTAATACGTTTATTCTTCATTTCGTTTTTTTGTAAAAATACAGTATCGTATAACTTTCTAATACAATTTTGAAAACACCTTTTGTATTGTTGCTCACCCTCCACCAATTTGACGCAGCTTGTGATATATTTTTGGAATCAGCTCAGCAAGTTAACTCATAAATAAAAAAAATTAGGGTGTTCATTTAATAAAACCGCTGATGACGTCATCACTCGAAGGTAGATCACCTTGTATATTGGATTATTATTTAAAAAAACAGTAAATTGAAATAAAAAATCGACCTGTTTCGGGAATTTTTAATGATATTGTTTATTTAGCTACTAATGAATGTATGCGTTACTTTATGGACACACTGAAAAGGCGATATGTATAAATAAGCATGGCCACATATCATTACCTACTACCTACAAACTAATGTAACACTTCATTATATATAACAGTTTTTAATTTATCCACTATGATCACTATAACAAAAAAGACAACAAAGTACAAATAAGACACATCCAAACCGAACACAAAGAAATTAAAGAAAATTGGAATTATTTGGCAACGCTTATAAGTGCCAACCGACAACGCCCTTAATGAAGAGTGCCCTTAATGAAGATGACGAAATGAATATTGAAGAAAATCATTATGTTCACACTAGGCAGATAGCTAGGGAACTCGAAATTAGCCAGTCTTCAGTGATGAAAATTCTGAAAACCCATAAATTTCATCCTTATAATATGACAATCCTCCAGGAACTCACCGAAGATGATCCGGATAGAAGAATCCAATTCTGCGAAGAAATGATCGATCTACTAGATAGAAATGTTGTAAACATAGAAAACGTCCTGTTTTCTGACAAATCAACGTTTACGTTAAATGGTAAGGTAAATCGTCAAAATGGTCGTTTTTGGGCAGAAAACAACCCACACGGGATGAGGGAAGGCTACACTCAATATACAGCAAAAGTTATTGTTTGGACAGGGATTGTTGGTAATCGAGTAATAGGACCAACGTTCTTCCAAAGGAATCTCAATAGAGATAGATATTTAGAATTCTTGCGGGAAGAACTAGTTCCGACTTAGGCTACTCTGTTTCCAGATCCGGATGAAGCCGATGTCCCGAATAGAAACATCTGGTTTCAACAAGACGGTGCGACCCCATTTTAAAAGACCTGTCCGTGCGTATCTGGATGATGTATTTCCAGGCAGATGGATTGGTAGAAGAGGAGCTGTTGAATGGCCTCCCAGGTCTCGAATTTAATACCTATAGACTATTTCTTGGTACTTGAAAAACAAGGTTTAGAGCAGGTAAATCTCATTTTCGAATTAGTTGATGTTTGTTAAATATCTGTCAAACGACAAGGAATAAAAATTTTATATTTGGTACGCATGTGTAACTTACTATACCCTTCAAGAATAGTCATAAAAAAATTAGGATTGCCATTTAAAAAAATAGTCGATGACGTCATATTTCAAATTTGAGATACGCTGTATAACATTTTCTTACATAAAAACGAGCGCAATTCAAAATGAAAATTGACCTGTCCGGGCATATTTCTAACAAAACAATTGTCTTTGAGTTACTGAATTTATTCCAAGTTAGAAACTCGCACTGTATAGACTTGTAATGATAGTTAAAAGTTCCACGAAGGAAAAAATTCTTGTTTAAAAAAAAAGCAAATTATAGATTTACTGAAAGTGGATTATTTTACTTACTTCTGATATCAAATTGTATTCACTTCTTTTTGTAATTTTCTGATATTTGTAAATACCTATTCCAAATAAATGTTAAAATTAATTGAGGTATTTGTAATCCTAGAGAAAATAAAAATCATTTGCAAAACATTTATTCAAAACTACTACTGACTTACTGGAAAGAAGAGGATCTTCGAAGGCCGAATAGAATTTCCAACCATTTTTTGGTTAAAAAAAAATGTGACTTTTAAAGATACTCCTGAAAAACCTTCTCACTAATAGTTCCCCGTAGACTTATTAAACTTTATACAAAATTAATGGATGCTGTTAAAGCAAAATACATTTATCAGCGATTTAGATTCAAGGATGAACTGTTAATAGCACCACTCCAAATCTGACATGTTAGTACCTAGTACCATCATAAAATGGATTATGGCAGCGGAATCTTGGGAACAGGTTCATGCGAAATAATCAAATTGAGCTGGTAGCGGGGGCTGTACCATTTAGCTGGAGAAAAAATCACGCGTAGCTAGTATAAATAAAACATGACATATTTTCTGTTTCGCATTTCTAGGAAAATGGATAACATATGAGTTATATCAAGTCGTGCGAGTCATTAGTCATGAAAAATAATACAACGGAGTCATTGTCCTACTATGCTTACCTGTTTTGCAGACGATTTCGTTAGACCGGCATTGTTTTGAATTCGAAAGTTACAACCACATACATAAACATACCTACCCACATGCTTGATTAGGAAAGTGCATAAGTTTTTGATATGTCGAATTATTTGGAAAATAAAATAAAAGTGAACGTCTGAATCAGCTGTCAAACGCGTTAATTTTCAATTAATACAAAATATCCAAGTGCAGCTCTGAAATTTTGTGTAGTTATAGTTTTGAACTGTAGAAATTACGTAAAATTTTTTCCAGAAAGCTAGATCGGGGATTAAACGTTGCCAGAAGTCGGAAAAGTTGTAAAAAAAGATTTTAACTTTTAATTTCAAGGGGCAATTCTGGTGATTTTGTTTTTATATTATTTACTTCGTAAATCGGAAAGCAATTCTTAAAAATTTAAATAATAAGCAGTTCTGGCAATTTGGTTTTTTATTATTTATACCGTAAGTCAACTATATATGCAATTGCAGAAGGCGAAGTGGGGGGATGCATAGATAAACCTTATAGATTATAATAAAAACAAAAAACGATTACGTTTCTGTCTGGCTCAACACATTTTAGGGGGTTTAGGAATATGTTAATAGTAATGTGGGTGAGTACGAAATGTTCTATATTTTTTTATAATTTTTATGATGAATAATTGAATATTAAATTAAATATTTGTTTAAATTATGAGATTTTAATGTCAATAAATTGATATGAACTAGGATTAGATACCCTATTATTATAAATGTAATTTGGAAAGAAATTCGTAATTTAGTTACTGAAAATTGAAGATTTTGGCGGTATTCAAGTCTAATCAGAGGGACCTGTTGTGCAATTGATAATCCACGATATAATGTACTTATTTTATTAATTTATATATCGTTGTATAGTTTGAATAATTATAATATTCAAGAATTTTTATATAAAACTAAATCAGATCAAGGTGTAGTTAATGAGAAAGAAGCAATTGGTTACATTAAATATAATGTTGGATTATTATTTTTTAAATAATATGAATTTTGAATTGAAAGTAATTTCAATTAACTAGTTAACTTGATTTTAGCTTTAAAATATGCACATATCGCCCGTGGCTGCTTTCCCTATAATATGAGATAAGTGATAACAAAGTAGATTTACTGAAAAGTGAATCTAGTAAGTTCAAATCAGAACTTGATATAAGTATTTTATTTATAAAATTCAATTTAGTTTGATATCAAATGATTATTTTTATAAGAGTTTATTTTTCAACGAAATAAAAAAATTATTGTTTTATTATAAAAAATAAAAAAATATTTTATTATAGTTAGGTAATTAGTATTGAAAAAAAAATCTAAATTAGAAAGACAAAAATTAATTTTTGTGCGTTGTGCGTCAGGGTTTATTAAAATGAATTGAGAATTTATTATTCCGGAGTTAAAAGAGATAAAAAAATATATTTTTTATTGTATAATTAATTTTACAAATAATATATTAAAAGATTTGGTTTTAATATTTGTAGTTAGGTCAATTTTATTTGTTTGTGTTTTAGTTGGGATTGCTTTTTAAACTTTACTTGAACGTAAAGCTTAAGGGGGTATATTTAAATTTGTAAGGGGCCTAATAAAGTGGGATTTTTCAACCTTTTTCTGATGCTATTAAATTATTTTGTAAGCACCAAACTTACCTTTCAATATGTAAGATTAATTTATATAAATTTTTTGCTGTTGTAAATTTATTTTTGGGTTTATTTTAAGTTTATCGTTTATGTACCTTTAATTTTTTTTTATTGAATAATGAAATATTTTATTCATAACATAATTATGTTGGTGTTTTTTTTTTAATTTTGCGTGATCAATTGATATATTTAGCTTGACAAAATTATTTACCCGTTTCTTAAAATTAATTAATATTTTATTTAGTTTGCAAAATTTAGTACAAGTTAATAGTAAATTTTAATCCCTATTTTATATTTTAAATATTTTCTTTTCCAAGTTCATTAACTATTTAAAAATCTCAGTAAAATCTCAAATGTTTGCTGTTGTAGCATTAATAATATAATATAAAAATATATTACTGTTGAAATATAAGGGTCTTCTACTGAGGCTCCAATTCAAGGTGAAAGTAATACTATAGTTAGAAATGTTCAAAAGATCCCTGTAGTGCGAATAAATTATTTTTCAAGCAATATATAAAAACGAGTTAACACAAGATTCTAATTAATGTAATTATTTATACTCCTCTGTTATTCATACTTATCCGTTTTGTCTACTTGTAATTTATTAATAATTCATAAAAAGTTTGAATAATACATAGACAAATTGACATAACTGTTTAAAATTATTTCAAATAAAAAAAATGTTTTACCTCTTCAGCAACTTACTTAGCCATCAATTTGTTTTCTGGCAATTTATGTACAGCTTGTTTGAGCCATGAATAATATAAAAACGAAAACGCCAGAACAGCACCTTGACGTTGAAATTTCCAACTTTACCGACTTCTGGCAAAGTTTAATCCCCGACCTAGACTTAACGCAATTTCTACGGTTAAAAACTGTAACTACACAACGTTTCAGAGCTGCCCCCAAATATTTTATTTTGATTAAAAATTAAGTCACTTGACCACCCCTGCCATGTTCTCCCCGGGAGCGACGTCTGGCTACAGCGCTATGTGATTTTCAGCTAGTAAAGGTGCAATTTCGTTGCAACTGCTGGCCGATATGCTGCACGCTGCGGCCATGTGTTTTCGTTGTAACGTCTCAAATTGTGGCAGTTATCGTCAAAGTCATAAACATGAATTCTGAAAATTTGGAAAATAAAAATTGGAATAAAAATATTTTAACTAATTAAATATGAATATTAAGAAATGAAAAAAATCTGGAAGTTGCTGGATAATAGAATGAACAATAATCCGCTGGCAACAAAAATTAATCTCCATTTTATTATTAATTATGCTTTTGATAATCAACAAATTTTTCCAAGTTGGAAATAAACAATAAAACCTCGATAATTTTAAAACCGGAAGCCATTTTTTTTAACTGTTCTTTAAAACCTTTAGAAGAGATCCTCGGTGAAAATATAAAAAAAAACATTTTTATTTAATAATTGAAGATGCTGAAAAAGTAAAAACATAAATAAAACATTGTTTTTTTTTCAAATATCCCAATTGATTTGTTTTTTTTTTATTTTCTACCACAATTGTTTAAAAAATTGTTATAAACAATTTCATTGTTTAAGAGATAGTTGACATTTTTTCCGGAAATGTAATTAATAATGAAAATAATGATCTTTAAGAGAAAAATCGTTTCTTAAAAAAAATGTATTGCTTAAAATCTCACTTGTTGGTTAAATTTTTTTTGCAAGTAAATATTAATATTAAGGATCCATTTTTTTTAAATCATTATTTCTATTGTTCTTTCTTATTCTGAAAAAAAATATTTTAATTTTTTATTTGTTTATTAAATAAACAATTTGTTATAAACAAATAACTTTTCGCGCTATATTTTTTTAAATACATCAAAAATAAACAAAAATGAACATGTGTCGTTTTTGAAGCAAAAAAATTTTTTTTATTTAAAAAATTCTCATGCTCTTGACTTAATTTTTTTTCTCGTTTCTTATCATTATAATTATTCTAACTTATAAACTATTGAAGATACGACGAGAACACTTCATTGTTCTCCATAAAACAATGAACAAATTGAGCTTTTATTTTAAGCTCTTACTCAATTATTTATTTGAAAATCTTATAGACTCTCAAAGGTACGATAAACATACTTCAGGTATTTTTTGTTCTTTATTTAACAATTAACAATTTGAGCTTTTGGTCGAAGCGTTGACTACATTATTTATTGACTTTTTTGCAATGACCAATAAAAGTAAAAAATGGATTGCTTGACTGGAGATGTTTGTTATTTTCAATAATATGAATTTGAAATTTCATATTTTATTTCCACTCAGGTAATAAATACAACAATACAATCTATCAATTTATCGCTTCAAATGATATTTATATATACTACAAGTTGAGTAATTAGATCATCATTTAAAACACATTTAATTATAATTAGCATGGGTTTTTCAATGGCCTCGCCCCTTTTCCGTATTCCTGACCTTCAACTTACTCAACTTACATTTTTTGAAACAATTGTAGTAAAAAATAAAAATAAAAAATTTTCTATGGCTTTTAACAATAAAAAAACAAATCAATCGGCATATTTAAAAAAAAATCAATGTTATATTTATGTTTTTACTTTTTCAGCATCTTCAAGTGTTGATAAAAAATTTTTTTTTTTATTTTTTCACCGAGGATCTTTTCTAAAACCATTAACGAACAGCTCAAAAAAATATGGCTTCTGGTTTAAAAATTATCGAGGTTTTTTTTGTTTACTTCCAACTTGGAAAAAATTGTTAATTAATAAAAGCATAATCAATAATAAAATTGAGATAAAAAAAAATTGCCGGCATTATTCATTCTACTATTCAGCAAGTGCCTGAGTTTTTCATTTCTCAATATTCATATTCAATTAGTTAAAATATTTTTTTTTTGTTTAAGCATCCGTATTTCCACCGCTCAATTAAAATTATAAATATTGGTGCTACAGTTCCGGAAGGACGGACTTTTTTTTAGGAAATTTCATGCCCTCTTTGGATCATTTTGCACATTTCCGATATCTGCAATAGTATTCGAGATATTTGCAAAAAATCGAGCCCTCGTTTTTTTATTTGTTTATAACTTTTAAACTATTTGATAAATAAACACGCACAAAGCGTTTAATTCCAATCGTTTGGTAACAAAGACAAAAAATTTTTTTTTCAAGGTTAAAGTCAACTTTTAAATAAGTTTTCGATTATGATATTGTTGTTATTTAACCGGGGAAGTTCCCCCAAATTCAAAAGAAAATGATACGGAGTTTGAAATAATGATGTCAACCTAACAATCTTACACCTAGTTACATAGTTCACCCCTTTTTCTTCCACAACTTTAAACCACCAATTATTCTTTTTTTTACTGAAGATGGACATATATATGCCCGAAACATGTTTAAACATCATCAAGAGTTAGGACCTGATCCTTAACCTTGAAAAACAAAACAATTTTTGCTCTTTGTTACAAAACGATTGGAATTAAACGCTGTGGAGAAGACTTTGTGTGTTTATTTATCAAAAATAAATCTTGCACTTTGAGAATGGACTACTTCCTTCGTATTTAAACTATTCAATTGCAAGACATGGGACAAAGCGTAAATCATATCTAGATAAAATTCCGCATCCAATGACACCTTGGTCATAATTTTACGTGGAGGTCTTCTCAAACGCGAGACGTAACGAAATTGCACCTTAAGGAAGGTTTTTATACAGGGTGTAATCTAACCTCTTGCACACCCGTGAATGACGAGTGTATAATGCCATTTCATAACGAATTGCAGTAATAAAAAATCTGAAAATAATAATTGAAAACATGTTTTGTTCTTTTTTAAATTCGACAAAAATTTGGAAAGCGCCACCCGCCTAATTTCAGGTGACCTACTCAGAGGAAAACTTTGGCAATTGCCGAATGCAATAAACATTAGACTAATCTGAATAATGTAGAATGTTGAACTGATTGTGTGGTAAATGTATGCATTGCCTGAGATATATATTCAATTTGAAGGGAAGAAAACAACTGACCTTGTTATATCCAAACTGGTGACAAAGTCAGAACTAGTTGACTTCATACGCTGCTTTGAGGCACTTATCCTAATTACCACAGTCACTTGTAAGAAACAAACGACACGAACACTATTGAAAAGAGAAACATTCGCAAATGAATATTGTTTTGAAAAATAATATCACGACCATTGTAGTGATTCAGACCACGTGAACTAAACACTGTTGCCAAGCAAGATTCTCGCATGCACGGTTTACAAAGCTGTCTACGAACTAAAGTTTGTCAGATTCTACTAGTGTTCTCTGATTCTGGCTGGCGAATGAAAGATCTCAAGATCGTAATTAACAACTTATCAGAAAACAGTAAGCGATGTGCACGATAATTAATTTGAAGATTATTGTCTTTGTCTTTTCAAAAATTTGCCATTTTATCAAAAAATAATTTATATTTATTGATATATCAGTACGAAAACGCCCGCACAGTGATTGGCGACTCCAGAATCCAACCTGAATTGACATTTACTACTTCATTCATAAATGCGACGAGTGAGTCATATTGTCTTCTACTATTCAAAATACGCACGGTTTTAAGAGCCAGCAAATGACAAAGACCATAATGTTCAAAATAATTCTCCTGCACATCGCGTACTGTTTTCTGATTGGTTGTTAATTAGGATCTTTCATTCAGCGAAAATGTGAATAACAAATTTAAACCAACTTGCTTGAACAGTGTTCAGTTCACGTGTTCTGAATCACTACAATGGTCGGATATTATTTTAAAACAATATTCAATTGCGAATGTCCTCACAAAAACTAGTTCTGACTTTATCACCAGTTTGGATATAACAAGGTTAGTTGTTTTCTTCACTTTGAAATTAAATATCTATCTCAGGCAGCCTGCAATGTATACTTTTACCACACAATCAGTTCAACATTCTACATTATTCAAATGTCGAGTCAAATGTTTATTGCATTCGGCAATTGCCAAAGTTTTCCTCCGAGTAGGTCACTTGAAATTAAGCGGGTGGCGCTACCCAAAATTTTGTAGAATTTTACTAAGAACAAAACATGTTTTCAATTTTTTTCTTCAGATTTTTAACCACTGTTATTCGTTATGAAATGGCATTATACACTCGGCATTCACGGGTGTGCAAAAGGTTAGATTACACCCTGTATAAACTTCCCTTGCAACGTATATCATTTTTAATTTTCTGCTAGGCTTCTCGGCTTTCTGACACCCATTATGTTTGTGTAGAATTGTACCTACTACAGATAATCCAATAGTCTGATATAGTTATTCTAATCCCAATTGGAACGGCAATAAAAATAAGAGCACTACGAGGAGTGTTCACATGCACTGCCCGGCAAATGGAAAATTTATATACTACCAGTGTTTTTACTTTCAAAGCGTTCCTAGTACAATCATGAAAAAGTTCTATCGTGTGGAAGAGAATTCCTTCTCGAAACTTTTTATGTCGGTCCAATTGGGATTAGAAAAACTATAAGGAAGTCGAAGAATTGGTGTGTGTGTTTTTGAGGTCGGAGATTATGATTGTTTTGTCAAAATCCACGAATTTAAGATGACGGCTCCAAGATGGCAACGTGTTTTGTGATTATAGCCAGATTTCATTCAAAATTGGTGTGTGGGGGTTTTTGGGGTCAGACATCATGATGTTTTTGTCAAAATTCATGAATTCAAGATGGGGTTTCCAAGATGGGGACGTGTTTTGTTATTATGGCCCGATTCCATTCAAAATTGGTGTGGTTTTTTTGGGGTTGGAGATTATTAATTTTTGTCAGAATTCAATAAAATGACGGATTTCGTGAATGACTAAAAAGAATTGAATAAAAAATATTAAAAAACATATTTCAAGACAAGCTTTTTTACAAATGCACTAAAAAGGAAAAATAATTTCTTTAATTGTCTGACCCAGTTTATTCGGTGAGTAGCAGATTCAAAAGCTTGCCGCGAATATAAAATAGGTATTCTTGCGCGCAAGATTTTTAATCTGGTACTCACAGAATAACCTAGGTCAAATATATAAGTTATTTTTCCTTTTTAGTGCATTTGTTAAAAAGCTTGTCTTAAATTTTTTTTTAATAATTTTGTTGGAGTTTCAGATTTTATTAATAACCGCATAATTGTTTAGATGAAGCAGCTATAAAAATTCGCCTCGTAGAGCTCTTCTCACATGTATACTTTATAAGATTATATCATTGAATTATTTTTAGATGTTATATTCTAACAAAAAATAAAATTAAATTATAAAAAAAAAGTCGAGACTACATAGAGCTGTTTTTATTTAAGAAAATGGCGTTCAAACTTATTTATTCAAAAGTTGAATATTTATATTATATATATATATATATATATATATATATATATATTTGTTATTTTGTTTAATTGTTTATAATTGTTTTTTCGGTTGTTTAAACTATAAGTTGAGAAATATTTTTTCCTTCAAAATTCATTATTTGCAAGTTTCTCTATAAGATAGATTTGTTTTTTGTTGATAGTTTAATTGTATATTGTATTACTTAACAATCTGTTATAAACAGTCACCGAACCTGTTTATATTTTTTAATTAACCATATATAAAAAGTATTAACTTCTTTTTTAATTTTTTCATAGAATTTTTAATTTTTATCAGTGTGCTAAGTTATAAACAGCTGTAACTTTTAAACAATTACAAATATGGTTATGAGCATTCAGGACAATTTTATGAAACACTAATAATTTTTTGATCATATGTGCAGCTATCATAGTTCACTAGATGCATTTTTTTATGGAAAATATCGACATTCAAGACCATTTTGTTGGTTTGTTTAATAAACTTTAATTTTATTACTCGGTTAGGTCTGGAATTTCAATAATTCATAAAACAAAAGTATTTATATAAATAAATCTCTCATTCGTTTGGTATTTTCGAAGCCTTCAACTAAATATATCTAAAAAACTATAAGAGATAATGTTTGTTTCCTTTATATTATTTGTTCAGTTTATTTTCAACTATTTATTAACAAGCCTAGCAGTTACTTTTGTTTAAACAATACATGCATCATAAGTTATAAATTGTAATTTTTTTCGCAATCTTTACTTTCTTGATAATAACAAAAGTAGCTGCAATGATGGACGGATTTTTAATGAATACTGTATTCACCTGAAGACGATTGCAGATACAGAACCGTCGTGAAAACCTTTCAAATCCATTAAAACGATGGACGTCCGGAACGAGAGTAATCAGGATTTATTGTAGTCATTTTTTAATATATCTATGAGTGATGTGGTAGATCTTTGCAATTAGCTTTTCTGTAGCAATAATGTTTTTGGCAAATTCGGCTACTGCAGATCTTGGTTTATCTTCTAAAGTACACCTTTCTTGTTTAAATTCACAAAATCTGTTATCATCTATAACTAAAATGATGATGTCACTAAACTCCATAATGCTTATTCAAAATTAAACGACTTATTCATTTCATCAACTTTAATCTTGCAAAATTGCAACTGGAGCCTATAGTCTATAGGCTGTTTTTGTTCGGAAAATTTTCAGAAGAGTCCTCGTAAGTATTTGGCTTATTTCTGAAAATCCATCAGTCATAAATCAATAGTTCTAGTAGGTATAGTTAGTCGTTATCACATTGGACGGCACTCCCCTAAGTTCCAAAAACTCATCACTGCATTTCAAACCGATCAAAAGGGTTGCAATATAAACAAAGGATGGTATTACGGTCATCAGTCAGGTAACGAGCGTAAGAAAAAGTGCCGCTTTGTAAACATAAAATAACGTTTTGTTGATACGGAAGTGAACAAAATAACTCCATCAACGAATTATGTAACTTATTCTATCATGTACTTACCTACACGTCTTTCAAGAAGTAATATTGCTTCGTTTGAAATACAAGACATTCTAATGAATAAGAAATCGTTTCCTGTAAAACTCGGTCGTTTTTTCCACGCCAACCGTAAATTTCAATTTTGCGGACCAATAAAAAAATATGTTGATCCTATTAAAAGGAAATAATTATCGTTTCATTAGGTTTCTCCCATTTCTTTTTCGAGGACCTAGAATTTTAACAAACGAGATTAGCAAAAAAATAGCTGCAGAATGACCATGAATACGTGGAATATTTTACAAATTTTCATTAGTTTTCCTAAAAATGTAATGGCCGCTAAGAAAATAAAATAAAATATTTATTTTTAATTGATCTGGCCCATACTTGATAAAAATACATATTGAAGTAAACGACATTTTAGTGTGCTTTATGGCAACTGAAAGACAAATAGAAAAGTGTTTTGAATTTATCAATACAATTCATTCTTTAATTAAATTCGCGAAGGAAACGGAAACAGATAATTCTATAAACTTTACAGACCTAAACAGACTAAAACGAAAATATACCTCTATACCTCATTTACCTTGTACCTTTCCCTTGAGAATCAGTTGTAGTAGTCTATATCGATTTCCTCAATACATGATCCAAATAAGACATCTTCCGATATTTGACAGTCTTCAGTAGTGCTTTATCCCTGTTGACTCTCCTCAGTACTTCTTCGTTGGTCGTGCCGTCCAAGGTATCTTTAACATCCGCTTATGTATCCACATTTCCAATGCCTCAATTCGATTCATTGTTGAAGTCAACGCTTCTACTCCATACAGCAGCACAGACCAAACATAGCATTTAACCATTCTTTAGTTCTAAATTGAGATGGCTGTTGCAAAAAACTATATAATTTTTTGGAAAGTGGGTGGTAGTTGCAATTCTGCGTTTCATTTCTACGTCTGGATCTATTTGGTACGTTATGGTAATTCCTAAGTATGTGAATTTGTGAACCCTCTCAACTTGCACTCCATTCAATTGGAGCCTTGCATCTGGATATGGGCTACGGCTGCAGACCAAAAATTTGATTTTATTTTCGTTTATTTTGATGCCCATTTCTTCTTCCACTTCGTGAATACAATCAAGCAGAACTTGGAAACTTTCAACGTCGTCTGAGAGAATCACCGTATCCTTCGCATATCTAATTACTTATTCACACAATATACAGAACCTTAACACATCCATACCAACACAAAGTAGCCGAATATTACAGTATTATCCATACATTAGTCAATATTCATCGTTCCGAAATTACTCCTGGAATCCAGGGTTACTCCATACAGCAGCACAGACCAAACATAGCATTTAACCATTCTTTAGTTCTAAATTGAGATGGCTGTTGCAAAAAACTATATCATTTTTTGGAAAGTGGGTGGTAGTTGCAATTCTGCGTTTCATTTCTACGTCTGGATCTATTTGGTACGTTATGGTAATTCCTAAGTATGTGAATTTGTGAACCCTCTCAACTTGCACTCCATTCAATTGGAGCCTTGCATCTGGATATGGGCTACGGCTGCAGACCAAAAATTTGATTTTATTTTCGTTTATTTTGATGCCCATTTCTTCTTCCACTTCGTGAATACAATCAAGCAGAACTTGGAAACTTTCAACGTCGTCTGAGAGAATCACCGTATCCTTCGCATATCTAATTACTTATTCACACAATATACAGAACCTTAACACATCCATACCAACACAAAGTAGCCGAATATTACAGTATTATCCATACATTAGTCAATATTCATCGTTCCGAAATTACTCCTGGAATCCAGGGTTAGGAATTATCGAGGGTAATACATATGTCCTAGGGGTTTTATCGATCAAATTTTTTTTGAAATTTTGCTGAAAGCATTTTGCCTGGAAATTTCACTGAGTGCGATTTGCGGTCTTATTATCTGATTAAACCACGAAAGCAAAGCTTGAGTGATTTTATCTTTGATAATAAGGCCGCAAATTGCACGAGTTGAATTTCCTAGAGGCATAATGCTTGGGAGAAAATTTAAAAAAAATTGCGATAAAATCCTTTAGCACGAATGATATTTGATGAGAATATTTCTGAATCACATTTGAAACTGAATAAAACTACCAGAATTCATGTTATATTCGAATTTTCAACGTGGAAAGTTACAATTCTTCTCGTTCCAAAATCGAAGGAATCGCTTTACAGATTCATTCATAATGATTATTCACTGCTCTTGAACTCACTCAAAAACTTAAAATACATAAATTTTTCTAGTGTATTTAATCAGGATATAATTTTGAGGAAAATGGGATAGGGTTGGTTTGTCTCCTGCTCCTGTCTGTGTTTTTTCACGCGAGAATTGAGGTTAGTAAAGGCTATCATAGGAAGAAATATCATATATTTACTGGTTTATGAAGTAAAAACCAGTTTTAAATATTTCTCGATACGTTTACCTTGAATGTGCATCGTTTGCAGAATCTGCGCTGTGATTTTAATTGAAATTTATTTTCGAAAAAAAAATATTTGACGGTGGTAGGATTCGAACCCCGGTTGCGTTTTTCGTGGCCTGCTCCTTAGCTAGCTAGGCCATCTCGGCTTTGTTATAAGTATAATTTTGAATGCCTGTTGACTTTATGCATATATACTAATTGAGTGTTGTGTGATTTGTGATATTTTGAGATTTTTATGAAGTTTACAATTCTTCATGAAATATTTCTAGCTCCACGTGATAAGTCTGGTTACCTACCCAATACTCCACAACACCCATTGATTGTAGGAGAATATGCGAGTTATATGATATGATCATTTGGCTCATTTAACAGCCTGAAAAATGTATATATTTGAATTCCAATATCAAATCACTGTATGTGGTGAACTCAAAATCCCTTATTCAATCCATTCTACATTTCCTGTTTCCTTACAGGAATTGAATTATATATATATATATATATATATATATATATATATATATATATATATATATATTTGTGTCGAAAAACAATATCGAATCTACTAGTGGTTTTATCGAAAAACAATATCGAATCTACTAGTGGTTTTATCACTTATAATTGCACGAGAGGTTTGTATTTCATCGGGTAAATTTGGGTTGTTTAATGAGAAACTGTTGCCTAGCAATTAGACGAGAAGAACTGTCAACTATTAAAAACGCGACACCGAAGGTGGAGCGTTTTTAGGTTGACAGTTTTTCGAGTCAAATTGCTGAAGGAAACAGTTTAGAATTTGAACAACACAAATTTACCCGATATCAATACAAACATCGAGTGTAATTCGGCAGGACAATTTAATGAATAAGAAATTTAGAAACATATCAATGCAAACTTTATTTATTTTGGCAACCAATACCGCGATAATTGATAAACAAATGAATAAGTGAAAAACCACTAGGGCATTTGTCGCTGTAAAAGTTGCAGCTAACTTTTGACGCTGTCAAACTGACAATTTCACTGTGGCATTGCGATTTTTTATACATGAGTTGAATTGTCAGTATAAAACAGCGAGAAGACGTTTTATCACTATAAAACTGATCTGATTGGTTCTCTGTTTGAAATTTCGGCCATTTGATTGGCTCAAAAATAATGAGGGAAACAGTCGACAGAAAATTTTCCTCGGTGTTTATTCAAACGCGATTGTCTCCAAAATTGAGATTACAAAACAAAGTTATCGATATTTTCAGTCTTATTTCGTGCATACTAAGAGTTCCTCTGATAGCCAGGGAAGTAGTTGTTTTCTGTTAGATATTACAAAAAGTAACCTAATTTTACAAGCTTTTATTTAGTTTCACCTATCCCGGTGTCTGTGTGTCAAATCTTGTAAGTTGAATTTGACCCCCTTGTACCTGCTCAATTAACATGAAATTTGGCAGGTGTTCATAGTTCCCGCGACAATACATTATGAAATTTTTGTTAGAGAAAAAAACCAAAAGCGTTTCTAAGATGGCGGACGAGATTTGTGTTTATGGTCCGATTCGACTCAAAATTGGTGTGTGAGGGTTTTCAGGGTCGGAAATTATGAATTTTTATTCAAAATTCACAAATTCAAGATGGCGGACGAGTTTTGTAATTATGGTCCGATTCGATTTAAAATTGGTATGTGGAGGTTTTCGGGGTAGGAGATTATGAATTTATTGTCAAAATTCATAAATTCAAGATGGCGTCAGTTACTTTTGTGATAATGGACCGTTTCTATTCAAAATTGGTATGTCGGGGTTTCTGGGGTCGAAGATTATGAATTTAGTCGAAGATTATTGATTTTTTTGTCAGAAATTGAAGATGGCAGCTCCAGGATGGCGGACGAGTTAATCTGTAGATGATATCCTCATTGAAGAACTAGATAGCTCAGAACTTACAGGAAAAAGGCCTCATAATGACGATGCATTAACAAAAATGCATAGATGAAGGCGTACTTACTAAAAAGCTAAAATCAAATAATTAATTAAAAAAACTTTTTGAAGACAAGCTTTCATTCAAATGAATCTATAACTCACGAAATAACCTGTGTGGCACATCCAAAGCAATTATTTTTTACTTTTCAGAGCATTTGAATAAAAGCTTGTATCTAAATATGTTTTTTATTAATTATTAATCGCAGATTTTTCAATTTTTATAAAAATCTTTCTATTCAAATATTCAATTGAGAATATTTTCCTTTTCAATCCGTACATACTTCTTGAACACCCTGTATACCCGCCTGTTCGATTCGTTTTGTTTATAAATGGAAGACGGGCCCATTAAAACCGAAATCCCGACCAACACCTAAAAAATTGTCAGGGAATTGCGTCACTTCGAAGCAGCATGAGTCACGGCGGACTGATCAAATGTTTAATCGATGTCATAAACGCTTCTATAGTTGCGAGTAACATTTGCGTTAATATGGTTCGCAGAATGAGTTTCGATTTAACATGAAATTTCCCGATAGATTAATCATTTCAGGACACATTTATGTCTTTCTTGACATGTTCTTTATAAATACATTTATGTCCCTTCCACGAATTTCCTGAGTGGATTCTTCGTATTAGTGAAGAAGGTAAAAAATAATGAGTGTTTTTTTTCAGCTGTTATTATTTGTATAAGTTTTGTGATGAAAAATGTATCTATGCTGAAAAGGGGGTTGAATAACCTCATACATTCTACTGTTAAGAGTATCTGTATACTCAAGCAATATATTTTCCATCAAATATCGAGGAAATAGTAGTTTATGTAACAACAAAATGATGCTTTAAAACTAACAAATCGGAATGTTTAGGAGTTTCTATTTCCTTCAGAAATGTAATGTCCTTTGCGAAGCGGCACAAGTCTCCAGGGGGATGGGATAAGTGGTCCTGCTTTCTCGTAATAGTATTTTTGTCGATTCAGTAATTTGTAAGCTTAACACTGACAAGAGTCTTGCCGGCACTGTTTCCCAGTACAAGACAGTTTTTAAGCAAGGGTCGAAATCCCGGGTACCTTTGATTATCATAAAAAAGGGTTGTTGATTAGTACTGTTATATTAATGAATACACTAGAAAATTTGGAGATGCAAATTCATGTATAGATCAAGATTTTACTAAATTATTTAGATACAACCCCATAATATTAGAATCAGATGTAACTGATCATTTTTCAACAATAATTCAAATATCATCTGAAAAAAACAAGAAAATACATTAAAAATAAGAGATTCAAATATTTTGTCAATAATAAAATAATTGTTGAAATGTGCACAAGAGGAAACCTGGCTAAAAGTATACTCCGCTGATAACATGGAAAATGCAATGTTGATACTAACAATTCAAAATATAATAGAAAAAAATAACAACGAAACCGTTTCAAAAATGAATGGAAACATTATTTGATTATCACCCCAAGAATTGACATACACCAAATCACAGAAAACACATAGATTTTTTTATATATTTGATTATTTTAACCACTTTATCAGTTATTAAGTATTTATGTTATGTTGTGTTCCGAGTATATGTTTGTCCAAATATTTAACATTCACCAAATATAAAAAACACATAGATTTTATTTTTTTTTTTTTTTATTAGTTATTAAGTATTTATCTTGTACCTTAGTCTATGTTTGTTTGAATATTTTATTACTTTCTCAAATTATCAATTACAGATTCAATCTAGCTACTTGCACTCAAGCCCTACGCACATACTTGTTCTACTGTGGGGTTTTCAACTTAGTCCCTCCTCCTTTTATTGTAATTCACTTATAACTGTCAATGTAATTCAAAAGGCGATGTGTAAATAACATTATTATTATTATATCGTTGCTGAAATAAGGGGCCTCTGAATAGGAAAACTCATGATTGCCTGGGATCGGTAGGCTAATTAGTTAACCCTCCGTAACGCGCACCAATTTTCGAGACATCAATGGTCGCGTGGCGTCTGAGAGACGCCAGTTACATTTGCGTAAAAAATAATTTTCTATGGGGTTGTTGTGGTTTATATCGATCGAAACAACAATACTATTCTTACTAACTCTACAAATGTTTTTTGAAATTGAATATATATCTCAGGCAGCCTGCAATGAATACATTTACCACACAATCAGTCCAACATTCTACATTATTCAAATCTCGAGTTAAATGTTTATTGCATTCGGCAATTCCCAAAGTTCTCCTCTGAGTAGGTCACCTGAAATTAGGCGGGTGGCGCTACCCAAAATTCTGTCGAATTTTAAAAAGAGCAAAACATGTTTTCAATTTTTTTTTCAGATTTTTAACCACTATAATTCGTTATAAAATGGCATTATACACTAGTCATTCACGTGCAAGAGGTTAGGTTGCCATTTTATTAACCGACGAAATCAAAAAGGAGGAGGTTCTCTAGCCGACGCGTATATTTTTTATTTTTTTATGTATGATCACGCAGTTCGATTCCGATGATTTTTTTTTCATTGGATAGTTGGTCCCATTTGAATTTGAACAAAAAAATCCATCCCTAAGGGAAAAGGGAAACATTCATTCGCAATTGCATATTGTTTTCAAAATTCTCGGCCATAGTAAATTGTAATGATTGATGATTGTGAACTGAACAGTGTTGCCAATCAAGATTCTCGCATGCACGGTCTACTAGTGTTTTCTGATTGGCTGGTGAATAAAATAACGTAATTAGCAACCAATCAGAAAACAGTACGCGATGTGCAGGAAAATAAATTTGTACATTATTGCCTTTGTCTTCTGCTGGCTCTTAAAACTAAACACCGAGCTGTTCCGTGTGTATTTTGAAGAGTGGAATACAAGATGAATCACTCCTTGCATTTATGAATAAAGTAGTAAATTTCAATTCTGGTTGGATTCCGGAGTCGCCAATCACTGTGCGGGCGTTCACTAGATATCTAGTACGAAAACGCCCGCATAGTGATTGTCGACTACAGAATTGAAATTTACTACTTTATTCATAAATGCAAGGAGTGATTCATCTTGTCTTCTACTCTTCAAAATACACACGGAACAGCTCGGTGTTTAGTTTTAAGAGCCAGCAAAAGACAAAGATAATAATGTACAAATTGATTCTCCTGCACATCGCGTACTGTTTTCTGATTGGTTGCTAATTACGTTATTTTATTCACCAGCCAATCAGAAAACACTAGTAGAATGTAACACCTTTGTTCGTAAACCGTGCATGCGAGAGAGAATCTTGATTGGCAACAGTGTTCAGTTCACAACCATGAATCATTACAATTTACTATGATGGCCGAGAATTTTGAAAACAATATGCATTTGCGAATGAATGCTTCCCTTTTGTGTCGTTTGTTTCTTAGCAGTGACTGTGATAATTATGATAAGTGCCTCAAAGCAGAGTATGAAGTCAACTGACTTCATCATCAGTTCGGATATAACAAGGTTAGATGGTTTCTTTACTTTGAAATTGAATATCTATCTCAGGCAGGCTGCAATGTATACATTTACCACACCTTTTTCTTCTTCTACCTTATTCAAATATCGAGTTAAATGTTTATTGCATTTGGCAATTGCTGAAGTTGTCCTCAGAGCAGGTCACCTGGAATTAGGCGAGTGGTTCTGCCCAAAATTTTGTCGAATTTTACAAAGAAGAAAACATGGTTTAATTTTTTTTTCAGATTTTTAACTACTGTAATTTGTTATAAAATGGCATTATACACTCGTCATTCACGGGTGTGCAAGAGGGTAGATTACACCCTGCATATAGTTTTTTTCTAATCATGTTGAATATTTTGGGATGGGATGTCTTTCTTGGGTCTTGGATTAGTTTTTTATTTGGTAATAACTACCGATTAATTTTTTCCCTAAACGTTT
Source organism: Gonioctena quinquepunctata (assembly GCA_018342105.1). Classification (NCBI taxonomy): domain Eukaryota; kingdom Metazoa; phylum Arthropoda; class Insecta; order Coleoptera; family Chrysomelidae; genus Gonioctena; species Gonioctena quinquepunctata. The sequence continues at coordinate 566,643 of JAFIRS010000531.1, forward strand.
CGCCCTTGGCCAAGGGCTTCTTCAGTATTTTATTTAATGTATGAATACACCACAAGCAAACAAAACAGCTATACAGAACACAATAAATTTCATAAAATGAAGTTTGTACTAACGTATTTAAAAGGAATAACATGAAAAACCTCACAATCAAATAATTCCATGATCCAAAAATGTACTCATATATTAAATAAAATAGAAAACCTTGGCCAAGGGCGAAACGTTTATGGAAAAAATTAGTCGCTAGTTATTACAAAATAAAAAACGAATCCAGAACCCAAGAAAGTCCCCATCCCAAAATATTCAACTGGGTTCAAGAAAAAAAAAACAAATCTTTGGAGTGAAAAAATCAGTATTTATATATATAATATATATATATATATATACAAAACTAGGGATATAGGGGTAAGCAGCAATGAAAAAGTAAACTCTTTAAGGTTTATCCAAGCTTTCGGAAATGATTACTTCCATCATCAGGGAAAAACTTTGTTGAGGTTGGATTCAATGTTACAACATTTTCATCTAACATAGTGATACAAAAGAAAAAAACGTAGATCAAGGAATATAACGAAATTCAAAGTTACTACAACCACATTAACATTTTTTTAAATTATATAAATATAAATGTGTACTCTATGTGGTTTGACAAGTGAAACTGACAGGTTAGGAATCCACTTGTTTCAATTTCACTCACACATAGAGTACGCATATATAATTTTAAACAATGTTAATGTATTTGTATTGACTTTGGACTTCGTTTTATTCCTTGATCTACGTTTTTTTCTTTTGTATCATTATGTTAGATGAATATGTTTAACATCATTGAAACTAACCTCAACAAAGTTTTTCCCTGATGATGGAAATAAACATTTCCGAAAGCTTGGATAAACTCTAAAGAGTTTACTTTTTCATTGCTGCTTACCCCAATATCCCTAGTTTTGTACCTAACTAGTCAGCAAATACTACCCACTCACCCATATAAATATATATATGAAGTTTTTTATTGTAAACTATAAGTAAAATTTGATCTAATGAATAAGACTTGACCCGCTGGAGGCAGGGGTATGTTTGGAGTTAATAATTACTGTCTGTAGAGCAATCAATTTTCATTTTAAGAATTCGGTCGGTATGAAACATATTCACTGCATTAGTAATAGTTGAAATTTCAGCATGTAAAATGCTAATTGTAGAAGAGCAAAAACGATTTCGCAACTCTTAGCTCTGTGCTTCCAAAATATTTTCCTGTTTCCGTTGGTATTCTCCTTATCATAGAAGTGGTATCAGTTCCGCCATGACAAGGTAGCTAATGTGTTGACGTTATATTGCACAAATACCCAACTTTATCGCAATGTGACGCCATGGATTACAAAAAGGAAGTTCTCGGTTTTTGAGCAAATTATATGGTATTAATAATTACGCCGTACTCATCGTCTTCACATACAGGGGGATTCATACTGCTGATACATTCCATTTCATAACCCAAGTAAGCACGGAGTAAAGCACACCCTTGAAATTTTCTATGGGCTGTACTCGAGGAAGGGACTGTTAGCCGTCGGCGGTCAATTTATTGAGACGGCATTTTGACATTACAATTAATTCCGTTCAAATGATTAACATATTAATAAAAACTTTTTAACATAAAATTAAACCGACGAAAAAATAAACTGAAAAGGAAAAAATAAAATAAACATCCTTAGTCTTAATAACAAGTGAGCTCCTAACTAATGTGAGTAACTAATTTTGAGTCGGCGCCAAACAAACTAGCAATTGAATTAGGTAAAGCGTAAAATGATGGCAGAGGAATGCACTGCGACGATTTGATTATTTCTTCAAAGTAATTCAATGATCTTTATTTATTCGTCGATTTAATTTTTTGGTAAAAAGTTTTTATTTTTTACTTTTTTATGGCTAAAATCCCCTAATAACCACCTACTCAATCGACTCCAGGTATCCATTATGTAGTAGTGTCATCAGAACTACATATATGTGTGCCAATTTTCAACAGAATCGGTTCACAGATGAAAAATTATAAATCCTCTATTTTTCTACCCTTAGGGGTGGATTATTCCTTTCCAAATGATCAACTCTGAAGGATACCCTATTCAATAAAAAAATAATCATCTAAATCGGATAACCCAGTACAAAGTTATGAGTGGCAGAATGTGTTAACGGGTGAAAATTCAGTGGATGAACGATAAATATCCCCTATTTTTCTACCCTTAAGGGTGACATTTTTCTGTCAAATTCAAATGGGACCAACTTTGAAGTATACCCTATCCAATGAAAAAATATTCTTCGAAATCGAACTACTCTATGAAAAGTTATGAGTGATCATATATAAAAAAAATATACGCGTCGACTAGAGAACGTCCTCCTTTTTTTTTCGTCGGTTAAAAAACCAAATAGAGTGCCGCTGCAAAATGACCAGGCGACGAGAATCGCGAAAATATTGTTTACTCTAAACTCGTCACTTCTTACTGGAACTAATGAATATAATTGTGAACTTGTTGTCAGGGTACACATGGTAGCCTTATCACATACTGTTTTCTGATGAGCTGTTAGAAGAGTTTTAATTCATCAACAGTACGCCGTAAGCAAAAACCCCGAAAGCTCGCTTACAGATTCAGCGTAAAGGGACCTACCGAGGGGGAAACAATCTTTAAATAGGTGTACGTACAGAAAATTTAATATTTCAATACGACTTTCAGTACGAAAATATCTTAAATATATTTAAATTATTTCAATATCAGTTTTAGTAATTCAGTATCAACAAATATCACTTCATACTTTGAATATTACTTTTATTCCAAAAATATCCACTCCATACTTTAAATATTATTTTCTCTGTCAAAATATCTACAATATATTCAAACTATTTCAATATCTGTCAGTATTTCCAAGAAATTCTTATAGTTTTAATATTGCTTTCATTACCAAAATATCATGCTCAGTATTTCATTACAGTTTAAATATTACAATATGCTTTTTAGTCCTCGAATATATTTCAAATATTTGGGTTGCAGTTCAGTCTACAAAAATTTGTTTGTACACCCTCCACAAAATGCCTACTTTGGACCCTGAAAATATTCCGCAAAAAACTACTTTACCGGACTAGGCCGGTAAAGTCGTCATGGCAACACTTTATCGGACTATTTTTGTTTATTATTACGTATAATTAACATCTTAAAACCATTTTAGGAGACGCAATGAACTATAGAATATTTGAAATTTCGTAGTGACATCACACGTTTTCTCCGAAATAATCTTTTGGAATGCTTATTTCATGAAACATGAACACTAATATTTGACAAGTATTTGACAAATGTGTCATTATTAAACAATCGCTTGCTAGATTTTCGGAAATATGTGTAGCAGTTATGTATGTTCTGTTTATTTGGAAAGCTCAAAAATGTTGTAAGCAAGACGGGAGCAAATGGCTTTAGCTGATATCATCTTCATAACAATTCCGATTCGTCCGCAAAAGCTTCACTTTGCGAGAGAACGGCTGGACCGATTTGGCAGTTTTTTTTAAATGTCCGTAATAGCCCGAGGAAGGTTGATACGGAAAATCATGAAAGTTGCGCGGAAATTGGAAAATTTTAGTACCTATATAAAAAATTTGGCGAAGAAAAATTCTATCGAGGTAGGTTGAGGTAGAATAGGTAGGCTGAGGTAGAATAGGGGAGTGGAATTTTTCACTAACAAAAATGTTTAATAGCTTACCGGAAATGTATGAATTATGTCTCAATACTACAAACTCCACTAAGGCATTGTTTTTTAAAACGTATGTACTACACTTACCTACCAAGAGTAGAAGTGAGAAATACTATTGAAAAATAACATTTACTGAAAGTTTTTACTGAAATTGTTCAATATATTATTTATACAAGGATCATTTCAATTCATCATATTGACTATCTATTTATAAAATACTAATTTGCATCAACCACCAATACATATTCTTATAAACACTGATGTGAAGATAGCTCCATGGAAAATTACTTTGCACAACATTGTTAATATATTATTATTTCTAAATAAAAGTCATTATTATTAATATTATTTATATATACTCGTTGTATATTGGTACTCATATCATTCATACCCCATATGATACTTTAGTTACTATCAGTTTACATATTTTTTTACAAGCTTTTATTTAGTTTCACTTGTTAGTTCGTTCGTTCGTTCGTTATGGTCAAATCTTGCAAGTGTATTTTGACAACTTCTTGTCGTCCGATTAATTTGAAATTTGGCAGGTGTTCATAATTCCGGTGACAATGCATTATGGAATTTTTGTTAGAGAAAAAAACAAAATGGCGGCTCCAAGATGGCGGACGATTACAAAAAAGAATTCAATCATTGTCAGCGATGACTTAAACTTATTTTATACGTTTTAGTACACGTCTTAAATGAAAGCTTGTCTTTAAAAAGGTTTTTTCTTCGTAATTTTATTAAGATTATTTTATGTAGTTCATTCTGTGAATATATGATGTTTTATTTCATTTACATGCGAAACTACGGTATTACGCTTATTTTGTCAGTTTTATAGGAGACAATATCATAGCGAACTAATATTTACCGATTCGGAAACTCTCTAGGTTTTCCACGGTACATGTATTATTCTAATTATTCAAGATTATTGATTTGATAGTGACTTTGTGAAATTGTTTTGGGGATTTTGTTGCTATGTTCGATAAAAAAATACTAGCTTCTAGGACAAGAGCTCGTCCTAAAGAATGTTTATTTCCATACCCTGTGAAGATAAAATAATCTCATCTGGACAATCACAACCAAAAGGGCGTGCAATATCATTTTGGTCCTGTGCGACTGAAAAATCCCATTCCTATCACACATAATTTGACAGCTTGGCAAACTATAATGTGGCACCGGTATATAAGACTCTAAGAACCAGCATTTTTGACATCTATGAATTTTCAAAATACAGGGTGATTCAAAAGTACTTTGACAAACTTCAGGAGGTGATTTCCCACAATATTCTAATATTAATTGTCCAAATAAATATATGTCCGGAAACGCTTCGTTTCCAAGATACGGGGAGTTAAAGTTTTATTTTTATTTCCGTTTTTTTTTAAATAACTTTCGAAATACTGACCTTAATTAAACAAAATTGGTATTGAGAGGTTTTTTGAGGTGTCGAATTCGAACCTGATGTTATTATTGTTCTTACTTGTAGGGGCGCCACCTACACGTCTTTTTCTTTTTTTAAGATTCATAACTTTTTTGAGCATACTTCTAGCACATTTTTCATTAAAAAAATCAATTCCTCTATCATATCTACGTAAAAAAGCTACCCTTATTACAAGTCGCTATAAGCAACCGTTTTCTAGATATTTGGACTTGAAAATTTCAAGTCGATTATTTGATAATCGATGCGTGTTGAAGTTATTACCATTATTTTGCATTTTTCACAAGAATGCTCAGGAAATGAATTTGACGTTTAAGTAAGTAGTTTTGGTTTTTTGTGGGGGCGCCACCTATTCTATTTATTTTTACTCGTTCAAAATAGTTATTTTTGTATCAAGGATGCAAAATCTGAATTTGTTTTAATAAAATTTGCAAGAAATATCAACATTTTATTTCAAGAAATTTTGAATATGTAGAATAAAATAAAGGAAACTAAATTGTATTCGAATAAATTGTTCGAAGTGTCCACCTTCAGCGAAGATACAGGCATTCAGTCTTCTAGTCATTGAATCTCGTACCCGCGCTCAAAAATTATTGGTGTGTTTCTTATTGTTTTACAGGCGTCTACTATTCGGTTTCTTAGATCTTTCTCGTTCGCTACTAGAGTTTTATAAACTAGTAACATCAAATGTCCCCAAAACTAAAAATCTAGCGGGATTAGATCTGGGAACCTTGGTGCTCACGCCTGGTTAGGTTCTTCTACACCCCGACCGATCCATCGATTTGGACAGACAGTGTTAAGGGATTCCCTGGCTACAACGCTAAAATGGACCGGAGGCCCATCATTCATAAACCATATGCGGATACGAATTTCTAATGGTACATTCGAAAGTAGTCCCGGCAATTTATTTTCTAAAGTCTCTGTAAGTTGCGCCATTCAGTCGGAACGGAAGAAAGAAAGGACCTATCAAGTAATTATCAATTATTGCCGCCCATACATTAACAGAAAATTGATACTGATATCTAATGTATTTCACTAACTGCGTGCGGATTTTCCAGAGCCCAAACATAGTTGTTATGAAAGTTTGTGATAGCATTTCGGGAGAAGTTTGCCTCGTGCGTGAAGAGTACATATCTTAAAAATTGAGGATTTCCAGCCAATTTTCTCAAAAACCACTGACACATAGTAATGCGTTGGGGAAAGTCTCGTGGGAAAAGAGCTTTGAATATGGCATGGATAAAATTGTTGATCATGGATAATTCTCCATACTGTGGACTGAGTAGAATTGAGAGCTTCAGCAATTATTCTTGTACTTGTTTCTAAATTCTCCTCGAGAGCGTTCAAAACAGCTTCTTCCAATTCTGGGGTTCGGACTGCTCGTGGTCTTCCAATAATATCAGCTGCCCTCTTAAAGCTACCTGTTTCTACCAAACGACGGTGGAGACTGTTGGAGCTGAAGGCAGTACTCGATTAGGAAATCGCTCCTGGTACATAAGTCTTGCTTCGCGCGCATTGCCATCCGCAAGGTCATAAACGAAATGCATATCGGCTAAATGAGCATTATTGTTTAAATAATACATTTTTTCAAAATTAGTGTTTTAAAACTTACAGAAACTTCAACAAAACAATAAAACGTTCAACTGTCACATAATATGTAATTACCAAAACCACTTACTTAAACGTCAAATTCATTTCCTAAGCAATCTTGTGAAAAATGCAAAATAATGGTAATAACTTCAACACCCATCGATTATCAAATAAGCGACTTGAAATTTTCAAGTCCAAATATCTAGAAAACAGTTGCTTATAGCGACTTGTAACAAGGGTAGCTTTTTTACGTAGATATGATAGAGGAATTGATTTTTTTACTGAAAAATGTGCTAGAAGTACGCTTAAAAAAGTTATGAATCTTCAAAAAAGAAAGACGTATAGGTGGCGCCCCCTACGAGTAAGAGCAATAATAAAATCAGGTTCGAATTCGATACCTCAAAAAACCTCTCAATACCAATTTCAGTTTAATTAAGGTCAATATTGCGAAAGTTATTTAAAAAAAACGAAAATAAAAATAAAACTTTAACACCCTATATCTTTTGGACAATTCATATTATAATATTGTGAGAAATCACCTCCTGAGGTTTGTCAAAGTACTTTTGTATCACCCTGTATATCAACTCCCATTTCACCCCCTTTATTACAGGTAGATAGGTGTAGAAAGCCATATGTGGCCACTGTGACTTTTCAAAATATATCAACCCCCATTTCACCCCCTTCGATGGCCTGACAAATTCTGGCGAGGTATCATTCACAAAGAAAAGGTCGATAACAATGACATACCTATTACAAGCAGAAAGGTGGACAAAACCATTTGTGGCCTGTGTGCATTTTTTTAAATTACTTTACCACCAGTCCACTCTCTTTAATCATCAGTCTAATAACATTTTCACTATTCAGTTGAAACTCGAAATGTTAGATTGAAAATCCATTTGAAAAAACGGAAAAATAAAAAAAATAACGAGTTTCTATTTTTATCAGTGAACTGTGGATCACATTAAATCGGGCAAACAAACCGATATAGGGGTCACACCATTAGAATATTCCGTTTTCACCTAGAAATTGATTAGAAAATAGGTCATCTACAGAGTGGCCACTTTTTTAATGGGATTGTATTGGTAACTTTCAAACCATAAGAGTTAGAAGGTCGGTCAAATGGAGAAAAAGTTGCATTCATAGAAGCATTGTCAAGCAGTTCGAACAAATCGTGATTATCAGGGCCGGTTATTGAGATATCATAAGAAAAGTAAATTCTGTCATTTTGATTTTTCTTTTTTTTCCAATTTATTTCGAATATTATCAAAAAATGTCACAGGTTTTTTTTATTCGACAGTAAATTATCCCCAATTTGACATAATCAGATTTCGTATCCAACGTTTCGTACGCTCTGGGCCACCCTCAACCTCATTTTTTTCAATACGGACCTGCATATTTTATGACACTTTTCGAAATAACTTTTAACGCTGAATTCAACGATATATCATACAATGTCATTCAAAGTTTATTTTCAGGTGATTTTGACCCTTATCCAAATTTCTTTGGGTCGGATCTGTATTACATTTAGGTACCTTTAGTTTAATTAACAACTTGCAATACATTTCAATAAGAAAATCAACTTACTCATCTTCAACTGAATGGAACGTAACAGAATCAAAGCAAGAAACAAGTAATAATTATTTACAAATTTCAAGAGGTGAAAAACCTAATTCATAATAATTAAACGAAACTATCATTTAATGAAAGAAAAATCAAATGATTATTCGAAAATAAATGATGAACATTAATGAAGTAAGTGTTCGAAATGTCCACCATTTTGTAAAATGCACTTTGCAGTTCTGGAACCCATACTTCTTATACATTTGCTTATTTCGTCTCCTTGAATAATTTCCAATACATTCTCAATCTTCTCGCGAGGAATCATTATTGTTGGATTTGTCATTTGTTCCGTTGAAACAAATTACAGAATCGAACTTTATTTTGAGATCATTACGATATAATTTTTGCAAGGCTTGGTATTCAAATTTAAAATCATTGTATTCGCGTCTCTTGACTATTTTATTAACAGCAGTTTTTGATAAATTGCATTCACTGGCCACAGTTCTCGATTTTTTTTTCTGGGTTCAATTGAATTTGGGTCAGAACATTGATATCGTTGATAGACTTGTTTTTTCTTACATACACACAACTCTAGGTTTATTGAATGTATTATTTTCAAGTAGTAGGCCGTGGATAAAAAAGAACATAACAAGAAATGTCATATTATTTGTCACTTCGTTTATTATTGTGTCACAAGAACTTGTCATTAAATACTTTTCTGAGTAATTTCAATTTAACTTATTCGATATGGTAAGATACACAAATGAAGAGAAGAGAGATATGTACGAAGTGTACATAAAACTAAATAGAAATTCGTTCAAAGCACAACAAAGGTATGGTGAAAGAACAACACCAAATATTAAAATGTTTCGACGTATATCTACGTTACTTGCACATAATTCATTCATCAAACCTAGAGGTCCTTATGTACGACGAAACGAGCCTATCAATGACATCAATGTTCTGGTCCAAATTCGAATGAATCCAGGAATAGGATCGAGAACTATGGCCAGTGAATGCAATTTATCAAAAAGTGCTGTTAATAAAATACTCAAGAGACACGGATACCATAACTATAAATACCAAGCCGTGCAAAAACTATATCGCAATGATCCTGAGAGAAGGTTGCAATTCTGTAACTGGTTTCAACGGAAGGTGCGGAATAACAACAATTTTGCGCACAATATCATTTAGGGAGACGAAACGACATTCACAAATTCTGGCATGTTCAATCGAAGGAACAAACATTTTTATGCCACAGAAAATCCTCACTTAATTCATGAAGTTAGACATCAATATCGTTTTTCTTTGAACATATGTTGCGGTTTGTTGAATAATAAATTACTGGGACCCTATTTTATTGACGGCAACCTAACCGGAGCAAAATATGTAGAAATTATAGAAGATGATCTTCCTATACGGTATCGGCGTAATAGCCCATGGTTCCAACAAGACGAATGTGGTCCACACAACTCAAGAATAGTCACAGACTATCTAAATCGAACTTTTCCCGATTCATGGATTGGAACAAGAGGTCCAGTAGCATGGCCTGCCAGATCTCCGGATTTGAATCCGCTGGATTTTTATTTGTGGGGATATCTCAAAAATAAAATTTATGATACTACGAACCCGACAATAGAGATTCTTCGCGAGAAGATTGAGAATGTATTGGAAGGTATTCAAGGAGACGAAATAAGCAAATGTATAAGAAGTATGAGTTCCAGAACCGCAAGTGCATTTTACCAAATGGTGGACATTTCGAACACTTACTTCATTAATGTTCATCATTTACTTTCGAATAATAATTTGATTTTTCTTTCATTAAATGATAGTTTGGTTTAATTATTATGAATTAGGTTTTTTACCTCTTGAAATTTGTAAATAATTATTACTTGTTTCTTGCTTTGATTCTGTTACGTTCCATTCAGTTGAAGATGAGTAAGTTGATTTTCTCATCGAAATGTATTGCATGTTGTTAATTAAACTGAAGGTACCTAAATGTAATACAGATCCGACCCAAAGAAATTTGGATAAGGGTCAAAATCACCTGAAAATCAATTTTGAATGACATTGTATGATATATCGTTGAATTCAGCGTTAAAAGTTATTTCGAAAAGTGTCATAAAATATGCAGGTCCGTATTGAAAAAAATGAGGTTGAGGGTGGCCCAGGGCGTACGAAACGTTGGATACGGAATCTGATTATGTCAAATTGAGGATAATTTACTGTCGAATAAAAAACTCCTGTGACATTTTTTGATAATATTCGAAATAAAATGGGAAAAAAAGAAAAATCAAAATGACAGAATTTACTTTTCTTATGATATCTCAATAACCGGCCCTGATAATCTCGATTTGTTTGAACTGCTTGACAATGCTTCTATGAATGCAACTTTTTCTCCATTTGACCGACCTCCTAACTCTTATGGTTTAAAAGTTACCAATACAATCCCATTGAAAAAGTGGCCACTCTGTATAACAGTTTCAGATATTAATTTACACTTGATATTATTTGATATAACTGATACTAATCTAGAACATTTTGTAAAAGTTAATACCTAAGTACTCACAATTATGAATCAGATTTCCCAATAGATTATAATTATAATTATCATCATAAAGTTAGGTAACTAATTTTGTAATTTATCGACATACTCCATTGAGTGAACACCATATCGTTCGAGCTATGTTTATAAACATGCAATATTTTCTGTATACCAAACCGTGACACGTCGTCTCAGTCCAGTTGTTCAGTCTACAGGCCGGTCCGATCTACAATTCAGTCACATTTTACGTAAAAAAAAGTAACACAACCTAACCTAATATGGCTAACATTGTTCTCCAAGTTTATCAACAAAGCCAATCAACCTTACGTAATAACGCGTCGCTCCGGTCGCACACTTCGCTAGCGGTTATTTTTCAGATTTTTTACGGCTTCTTTCAAAACTATTGGTGGCCCTAAAAAGGGCCGCTTTTTTTAAGTATTATACTCATTTCAATATTCTCCTTTCACCTGCAATAATATTGTTTTGTTGAGATATTGTCAAAAATGTATCGAACACCCCGTAGAGTGAATCAATCAGTATAATTTTCATGTGGGTCACAATTAGTCCAGTCATCTTAGTAAGTTCACCTCGGAATTTGAGATACCCAGCTGAATATTTGTATAAACTTGTATTTTGGCATTCTAAAAGTTGTCTCAAAACCTACATATGGTAGGGTGTACGCGTCTATTAAAATTGGAGGTCAAAGGTCACAAAAATCGATTTTTTGCATATTTTTTGCAAATATCTCATTTCCTATGGGTTTTTCGCTATTTGTATTTATTATCAATATTGCAGAGAATTAAATTCCCTACAACTTTTGTTTCAGAATTTTTTTTATACGTTGAATCGTTTTCGAGATAGATGGCGGAGAGCGCGCGGTTAGAGCATAATGTAAGTTTATTAATTATTGATAAATAAATAATTAATAATAATGTTCATTTGTTATCAAATATTACATTATATTTAATAATTTTTTTACTTTCGTATCTATTTTTAATTAAGTATTAATTTATTTAATAACACTTACCTGCCCGCCTAGTTATAGAATTGTTAAGGAAAATACTTAAATTATATTTTAATTCTAATGTAATTTATATTAATAACTCCTTAAATAATTGAAAAAAAAGAAAGAAAGAAATTCTTAATTTATGATTTTATTAAAAATACCATTATATTCTGAATAGAATAAAAATTACATAAACTGCAACTTATTATAATTTTAATTATCTTCTTCTTCTTCTTCATCGTCGTCTCCCAACCGCTGTGGTGTTTCGAAGTCTTCTTTTATATCATCTTCGGCGACATTTATCTCCAGGTCTTCCATGATTTCGGGGTCAAAGGTTCTGTCTTAATTTACATCGCTCTGACATGGTGAAGAATTGAGATAAGCTTGCCCATACACTCGCCACAAGCTAAAGAGCACTGCAACCCCGATTTCCTGCATCCACAACGCGAACCACAACCACTCTTGCAGGTGCAGAAGATTGTGTTGAGCAATTCCTCTGGAGCAGGTGCTAAAATGGTCGTGATAGGTTCCAGGAATCCGTTACGCATTGTCCAACCCCACTCCTGGGGTTCCAAATCATGCCCTAACCAAGTTTGAACTGGATAATAAACACGATTGAAATGTTGGTGAGCTGCTGCACTTGTTGGTGGAATATTTGATAACTGCACAGGTTTATTCCGTTTCGTAGACTTGACGTATTGTGCATAACGAAGATGATCAATACTGTCCACAGATTTTGGAGCATTATAGACTGCCAACAAGATTTGAATTCCAGTCTCAAATAATCATTGAACCGGACAATTTTCTTCTTCAAATGCTGCTGCAAGTTGCTCCAAATTCGGCAGTTTCTCAAATGCTTTTAGAAACGCAGAAGTCGTATCACAGCCACGTAATGCGTGCAGAAACAAAATATGTTTCTTCGAACGAGGATATTTATCAAAACTTTTGGAAGAGTATATGTTTGTTTTTACATTTCCTTTGCCGACTTTTTGAAGAAAATTTCTTGTTGATGAGATAGTGTACGCCCAATTAAAATGACCAGTAAATCAATATCTTCTCCTATTATAACTGCAGTTTTTTCAGGTTTCGATTCTTCGATTGCTGTTTCTATAATTATTACATCCGCATCATCTCTGGCCTGTTTGGTAGTAATATTGACAGCTTGTAATTTTTCAATTAGCATATTAATGAGCTTTTCTTTGTTACTTCGATTTGATAAAAAAATTCTTGCGTAATTGGTACAACCATTGTTTCGTCGAAACAAACTTCGTATGTTTGAAATTGCAGCAATTCTTCTCAGCTGCTCCATTGCTTTTATGTTCTTACTGCAGTCAGAATATCCGTCAAATACAACAATAATTTTTGAACTGTAATGCGTTTGTAAATACTTTATATATTTATATAAAATAACAGAAAAAGTATCTTCTTTATTCTACAAAACGCGATACAGAAGAATATGTACTCCATTATTGTCTACTTAAATGATAATTAGTGGAAATGAGAATATAATTAAAATGTAATTAAAGTTTGTCCCTTAATTATTTTTTAATTTTAGGAATCGGTTGTAAGTATTATTGAATAGATAGATTCAATTGATGAAAAAAATTATTAAATATAATGTAATAGTTGATAACAAATGAAAATTATTATTAATTATTTATTTATCAATAATTAATAAACTTTATATAGCGTGTTTTGACCGGGACTATACCGGTTGACCTTACATTATGCTCTAACCGCGCGCTCTCCGCCCTCTATCTCGAAAACGATTCAACGTATAAAAAAATTTTGAAACAAAAGTTGTAGGGAATTTAATTCTCTACAATATTGATAATGAATACGAATAGCGAAAAACCCATAGGAAATGAGATATTAGCAAAAAATATGCAAAAATTCGATTTTTGTGACCTTTGACCTCAAATTTTAATAGACGCGTACACCCTACCATATGTAGCTTTTGAGACAACTTTTAGAATGCCAAAATACAAGTTTATACACATATTCAGCTGGGTATCTCAAATTCCGAGATTCTTACCTAATTTTGACTAAGATGACTGGACTAAATATTGTTATTCGAATTAGTGTCAAACATATACAAGAGTTTTTAAAAGTGACGACTGATGGTTTGATCGGGGAGTCGACGTTGGGTGTTTGACGTGCCCAAAAGGACAATGGGGGGGAGTTAGAAAGTTAAGAAGCCCTGTTTTCAATTGTACATTATGGTTTTTTGGAATTATTCTCGACTTATTTTTGTATGTAACATTTTGGTTCTATTCATTTAAAATTTATAACTACTGGAAGAGATTCATTTCTTTATTTTATTCATGCAATCTTTGTATTCATTTTAATAAACTTTTTCTATATTTTTCACAAAGTGTTTTTAATTAATAAAGGATCAGATTCTACCTTGCGAGTCGTGAAACAACCCCAATATAGGCAACTTGTAAACGAAAATATCATTTTTTCACAAAAGAATGTCAACAAACGTTTAAATAAAAACACTATGTGTTTGATGGTTGTATAAGAGGCACGTGATCTGTTTACATTGATGTTTTGGTTAGAATAATGGCGGTGGTCGAAAATGGCCTGTTCTAAATTGAGTGAAATAATAGAAGTCTCCACAACAAGAAGAAGAAGAAATAGTACTATATTGTCAGAAGAAATAATATTCTCATTGACAAAGCTGGTTTAAAATTTACAATGAAAAACAATAGAATTAAGTCAGTAAATGCGCATATATGTATAAAATCCGAACACTCAACGATTAACAATCACACCTAAAAATATAAAAAAAGAGAAACAACTATTAAATAGTACTAAATCGCAGTTTCGTTAGGTAATATATATTTTTCAGATTAGGTGAATGAGTGTTGATATAATTCATCGAGGAATTCATCTATAGTGTAATAGGCTTTCACAACCAAGGGATTTTTCACTTCTTTTCTGAATTGAATGCAATTATGTATTTCTTTCATGTCTCCTTTTATGTCTCGTTTTATGTTGATGCTTAGTAGATTAGTGAATTTTGTGTGAGAGCTGATATGGGCGTTGGCGGGATAGTGGTGTGTTGTATACATTGAGTTGTTTTTTATTTTATCCTTATATATTTTGTACATGAGACATACCGTCTCTAGAATGAGAAGACAGACATGTTAGAATAATGTGCTCAAGAAATAATGCACGACAGGAATCGCAATATTTGGCTATGTATAAATATCTTAAAGCCCTTTTGTGTAAAATAATGACCATGTCGAAGAGGTACTGTGAACCCAATCCCCAAAAGCAGATGCCATATCGAAGTTGGATCTCTATTAGAAAAAAGTAATTAGCATTAGCAATATCTAGCTAGACAGCACATACTGAATAGCAACCTGCAGCTAGCCGTTTACACAGCGTTGCGATATGGCTTTAAAATCTTATTTTCCTTGAACACATTTAAATGAGATGATGTACGTTTTATTTATATTAAAGGATAAGAGATTGGCATCACACCATTCTTCAACATTATTTAAGTCCACACAGATGTGGTCGGACAGATCAGTGATGGTTCTGTTATGCCATAGAATTATGGTACCGTCCGCAAAAATGGTGAAATTACCCCGGATGTCTACTTTTGGATCAAATCGTTGACATATAATAGAAATAAGACAGGTCCCTGGTCGGAGCCTTGTGGGACACCACAGTTAATTTCACATTCCTTGGATTCAACTCCATTAAGTAGCACATTTTGACGACGTTCGGATAGATATTATTTGAACCAACATAGCTTCTAGCTTCTCTAGTAATATTTGGTGACTCACACAATCAAAGGCCTTGGATAGGGCACAAAATACAGCTGCCGCTGCTTTTCGATCATTTAGTTGAGGTAGAGGTTTTCTAGGAATGCAAAGATAGCATCCTGCGTATTTGTAGAGGATTGAAACCCAAACTGAAGAGGGCTCAGTACACTGAGTTCCTTAAGGAAAGAAGTCACTGTCCTTTTAACCAGTTTTTCAATGATTTTCCAGAGAATCGGTAGCAGGGAAATCGGTCTGAAATTAGCAGGAGTGTTATGGTATCTACTTCATGTATTGGCATAATTGTGGCGATTTTTGAATATGATGGGAAAGATCCTCTAGAAAATGAGATATTGATGGCCTCTGTCAGAACATTTAAAGCATTATCCGGCAATTTTTCAAGGATCTTTAGAGAACTATCATCTCAACCCGAGGAAGTTTTATTCTTGATTTCTCCGAAGATTTATTTTATTTCGTGAATGTCAGTTGGTATGAAAAAGAAAGTTTGTTCAACAGAGATATTTTCCAAATACTTCATTGGATCCGTTCTGAATGTAATTTCACCTGCTACCGAACAATAGGAGATCAGATCGTCAGAGGTCAATTCAGTTTTAACTGTATCAACCCTATTTTTCCCTCTCAATTCATTTATAGGTAATTGCCCTTCTGATTATTATCATATTGAAGTATTCTCTATTTGAGTAGTACATGTGTTTTGCTTTTTTTACTACTTTCCTGTAGGTAGGTACTTCTGTATTTGTTGAAATAGTTAATAAAATGAGTGTTATCATTGTCAATATGTTTTCTAATCTGATGGATGGAGCTCATATTTTTTGCCGATACTATTAATCCTTTGGTTAACCAACGTTCTCTTTTTAGGTCTTTATGGTTCTTATGGGAAACGCAAGTTTTTTGAGACTAATTTACCAATATGCGAAAGTACATAGTTATGAAAAGCTATTATAGTTATAATTACGTCTTGGCGGATTTTTGGGCAATTTTTTGTCAAATATTGGATTACAAAACAAAAACAACTGAACAATTGGTTTTATCGATATTTGTATAAACACATAATCAATAGGTAAGCATTTATTTCTATAGAAGTATGCAATGCATTTCGACAAGATACCTTATCATCATCAAGCACTCACAAAACTAAGCATGACGGCATGAGCAATACCAAACAAAGACGTTTCAACTTTGTTATTGTTTATGCCGTCATGCTTAGTTTTGTGAGTGCCTGATGATGACAAGGTATCCTGTCGAAATGCATTGCATATTTCTTCGATAGAAATAAATGCCATTTTATTGTGAAGCAGACTTTCATTCTTTTTAAAAATACGTGAGTATCATAAAGGGCATGTCTCAATTCGCGCGAGTGTAGGTATTAATCGGATATTCACCTTCGTGATCAGGATGCAAAAATACGTGAGTTCCACCTCTTGTTTACCTTCTAGCTATAAAAAATAACGAAAAAAGTTTTTGCAACGTTAGAGGAGATCTATCACAGATACCTATGTGATGTTACAGGAGTTCTAGGTATTAGATAGATATTTATATTTACTTTGGCGGTATTTCTGAAACATCCTGTCTAGGCTGTGAATCAATAATACCGATATAAATATTCTTTTCACAATTTCATTGACCCATATTTGAAATATTTCTGCGCGCGGAGGTTAGACTCTAAATTAGCATTCAAGCAACGAAACAAAACATAAAGGAAAGGTAGGTTAGGTAGTCGGTTGTTTTGCTACTTCTTTTGTTTTGTTAATCACCTGTCAGTTATTTTTCGGAAGGAAATTTTGGAATAACAATCAGTTGTTATTGTCACACAACGGTATTCCTATCCTAAACAAATGCCTGAAGATTCGAAAAGTTTATGGCTCTAGGTACTTACCTTACTTGAAGATTCTGCATAAAATTGTCTAGGTCAATTTTGTCCATGAGAACAAAATCGCCCACACCAGCCTCTCGCTGCATTGCCATGATTCAATTCTTTTGTTTACAAATTTTCACAGAAATAATCCAGCATCTCCCCAGGAAAAAATCAAATTCCTGATGATTATGACTGATGAGCCAACACGAAAAAGAATACGGCTAAAATTGTATCACGAGACACCCTAGTCACCACACGATTGCAACACAACTGAACTTTTTTAAAATTTTATCAAGGCAGCACTTGGATGGCGAGAATAGCAGAACTATAATGCGCTGTTGCCAAGTGTCGATCTGATATTTCTGAAATTTGCATACCCATTAGAAATACATATAAATAAAATTGATGTGTTCAAGAAATAATGAAAATAATAGGTTTGGAAATGAAAATTCATCTAACTTTCAGTTTATTTGATGCCTGTCTTGTTCACCGCTATAAAAATAATAATAGATTCACAGTACACGTGAGATCAAAACATTTTCATAAAATAGACAAAAATACTAATAACAATAATTATAAATAAAACGAATCACAAACAGTTATATGTTAAATTTGGTTAACAAATAAAAATAATACCTTTTTCAGATATTCACACATAAATTATTCATTCAAATGATGAATTATTTCATCGAAAATATTCATCGTTTTCATAGATTTTATTTGGGTTGGTTTCGTACAGTACCGAAATAAAAAAAAGAAGTTATAAAAAAAATTTACAAACGAAAAAAGCATGTATGTGTTATTAACTGAAAAAAATTAAATGGCTAATAATTATTTAATACGGTTTATTCTCAAATATTTTATAAAAGCAAACAAAAGACCTCACTTCATTAAATTATTTTTACAAAAACCCTTAGTACACTATGCCTTTTTCGTGCCTATTTTTGTGCTTATTTTCATGGCTATTTGTTGGCTAAATTTCCCCAAATAACTGGCACTATTACAACGTGCCTTTTTGATTATTATTTCAGGCACTAATTTCAGAGCTGCAAACATAAGGAAAATTGACATTTACCTTAAATAATTAAGTAATTTAGTATACCTGGACTTTTTCCTTGTCTGGTAGAAGATTGTTTTCTTCTTTTCTGTCATACTGAACAAAATAAAGATAATGTGATTAATTTTATTTATTTGTTGGTTATGTCAAGTCCAATAGATAATTACTGTGTTGGCAAACCTGACATTTCCACAAACGTCCTTGAAATCCCCTCGATTCAGGGGGGAAAATAGAAACAGTCCCATTTATTTTCGTGCCTGAAACAATCAACAAAATAGTCTCGCGCAGGTGCGTATTTGTTTAAAATTTCAGCAACCGGCAGTCAGGCAGACAAATATAAAAAAAAAAATATACGCGTCGACTAGAGAACCTCATCCTTTTTGGAAAAAGAAATAGGAGTGTTAGGAAAGTTATAGGAGTGTAAGTTCTCTACGTCTCGTGAATCGCCTATACCAAATAACTTGATACGCCTATGGAATTTCTATTAATAGCCATATAGTTAGACAATGGTTCGGGTATCTTCGATAAAAATTGGTTGCTAGGTGGGGGAAGGCCAATACTGGATGAGCTCTAAACATTTTGAATGTTTTTCAGGACATTGATCTGCGTTTTTTGGGTTTTTGTTTCCCCTGGAAGTAATTTAATTACTTTGTGAAAGAGCAAATTTGTCCTGATACATTAACTGCGTTTTCAAACTTTGCATGTTGCAATGAAGAAATTTTCAACTTGTCAGTAATGTCTATACTCGATCTAAATCCAACAGGGCAGAGGTAAACATCGGTATCGAGGCACGCCTGGTTCTATCAATATTATAATTACGTTCCCTGTCTTCGACGTCGTATATGTAAACGAGGCAACGCTGCAAGTCGTCCAGACATTCAACTTAGTGGAGACGTACGTTACTATAACAATCGTGACGCTTCATGTAAAGCCGATTTCAAGAATCGGATAAACATGGTGGGAGGTAAAGAACGTTGAGTGGGTAACAAAAATATAATACATTGTGTTTTAGTTAAAGAGGGACTATATTGATCATTCATATTTTATCCTGAACATCTGGAATTGATTCACGTATTGCCGGCTATATGAAAACACGAGCAAACATAAAACCAAATTCCACCTTTAATTTAATTTTCATCCTGTTCAATCTGAAATGTTGGTTTCCTGAGTGCATTTCAGAGTCGGCTTTGTTTAAGGTTTTTCACATCCCTTCAAATATATCAAATAATCGAGGGTAATATCATAAGGGGTTTTATAGCTCAAACATTTTTGAAATTTTCGAGAAAGCATTTTGCCTGGAAATTTTACTGAGTGCGATTTGCGGTCTCATTATCTGATTAAACCAGGAAAGCGAAGCTTGAGTGGTTTAATCTTTGATAACAAGGCCGCAAATTGCACGAGTTAAATTTCGTAGAGGCAGAATACTTTTACAAAAATTGCGATAAATCTCTATCACGAATGATATTTGATGAGAATATTTCCCGAATCATATTTAAAACTGAATAAAACTACCAGAATTCATGTTATATTCAATTTTCAAGTGAAAAGTTACAACAATTCTTCTCGTTTCAAAATCGAAGGAATCGTTTTACAATTCATTCATTCATATATTATTCACTGCTCTTGAAGTCATTCAAAAACTTAAAATATATATAATTTTTTCACTATGAAATAAAATATGATTGTAGCTGGAACTGATTTTGACAAAAAAAAGATCCACTGCTAGGAATCGAATCCGAGCCTTTCGCGTGACAGCCTACAAAAAAGGTATGTTTAAAAGTGGTTCTCATTGATTATTAGTCCGGTCAATTTAGACATTCGAAGTTACATAAAGTCCCAACAAGCTGAATTTCTGAGAAGTTGTTCAAAACATAATTACAAACAATGTCTAGAAGTTCCCCAACATTCCCCTGTAAGGAAAAAATTTAATTCAAGGTCAAAGGTCAAAAAAATGAGTTTTTCGCGATTTTCAGCAAAACGGTAAGTTTTATCATAAAAGTACCTCAGACAAAAATTGTAGATCATAAAATTATGCTTGACATTAAAAATGCACCTTGTGAAAAAACAAATCACAACAACGATTCTAAAAGTTATAAAATTTTATCGTCATAATATGCACACGTTTCCACGCCACCTATGAGGTAGTGTACTTATATATAGAAATATTAAATAGATCTATGATTAAAAAATTGGCAAAAAGGTAACGACGGCATGCGGTGTTCCCAAGCACTTATGCTTGAACATTCAAACAATTAGATGGCTGGAAAAGAGAATTGAATTATATTTTCAACGATGTGCCACATGACACCCCCATGCTGTTTAAAATTTTGAAGTTGATGTGCCCCCGTGCCATCTATCGGGCAATCACAATGTCTTATTTCAAAAGTAGTATCGGTGATATCATACAATTTTTTCATTGTGTTATAAAAAGCCGCACTGTAAATAAGAAAATATCTAAAACATTAATTTTCTTCAAAATTGGTGGTTAATATATTTCACATCGAAGCTGTTTCATGAAAAGAAATCTCAATTTCAGTTCCCTAAGAAATATGAAAGCGTTGGAAGTTATAAAAAAACTTTTTATTTTTCAACTCAACTATCATCTTAACTGGAAAAGTTTCACTCAGAATGTGTCAAGTTCGTTTTTTCAAGTAGAATCTCCATTTAGATTACATTACAAACATCCTAAAAGAGGGATGCATTTCTGGTGGTATAAAAATTGAAAGAAAACTCCATTTCAAATGGAATCTGACACCTTCAAATGTCCGAATAAATAACAAAAGGCTTCAAAAAGTTATCTCTAAAAATGTTTTATCTACAGCGATTCGATAGGCGCAAAACGTTTTGGGAATGTTATGTTGTGTCTATGAAAAGGCTATCAAAAAAACTTGGGACAATTTCTTTTTGTGACATGTGACATCCCAGGGACATCCTGGAATTAGCCAACTGCGGCGGACATTGGCTGTTCTATAAAATATTCTATTCATGTATAAACAAAACATCGCAGTAGATGTTCAATTTCTCAAAATCTCGTAGTTTTAACATCTCTGAGATGTTTTTGTGCTCGCTGGGTTGTGACACTTGGATATTGAGTTGTTGGAGTACAATTGTTAATTCATAGGGTACACATTTTCTTTTAGATAAATAAATACAATCAGTTTTTTGCATATTTAAGATAAGTCGATTTTTTTGCACCATATATTAATCTCGTTTATGACTGAGAGAACTGAGATTTGGAGTTCATCTGGATTCGGTGCTGAAACCATTATTGTTGTATCATCAGCGAAGGTTATCAAAGTTCCAGTAGTGATATTGGATGATAGTTCGTTTATATAAAGGATAAATAATAATGGCCCAAGCACAGAACCCTGAGGGACTCCTGAATGTATGTCCTTTTTTGTTGGACTGAGTTTCACCCAGTGTTACACGGAAAGTACGATCTGAGAGATATGACTGTATCCAGTTTAAAAAATTCCCTCTAAATCCATAAGTTTGGAACTTTTCTACCATGAAAGATATGTCCAGTATATCAAAGGCACTGCTTTGATCAAAAAAAAGGCCAACAATCTCATCATTTCCCCTGTCAAGTTCATCATATACGGTTTGATTGAAGTTGTTTGTGCCAGTGGCTGTTGATCTACCTGCCCTAAAACCAATATTAACTATTAGACAGAATATCAAATTTACATAAAAAGCTTCTCATTTTTTCTAGTTTTATTTTTTAAATAAGTTTGCAAAACACACTGAGAATTGATATAGGACAATAATTTGAGCAACAAGTCGTAACACCTTTTTTAATAGTAGAACAACACTAGCAATTTTAAGTAACTACGGAAAAACATCTTTTTCTAAGGACAGATTTATGACATAGCATAAGGGTTCAACATTTTCATCGTGTGTGGTGTGTGATTGAATCAGTATCAAGGTATATCACATGCTTGCGAATGAAGTTTTACGATTCCGTCTCACCGTGAGTGGAGACATTGATACTTGATACAAATCTCATATACTTGAATCGCGACATGTAGCGATACCGATCTCATCGTCTGTGGGGGCCTTTAGGTTTGTTTTTTTTATAGCAGGGTAGGAACTTCATTTTTTGACCATTTTATTTTATTTGAATGTTGTCTTCGTTTTTTGGATCATATTGATAAGTAGGTCATTGTTGTTGCTGAAATACGATTCAATTTCATAACTGATCAGAGACTTTAGATCTTGTTTACTCCTTGAACAATCGTCTGCATGTTTCAGTTGCTGTTCCAGGTTGACTATTTTTTCTTTCAGTAGTGAATTTACTTCCTTTAGTTGAGCGTTTATTTGATTTAAATTATTGTTTTCTGAACGAAGGAATTCGATTTCAGCTTTGTCGGGGAGTTGATCTTCCTTATAGGCTTGGTTAGGTTAGGTTTCTGCTTCTTTCTTCAGTCATTATCGTTTTTCCACAGCATGTTTTTCGTGTATAACAACTTTCATGATATTAGGCACTGCAGTTGTGCATGACACATATTTCACACCTCTTTTTTTACACTAAAAACAATTTGTTTGATTGTCGCATTCTTTGTCATCTTTTTTGGCGGCCTTCTTGATGGATGTTCTGTTTTTCTTTTCAATAGATACTGATTCAATTCAAAAAAACAGTTTCAATTCAATGAAGTTGTAAATGTAGTTACTGTTGTTAAAAGAGGAACTAAAAACTATTTTAGTTAACAAGAGTCAAAATCGTCGTTTTTGGGTGAGGCAAAGGATATTAAGTAGAAATCGATTGGAAGCATCAGACCCTTTGACAATAGAACCCAAAGCATTTTCTCTTGCATCTTAATTTTTTTACAAGCTTTTATTTAGTTTCACCTGTCCCTATGTTTGTCATCAAATCTTGCAAGTTAAATTTACCCACTTCTAGTTGTTCGATTAACGTGAAATTTGGTAGGTGTTCAAAGTTCCCGTGACAATGCATTAAAGATTTGTTAGAGAAAAAAAAATAAAAAATGGCGGCTCCAAGATGGCGGACGAGATTTGTGTTTATGGTCCGATTCGATTCAAAATTGATATGTGGGGGTTTTCAGGGTCGAAGATTATGAACTTTCTGACAAAATTCACAAAATCAAAATGGCGGCTTCAGATGTCCGACGATTTCTGTGATTATGGTCCAATTCTATTCAAAATTGGTATGTGGGGGTTTTCGGGGTCGGAGATTATGAATTTTTTGCCAGAATTCACAAATTTAAGATGGCGGCTCCAATATGGCGAATTTGTAATTATGGTCCGATTCGATTCAAAATTGGTAAAAAGCACAAAATAAAATTATTAATAAAAAAAATATTTTTAAAAACAAGCTTTAATTCAAATACCCTAAAAAGTACAGAATAATTGCTTTGGATGTGTGACGTAATGTGTTCGAAATGAAAACTTTGCGCGACAAGCTCTTGAATCTAGAACTCAGGGAATAACCTACATCACACATCCAAAGCAATTATTTTGTACTTTTTAGGGTATTTAAATAAAAGATTGTTTTTAAAAAGGTTTTTTTTATTAATTATTTTATTATATTTATCCAGTCGGTGGTTCCAAAAACAATCATACAATCATACAGTTGATCGCCGAAAGGTCGGATTGTGTTTTGATTAGACATTATCCCACATGTCTTTGTTTTGCATTGTTTTTATAATTGTTTTTATTTCAACTAACATGAACGAATTTTAACGTCCCTCAAACATTTTAACCATTTTTACTATGTTCTTCCAAACCCCATAATACTACTCTTCCATTTTGGCGATGATGGACCTTTATAGGTCCGAAACATGTACCATCCCTATTTAATAACAATAATAATAATAAATCGACTTTATTCATCAAAACCAGAAAAGAAAGGTGGTGTTCGTTGAAAAGATGGAGTGTCAGTAGAAGCTGTTTTTCGACTCAACCTATATAACAATTACAATTACAAATTACAAATAGTGGTTGATGAGGTACATCAACATACATAAAGTATATTATCAAGAACATAAATGGAAATTCTTAAATAAGTGATGAATTGGCGGACGACTCATTTGAACGATAAATTTTGACTGGGTTAATCTTTTCTTGATCCACTAAAAAGTTGTTCCACTATATTGAAATTAAGGTACTCATTACTGATTTCATTCAAGTTTTGTTGATCAACTATAATCGGTCAACTAAACTTGGTTTATTCGAATAGTTTCAAAACGGCTGGGAACCCCAAAAAAAGCAAAAACATAATGTAAAACTCCAGCATAGATTTAGCTACTTTGATTAGATTTTAAAAGAAAAAATATTAATGAGTTACATAATAGGTAATTTACAAAAAAATAAAGTTGTCAAATAACTGCTACTACCTTAGACAAACGAACATTCAGAATTCATTTTCTTTGGCTATGTGAGCCACAAACTTTCTTATTTGTGAAACATTCTTTACATTTCTGCATTCCCAGAACTGCCATTCGTTACGTACGTCGCAGATAAGTTCGAAGTGGTATATTTATTTACCTTTCAAATGAGGTATTACGTCATTTTTCAAATAAGGTAAGTTGATTTCATGCGTTTGGGGGTTTTGGTCGTTCAATCATTTCGGTTCCAAATTCCTGTATTGATCGAATAATAAATCAAAGGTTATAATTTATCAACATGCTGCGTCAAAGATTAAGTGAAAATTATTCGAGTTATCCGTACGGCACCCCTAAAACACATAACCTCAAAGAAGAAAATTCAGTTTTGAGTGAGCGAAAAATAGCCGTTTGTGGATTGATATTATCCTTTCTGGTGATTGCTGCTAAAGTTTTCACTAACTACAGTAAGTATAAAGTGATAAAATATTTGGTGTTGGGATTGTTTACCAATAATCATAAACTAGGTTAAGGTGAATGATGTCATCCTGTGTTATTTTCCAGGCAGTACCATTGAAAAAATCATTTTGGAGCAGAAACTGGTAACCTACAAGGTGCTGACAGAAGATGGCAATGAAATGCTTATGTACACCTGGAAAACTGTTGCAAAGTATAGCCATATTTGGTTTCCTGCAGTATGCGGTCTCCTGAGCAGCTATTTCACTTGGATTATGGTTTATCTAGATTCGAATGTTCCCGGTGTCCAGCCACCAAGTCCCCTATCTCCAAAAAAATACCAGTAAGCTTTAAAATTTTTGTTATTTATATTGGATTAGAATTATATAGGGTCGGCTCTAGGTATTTTGGCGCCTCCTGCCGCCCCTCATAATTATTTTCACCCCTTGATTCCCGCCGTTTCGTTTTTTAAACTAAACATGACGTAAAATGTAGGTTCCATTCTCTTGTCATAGTATTGAGAATTAGTCAAAAAGCCAATTAGGTTCTTACAGTTTAAAGACTTTTTTTATTGCTGTGACATTTTGAATGGAGTTTCAATAAAAAAACACGGATACACAGGAAAATAGTGTTTTTAATGAAAAACCATAAAAAACAATACATCAAGTGGTTATTACCCCTATAGCCAATTCAATTTGAAGACAAGTAGCATCAAAACAAATGCAGGCCGTTAGTTTGTGATAGAAATCAAAGAACTGAAATAGCAGGGACGCATTCAGGTCCAAACATGTATAATTAGGAAAATACCATTTTCCTATTTTACTCCCAATTTGAGTTTTGGTGTAAAATAATAGGGAAAAAATTAAACGCCGCCGGATCCTCAACTTCAACAAATTATAACACTTAACCAAACGATTAAACTATAATAAACGGAAATGAAATAAAACATGCCCACATATGCATTATCGCAAGTCTGTACCTGTTCCAAACTCTCACGGAAGGCGTGCCCTCTGGTATAACCTGCCTAACCAATAGCTGCGCGACTTTCTTCAATCACGCAATGATCACTTCTCAATCATTGTTGACGCTTTTTTTCAACTTGAATGGATATAGAATTATTTTTAACAGAAATTTAGCAATAACGCTTAAAACCCTAATAGGGCTCTTCTTGCTTCCGATTTTTGAAAATTATTTCACTAGGTTTTTGGGTCGATCTGACTTGCTACTTCACTTTCGATTGAAATCATATCAAGTCTTTCTTGGCACATTATACTACGTATATTAAGTTTTTATGAGTTTTAATTGGAAAAAATGTAAAACACGAAAACAGACTAGTTTGTTTGTTGTAAACAGTAAACTCAATTCGAGACGACTGGTGTTCTGTGTTGTGGCACCAAGGGTGAGGCGGACAGTAGGCGAGACTAGAGGGGGCTGTTGTCCTTGACCAGGTCACATTCCATGTGACCGTACCACAGACACAGGGGGCACCCATTTATGTTTTGGCATTGTAGAAAGAAACCGTCATACGGTAGCTTGCTTTTACGACGTTGCTGCAATAAGTTTTTACTTTTTAATAGTGTTGAATTACGCTAAAAATTATAGATACAAATATGCTGCGCCGCCTTACGCTGTCGGATAATGCAAAGGCTGTCGGATAACGCAATAATTTATTAACGGCATTTTAGTAGGCTACTGTTTAACGGCAGTTTAAGTTCAGCCTATTTATTATTCCCATATTCTAATGATGGAAATTCGAGTTATTCAAATAATCGAACTATCATTGAAGTGGTCTATTCAAGATTTCGAATAATCCGAATTACGTTTCGGAATGAAATATTTTCCCAAATAAAAATATACTTTATTGTCTGAAGATAATTCTTATTGACAAATCGAGCATATATAAAATGGTACATTCAACAGGTACATTGCCATGGAGGACACTGGTGTCCTACACGCTTCCTTGCCGACGAGGCCACCGCGGACACCAGTGTCCGACCAATTTTTGAATATTTGTTTATTCTTCCTGGCTAAGCGGACACATTCTTGCGGGATTCAACGTGGTAGCATGTCCGCTGTGGCCCACATGAAGTGAATATCAAGAAATTGGCATAAAAAACACCTTGGTCCGGGAGAAAAGTTTGAGCGAATCCCCCGTAGCGCTGAACCTGTTGAATGTGTATAAATTAACTCTTTCATGACGGGAAGTCAATGACATCTGTATATGTAATGGGCAGGCACAACATTTACTAAGCTCCTACCATATAAATTGTATTGGCTTTCAACACCAAATTGATTTTAGGCAGTGGTGGTGCTAGCATGGGCAAGTGGGGCTGGTGTAGTTTGACGTACCCGCAAGCCATTACCGCTGCTGGCTGTGCAGCACAGTTTGCTAAAATCGCTGCCGTACCGAAAGGGTTAAACCACAAATTGTCAAAAAATAGCAAAACAAAACAAATTAGACACATTAAAATTTATCAAAAAGTTAATGTTAATGATATTCATCGTAATTGGTAAAAACATAAATATAGAATATACACCCATACACAATTTCTTGAGTTATCTCGAATATTTACGATTATCTTTGTTAGTTAAGGATTTTCAAAGTAAGCCAAAAATGATAAATTATGAGTATGGGAAAAAAGTGTCAGTAGTTTTCAGGTCGTATGTTTCGTGGTAGCACTGAACTCCCCATTCAGTAATGACTTCATTTTGTTATTTCTTTCAAAGAACCTCAATTGGCACATGTAACAAATTTGTTTTTTTCACTCCATTCATTTTTAATTACTTATGAATTCAACAAAACTTGAGCGCTACACTGAGTTATATCAAATATTGTATACGGTATTTTTTTTCTTGTTGAAGTTGAAATTTTATCTATTATCAAATTCGATTGTCATCAGTTATCTTTCTTACGGAGTAAATTTAGAAAATAAACATATTTAGTCATTACATTTCTTCGTTTGGAAAACTCAGTATGTGCTCTTTTGAAAAAAATTATGCTTGATTTCTATATATTATAAATTATAATATTTTCATTATTTTCAATGAATTAATTCATCTTCAAATGCTATCAAGTTGTTACAAGTGAACTTGTTGACACAATTGAAAGAAATTTCATTTTGATATATCAAACTATTTCGAAATTACAGACCTCTAAACCAGTATCTTTTCAAATTTCTATTGTATCTCAGCTAACGAAGAAAAATTAATAGTTTTTCTAAAAACAACTACAAGATCTAATTAATTTATATTTTGATTGCTGTGCCTCTTTAGGTAATGACAGAAATACAAAAATTACATAGGTGTGAATTATGGTTTGGAACATTAGAGGACCTCCTTGAAAACAAGATTTATATTAAAATGATTCAGAATAAGATCTTAAAGGAAAATGTCACAACTCTGCAATGGTAGTAAATCTTGCTTGTGATGTTATTGAAAAATAACCTTTAATAAAAATATATTTTCGGGTGATTTGTGAGGACAAGCCAAAAAAATGCAAAGTATCCTGCAACATCATTCTTATTGGCACACAAATAAATTGATAGAAGATTTTCTTTTCATTTTTCACATTAGTATTCTCCATTTTCTATGACAAGTATGCAGGTTTTTTTAAAGTGTCCAAAGTGTTGATTTTATGATTGTTTTTTTTTTCATATATTGTTCAGTAATATTCTGGTTTTTTTTCAGGCTTCAGTCAGGACATACATTCCATCTCAATTATGTATTTGCGATGATAGTGGGAATTTTGGTGTTTGTTTACATGTATATCAGAGGAGTTTCAGTACAGTATTGAGCGGGATTTCTGGGTAGTGATGGTCATTTAGAGAGAAAAAAACGAGACTAGATTGAATTGAGAATTGCTAATGTTTATTAGCAAGCTGTTCTCTGCTTTTTTATAGATCACGCTCAAAACTTTCGATATTGGAAAAAATCCAAACCTAGTTCTGCTATGGTTTTATGAATATTGTAGGGGTATTGCATTTTCTGATCACTTGAGATAATTGTAATATCTTGCCTCAGTTTAGTAAGTATTATCACTACATTGGTGCTAATTTTAAACACCAACTAGGTAGTATTTTGTGACATTACATGGGCAGTTCTTTATATCTAATTTTACTAGTTACCTATACTAAGATATTTATTTTTATTATTGAACTATTTATATAGTATGTTGTATTTTTACACAATTTTATGTGTAGCAATCTAGAAATAAAATATGTTATAGGCACTTGATTTTTATTGTGACCAATTCCCTTAAATCCACCTGGAAGATATTTAATTTTTCCTGTTTGTGGCAATATAAAATTTATCATGAGCTGATCCAAACCACTTGGAATTGGCCACCCAAGACAAATGAAGTTATAAATAAGTAACTCTCTGTAAGAGAGTGGAAATTCCCACCTTTGCAACATTAACCAGACTTATTAGTTCACAGGGCAAGATGTATTTTGTTTAATTGTTAACATTTCTATTTCATTTAATGTTCAATGCCATTTTGTTTGAATTCGGTTTTCTCGTATATCATTTTTTATTGTAGATTCTTCTACTGAAGATGGGTTTTTCATAAACCTGAAACATGTTTCCCACATAATTCTCATAATATATTTGTGGAGATGACTTTGAATCTTATTCCTACTTAAATATCCACTCCACTTTGTGATATGGCTTTTTTTCCCTTTGTACCCTTTCCCTTCTGGCCTTCCTCTCATCCTTTCTTAGTGGTCTTCCATAGCACGTAGGAATATATCAAAATTTCAAGTTACTCTCTTCAATTTTGTTTGTTTGTTGAGTCAGACAATCTTTCCCTCAAAACAGTATATATTGAACAATTTAGAAAAGTCCCATAAGAGAGAACAACATCTACCAGTAATTGACTAATTTTCATCTAAGCATTCAATAGAATTTCATGAAATATATATGCATAATGTATATAAAGTCAGTGTAATAGCTTGGCAACACAAAATTATTATTCTGAAAAGAAATGATATAAGATTTCAAAGTAAAAGTTGTGATAATGTACAGTATTCTATTGAAAATGGAGAACCCTGTATAAATGAAAATTATATCGACAAGTAGGCCCAATGAACACCTACAACTTTCCTAAAGAACATGTTTCTCAATCTCCTTCAACAAGCCAAATATTGCCTTTCACATTAAAAATGGGACACTCAGTATTTATGTGTGTCAAAACTCTCACGTTTATTTGGATTTGTGAAAAAACGGGATGATATTATTATTTTCCTTATGTAGCACCCCAAAGGGTATTTGGCATAATAAATTAGTGAATCCCTAACACATTCTGGATTTACTAATTATTACGTTATAGGGCATTTATTTGCTACATATATTTTCTCACATGGATTTTTTGGAGGTTAATAAGAAATAATAATATTTTAAATAATTGATTTCTGAACTTTTTTTTCTGTACTATTATCAGAAATTATGATTATTGTCATCATTTTATCCCTAAAAATTGTTTTACAAAGCAGTTGCTTAATAATTATTTCATGATTTACCAAGGTTTATAATGAAAAAGAAAAGCTATACATCTGAATACTTCAATCACTAGGAAAACTCGTTAAACTTTCACATAAAAATCTTACGATTATTCCATTAAAAAATTTGCACTTTCTGCCTCTTTCCTCTCTCCTGGATGGGAAAAATCGCCTTTAATATTCATTTTACCCAGTTTGACTGAATATTTGGGGAAGTGACAGTTCAAATCATTCCTTTGTTTCTGCTTGATAAACATTCATCATATTATCCTTTCCATAGTAAATGTATGAATGTTATGGGTGCATATTGATAAATAGTAATTTATGTGGCCACTAGTGAAAAAAAGTATACACTCTGGTTGAGGAGACTAATATAGTTTATCTCCCTTTTATTCCTGGTCTCTTTCTAGGATTTAAACTCTGCTCTTGGGCTATGCTTCTTAACCTTGGTGTATAATATACTATTATTCACACTTTTTCTTACACCATTGCTTTTTTATTATTTTTTCATTTTTAGATTAATTTTGCTGTGAATATGGAACATGTTACTGTGTTCTCAGAAAAATTCCAGAATGTAATTCATGGGAATGTGTACAGTGCCATACTTGAATCAGGTTATAAGGAAGGTAAATATTTCTATTCGCTATAGTCATACTTCATATGTATCATATACTGGATGAATCATCAAGATAGGAAATATGATTTTTTTAATTCTCTCAAGGGGCCAAACAAATCAGTTCGTCCTGTATTTGCCAAATGATGTATAATATTTGATATTCAGAAAAAGTATTCAAGTTTAGCATTTCATTAGTTATATGGCTGTTCATAACTCTATGGGGTGTTTGTGTCTTTGTTACATATGCATGAATGATTTTATATGGTTCTGAGTAGACAATTATCGAAATTTCTGTCAAATGTATGGTTCATAATATTGAATAGAATCTCTTTGGCAGATGAAGGAAGTTAGTTTCTATAGAATTTTTTTATCAAATAACGTTCTTTGTTTTGATATATTGCCCTTAACCAGAAAAACAAGTTTCCATTTATTTTAATATATCGTCAAAATCGGTAACTCAGTATTTTTTATCAAATTGATGTACAACCCAAACAATAATGGGTATTATGGTTGCAACAACATGGTGAGAGTTAATTTGAAGATTATTCTAAAAAACAATATAAAACAACTTGTGCCCACGTAGAGGCAGTTATAAATATAAAATAGAGTTTACAGCTAAGTACTACTACAAAAATTGAAGTCCTAAGCATTTCAAGAAAATGTCATTCATTTCTGGAACCCAACTGTCAGTGATTCAGGGATACCACAATGGTTCATATTGGCTCCATTGCTGTTTATAACGCATGCCAATGACACCATATCTGACTAGATTAAGCAAAAGGTAGACGAGCTAAAGATGTTCATAATGAATCTAAATATAAATTAATGACTTACGTGGAAAATAGATTAACTATTTTCAGCATACTTCATCAATGAGACAACTTTGTTGATTTTATATTTCCAAGTGTAATATATCTCCTTAATTATGGCTCGTTCACCTCTTTAAAGCATTTGGTATTTGCGATTATAAATATGCTTAAATTAATATAATTTATAATCAATGATTAGGGTTTGTAATTCCTTGATAACAGTTCAATACTAGTCTTGCTATGCTTAATAAATTTGCTTATTTTTGTCCATCTTTCTTTTTCTACTTCTATATATATTTTCACTTGGATCAATGTAGTTACGATTAAGGCTTCTGCTCTTATCTATTTTCATGAAGAAACTATTGTTTTTTTCTCTCTATTTCGTGCTTAAACTAACCACTTGTAATAAGAATTGTAATATATATATATATATATATATATTATGTTAGGAAATGTTTATAAAATAATGAAAATGATAATTCATTATTATTATTATTATTAGGTACTTAAGTTATCGTGGTTCATGCTATGTTTGTTTTACAATTTTTCTATACTTTTTACTGTTCTAGAATCTTATACCATGTTCTAGTCAACGCATATGTATCAAAAAGTCAGTAATGAAGTATCTCTATTGTCATAAGTATGTTACCAACAATACATTCAATTTGCACAAACAATAAAAATAATATGGAAATTCAAATTCATGAAAAAACTTTGGATCTCAAGTAGATGAAATGGTATTCAAGTTGGAACATCCTGTATGGTAAATCATATCAGGAGGAAACCCAACAGCGAGATGTCAAAAACAATGTGAGAAAAATAATAAAATATAAAAATTATGAAAACAGAAAAATGTCAAATATGAATTTTAACCAAATTTGTATATATATATATATATTTATAAGATCTAGAATTATATATTGAAAATAAAATCGTTAGAATAACAAAAAGTCAGACAGAAAGTGGGAATAAACTTTAAAATTTGTGAAAAGAAACAAAATGTGTGTGTTGCCAAAAAGAAATTGATGCAAAAACGAAACCAGGTACCAATTTTGGCAGAAAAATTATAATAAAATCAAGAGAAAAACAAGCAAAACTATCCTCAAACGTTATACTGTTATACAACTAATTCAGATACGAATGGGAAAATAAATAAACTAGAAAAAACCAGTCACCCTATTAATATAACAAAAGTCCAGTCCATGCCATTGCCAGGAACAAGAAGGGGGCTTTTTGCAGGGTAGCTGTACTTTTCCAGTGAGCACGAACACTTCTAATAGTCAGGAGAACACCACAAAGGAAGAATAGCAGGTATTTCAAAAGCAGAACTAAATTAAGTGCAACGTATCAGGTCCAGACACTTATATTGGTTATCTGATCACTTGTGTCCATTCATTTGAACATTTAATGGTTTTTTTTCGATGCTCACAGACTTTTTATAACTTTCAAACGTTTATTTAACAAGTATTTATCACACATAAACAAGTTTTACCATTTCACATCACTGTCTGAGTGTTAGATATCGCAGAGTAGGTCAATTTTAAGGATTTATTTCAATAAAAACATTTATTTGACGATTTTTCTGCATTCTTTGTTCATCTATTGAGCACCTAATCATAATCTTCCCACAAAATAGCACATTTTGACATCTAGCAGCGCACCAAGTTGGCACTACTGAATCCTGCCATGAGAATAGAGATGACTCATACTCCATAGGCGTACCGACTGAGCTGGGATAAGGTAAAGAGTGTTGAAAAGGGGTAAGAATAACATAGCCGGAGTTTCATTACTGTTATGATAGGTATTCATTTTTCAAAATTATTAAATAAAAAAAATAAAAATTAACATAACAAATATTTTATGATGACTAGTTGTTATTAAAAAATTAAAATAAGTAACAATAACAATCAATATTATAATAACGATTAGCCAATAATAAATTTATCATAATATAAATATAATAAAGAGCCTATCACAACAATATATATACATATATATATATATATACAGTAAAAACCGAATATACCGACATCGTTTATAACGACAGATCGGTTATAACAACCGAATGGGTCCCGGCCGAATCTATATAAACTAATAAGTACACATACCGCCTATAACGACATCGGATACAGCGACATATCGCTTAAAACGGCGAAACTTTATCGATATTCATCGGCTATTCATCGGCTATAATGACCAACCGTTTACCTATTCCAGCAAAACAAAACATTACGACCAATTTTCACTTTTATTCTAATAATATGAAGGAATATTTTGCTATAGAACCTCTTTCCCGCTCTTTGCCATTTGACCTTGCATGTTTTACGACTTATTCAGTGCGATAGTTGACCGCGTGAATTACAGGTTGATTTTAAAACTTTTGGTTAAGATCGTGTGTTTACGCGTTACTATGTCGCAAAAAAGAAATAGGAAAGTGTTTAATATTGAAGAAAAATCACATATTATATGGAGATTAGAAAATGGAGAGTCAAATAGTGAAATTGCAAAGGAATGTGGAGTCTCACACTGTACGATATCAACGATTTGGAAGGATAGAGATAAAATAAAGGCTCTTTTCGAGAACAACTCTTTGAAAATTAAACGATCGAGGACATCTGAACATAAAGTTATTGGAAAACAAGTTCATTTGCATAACCTATCCCCATACTACAAAAAGACATAATATATATATATACATACTTGTGTATATTGCTTATAACAACTATCGGACATAACGTCCGGAGTATACGGTCCCTTCAATGTCGTTATATCCGGTTTTTACTGTATATATATATATATATATATATATTGTTCTAAATTGAAATACGCCAGTGCAGTATGAAATCTGTATCTTTCAGTGACAGGTGATTCCACATCTGATTTTATGAACCCCCTATATGAACCTAGCACGTTGAAACTTCAAATCATAATATTATGATATGTGACAATGCGCTTTAAAGCAAATTGGATCTTAAAGATCATTTTAAGGAAATATAATTTTAATATTATGAAAGCAATATTTTTAGTTATAGCACTAGCAACAAAAATATGGGAAAATAATTTGGTTGTTTCTGTGAGAAATACAGTTTTGATAGCCTTCAGTTTTGTCAAGTATATCCATAGACACTGTTTTCAATATCATGAACTGTTTTTTCTTTAACTAACAGGAAGTATATGACCCACATGAATTTGTTTTGTTCTGATGGATGGATACAAATACCACCCAATTTTTGCTTTTAATTCTACATAATCAATTTGTTGTACAAATTCCAGAAATTTTATTTATTAATTTCCATGGTGCATTTGAATATGAATTTACATATAGTGTGTCTTTTATTTATTTGCATGTAACATAGAAACGCACCCCATAGAGTAGTGAACCATTTTCAGTTGTAGTCTGTATGAAACATTGGAACTTATGGTTTTCATGGAAATTTTTGGCTTTCTACTTTGTCATTTTGTGTGAAAAACCTGATATGAAAAAAAAACTCTTTGATGTGGAAATCATAAATACAATTCATTTAGGCACAAAAAGATTACCTACAATGTCAGAAGAGAACAAATCATATTATTGATTCACTCAGGATATGCGATTATAAATAATTAAACATTTCGAATTCTTAATCAAACCATTTAGATTCAATATAATAGACAAATTTGAAGCACTTATTATTTCGATGAATAATATTTGTTACTGCAAAGTATTTTTTCTTGCAAGTGTGATATTCTAATATGCCTGTTCATATTTCAGAAGCAGTTGCTGCTAGTCAGGACTGGTTGTCCAATAATGAAAATAGCTTGTCATGCAGTTATTGTCGGGTCGAATTTAGTGACCCTCAATCTCAAAGAGAACATTACAAATTGGATTGGCATCGTTATAATTTGAAACAATCTCTACTTTCAAAACCACACATCAGCGAAGAGGAGTTTGATGAAAAAACAGGAAACGGTAAGGGATTTTAATCTGAAAAATATTTTCTTTCTTCAGATAGTTCGTTATTTGAAGTATTTTATGCGAGAATATGCAGTATGGGCAGAACGAGAAAGCTCCAATGAAAAGTAACGAATCAATTTATTTACTTATACTATAACTTTGTCTGTATATTTCAGATGACCTCTCTAGTATATCTGGCTCGGATTCTGAAAAGGAAGACACTCTTGATACTTATGCTATTGCACAAGGAAAAATATTCCTGCAAAACAGGAACAAGGAAGTTTTTGCCCTGTACCGATGTTTATTGTCTGACAGAAAAGTAAGAAATGAATATACAATATTGATAATTTTTTAAGAAAATCATGTCAGTTTCACTGTATGACGTAGAGATAAAATCTTTATTAATAATTTAATTTTGGAATTGGTAACGTTTTTCTAAAATATACGCTCAAATATTTTTCCACTTAACTATACTTGTTGCTTGTAAAAATTTAATAGTAATCCAAAAGTTTTCGTTGCCAGTAAAAAAGTCGTGCATGTCTCAGAAATGTTTGTTAAGTAGTTCAATGAAGATCCAGACAACAGAGGAGAGAGAAACTTTTTAGATTTCTACTTCGTTTCGTTTGAAAAAGGAAACTTTAAAATTGAATTAATGTATCTGCTTGGGAACAGATTTAAAGGAAATGGGATTGTAAAATCGTTTTTGTAACTGAGAAGATTGTTTCTGACCGCTACACTTGAAAAATGCTTTTTCGATTTTCAACTTTAATTTTCCACACAAAATGGAGAAGTAGTAAGTCAAAAATTTTCTTTGAATCCATAAAATGGGCATTACTGAAATCAAGCTTTTTTGTTTTATATACACAACACAACTGAACATAAACATCTACGATACCGCAATAGAGAAAGTAGAGAAATTCAAATATCTTGGCAGCAACATAACGACAAATGTAGACCCTGACGTCGAAGTAAGATCACGTATAGAACAAGCTAGAGCCATATTCCTAAAGATGAAAAGCCTATTATGTAACGCAACCCTGAACTTAAACTTAAGATACCGTTTTGTAAAGGCATACGTGCACTCAGTTCTCTTTTATGGAGCAGAAGCATGGACATTAAAAGTGGACACCATGAACAGAATAGAGGCGTTTGAAATGTGGATCTTCCGCAGAATAGTAAAAATATCATGGACTCAACATATACCTAACGATGAAGTGCTTAGACGTATGGGAAGGGAGAGAGAGTTAATTACAACAATAAAGCGAAGAAAGACCGCTTATCTGGGCCACATATACAGTAATAACAAGTATAATATACTTAAATTAATAATAGAAGGAAAAATCGAAGGAAAACGTGGTCCTGGACGCAGACAACATTCATGGTTAAGAAACATACGCGACTGGACCGGTATGAACACATCAACTTTAATTCGTACCACTCAGGACCGCAATAAGTATGCCGAAATTGTCGCCAACCTTCATTAAATGGAGATGGCACCTGCAGAAGAAGATACAGGGTATTAGTGAATAAGTGCGACAAACTTCAGATTCTGCCTGAAAAAATAATGACAGTTTTCTATATAACTTTTGCCCGCAAATGCTTCATTTTCCGAGATACGGGGTGTTAAAGTTTTTATTAAAAACTGTCTATTTACTTATTGCTCTGAAACCGGTCGAGATATGCAAATGAAACTTGGTGAGTTTTAAGAGGTAGTTATTGCGCATCATTTTTTTACATGCAATTAAGAATTTTATGTTCATCATTTTTGAATTCCTCGTTCAATTTGTGACAAAAAATCTCTCTTGCCTTTTTTTCGTATAGGGCGCCGTTTTTATGCAAAAAAATAAAACATCTTAATGCATATTTGTCATTACTTTAATATATTATCTAGTAGCGATGCTAGTAGGCTACTGTCAACATTCTATTGAATACGAATATCGTCAAATTAGCGTTTCTTCATTTTTAAGCTTTTAGTTTGGTATAACATTAATAATAATAAGTAACTAATTTTTCGTTTATCGAAAAAAATGAAAATTATACAAATGCGGAATTGTCAGACATGCATTTTGTCTATGGTCGAAGTAATGGAAATGGTCAGCTTGACGATTGTATGCTGAGTTGTATCCAGGATGTAGGGTACCCCATCACACAATATTTGCTCGTCTTCACCAACGTTTGCGCAAAAATGGTACATTTAAGAAACAAACGGCTGACGGCAGGCGCCCTCAAGAAGTACGAACTGAGCAACTAGAAGAAGCAGTTCTCGAGTTAATTGCGGAGTCACCTGAAACAAGTTCTCGAAAAATTGTCAACATACTGAATGTAAGCAACTTCACTGTATTTAAAATTCTTAAAGAACAGCAATTGTATCCGTTTCATATTCAACGTGTGCAAGCTCTACTACCTAGAGACTTTTTTCCGCGCCTAGTTTTTGCCATTGGATTCTTCATCAAATCACTCAAATTCCTAATTTTTTAAATGGCGTTTTGTTTACTGACGAGGCTAATTTTGGACCACAGTGTATACGAAATCCATAACAATCACCTCTGGGCTGAGAAAAATCCACATGGAATCTTTGAAGCTCATTTTCAGCATCAGTTTTCAGTAAATGTATGGCTTGTGGTTGATGATCATTTAATCGGTCCATTTTTCCTCCCACAACGACTAACAGGCGACTCTTACCTTAATTTCCTACAGGAAGAGTTACCTGTCCTTCTTGAAGAAATTCCTCTATAGCTGAGACAACACTTCTGGTTCATGCATGATGGTGCACCAGTCCATTTTAGCATTATTGTACGTAATCACTTAGATACAGTATATCCAAATCGTTGGATAGGTAGGGGAGGTACGGAACAATGGCCTGCCCGATCTCCGGATTAAAATCCTGTAGATTTTTGCATTTGGGGTTTTCTTAAGTCATTAGTTCATTCCACTCCCGCCGAAAATGTTGAAGACCTGAAATATAGCCGGCTGTGAGACAATAAGAAATACACCAGGAATATTTGCGCGGAAACGACAATCAATGAGGCAAAGAGTTGAATCTTGTATCACGTCTGAGGGAAGAGGTCATTTTGAACATTTGTTGTAGCTTTGCGCCTATTTATTTATTAGTGTTACTTTCTGTTATTGTTCTGGTTTAATGTTATTGTATTAGATAGTTCTTGATAATGTATTAAAAAAATAAAAAATACGCGTTAAGATGTTTTTTTGCATAAAAACGGCGCCCCATACGAAAAAAGGCCACAGAGATTTTTTGTCTCAAATTGAATGAGGAACTCAAAAATGATTTTTAATTTGAAATATCTCAGTGGGGTACCATTTTTTATTTAAAAAAAATTTGATCATTACTTGTATGCGCGCCAATGATGAACATAAAATTCTTAATAACTTGTCAAAAAATGTGCCATAACTACCTCTTAAAACTCACCAAATTTCATTTGCATGTCTCGACCGGTTTCAGAGCAATAAACAAATAGTCAGCTTTTAAGAAAAACTTTAACACCCCGTATCTTGGAAAACGAAGCATTTGCGGACAAAAGTTATATAGCAAACTGTCATTATTTTTTCATGCAGAATCACCCCCTGAAGTTCGTCGCACTTATTCACTAACACCCTGTATATATATAGGAGATCCTGAAAAATGTTGTTAGGTTAGGATAATCCCCAAAACCATCTGTACTTTCTTGAATAAACTGATTGTGCTGCCGAACATTGTGAAACATAATCTGAAGTATATTATAATATACTGATTCTCCCAATATTTAAGGAAGATTGAAAAGCTAAACCTACTATTTTTTAACCAAACATGAAATATTTCAAACTATCGGTTGAAGCTTATTTTTTGTAGATAAATACTCAATTGTCAACATGTTTTTTGGGTATAATGAAATTCCACATTTTGAAAATAAAGAGAATCAATCAAGAAATCTATACAAATCCAGGAGGACCAAGGAATTAGTTTTCCCTGATATGTACTGTACTGCGTACATTAAATATTTAAAAAAATTATCATTTGTAAAAATATTCAGATAGATAGATCCTTTATTAGTTCCTTTAGAAATACCTTTTCAGATGAGAAACATGTCAATACAATCAAGATTATAAAATGCGATCACGTAAGAAAAGAAAACATGATTATTACAGTAACACACAAAAAATCAGCTGCGGGACACCCTAGGCACGGGTCTTGGAAGAATGGGGTTATTTTGAAATAAAACATAAAACATTTTTAGGGCTGTATGAAGTCAATTTGATCGGTCAATTCAACAGTCAATTGACCAAGTGAGATATTTACCCCAGTCAATTGAACAGTTCTGCACCAAACACGGGTCGTCCTAGTCAAAGCCCGGGTGAGCGGCTGTCTCGGATGGCAATGCCCAGGAGAAAAATTAAACATTAGAAACGGTGGGAAACGGTGGAAAGCTCCAACTGCAGACTTAATTTGATTTTTTTGTTTTGTTGCTCCCTGCCGAATTTAGTTCTAATCCATCGGATATATTTCAAATAATTAAATGGCAAATTTTAAATTCTGTTATTTTTTTATTTTTGACAATGTCAGTTGGAGAAATAAATTTGACTTTCTGGATACAGTTTTTCAAGGGCTTTCAAATGATTTATTGCAAGTCAAGTTCCGTGCGATATAGTTTCTGTAATTTTTTTATAAAGGCACTTCCGTTTTACAGATGACAGCCAAAAACGAATGGTCGCATTCGGTGCAGGAACTGTATCTTCATACCAAATTTCAGTTCGGCAGTTATCGTGGAAGATTACAGACAGATAGACACACATACAGACAGACTTCACTCTGGAAATCGTCTCGGGGAACCTCAAAACGGATATTTTCATCAATATCTCGTTTTTTTTTTCGCATGACAACATTACTTGACCACTGTGGAGGCCGGTCAAGTAAAAGAAATCAATACTAATATATATATATATATATATATATATATATATATATATATATATATAGATGTACACGGTCATTGTGAATCCCGTCAAGCATATGAACGAGACGCAGTTTAGCCCGGAGTAACCTTGTTAGTCCCGATATCGGGCTCTACAAAGTATCACCCTGTATCTCTTCACTGGGTGATCAGAATTGAATGCAGGTCATTTCCCCATGTTTTAGATCGGGACACACAATTTACCATTTTCATAACCAACATACGCGATATAGTTCTTTGGTTCGAACTGTAGGGGGCGATTTCCGTATATAGGGATATAAACTGCAGAATTATATACTTCTTTGTAGAGCCCACAAACTTTTGTATCGTTGTGTAGCCCTACATTTGGCAACATCGCAATCGCTGCCTTCATGAATGTAATATATATGAATTGCTGGATCCGTGATCTGTCCTAGCGCAAGGAGTAGACCATAATTCAATATAAAAAATATTTATCATTCATTTTTCAGATCAGGGAATTTGAGTTTGAAATAGTTACAATATTTGAAGATATATCTACAAATTCTTTTTCTAAGGGGAATTTTGTGCGATCAGTCCATCTAAATAAAGGATGGTTGGAAAAAAGTACAAAATAACCATATTGGCTTGAAAGCCTTATTCTTCAGTTTTCATCGTAGATTTAATTTTTGTGCATTAAACGATAAAAATACTTTTACACTGATGTAGACCATATAGAGGAGACGGTCTACCGAGAATATTAGGCAAATATAATTTCCAACTGAGGCGCGATATAATGATTTCAACCATCGTGAAGATTGGATATCGAAATTCTCAACAATTTTTTGAGGCAAAGGCACTTTTTTATTAACTTTCTTGGAATGCAATTCTGCGGTCTTTTGAAGTTAAAATTTATGGAACTTTTCATGTTTTTTTTTTATCAAATCTACTAACATTAATTGATAAAAAAGAGGGAAGGAAAGAACAGTTCACCTATACAAAATAGATTGAACCACCTGAAATCATCACATTAAATTCAAGCCCAGATGAGTCTGTTGAGGAAAGAGATT
Organism: Gonioctena quinquepunctata; assembly: GCA_018342105.1. Taxonomy (NCBI): domain Eukaryota; kingdom Metazoa; phylum Arthropoda; class Insecta; order Coleoptera; family Chrysomelidae; genus Gonioctena; species Gonioctena quinquepunctata. The sequence goes on from JAFIRS010000531.1 coordinate 608,821, forward strand.
TTGCATTGTACACAGGGAATACTCTCATCAGTTCTCAATTGCGGAAAAATACATACACATGAAGTTCCGGTTCATTAGTTAATTTTTTCAATCTTAGAAAGCTGCAACATCGGCAATATTGAAGTAATAACTCGACAATATGCATCTTTTTGTTGGTAATTCAGAGATCTGGTTGAATCTTCAGTGGTTCAGAATTATTTGTTCTCTACGAAATCTGGTTTTTTAATGCTTGATTAAGATTATCCCCTGTTTTATTTGGATAATAACAAATATTAATATCGGGAGGGTGCTTAGAGATCGATTGTGAATAAATGACAAAGAATTAAAATACAAGTAGTATATATTTCGTCCAATTGAATTAAAATATGCAGAAATATATGATGGAAAACAATATCTCGGAAAATTTCGTTTCAGGATCAACTAGAGATAACAAAATTGAGCTTCTCAGGAAAGTAGGCAATTGTTTTTTTTATGCATGTTGTTCGACCATAGATATCTTTAGATATGGGGAACGAATCAGAACCAAACAAAAACTGAATTATTCGCTGATGAGTACTCAATATTTTTTTGGGGTATTCCAATCACATGAAACCATTAATTTACTTGGCATAAAAACAAAGAAATCTATATTTTCACAATTATTATTTCCATGGAAAACGGTCTAGATCAATCAACGGCAAATTTTTATTATCTTTTGATTATTGATATCAATGAAATATTGAACAGAAATTTATTATCCACTTTTTTCCTATCTTACTTCTGAATCAATATTTATAACTCCGAAATTTCAGAATGAAATATCAATTTAATGAATATATGAGATATTGAATTTGTTTTTCCTTCTCTTCCTGCTAAGGAAGCGATCGACTATACAAAAAGCCTGAACAAACAATTGAATGAGAGATTGGTCATCTTATTTTTACTCCATATTTGACCCTGAATGGAAGTAACGTTTTCATGATGTTCTGATCGGTGCTATTTCATGAATTATTCATGAAAATAATGTATATTATGCCGAATAGGATTCCATAATTCAGAAGTACTTCCCGAAAACTCGGACCTGAAACAGTAATAGGTATGTTTCTTTGTAGAGGGGAAAACACAAAGAAATGAATATTCCAGTTCCTGATGAAGGTACAGATTTTTTTTTTATTCTTAAATTTCTCAGAGAACTTTTTATCTATTGATATTTCATTGCAAAATTTTGGAGATATATTTGTTTGGGAGTAAAACTTAAAATGATCGAAAAAACAGTTTCAGTTCAATATTTTTTCCTCGGAATCATTTGCCGAATGATAATGGAAACCTTATTGAAAAAAATTAATATATTGCCTGTTGCTTAAAGAAAGTCCTTCATTGACTTTTAGAATTTGACTATTGTTAGATCATTCACTATTTTTTCTCACTTGAACTCCCCTGAATGGATTCATTCTTGGAGTATATAAAAAAACAATTAGCACAGATAATCTTCGAACAAGAATCTTATATGAAATGAGTTTTCGAGTTAAATGAAATGATTTTTTATCATATACTTCTTCAAGAATAATGTTTGATGCGATATTAGACACTAATGGAAATGGTAATTTTTGGTGGTAGCACTTTCTTCTTGCAAATCTAAATTGTGTAAATATTGTTTTTTTCAATATTGTACACACTGGAAAAACTTATTTATAGTAATGATTTTTGAACCCGTAAAATGAGGGAGTTACCTGAATAAAAAACACAATTATTGAATTTAACATTATCAAAACAATTCAGAATGAAATAAAATATTGATTCGTTTGAAAATATGAACAGGATGTTCATAAAATCAAATGTTGAATCATCTGCGACTGAAAGATAAACTCAAGTCACTATCTTCCATCGTTCAAGATAACTTCTTGTGAGGAATTCATGTTGAAAAGGGAAATAATCTCAATTGAATATTCAATAGAAAGATTTTTATGTGAATCAAAAAATCCACGATAAAAATTAAGTTATGTTTTGTGAATGACTAACAGAAAACAACCACTCCCAAGGCTAAATCCACACTGGACATTGAACTACATCTGATAGATATTCTGAGAAGACCCTAACTCAAAAGAAAAATCTGAAATTGAAAATTTGCTTATCCATCGAGATGATTATTTGAAATACAATTTTCTTTCATCGATTATTTGATTTTCTATTCCAGTCTTGATTAGGAACTCATAGAAATGAATGAGGCGAAGAAGAATGTTTTCCAAAAGAGAGTACTCACCAGAAATCATTTGTAACATTGACGCAAGAGAGGCATCGCATTCACTAGATCTTCAATACATTTTTGTCGACGGAAATCTATTTCACGCTTCCACGAGAATCAGGAAGACCGGAAGAAATGGGAAACACATTTTTAGAAGCAATCTCACTTTGCAAAGATGGGAAGTTAGGAACATTTCTTTCGGAGAGGCACTTTGAAACCAGTCTTTTTCGACATCAAAACCTGTCATGGGGTATGATAGATTGATTTGTTTGAAAATATGAACAGGATGTTCATAAAATTAGATGTGGAATCATCTGCGACTGAAAGATAAACGTTAGTCACTATCTTCCATCGTTCAAGATAACATCTTGTGGGGTACTCATGTTGAAAAGGGAAACACTCTCAAATGAATATTGAATGGAAATATTTTTCGGTCAATAGAAAATTCCACGATAAAAATTAAGTAAATTTTTGTGAATGTCTAATAGAGAACAACTACTTCTCCGACTGAAACAACGCTGGGCATTGAACTACATCTGATAGATATTCTGGAAAGACTCTCAAAAGAAAAAATCTGAAATTTAAAATCTGCTTTTTTATTCAGATAGTTATTTAATTTTCTATTCCACTCTCCATTGAAAACTCATATAGATGAATGAGGCAAAGGAAAATGTTTTTCAAAGGAGAGTACTCACCAGAAATCATTTGTAGCATTGATGCAAGAGAGGCATCGCATTTACTATAGGCCTTCAATACATTTTTGTTGACGAAAATTTATTTCACGCTTCCACGATCATCAGGAAGACCGGAAGAAATGGGAAGAACATTCTTCAGAAGCAATCTCACATTCAAACCTGTCATGGGGTAAGAAGATTGATTTGCTTGAAAATATGAACAGGATGTTCATAAAATCATGTGGTATCATCTGCGACTGAAAGATAAACTTTAGTCACTATCTTCAATCGTTCAGTAGTGCAAGAGCTGATGATATATTTTTCCGAATTATCTGAGCAATATGCAGACTCATGTAAAGGAGTGAAGGATAGGTATATAGGAGTTTACCCTTGTTGAACATGCAAGCAAACATGCCGTGTTTGCCTAGTCTGATCAATATTCAATTAATTTACGTTTTATCGAGGGTAATATCATATGTGTAGGGGTTATCTCAATTTTTTTTTAAATTTTAAATTTTACTGGAAATTTTATGATGCGATTTGCGGTCTTATTATCTGGCCGCAAATTGCACGAGTTAAATTTCCTAGAGGCAAAATGCTCGAGGGAAAATCTCAGAGATTTTACGATAAAATCCTCTAGCACGAATGATATTTGATGAGAATATTTCCCAAATAACATTTGAAACTGGATAAAATTATCAGAATTCATGTTATATTTGAATTTTCAACGGGGAAAATTACAACAATTCTTCTTGTTCCAAACTTGAAGGAATCGTGTGTCCGTTTCTAAATGCCTTGACCCTTGACTAATGTGGCCATTCCATTATTATCTTCGGTCAATCTATCTTTCCAACAATTAATTCATTCAGCTATTTTTAGTTTCGTAAATAAAAATATATTTTCTCAAAGAACTGCTGTGCTATTCGTTCATTTTTATTGCATACTTGGGAGTGTTTATCCACCCATACACTGAACACTGAAATATGTATGTCTTCATTTGTAACGAATCCAATTTTCATGATCCTAACTTGAAAAGTAACGAAACAACCATATAAATGTCCAACCCCCTATAGGGGTTAAATTCCGGGAAACACTGAAACACGTATTTATGTATTTGTAACAGATACCTATAATTACAATTTTCATGAACTCCACTCGAAAAAACTAACGGTACTCCTATACAAACTTTCAACCCTCACTTTAACCTTTAGTGTTGAATTTTAAAATATCCTGAAATTTGTGATTTTTATTTAAAAAGATAAGCCCAAATACCAATTTTCACGACTCTCACTTCAAAACTTTCACACCTTTTCTCTCCCCCACCCCCCTCTAAGGATGGAATAAGAATACGCAGAGGTTTATATGAAAAACTTCATAATTCTCACATATCTAGTTTCTCCAGATACGAGAGTTTTCCTGATTCAGAATTATATTCTTCTAGGGCTGAAGAAGTCGATATCTCACTCGATGTTCCATGGTGTGAGCCTACTGATCGACTTTTTAATATTTCTTAGTTTCTCTGCAGATATTTCCATATCATTTTCATTTTCGGTATTTCTCGTCTCGCAGCTACTCAGATCGGAAAATTCAACTTCGTCACCTGAACCTGACGAAAAATCCACATTTTTGGAGCTATCAGGTTTTCTCATACGATAATCAACCTGATAATACAAAAAAAAGTATATTCATCAACTTCAAAGCGAGTTGCTTATTGTTGAACATAAACATTATACTGAATATGAATTATGTGCTCACCTTTTTGCCTTTTCTCAAGTTATAATTTTGGAGGGTCATCTGTTTTCCTCTGCTGGACATTTCTGCAAGTCACCGCATGCTCACTGATTTGAAATCCCTAATAAATATTTTGAACTGAAAAACGCGCGAGGCAGTAGAGGCAACGCCGCCGGGACACACAGATGCCGTTTCAATATAGGCAATATACGTTTGGGATTCATAGCGTAGTGAAAGAATAATTGGCTCTACAACGTTTCGAAGGAGTATACAAATTTTTTTATATTGAGAATTGTTACCCCTCTAAGTGTGCTTCGACGGAACATGATAGAAGGATGTCATTGCACTGAAATATACTCTTCGCCCATTCAGGAAAGTGCGGGTTCAAGAGCGGCCCGTTCATTTGGTGGGCTTCACAAGCTACCGTGTACAACTATATATATATATATATATATATATAAATATGAAAGAGAGGAATATCGAAAGGACTGTTAAAAACAAAATGGAAGGAATTTAATGGACATAGCCCTCGGAGAAAAGTGTTAACCTTAGACACGTGTTTTTGGGCTCTCGGCCCTCATCAGTATCGTTTCTACCAAGTGTTGTTCATCCTTGCACTTCTCCACCGTACTGATGAGGGCCTAGAGCCCGAAAACACGTGTCTACGGTTAACACTCTCTGAGGGCCATGTCCATTAAATTCCTTCCATTTTGTTTTAACAGTCCTCTCGATATTCCTCTCTTTCATATTTATATTCCTGGACTCGGATGTTACGCAGGTAGCTATAGCTGCCTCCGTGGTGACGTTGGTTGTTGCCCTGGCATGCAGGGTCTGCTGACCGAAACCACAAATGAGCGGCTGGCTTCTGTTTGTTGACTCCGTTATTTGTCGTTTCTACCAAGTGTTGTTCATCCTTGCACTTCTCCACCGTTCTGATGAGGGCCGAGAGCCCGAAACACGTGTCTACGGTTAACACTTTTCTCTGAGGGCTATGTCCATTAAATCCCTTCCATTTTATATATATATATATATATATATATACTCTCTTTTACATGAGAGAACGCACACACAAATATGTAAAAATGAGCTTATAGATAAAATCAGAAGATAAAACAGTGAGTCTTGCAATTCACAAGATAAAATGAGATAAATGTTACCAAACTATTGTATCTGTGAAATACTTGTCCAATGCATAGTATGCGTTTTTCAAAAGCAGGTTTTTTAATTTAATTGTTAGCTTCCTAATGGGCTGTGTTCTTAATGATTCAGGTAATTTGTTATATATGTTGATTACTGAGAAGCGAATATTTTTCTGTATATATGTGAAGTTGGGCCTAATATTCAGAAGATTGTTTTTATTTCGAGTATTATGTCTGTGATTTCTGCCATAACATGTGTAGAGGGCCATATTTTCAGCTACAAATATAACTGCTTCATAGATCAATATGCTAGTTAAACTAAGAATCTTCTTATCGACGAATAAAGACTTACAACTGCCTCTTTGTGGAACATTAAAAGTGTTTCTTAAGCAGCGCTTTTGTAGTATGGATATCTTCTTAACATCAGTAGATGTTCCCCAGAAAATGATACCATGTCTAATATGCTAGAAAGGCTGCATCTGCGGATATGTTTTGTGAGATGACTTTCAAAGCATAGCAGTAACCCGATAGATTTGTATATGACTTTTCCACTCTAGTTTCGAATCGAGCGTGATACCAAGAAAAAAAAGTTTAGATACTGGATTTAAGGAAGCTGTCCGTATTAATTTTTTGATAGAAGGGAATGATTTGAGTTTTATTGGTATTTAGCTTCAGATCATATGCATTGTAAAGTATTCCTCCAGAGTTTTAGTGATATTGTATCCATTGATTCTTAATCATCAGAACTGAAAATAATCGAGCAGTCATCAGTATATTGAACCATATGATCACTAACAACTTCAGGAACATTATTGGTATAAAGTATATACAACAGGGGGCCCAGCACTGATCCTTGAGGAACACCTCGAGTAATCAGTAGTTTTTCAGACATAAAATTGCCATCTTAATTCAATTGTGGGAATTTTGCCTAACACCTATTATTGGCATCCACCACAGAAGAAAAATAATATAGACCATAAATATTCGATAGATATATATTATTTATTCGTCTATTGCAAACCTATACATAGAGGAATTCAAGATCATAGTCATTTAACCACAAGCCCACTTGTTGGTTCAGATAAGTCTACAATATATTTGTTATATGGCCCCATGGCTCGGAAACCCTTCATGAATTCCTGGATCATCTCAATAACATCCACCACAAATAAAATTCACCATCGAAACCGAAGCTGACAACTCACCTTCCTAGATGTCTTCATTACCCACACAGTACACAAGAAAAAACTGTTGGGAGCCAAAATGACGGCGCGAGTGGCAAAGATACAATAAGGTTTTCAGGGAAAAAAAGGGATTTATAGAAAAGTTATTGGAAATGTCTTTGTCCTGGAAAAGTTTTCAGGAATATATATGATATAATAAAAATGAACTCATAAACTGAGAACTGCTGGACTGATTTGGATTAATTTTTTTCGGGAAAACGGGATATTAGGAAAGCGGAGGATAACGGGTGAAAGCGATAACTAGATAACAGAAAAAGGGGATAACTGGAAAATGGGATAACTCGGTAACGGGATAACGGAAAAACGGGATTAAGGGGAACCGCAGAACCTAGCTAGAACCTAGATAGAACAACACAAAAAAACACAGGAAAAATATTCTACGTGGACGAGAGTTTTAACACATTTATATCTTGTCTATTCACATGTATTTTTCATTGAAAGTTTTTTATCATTTTCAGGAAGACATATCTGATGATGTCCTAAGCACCCGCTTGAAAGAATGTTCTGTGACAAACAAACAGTGGACTATCTTGATGTTAGGAGGTGGTCATTTTTGTTTGGATGATTAGTCCTTGCCGAGAGGTTCCGGTGGCTCAGTAAATATCTTACACAAAACATTCCATGATTATACAGTGAAGGCTCTAGGCAAGGAGGTCCCAATCCAGAATGGATTAATCATGAGGTCTCAGACACAAAACTTGATGGGAACCTACTTAGGAGATATAATGAACGGCTCAGTCAGAGTGTAGAACATACTATTAATTTATAGTCTCTTTCCAAACATTACAACTTGATATGGTGAACATTTGGAATTCAAATCTGGTGTCGATTTTTTTTAAACATATACATGACATTGTTTACTTTCCAAACATTAATGTTATAGGGTTTGTCCTCATACCAAAACTTAGTCGATCTCTTGATTGTTGACATTAATATTTTGTTGTACCTCAGTGACTATTGTTGCCTAGTGAAAATTAGTGATTCAAGTTCAAATCATTATTGTTGCATATGCCACAGTGCAATTGTCAGTTTGACAGCGGCAAAAGTTAGCTGCAACTTTTACAGCGACAAATGCACTAGTGGTTTTTTCACTTATGCATTTGTTTATCAATTATCGCGGTGTTGGTTGCCAAAATAAATAAAGTTTGCATTGATATGTTTCTAAATTTCTTATTCATTAAATTGTCCTGCCGAATTACACTCGATGTTTGTATTGATCAGGTAAATTTGTGTTGTTCAGATTCTAAACTGTTTCCTTTAGCAATTTGACTCGAAAAACTGTCAAGCTAAAAACGCTCCACCTTTGGTGTCGCGTTTTTAATAGTTGACAGTTTTTCTCGTCTAATTGCTAGGTAACAGTTTCTCATTAAACAACCCAAATTTACCCGATAAAATACAAACCTCTCGTGCAATTATAAGTGAGAAAATGAACGTAACGTTCTGGTGCAGACTAATCTAGGATTGAGCGAGTTTATAGACAGATGATGGGCTCTTGAAGGAGAATACAGTTCCTTCACAAAACGTCCCTGTATCGTGTGTGGCCAAGAAAAAAAGTGGAAAAGAGAACCTTTAAAGAGAATTGAGCAGAAAAAAAAGAGAGTTGAGAAGAGAAAAGAGAGATATTATTTGACATACCGAAGATTATTCATACAGTATGGAAAGAGTGAATACATATGTATATAATAATAATCATACGTTTATTGCACACCACATTTTATAACATTTAGAAGATATATATATATATATATATATATATATATATATTGTTAAGTTAAGTTTATTTACGTTACAATATATAAATCTGCAGGTAGGTACCTATGTGATGAGCAAATGGCCTTTGGTTCAGATTGCTAAGTTACCTCGCATCTGATCTTCCACCAAGGCCTTCATTTGAGAAAAGTTATGTTTATAAGGCTGAGAAGAAGGATGAGATCTAGGTGATAAGGACACATTTTCACACCATCTTGTTTGTTGTAAATGAAGTAAAGAAAAACTGTTTTTGTTAGTTTTATTATCAATTCGAACATTCACAAATAATGTATAACATTTCTTCAAAATAATTCATAACAATAATTCCCGATGACTTCACTAAGCTGTCCAGGAACTTTTAAAAAGTCTTTTTTGTGCAAGCAAATTAGAACATACTTTGTCTCCTTCAAAGTGAGTTTTCGCAAATGATATTGTCTTAATATTTAAATACACCACTTCACTAGAGTCTTGAAATGAATAACACTTCCCAAAAAAACACAAGTGTATAACCTCTGAGAAAACAGACAAACAATGTACGTATATCTGGTCTGGTTTGAATTTTCGCCACTCTGGCGCTGGCATCTAATTTTGAATTCTCAATTGAAGTTAGAGTATTGCAATTTGAGGAAGAATGATCAAATATAGGAGTGAAATGATCCTCATATACATTTGAATTTGCAAACACACACAATTTGTTTCCAACTTTCAGTGGATGCAGAAAAATATATTTTGATGATGTTATGTGCCAACTCTTGTTTCTCTATAAAAAGTTTAACACAGCAATTATCAGATGTTAATATTGAGGGCATTTGAAAAAGCCTATTCTAAAACATCACTCAACATTTCTAAAGAATTGAACTTTTTATAGCAAGTAGTCCCAGCCAGTAAAAGCTGTAAGTGTTTTCACAATTCAATATTTGATAAATTTTCATAATTCATTCAATCAGTATGAGTTTATACTCTGAAATCTATCAAAAGCATACTGCAGATAATTGCAACAGTAAAAGCTGTAAGTGTTTTCACAATTCAATATTTGATAAATTTTCATAATTCATTCAATCAGTATGAGTTTATACTCTGAAATCTATCAAAAGCATACTGCAGATAATTGCAAAAAAATAATAGATACATTTGTTGAATTGGTGTGGAAAGGCCATATGCTGATAAAGCTATCATGAAGAGTTTTTTGGGACTCAATTAAACATAATACATCCTCTCTTCTCCACACATGATAGTGAATATTAGGTGACAACCAAGAGTATTACAGAAATAGTGTTTTATACTGGGTACGCCATTTAACATTGATCCTGAGTTAATTTTAGAATCATATTTCTATGTTATTTCAGTATATATTTTCCTACTAATAATTTTTTCAGCATGTCAAATCGATTGTGGACACCTGGAAGTCTGAAATAGCTAGAAGTTCTCTGGTGGTATATCGAGCAAGTGGTCCTTACAACAGATCAGTTTTATTTGGGGGGGCAGCGCCTTTACTGGATCGAACCAGCAAAAATTTGAGGACAATTCCATTTTCCACCAGAAGAGCTACATTCACTGAAGTCAAAAGGGTTCATAGTTTGCTTTCGACTGCAATACTTTATGGTATGTATTTTTCAAGAAAGTTTTCTATAAAGAATCAATTTACTTTCATGTTTCTGTAATCGATTATAGATTCGTTGGAAAAGGCCACAGAATTTTTTTCCAAACAAAAATCTCCAGATGAAGTACCAAAGAGAAACAAACTTCATACAACCTGCATAAATAGAGCAAAATCACGTGAATCTGTGGAGAGACCGCTCCCTACACTTCTATCTAGTTCAAGTGGTTCAGAGGTAGAATTAGATGGAATTGATGGGGGTGTATGTAATTTAGAACTAGAGACTAATGATTTGGAAATATCTTTCAATGACTTGCGAGAATTCGATGATTCATTAACACCTGAGCAACGAAAGAAACGAACAGCAAAGAAGAAACCTAAAAAAAGTAAAGCTAAAAAGCTCAAAGAGCAGGAAGAAGCTAGCAAAAAAGAGATAGTAGACCTACTAGTTAAAGGTGATCTGGAGAAATTGAAACAACTTATGAGGGAACATTCTGAAAAACAATTGGAAGAAAATGAAAAAGAAGATTTTGTGAACAAAATTATCGATGACAATTCCAATTCTCTCCTTCATTTAGCTGCTCTGAATGAACACGCTGATGTGATTAAATATTTATTAGAGAATGGTGCAGATCTTTGTTTGAAAAACAAAAATCAGCAAACCACATACACATGTACCCAGAGTAAAGAAATCAGGGAATATTTAAAAGAGTTCGCTAGGGAACATCCAGACAAATTCAATTACAATAAGGTTAGTTTGAAAAAATCTTAGCAGTAAGAATATTTGAATTGAATATTCGTTTTTTTTAGGCTAATATTCCCACTAATACACTCTCAAATGAGGAAATTGCAGAAAAGAAAAAGGCTCAGAGGAAATTGAAAAGAGAAAAGGAGAAGGAGAAGAAGAAAGAGAATGACATAAAGAAAAAAGAGGAGGCAGAAAAAGACAGATTTCTGAAATTGAGTGATAGGGAAAAGGTAGGTGAATAAAGACTTGGAAGTCTAAATGTCTAAAATATTGGTTACATTTTTCGTGCCTTGCACAATTTAATGTATTTCCGTTCTATCCAGAATTTGATATTATTGCATAGTTCATACCCCACAAGTTCCAAATTGATCTTCCTTCTGGGTGTTTTGAAATCACAGTTTTCTGATCAGAAGTGTCTCAACCCAGTTTAATAATCTGATAGAAGCATTGTCAAGATTGCCAAAAATAATTATTTCTACAATAGGATTTCTAAGAACAATAACACTACCAAAGAAACTTGGCGGGTCGTAAATGAGTTTCGTGGACAGAATAACATCAAATACAACACCGGACTCCAATACTCTTAATGAATTTTATTGCTCCATTTCTGAAAAACTAATAACCGAAAATAACTAAGCTGCTGCGGATCCTTTGCTTCACCTACAAGAAACTTGTATAGCTGACATGTTTATCTTCCAAGACAAATCTAAATGAGCTTATGGATGATAAGCCTGGGGAGAGTTGGGGAAGTAAATACCCCACATCTGACCAACAAATGATACGCCCGGACTATACAGGGTGTCATGAATTAACACAACACACCTGTAACACCAGACTTTTCGTTAGATTGAGAAAACAAGCATCGAGAGCATCGACTATCTGAGGATGGTCGAACCGAGTTTATGTTCCTGGAGCGGTCTACGGGAAATACCCCTTTCCCTCTTGGGCGTGAGTTGTTTATCCAGGAAGTACGTACCGGATTTCAGAAAGATTCGAAAAATAATAATAAAAAATAATAATGCACTCATAAAAATGTTAAGAATATACATATATATTTAATAAAAGTTGACGAAAATATTTCATCCGTTCTATAAACGGATAATATGATACAATATTCAGACCAAACTAGAGTGTAGTTTACTTGAAGTTATTTTTTTATCAGTCTACAATTAAATAGATTGACGAAAAGCAATAGTGACATCAATTTAAAAACGACTGTAATAATTATCTTTGAAAACTTTAGTAAATAAAATTATGGAGATATCTTAAAGACACATGCAATTATAAATGATTCAATTTGCCAAGCATAAATACAGAAAATACATATGAACTTACTTCAACTCAGCATAGCCAACACTGTTCACTGGAGAAGGTTTTTAAACGACCATTAGTTTAATTGTATTATTATTTCGATTAACTCCTCTAAAAATGTTTATTTTATTTTTATCTCGCACGGTATATTAGAGTATCGTTGTATGGAAACGGTTTTCTATGAGGTCATGAACTATCGATTTTGAAGTTTTTCGTTGACTTATCACTGTCTTGATGCGTTGATAAAAAAAATAGGTAATTGGCACTTGGAACGACCATTACTCGATTGAACTTGATCTGAATCTAATTATTCTTAATGGTTTCTTAAGTTCACTACTTGATTCGTACTCTTCTCATTGTTGTTTCACTATGTTGTGACCGAATGAATTCTAACCTCATTTTGAGAAGTACATGTTCTTTGGTTCCCTGTTGAATACCGAGAGACTGTTGATCCGAAAAATCGCGCCTTTTTATAACCCGTTACCCAGTCACGTGATGACTGTGCTCGCCGCGGGCAAACATTCCTGATATCATAATTATCTTCCTCTTGTCAGCGGCTCCATAATTAATGGCTTGCTCTTGTCAACGCGAATGGATAAAAACGAGGGAGTTTATCTCTCTTGCGATTGAGTTATATTCAATGGGCTGTCATAATCTATAAATTTATAGCGTTTTTCTGTCGTCCTAAATACATTAAAACAATTTTATGATATCTCATAGCGCAATGCGATTAGGCGAGCTGTCAAAAAACTCTGAATTTATACTTTTGTTTACTCGTTAATTTTCCTAGATATGGCGATCAGCGGACGTGATGAGTTATTTATGACTTGTGTAAAAGGGGTAATTTTTTATAGGAATTCTTAAGTGCATTTAATTGTCTTCAGATAACGAAATATTTGTTACTGGCATGTGCTTATCAGCTTTGCTCGCGTATTTGAATTTAGAATGTATGTTCATTCCTATGGAATTTGTCTTCTGGCTATAAAGTTCGTATTAAGTAATATCGTGTTGTTTCTTATGAATGAAAGTTTTTCTGTAATTATGGGGCCTGACATGGATACAATTAAACATTTGAAAATCAAAATATCCAGGGAATTGACGATATCTCTATAAAAATCTTTGAAAATTTGCCGAATGATTCCTTTGCCAAGGGAATATATCCTTCCTTTCTGAAAACCAGCATCGTGATTCCTCTTTATTAGGGCGGTGACACATCTGATCCATCAAATTTTAGACCTATCTCACTTATTCCAACCCTTGATGGAACTTCTGACTATTCATAAAATTTTAAATGTTCATCAGTTTGGCTTTCAAACTAATAAATTACAGGAGATGCAATCTTTCACTTTCTGAAAAATTTATATTCCAATCTGAACTTGAAAGAAGTAAGCGCTGCAATGTAAAGCTTTTGACTGTGTCAATCATGAAGCTTCATTTCTACGGCTTCAGAGAACAAAGCTTCAATTGGTTCAGGTCCTATCTAAGTAAATGATCCCAAATTGTTAAAACTAATAATATTCTCTCAGATATTGGGCAAATTGAGCATGGTGTACCACAGGGTTCCGTTCTTGGGCCTATCCTGTTCCTTTTGTATTTCAATGATGTTCATCAGTTTGGCTTTCAAACTAATAAAAGTACAGAAGATGCAATCTTTCACTTTCTGAAAAATGTATATTCCAATCTGAACTTTAAAGGAGTAAGCGCTGCAGTGTAAAGCTTTTGACTGTGTCAATCATGAAGCTTCATCTCTACGGCTTCAGAGAACAAAGCTTCAATTGGTTCAGGTCCTATCTAAGTATATGATCCCAAATTGTTAAAACTAATAATATTCTCTCAGATATTGGGCAAATTGAGCATGGTGTACCACAGGGTTCCGTTCTTGGGCCTATCCTGTTCCTTTTGTATTTCAATGATCTCGTGAATTTAAAAATATGTGTACTGTTTTGCAGACGACACTACTATCTTATGGCATGACAAGAACTCAATTGACCTTCACAGTAAAATAGCTCGTGATATCTTGACTGTGAAAGAATGGTGTAACTCAAATATGCTTTCCTTCAATATAACCAAAACAAACCTATTGTCATTCCATTGTAGTATACCAGACATTCCTTTAGGGAATAAGGTAATCTCATCCTACACCTCCAATAAGTTTTTAGGTATTCATATTGACAGTGATCTCAACTTTCAAAACCCTGTTGTTATGCTTAGTAAAAGGCTGTCTTCGGGATGCTATGCGTGTAGTTCGAATGGCAACTGCAAAAATAGTATACCATGCCCTATTCGAGTCACATGCCAGGGATGGCATAGCTTTTTGGGGTACTTGCAATACTCAACATTTTAAAATGATCTTCACTCTGCAAAAGTGTGCTGTGCGATATCTTTGCAAAGTTGGGCCTAGAGTCTCTTGCAAAGAACTTTTCAAAGAACAAAAAATCCTTACACTTCCTTCGCTTTTCATTCTCGAAACGGCATGTTTAATACATAAAAACAAATCATTTTATGATATAATTAATGGATCCACCCGCCAAAATAACAACTTGAGACTTCCCATTCCCTCTTCAAATTTAATAAAAAAATATCTGGTATATAATGCCTACTTATTATATAAAAATCTTCCAGCTTCAATCAAAACCACTGATTCGATAACTTTATCAGGAAATCGTTAAAACAACTGCTAATTGAGCGAGCTTTTTATGATATAAAGGAATTCCTCGGGGAAAAGATGAGCGCTTCTTGATATATGTCTGTGTACACATGTGGGCCTTTTTATACCTACAGTCATTTATCAAAACAAACAATCATAATTATTATAATTATTCATTCATTTCCACTTGCGTATTGACGATAGTCTTGGAACATGTATCAATAATTTTAGCAATTGAAGTTTAAACCATTCAATATGTTGAAATGACAGGTTTTGTTTTCTCTGCAACAAACAATAAAAACGTGTGCGGTCGGGGGACCCCCATCAGGAACAAAGTTCCTTTACTCCTTTTATCATCCTCCATATCACTCCCCTTATTTTGATGTGTTGGACTCACCATTTTTTCTGCATTATTTTCTCACTTTGAATATGTTTGGATTTTTCTTCGTGAAAGTTGTTCGGAAAGTGTGATGAACAAAATGTTTCTTCTGGACAGAGGTTTTTTAGCATCTTTTCCTTAACCCCCTTTCCATTCCCCATATTTTGATGGGTTACACTCACCACTTTCTTTTCGTTTTGTGTTTCACTTAGTGTTCTTGAACTTTTTTCAGTTTTTTCATACTCTGCGCTAACCTCGACTCGGGCGGTCTTTTCGGCCTCGGACCCGGTGCCTGGCTCTCCAGTGTCTTTATTAGGTTTAATATTACTCTTCTTTACTTTACACTATGTTTAGAAATGTAATCATTGACTATTTTGAGGTTTTTGGCTTCACTTGGGGGAAAATGATACACTATATCGCATTTTTTTTAGAGCTCTCGGCTTCTAGCACCGAGCAGCTGGCGATTTCGCTGTTTTGCCAACACACTGTTTTTATCAGTTTCGGTGGTTTTGTTTGGTGAAAGAATGTCTTTTTCACGGTTTTTGTCACTGGGTGATCCATTGTGGCTTTTTGTTTTCAATGTATCCACGCTTTTATTGCGATCTGCACCTCCATCGCTGGATTCTTTCATTGTGGGGTCATTTATTGAACTTTTCAAGTAATTCAGCTGTGGTTGTTTGTGTCCTTTAAATTTTTAATAATCGAAATTGTTTTCACTTTTGTGGGTTTTGAAATCCTAACCTCACTTCTTCACTCTGGCGAACCAATACGGTCGAAATTCCCATACTCGGCGGTTAATAAGGGTTATAATGGCCTGCAATTTTCCAGTGGTCAGATATGGTGTTAGAAACACTATTTTCACTCTTTTTAGGCATTTAGATCACGTTCAGCAAACTAGTTTTATTGTTTTTAAGTTAACAAAGGAGTTTGTAATTAACTTTTTCAACACTTTGGGGTTTATACGGCCCTTTAAACTACTGAATTTCCAGAAATTCGCGGAGCACATTTTAGCTCTACCAACTACAAAATGACACAATTGAATTATTCATTGTCTTACTTGAAAAACTGAGGCCTTCTAACATGCTGAAAAAGGTATATTTGAATACGAATATCAAATCACTGTTTGTAGTGAGTTCAAAATCATTCCATCAATTTTGCATTTCCTATTTCCCTATATAGGAATTAAATGAGTTGACATTTAATTCTGACAGGACCAACTGTAGTTGTCACACATACTCATATACAGGGTGTTACCAAATAAGTGCGAAAGTTTTAGAGGGTGATTGCTGTCGAAAATTGAAGGGGGTCTTTTATGTAAACAAAAGCTTTTAGGCCTTCCTTGAACAATTACACGTTTCCAAAAATGAGAAAAAAAAATATTATTTTAAATTGCTGAAGAGTTGAATAAATAGCATTTTGTGGGCATGTTCTACCAATAAAAAGGCTACCTATGAAATTTTTTTTAATTTTGTTGTGATCTTTTAAAGGGGTGAAAAATGCAACCCCTATTCCATTTTTTACCAGAACTTTTTAATGAAACAAAATTTTTCAATTTGAAAATATGTGTTGGAAACAACGATCCATTGCAAAACTTTTTTAACTCCTGTGTTGTGTCCGTAAAAGCAATAGTTTCCTAATAAAAAAATTAAATACAACATTGGGCATTAACGGATCTTGTGTAAATGGAATCGAAAAAATCTAGTTGGTGGCTGTTACGTTTTGTTTGCACAACTTGTGACTTCAATCATAATATTTTAAAATTATTCCGCTTGTTTTAACTTTTAATTTAGGCATGTACCAGTACCATGTTTTGTTTTAATAGAATAACAAATTAAAAATACAAACAAAACAAAATTATGTGTATTACAACAAAGAAAAAGGCAACAAGATCAAACGGAACGGAGTTATAAAAAATACACGAAATGACCACCTCCAACCATTAGTCATTTGTGACTTGTCATAAACATGCATCTGTCTTTGGTCCTTTTGATTGAATTTATATGTATATTTTATGATAAATAAATTGATTGATTGAATCAAGTCTTTGTCTCATAGACTGGCGCAAACGTTGAAATATTCCTGGTGTGTTTTGGATTGTCTCGCAGGGTGCAATGATGTGATTCCTTAAATCATTCACACATTCAAGGGGGGTCGTATAAACCAAGGACTTCAGGTGACCCCAGATGCAAAAGTCCAAGGGGTTTAAGTCTGGAGATTTCGGAGGCCAAGGTTGAGGTCCTGCTCTGCCTATCCAACGATTTGGATACACGTCATCCAAGTACTGACGGGCCGTTTTGCTGAAATGAACAGGCGCATCATCGTGCATAAACCAGATTCATGGTCGAATAGCTAGTGGAACATTTTCAAGTAAAATGGGAAGCTGCTCCTGGAGAAAATGTTTATAGGTTGCACCAGTTACCCTTAACGGTAGAAAATACGGTCCAATAATATTTTCGCCAATAATTCCGACCCACGCGTCAAGTGAAAATTCATATTGATACCGACCTTCTTGAATTGCATGTGGGTAATCTTCCTCCCATAGATGATTGTTATGGAAATTTGTAATCCCTTGCCTTGAAAAGTTGGATTCGTCAGTGAATATTACGTTTTCTAAAAATTTAGCATTTTGGATAATCATTTGAAGACTCCATTGACAAAAGTCTACTTGATGGGGAAAATCTCGCGGCAAAAGTGCCTGGACTCGTTGAATATGGTAAGGATACAATTGGTGATCCTTCAAAATTTTCCAGATTAGTTTATTGCTAACATTAAGTGTGTTAGCAATTTGTCTTGTACTTAATTCTGGACGATCTTCAATCATATTGAGAACCAGTGCCACCGTTCTCATTACTCGTGGACAACCACAATCAATTGTTCGTTTTTGAAAAGTCCCTCTTTCACAGAGACATTGGTGAGGATGTGCAAAAATTGTGTGATGAGGTATCACGCGCTGAGGATACATCTCTCCAAAGAGCCGTCTAGCTACCAAAGAATTTCCATTGGCATGACCATACATAAAATGCATATCGGCCATTTCAGATAGTGAAATTATTCATTCATTCAAGACACAATTGAACTTTCAACTACCACATAGAAATCAAAGAGACTTGACAGCCACCTACTAGATTTTTTCGATTTTAAAATACTACTATTGAAGTCACAAATTGTGCAAACAAAACGTGACAGCCACCTACTAGATTTTTTCGATTCCATTTACAGAAGATCTATTCATGCACAATGTTGTATTTTATTTTGTTATTAGGAAACTATTGCTTTTACGGACACAACACAAGAGTTAAAAAAGTTTTTCAATGAATCGTTTTTCCAACACATATTTTTTAATTGAGAAATTTTGTTTCGTTAAAAAGTTTTGGTAAAAAATGGAAAAGGGGTTGCATGTTTACCCCTTTGAAAGATCACAACAAAATTAAAAAAATATTCATAGGTAGCTTTTTTATTGGTAGAACATGCCCACAAAATGCCATTTATTCAACTCTTTTTTCTCATTTTTGGAAACGTGTAACCTATCAAGGAAAGGCCTAAGAGCTTTTATTTACATGGAAGACCGCCTTTAATTTTCGACAAGGAATCACCCCCTAAAAACTTTCGCACTTATTTGGTAACACCCTGTATAATAGAAAGACAGAGAAAGTCGCATGGAGGGGGCATAACGCTTTTTTCTTATGTTACATTTTGTACCTGTCAACACCTACCACAAGCTGCATGAAGGAACTTCGTTCCAATAATTATTGAGGATCTTTACAGATTATAATGTATCTAAAGAACAGTAAATGTAATTAATCTTTCCAATTGAATCAGTAATTTTCTGTGCACTATAACTGATTTTTAGTGCTATCAAATTCCATTTTTTTTTAATTCAGAACAAATGATGCTTTTTTATATTTTTTCGATCTTTAATTATTGCCGATGGGCGTTGCTTTACCACAGCAAAACATAGCTGCATGAGAAAATTGTGCAGGTTTAGACAGCACTATTAGAGCAAAAATATATAGAACTGCCCATTCAACATTTAAATTTGTATAAGGTTATGTATAATGAGTCATCGCTCATTTACAAATAATTCGAAATACTCTTATGATAATACAATTTCTCAAATTATCCAAATAATCATCATTCTTTGAAAATTGTACGGCATCATTGCAAACTGTACCCATAATCAAAGCTGCTTATTTTGGCAACTCTTCATTAGATTGCCACGAAATGAAGGTTTTTAATAAAAATAATAATCTTTATTTGAAAAAACAACCAAGTACAAGAAGTTACACCTGTAAAAGGTGGTTGAAACCGTCAAAAAAACACATTGAAGGTCACTAAGACAAAACATATAGAAACAGTATGTAGGTACACAAAAACAAACAGACTACAAAAGCTATTCTAGGTGTGCTTCTAAGTAATCTCTTAGGGAGTAAGACTCCAGGTTTATTAGGAGTTTCCAAATTTCTTTTTTAAAACCATTTGGACAAGAGAGTGATTTTATTCTTTCTGGTAGCTTATTGAAAAATTTGATGGAATTACGGTCAACCTATGTACAGGGATAATTATAATTTATATTTCTAATTTGGGAATTTATAATCAGAAAAAAGGTGCCTATTCTTAGTGAGAAACAAAAGACACTCTTGAATATACACAGCAACAATTGTTAATATATTAGCTGAACAAACTTAGTCCTACATGATTCTCTATAATTTAGTTTAAACATAATTCTAACAACCCTTTTCTGAATAATAAATAGGTGCTGTAATGAAGTACTTCTGCCAATATACCATACCTAAAAATAGCTTCCAAGTTTGCATGATACACAACTTTAAGTATATAAAAACTCAAATGCTTTGATAGTATTCTTAATGCATAACACGTTTTACATAATTTACCGACTAGCTAATTTATATGTACACTCCAATTTAGATATCGGTCGATATGGATTCCTAAGAATTTGGTACTTTGCAATCTGTAAGTTTTTGTTGTTTAACTGAAAGTTACTAG
Source organism: Gonioctena quinquepunctata (assembly GCA_018342105.1). NCBI lineage: Eukaryota > Metazoa > Arthropoda > Insecta > Coleoptera > Chrysomelidae > Gonioctena > Gonioctena quinquepunctata. Next base: position 629,265 of record JAFIRS010000531.1, read on the forward strand.
GCATGTCCAGTTGTAAACATAACTACATTATTAGTCTTTTCTTCATTTACAACCTGTTTATTTTCGGAGAACCAGTTGTTTATCTTATTAAACATCAAGTTGGAGTTGTCTAATATACGTTCAACTGTTCGTCCTTCAATCAGAATGTTCGTATCATCAGCATAGTTTATCATTTTACAGTCAGAGTATGGTGTCAGTACATCGCACACATCATTTAGATATACTATGAAAAGTATTGGGCCAGTAATGCTGCCCTGAGGCACACCTATATCTATGTCAGTTACTTGTGATAACGCATTTATATTATCTTTCTGTACTCCTATTTTTTGCTATCTATTACTAAGGTATGATTTGAACCAGTCTAAAGGCTTACCTCGAACCCCATATGTCTCAAGTTTATCCAGTAATATCTTGTGGTCTAAGCAGTCATACGCTTTTGATAAGTCTAATGAAAGTCCTAGAGCTACATTCTTGTTTTCTAAGGCATTCAGTATATGCTGGACAAACTTGAACACAGCCCATGTCGGGCATCACTCAGTAATTCGTTCGTAACTATGAAATTCATTAGCCGATTGCACATTGCTGTTTCGAAAAATTTTGAAAAGGAAGATAACAGACTCATTGGTCTGTAATTATATATTTCATTTGGATCACCCTTCTTTTTGTAAATAGGTTTTACTATTGCCATTTTCAGCTTTTCAGGAAAAATGCCATACTGCAAAGAATTATTCAAAATGATTGGTTCTACAAACATAGATTTACTGTTCCATCTAATTTTATTTATAAAATGTATGTTTTGTGCATCTATTTTTTCTTTTAGATTTTTAATTGTATCCGTTAGAAAGCAACTATACTCTTCAGCAATATCTTTTGCATTACCTTCCTTTTCAATACCATTCTCAGATTTACTAGAACCCCCAATATCCCCTACAATATTCCACATCGTTTTCAACTTATTGTCAGAAATTTCAATTTCATTCTGATATTGTTTAGATCTGCTTTTTATTAATTTTTTGTGATATTCCTTTTTGGTTTGTGTATATTGTTCATAATAGCGTTTATCTATTGAACTCATTGTGAACAGAATATCTAGGCGATTCTTACACTCTTTTACTATAGGATCGTCGATTAGATTACTTTTTATATTACTTTTTATATCTACAAAAAGATCCCACTGTTCATTCACTTGCATTTCATGTATTCTATATATTCTATCCCAAACTATGTTTTCAATGTGTTTCATGAAATTGTCAATGTTTTGTCGTGAAAAAATCCTTTTATACATTGACTTGCTTTTAGTCTCGTTTTGCCAATGAATTTTGAGTCGAGTGATCTGAAATATGAGTGTGCAGGACTTCACCTTTAACATTATCAAGATTTGTTAAAAAATTATCAATGCACGATTTTGTGTTTCTTGTTATCCGAGTATGTTTCTTGATTACATGAAAAATATTGAAAGTTCATCAGCTCAAGTAATAAAAATATCTCGTTTTCGTTTTGCAGAAAATCTACATTAAAATCACCTTCAATTACAATGTCACATGTATCGTTATTGAAAACATTCAAGAGGTTTTCCAGTTTCCCTAGAAAAACTTGAAAATTGCCATCAGGTGGTCTATACACAGATACAATACCTTTATTCACATCAATTTCTAAGCTGGCACTCAAAATGATTTTCTACAACATTGATACAATGTCTTTCCTTTCTTTGCCTTTTATACCTTTTTTCACATATATTGCACTTCCTCCATGTCTTCTGACACCTTTTCCGCAGAAAGCGGATTTCAGTTGGTAGCCTTGTATCACATGTAAGTGCAGTTATCTTCATCTTTCCAGTGCTCAGTCATGCATATAACTTGGCAATTGCTTATTTTATTCAACATGGCAGTATTATGAATTTCTTTAAAATCACAAAATCTGGAATCACTTGTAGTTTTCCTAAAAACTGGATAAACTGCTAGAAAACATTATGGATTTGTCCTCTGCAGTAATTCTCTAACAATTTCACACATTTCAGAGGGCGCTAGCAGCTGAGAGAAGAATAATCAGTCAATCAGGAACTGTTACCAAGCGATGCTTTTTGTGTGCAGCTGATATAGCTGGAAAAGTCCCTTTTGAGTATATGAAAAATTTGTTTTGTTCCATAGAATGTTTGAAGGCACACAGGATGCAAAATCCAGTGGTTCTTTCTTGATGAGGATCGATGAAATGGGTCTTTATGGCATGTTATTAAATTATCTCACCACCAGCAGAGCATTGAGGGGGTGCTATTGAAAATATATTCAAGGGAAAAAATAATCGGGACAAATCATCATGGCTTTCCTCTCAACGATCAGAATGATTTGTTTTGCTTCCAGTCATGAAAATGAAATAAAAACAAATTAGTAAAAATAAAATTGTCTCATTTCAGATCACAAAAATAGTAGTAATTAGACACTGTAATATATAAGTTATTGATAAGAGTGAAAGAGGGAAGTGATGTCCAAGATTGTATATAGTCACTTAGGTAGGAATATAATTTTAATGTCTCAATCTGCCTACTCCTCAGGTATTGTCAATTAGGAAAGAGAATGATTTCCAACCGAGGTCTCAATCTGAAGACACTTGATGTATCTAAAGAACAGTAATATATATATATATATTATATATATAGATGAAGAGAAATTTGTTACGAATCCAAGAGAGTCCACCATCCGCCAACAGCTGTTTCATGGTTTCCCAATCATCAGGACGGCTTGTGGTCTCTTTCAAATTCGTATCAAATATCTCGTAGTGTTAATACCTACCGGCAAGTACGAAAATGTGAAAAGCATCAAATTATAGATAGTGATACCTATAATCTGTGCGGTGAAGCTTAGACCTAATGTCGTGGAATTTTAATGGCACGAAATTTCGTGCACAATAATAGGTCACCGACAGATGCCAGCATAGGCCAACCCACGACACCAATAGTCGTACACCTAGTGCGTTCAGGGTAACGCAAAACAAATGACTAGATGAAGAGAAATTTGTTACGAATCCAAGAGAGTCCACCATCCGCCAACAGCTGTTTCATGGTTTCCCAATCATCAGGACGGCTTGTGGTATCTTTCAAATTCGTATCAAATATCTCGTAGTGTTAATACCTACCGGCAAGTACAAAAATGTGAAAAGCATCAAATTATAGATAGTGACACCTATAATCTGTGTGTTGAAGCTTAGACCTGTTATCGTGGAATTTTAATGACACGAAATTTCGTGCACATTAATAGGTCACCAACAGATGTCAGCATAGGCCAATCCACGACACCAATAGTCGTACTCCTAGTGCGTTCTGAGTAACGCAAAACAAATAATGAGAATAAGAGAAATTTGTTACGAATCCAAGAGAGTCCACCATCCGCCAACAGCTGTTTCATGGTTTCCCAATCATCAGGACGGCTTGTGGTCTCTTTCAAATTCGTATCAAATATCTCGTAGTGTTAATACCTACTGGCAAGTACGAAAATGTGAAAAGCATCAAATTATAGATAGTGACACCTATAATCTGTGTGTTGAAGCTTAGACCTGTTATCGTGGAATTTTAATGACACGAAATTTCGTGCACATTAATAGGTCACCAACAGATGTCAGTATAGGCCAATCCACGACACCAATAGTTGTACTCCTAGTGCGTTCTGAGTAACGCAAAACAAATAATGAGAATAAGAAAAATTTGTTACGAATCCAAGAGAGTCCACCATCCGCCAACAGCTGTTTCATGGTTTCCCAATCATCAGGACGGCTTGTGGTCCCTTTCAAATTCGTATCAAATATCTCGTAGTGTTAATACCTACCGGCAAGTACAAAAATGTGAAAAGCATCAAATTATAGATAGTGACATTTATAATCTGTGTGTTGAAGCTTAGACCTGTTATCGTGGAATTTTAATGACACGAAATTTCGTACTTGCCGGTTGGTATTAATTTGTACTTGCCGGTAGGTATTAACACTACGAGATATTTGATACGAATTTGAAAGAGATCACAAGCCGTCCTGATGATTGGGAAACCATGAAACAACTGTTGGCGGATGGTGGGCTCTCTTGGATTCGTAACAAATTTCTCTCATTCTCTCTCTCTCTCTCTCTATATATATATATATATATATATATATATAGGAAAGAATATATCTTGGGTATTGTGGTTTAATGAGAGCGTAAAGAATAGCTTGCTAAATATTGAGAGCATTACAATTTCTCATCGAATAGCTCGAAGAGGGGATATCGAATTGTCGTTCGATATCACTTCACATTAGAAAATCATACTATGCTCTAGTCAGTCATAGGTATCAAGAGGGCAGTCCGAAGTAGTTCTATTATCAAAAGTATGTGACCAACGAAATATCAATGAAAATCCACAATTAAATCATATCAAATTGAAATTTATAGAAAACATTGAATTTAAAGTAAGATCAACTGATATATAAGTTTTGAACATCCTGTATGACAATTCACATCAACAGGAAACCCACCAATGGGAGATCGAGAGAGTTTGTGTGGGAAAAGTGATGATATATAAAAGATGTGTTAGCAGAAACTGTAAAAATATAATTTTATACGAATTTGTAAATAGTATGTAGGATTTAGAATTACATTTCATTCATAAAATCATTAGTAGTAATTAGAATAACAAATAATTAGGTAAGAAGTCACACTAAATTCAAAAATCTCTGAGAAAATAAAAAATGTGTGTTGCCATGGAGAGAGATAACAAGTTGAGAGGAGATTGAAAAAAGTTACAAAAAGGAAGCCACGTACGAAAATTTGAAAGAGATATTAATAGATAATTCAAGAAAAATCCGGATAAAACAATTCCCGAATGAGAAAAATTCCTAAAAAGCACAACTGGGAGAAATAAGTTATCAAAAATTTCCACTTACCCGGTATAGAAGGGAAATCCATAAAAGTACGCACGTAAGCTGTCATTGCAATCCCAAAAGTACGTCCACGGGTTGGATACATCACAGGAAAAGGAGCAACAAGGTATTCTGATCACCAAACTCACCAAAGTGCAACTTTTCGTATAGATATCCAATAACTTTGAGTGTTCGATCCACTTATTACACTGTTTTGGCTGAACATTCATCAAAATTCCATGCCAAAGGACTGACCATAATTTAAAATATTCTTCCTATTAATAATCATCACTTATATTCATATTGCACCATTTCTTACTATTGTTTCTTTTCAGTATAAGGTATTTATCGCAGACTAGGGCAGTTTTAAGGTTTTTTTTATCTGAATAAAAACAACCTTTTAGATTATTCGCTGCAATCTGTGTTTTATCCACACTTTTCCCCCACTGAACAGCATTTCTTATCGAATCGTTAGTGTCAAGTCGGCAAGACAGATCACAGAACCAACTTCTGTGAAGGAGCTGACTCATGTTCATAGGCGTACCTGACTGAGCTGGGATAAGGTAAAAAGAGGTTTAAAAAGAAAATGGTAAGATAACATAGCCGGAGTTTTCATTTGTTATGATAGGGATTCAGAAATTAAAATCTATACAAAAAGAATACATTTTAATAGATATATTTTTTTTTATTGAAAGGATTGGTCTTCGGAAGAACATTTTGTGAAATGTTCTTCAACTAGAAGAAAACATATTACAAAAGTACACACAGTTATGGTTTCATAATAACACAAATAATTTTTCATACAAAAATAATTTGTTTCAACATGAGGTTTTTCATTGTCTAAAATCAAATTTCAAAATCACATAAAATTCCGAAACATTAACAAGAAAAAATATAAACAATCTATAGCTATCCATTCTAGTGATACTTTCCTTGCACTAAAACAAAAACTGCCTTAAAAAAAATATCACTCCGACTAGACCCGTACATATCACCAAAATGGAATATTAAAAAAAAAAAACAATGTACACCAAAGGGCATCACTCTGGTAATTTAGGATTCATCACAGGTATCACAAAATCTTCCATATTTGGAATCACCAGTACTTTCTGAAAAAAAAAGAAAATTATTCAAATTTACAAGTACTGAATCTTTTGAATTAATTTTAAAGTACGTATTAGAAAAATAAATTTCTTGATTTTTTACAAGGGCCCGATATTGATATCAGCCTTTTCCATTGTATGTGTTTAAACTATTAGGGACCAATAATCGGAGTTTTCCAAAGTATAATTTCCTTGTATTTCAAAAACGCAAGCATGCTTTTCATGGAATGATAGATTCGACAATAATTTAGTGGTAAACATTTTTGTTCCGGGATAACAATTAAAAAGAAAGCTATAATTAGAACGCTAGTGCAGGACTATGTGTGCGGAATTTTTAAGCCAACAATGAGGACTAAAAGATAAGAATATAATAATAATAAATCGACTTTGACAAATGTACATGCATTTGCCCTGAAAAGGCAAACATTAGCTAAATAGTTACTCTCGTACTCTCAACCTTTTCAGTTTACAGAAGGTAACACAAAACAAATATAATAAAAAGAAAGCATTTGCAATGTTAATAATAATGATAATCAGTAGTAGACAAAAATTAAACAAAATAGTATTACAATCTAAAAAAAACTTTTAACAAAAAATTAAACCGATGAAATACGGAACTGAAAAGTAAAAAATAAAATAAACCTTCTTAGTCTCAATAACTAAGCTCCTAAACTAATGTAAGTAACTAATTTTGAGTCGGCGCCAAACAAACAAGCAAATGAATTAGGTAAGGCGTAAAATGATGGCATCGAGTTGCGCGGTGACATTCTTATAATTTTTTTGAAGTAATTTAATGATCTTCGCTGATTGTTTGTTTGGCGCCGACTGAAAATTAGTTACTTACATTAGTTTAGGAGCTTAGTTATTGAGACTAAGAAGGTTTATTTAATTTTTTACTTTTCAGTTCCGTATTTCTTCAGTTTAATTTTTTGTTAAAAAGTTTTATTTTTCAATTTTTTGTGGCCTAAATTTACTAATTAGTACCTACTTATTTTTTTATTACTTCCAAAATACTTACTTACCCACCTTACTTTAACTATTACCAGTTAAATAATATGATTATCTACTTTTACTATTTCTTGTAATATAAATTATTTTTTTTGTTCTGGTTAGTTTATTTCATTACTTTGTATATCATTCCATCCTCTCAGAATATAATGATTGTGACGGATGTAGGAGAACAAAAATAATGACAATAGCGATCTGTCATTGTCAACTACGTATGTGTGCCAATGTTCACAAGTGAAAAATCAATTATCCCCAATTTTTCTAACCGTAAGGGTGGATAATTCCATTTGAAATCCAAATATGATCAACTATGAGGTATACCCTATCTAATAAAAAAAAGAATCATCCAAATCAAAGAACCCAAGTACAAAGTTATGCCTGATAGAATCGGTTAACGGACCAGAATTCAGAGAGTGGGTGATCAATATCCTTCATTTTGCTACCCGTGGATTTCATCTTTTAAATTCAAATGGGACCAACTTCAAAGTACACCCTATCTACTGAAAAAAGAATTGTCGGAATCGGACGCCTCAGTAAAAATGCGTGATCATACATAAAAAAAAATTATAAAAAAAATAAAATATACGCGTCGACTAGAGAACCTCCTCCTTTTTGGTTTCGTCATTTAAAAAGTAAAAATGTCTACTGGCAGAACTATGAAAATGTATTTCTGAATCAAAAATATTACATGAAATGTCTAACTAAATATTATGTAATTTTTTTACCTTTTTGCTGCACATACAGGTGCTTGCAATAATGAGCAGTGAATAACAATAATACATATTATTGTAAATTGTAATATTCATTTCTTAAAGTGTTTTTGTCAAGAAGGTATAGCGGACTTTTAGTATTAAACAATGTATGGTATTTTAAGATGGAGGGGTGTGGCGAAAAAAAATTGTATAGTTTAAATATCATACATAAATGAGGATTATTGAAAAAAAGGAGTTATCAGAATGACCAACTTTTTACTGAAAACAATATCTTTGATATCTGACAAATATTCTTTCAATAGATATTAATGTATGCCCACAAAAATAAAATTAACACCAGTATGGAACTCTTGCAAAAAATAAAAATATGAAAGTGCTAACCTGCAAAAAAACTATTGAACAATGTTCCACCGAATTTCTTGCCCCAAAAGTTAGAATTCACTATATGTATTTATATATAGTTATATTAATTTCAAATATTAAATAAAACAATGGATCTCTGATACAGACAATTTTCATGACCCCATCGATCTGAACTAAAAACCAAATCACTCATCCACAATAATATAGTTTTAGATTAGAAGCTTACCAATAGAAGGAGAATAACGAGTTTCCATTTAACTATTCGTGTTCGTGATAAATCCGTGGATTACACCTAACCCAATAAATAGGGTAAACACCCTCCGTAAATCACGCCAATACCGCAACGCGTATATATAAAGAAATGCGCGGGTGTTGCTAGTGCCAGCCAGCGACTCGAGAAATCATTTTTCATCGAGCCAGCTGTGCTATGAACAAACGCCGCCGAGCACATTCAGTCACCCGATAGAAGCCAGAGACATCAGTCCGTTCGAGACAAAAGCGGCCGCAGCCATCTGACGTCATCCGGCTGACATCACATCACGTGGATTGCTACCTAGGAGAATTTTACAAGCTGGGTAATTATACTATGAAAATATAATTTGTATCTCAATCGGCAGAGTCCACAAAACTGCGCGCCTAATAATTTTGTCGAGAGGCATTCGCAAAAGAGGGGGAAACCGACTGTAGTTCCGTTTGGAAATATTCCAAAGGATCATTAGCTTACGGAGTCTAGCAAGAGCAGTCACGCGTCCGACAACTAGTATCCAGAGTGTGAGCCAAATACCGAAGCAGTACACTACCGTCACGAGCCTTGCCGACCAGCTTGCCGAAGCAGTGAAAGCGGATGTGGTAAATATTCTCTCTCAGGTCAGGAAATATTTGTAAGTACCACAGGGGCGATCGAACCATAGTCGTAAGAGGCACATATGCATTTCAATGTTGAGCTTGCATACTAATCCGTACGATGCCCCCCGAGCTTTTTGGTTGTTAAATTTACTCCGCCTGCTTGAAAGCACCCTCGCCGCTTTTCTCTGTATATAGTACTGGCCATTTGTTTATTTGTTGTGATAACTTGAGGCTGCCGTCAGCCGCCCCGCCTGTATTTCTTTGAATAATATACCTGTTTATCCTGTTTTTAGAGTATTCTTTTATTTACTATCTTGAGTAGAATTTAAGCACCTAGTGCGCAGTCGGCACCCAGGTTCGAAACCCAGGTAAAGGCAATTAAAGCCTGCCTTGCTGGCCCCGTTACATTCTCACGACTATACTGACCCCTAGAGTGTCTTTCTTCACTGAGACTGCCCGGAGCAAAAGTGGCCTTTTCCACTATAAACCAAACGGTGGCGCCCGAGGGAAAACCGAGAATAGTGAAAGGCTCCAAAGTTTGATAGTAGGGGGAAGAGACCCCTTTACACCATTTGATAAATATTGAGTTTTATTGGGATAACTTTGTAATATGGATAATTTATCGATTTGGATCTACTCGGTATCATTTTGCAGTGAAGGGTTAATGTAAAATATATTGGTGCCCCTTAGGAAAAAGTTTATATCAAACTCATTCCACCCTCGCTGCCTAAAAACGAGCTGTGAGCAATCAACCCTATCCTCATTCTTTCAATGTACCCGATATATATTAAAAATCAAAGATATATGAGAAAATATGTAAACAAATCCATCAATAATCAATGTGACTGTATTTATTGATATTCATTACCTGAAATTCTTGGGACAGCTTTTTCTCTATCCAATTAGTTACCATAATATAGCTAATGTTTCTTTCTCCCACTATTGGCCTAGCAGACAAAGATATTTCCGGCACTGGCCGAAAACCAATCCAAATTCTGTCAGATGGGGGTGGAGGGATGTTCAATACCAATGTTCCTATGATAGCTTTAACCTCCACTGTGAGTCTCAAGTCGGTGTTTGACACCCCTAGAATCCATTTGAAAAATCCAAAATTAAAAATGAACCTTGTCTTTCAAGGAATAATCATCAGTGTCAAATGTTTGAAAAATAAAAATTGTTGTAAGATTTTTCAGTCAGATTGAAAAACTACTTGACTGCTCTTGTCTATAACACATAATGAATCCATTGGTATAAGAAACCCAAAAATCTATGCCATATCTCAGGTGTGATTCAATCAGTGAGACATACATAAACTATCAAAGCCAAGTTTCTTAGTAATAATTCCAACAGAATAACAGCATGGGCAATTTTTTTAGGTCACTTTTTTCTTCAAACTTCAAGTATATATCCAAACTTAATGTTTCTTATTAATCCAATCAACCACCTAACAAAAATTTTAAAACAACTGAAATTCTGGATTCAGGAATTCGAAAGTATGAAGTATACATTAAACAATTCTGTATACCATGCCACAGCGCAATAAATTAAAAAAAACTCCGAATTTTCATATTTTGAGCTACAGAAGTATTGGAGGTATGAAAAAATGTTGCATAAAAGTTGTAGCTCGTTATTTTTTCTACAAAAATGTTTTCCATAAATTTTGCCTTCAATCATGTTGCCTGGTTGAAATTGCGCGGGAACGAAAAATTGCCCCAATTTTTGTATAACCGGACTAGTCAGTCGATGTTACTAAGAGCTGCTTAAACAAAGCCAAAGCTCATGAAATGTAGAAAAAACTCCCATCTTGCAAATTAGACTAGTTTCGAAGTTCATACAAAATCCAATCATAATAGTAGTAGTAGTAGTATTTATTTAACTAATTTCTATACATTTCTGCACAATTTTTGCAAGTCAAAAATATAAAAAGAAAAAAATGTATATATATATATATATATATATATATATATATATATATATATATATATATATATATATATACCTATTCACCCCTCGTTGCTACCTCCAAAATACATATATACCGAACGTACTTCCCTCATATATACCTTTCTTACCTCCGATATCGGAGGTAACTACGAATCTCACATAATCTTTCACTACTGGTGATTACTATGCCATCTCTATCCATCTGCGAAAAAATGCATGGAGGTCATTCCGAGTGATGTATAACCTTAGATTCAGTCGCTGAGTTGAGCGATTTGCCACCAGCGCTAGTGTCGTTTTTATGCCGCGCAAATTGCCACACGTACTTCCCTCCTTACTCCTTAGCACATAAAATATGTGAAATACAGTTTTCCGTTCTGGATTGCGCTTATTTCTTCCGAGGAAATTTAGGTTATATTTCTGATTTTGTGATTTTCGGCTGGATTTTGTTCAATTTCGGTAATAAGTATGGTGTTTTTGTGGTTGGAATTCATGAGTTTTTTTATCAAACATTGAACATTTCAAGGTAGTGGATTGATTTTTGATTCATGGTTGAAATGTAGTGGAAATTGTTATCTGGGGGGTATAAGATTGTTAATACCTATGCAAAATTCAACAATTTGAGTTATGTGATTTATGATCAGAATCTATTCAAAATTTTGATATGTGTTTTATCAGAATGCTTGGTATTCCTTCACGTAAACTGTTGAGTAAGTGTATTGGCTATCATTCGAAGGAAATAATTCATATACAGGGTGTTTCTTAATAACATGCTTATATTGAAGAAGGTTATTCGTTTGGTAATTTTAAGAAAAAAACTTCATATGAAGGTCTTAACTTTTGTTTTAAGAAAATAATTTTTATAACTTTGGTATGACGTTAGATATTTTTGTGAAACGTGTACGCATCTTCTATGCTTCAAAAGGCATTTTCTGCTGTATGACATAATTTTTTATTCTTGCCAGTGGCGTTCATGCGGGATTTTCACTGAATCATTTTAAAGAGAAATCCTCATTCCTTTACGAGCAAATCTGGTCTCTTGATATTTTTTAGTTTGACGTTCGCATAAAAAAATCAACTTTATTCATTTGCATCTTACTTACGAGAAAAACCAATTCATGTAACTCTAAACAACAATTTATTTAAGAGAATAATTTTTAAACGGTAAAATTAGTTAATAAGTAACACCCTGTATATTCTCGAAATCACTGAAAGGTATGGATAAAAAATATATATAAGAATTGAAACAAGCCTTCATTTGAACACACTTGAGAGTTAAATATTTTTTTTGGTAGTTGGGTGATTTCAGTTAATATGATCTATCAGTGAATCTCATTAGTTGTTTTAATGAAAATCCATATCCGTTAATTTCTGATATTGTGAATGGAAACAGTCCTAATAGTTGTTTACTATGGTTTCACAGTACGTTTCTGGATAATGATGACGGATCCGAAGTTAGCCACATCCACAAGTACACTGAGAAAAATAAAATATCGATATTTTTACTTTCTCGTTTTCCGTTTTTTCACATAGGTTTTTATTTAGTTGAGGGCGTGAATATACTGAGATTTCCAGTTTCAACTGAGAGTGAGAAATTTTTTTCAGACCGATGAATAAGTTCGATTTTAGAAGTGGAATGGTGGTGAAGTTATTTCAAATAATTCACAGACGCCCAAATGGCTTTGTACACCTTTCTGCTTCTCATATGTTATTGTTATAAGTGTTCCCTTCATCACTAATATGGCGCCAGAATTTGCCACGCCGCCAAAGGGGGTGAAAACAAGGGTTGATATAATTTGAAAATGGCTTTGTACACCTTTCTGCTATTTTTTTATTGCTTTATTTAACGTCTGCCTATTTCTGCGACCAGGGCTGAACACCGATGCCGGTGAGCCCACTCCCCCACGGAAATTTTGTCGAATCCTCTGTTATTTCAGGGTAGGGTTCCTTAACGAGCTCAATATCTATAACGTCCCCTCCCAAGGGCGGCATATCTATCGTCTTATCTCGGGCTCTTTCTGATAAGGCGCCTGCAGCTCAAAATAAGCTACTACGCTACAGTTGTTGGGGCGTTTTAACTCGCACCTTCCTTGTTGGGTCCACGTCTGAGCACCGATGTTGCTTGCAGGCCGCTAAAGGGGATGGAAGTTGTTATATTTTGGAAATTCACAGAGGCCACAAATGGCTTTATACACCTTAGTGCTTGATATACAATATTGATATTGGTCTTCTCTTCATCGCCAGAATTTGCCAGGCCGTCGAAGGGTGAAACGGGGGTTGATATATTTTTAAAATTCACAAAGGCCACAAATGGCTTTGTAAACCTTTCTGCTTTCAATATTTATTTGTTATCGGCCTTCTTTTAGTCTCTGATGGAATGCCAGAATATTTTTATTTTATATTGAAGCGATTTAATATATATCGACTTAAACTAGTTACGTCATCAATTTGTTTTAGGTATTTTGTATCATATATTATTCAATAAATATCTGAACAACTCCCACTCCCTCGTTCCACCTCATTTGGGAGTGTGGCAAACTATAACGTGGTACCGGTGTACAACTCCAATTATGTGCGTAAGTTGTAGAAAGCCATTTGCAGCATCTGTGTATTTTCAAATTATATCAACCCCCATTTAACCCACTTTGACAGCCTGAAAGTTCTGGGCCATGTAAAAATGAGGAAAAGGCCAACAACAATGACATATGCCAAGCACATCGGTGTACAAAGTCATTTGTGGTGTCTGTGATTTTTTTAAATAACCTCACCACTATTCCACTTCCTCAAATCGAACTTATTCATCAAGCTGATCAAATTTTCTCACCTTCAGTTAAAACTGGAAATAATAGTATATTCACGTCCCTAACTGAATACGAATCCATGTAAAAAAACGGAAAAGGAAAAAATCGAGATTTTATTTTTCTCAGTGTTCTTGTAGATGTGGCTAACTTCACACCCATTGATGACTATAACACCCATATTTTTACTAATTTGTGATTTCTAATTACCTACTCTTCTCGATTTTTGAAAATGAGCGTACTAATTTCTAACGTTTTTATGCGAGTTAGTATTTTTTTGGAAATTCTCTGGAAAGTCTGAATATGAGTGTTAATGCAATATGATAATTATTATATATGTAAAAAAGAACATTAATGTTGATCGTTAGAGAATGGAAGTTATACTCGAATAAAATTCAAATCCTATTACAAATTTTCATGCGTGGTGTATTTATTCAACTTTCCGATTCAACTTGGTCTGCCTAAGAAGTTTCAACAATCAAGAAGCATGTTTTTATTAGACTAAATAACTGTAATAAAAGCAACAGTACAGCAGGGTCTGCGTTTTTGTTGAACTATTTCAAATTTGTGAAACTTTGAACTTTATTCAAAATTTGTTATTAAATGAGATTAAAAATTAAATTTTCCACTTTATTCCATTGCCAATCAGTGTGAAAATAATAATATGATAATGGTTATTTAACTAGAATATATTTAGGTAAGTATATTGAAAAAAATCCTTTTTATATAAGCCGTGTACTGAAACTTATAAAATAAGTTTATGTCATCGCTGACAATGATTTAATTATTCTTTTGTTGAATTATTTGGTTTCAAAAGCTTGTCCATCGAAGTGTTCATAAAAATAGGTACCAATTAATTTGATTCGGTAGTGATTGGTTGGTGAATAACAACTTGTCGAGTATTAATTTTATTACAATTGTCGACAAGCTTTTCAAACTCAAATAATTCAACAAAAACAATTAAATCATTGTCAGCTTAAATAAAGCTTGTCTTTAGAAAGGTTTCTTGTTAGTTATTTTATTTTTTGCTTTTAGTCAGTTCGCCTTAATCCGTTGATTTCTAATAGAGCATCGTTATTACAAGGTCTCTTCCCTGTGAGTTTGGAGCTGAAAGAAATGATGATCTCCGACCCCACACACCAATTTTGAATAGAATCTGACCATAAACACAAAACTCGTTTGCCATCCTGAAGTCGCCATCTTGAATTTATAGATTTTGACAAAAAATTCATAATCTCCCAACCTGAAAACCCTACATACCAATTTGAATAGAAGATTACCATAATCAGAAAAGTCTTCCTCCATCTTGGGGCCGACATCCTGAATTCATAAATGTTGACAAAAAATTCATAATCTCCTATCCCAAAAACCCCCGCTTACCAATTTTGAATCGAATAGGACCATGATCACTAAGCCCGTTCTCCGTATTGGAGCCGCCATCTTGAATTTATGAATTTTGACAAAAATTACATCATCTCCGACCCCGAAAACCCCGACATATCAATTTTGAACCGAATTGAACCATAATCACAAAACTCGTCCGCCATCTTGGAGCCGCCATTTTGTTTTTTCTCTAACAAAAGTTCCATAATGCATTGTCACGGAATTATGAACACTCATCAAATTTCGAACTAATCGGACGACTGGAAGTCAGTCAAAATTCACTTAAAAGATTCGACCCAAACTAACAAATGAACTAACTAATAAGTGAAACTGAATAAAAGCTTATGAAATAGAACATTCTACCCTCCAATGAATGGCAATATAACTGGAGGTAACTAAGTCATCGAATCTTCATTTGCATATATCACTCGGAGGGAACAACGCATTGTTTTTCAGATGAAAATAATATATATGCATATATAAATTTTGGGTCAGAAATCGTTACCCCTCTCTTGATAAACCTATGCAATATGTCCCCCTCACCACATATATGATTTTTTTTTTTGACATAATTCAAACCGATACCCCGGAGGTTAGTCCGCCTGAACTTTCTCCCGGAGGGAACAACAAGTTGTTTATACATATATATATATATATATATATATATATATATATATGTAAAACACATTAAAAGTAAAAATAAGTTGAACAAAAGTCACATTAATAAAATAGGAACAGAAGTAATAATAATAATACAACATACATATACCATTCACACATATAAAATCTAAGATGTGTTAGCAGGAATAATCACATGAACTTGTACTCGTATAGGAGTAAGTAAGATCAGTTCGCTTCATTCAACAAATTCAGAGTTATGGGGAATTTGAAATTGCGAAACTCTGAAATGGAATAAAAACAGTGAGTTTTAAGAAAATATTTCATTCTACTCTTGAAAAGATTATGGGGAAGATCTTTAAAGTATTCTGGAAGTTTATTATAAAGGTCAAGGTCCAGCGAATTCTCCCTAGATTTATTCAACCTAAATCGTTGACATCTAAGTAGATTTCCAGATCTTGTTGGGTAATTATGGTGGTCTACATTTTTGATTAATGAATCTTTCTTGTTATGGATTTCCAGTACAGAGTAATAAATGTAAACCGATGGAATAGTCATAATTTCTAGTTTTGTGAAAAGAGGTCGGCACGAATCACGCCTATCAGCACCTGTTAAAATCCTTATGGCTTTTTTTTGTAGGATGAAAACTTTACAAAGAGTGTTCAAAAACTTCCAATTAAATATCTGTGAGTGAGTACATTTTGGTTAAAAATTCGTAAGGTATCATTGCCACGTTAATTCCTTGGGGCTTTGTGATGTTCGAGGTGGATATATTAGCCCTGTTCAACCGTATTACTCTCGGTTTTGTTGAGAGACAGTATTTTGAAGTGGGTGGGAAGTCTTTGCTGACTAGTTAGGTACAAAACTAGGGATATTGGGGAAAGCAGCAATGAAAAAGTAAACTCTTTAAGGTTTATCCAAGCTTTCGGAAATTTTTATTTCCAACATCAGAGAAACTACAATAGATGAAAAACCAATAGTAATACATATTCAACTACGAAACATGCTACTTACAACTTTGTTGAAGTTAGTTTCAATGATGTTAAACATATTCATCTAACATAGTACAGTGGAACCTCGATCAACCGTCACTCTCTGTTATCCGTCATCTGAGATATTGTTGTTTCGGTAACTCAATAGCGACAGACGAGGGCAGATCAGTGTTTCATAGTGCCTTTTTAATTATGTGGTGTTGTGATTCAAATATAAATATGTATTATTTATTCACTTATACACGGTTTAATTTCATTCCCAAACCATTTGAATTCCAGTTACTGTACACGTTTATAACGGAATTTCTGTTATCAGTCTATTCAGTTAACCGTTCATAGTCCCGAGGGTGACGGTTAATAGAGGTTCTACTGTAATACAAAAGTGAATGTAAATCAAAGAATAAAACAAAGTTCAAAGTTCATAAAAAATTCATTGAAATTGATAAAAAATTTATAAATATAACTGTCTACCCCGTGTGGTGTGGCTAGTGAAACTGACAGGTCAGAAATAATTCCCGTTATTTTATTCAAAATTATTACTGTTGGATTAGTACCAACTGTTGTTACCAGGTGGCGGTACTATTTTTTGATATTGCATTGTTGCCACGATTTGGATTGATATCTAAAGACAATAAATAAGAGTAGATCTCACTCAACCATTTGAGTGAGTTCCAAGTGACACCCCTCAAGTGCCATTGGCTTCAAAAAAATTACGGGAATTATTTCAAACCTGTCAGTTTCACCAGTCACACCACATGGAGTAGATAGTTATATTTATATAATTTTGAACAATTTTAATGCGTTTTTTATTCAATTTGAATTTCGTTTTATTCTTTGATTTACATTCTTCTTTTGTATTACTATGTTCACCATCATTGAAACCAACCTCAACAATGTTGCAAGTAGCATAATTTTCGTAGTTGAATATATGTACTATTGGTTTTTCATCTATTGTAGTTTCCCTGATGATGGAAATAAAAACATTTTTGAAAGCTTGGATAAACTTTTAAGAGTTTAATTTTTCATTTTACCTCCAATGTACAATATAATACAGGGTGGCCCATCGAAAACTTGACATTGGGGTTTTGGGTAATAATATCGTAGATGTGGAAAAACGCTCGGTCAGGTCGATTTTAGTTTCGAGGGGGACATTTTGTTGTCCTACCTGCAGCACAGTCACTTCAACCTTCGAGCAGTGGGGTGAACAACCCCTATAATTTGAATAGGGAATAGGGGCCGAGTGGCACATCGTTTGAAAGCCTGTTGAATTCTCTAAACAAAGGTGTACAGTTTTTCAAGTTGAGATGAACCGTTTGTGAAAAAAAAAAAATTTTTTTAAATAAACCTGTATGATTCTTTAGAGCTACAAATCATTGTACATCACTGGACAACTCAGTTGCATTTTTTTGCAATCTATCATTTATTTTCTATGATACTGTGAATGTTTTCGCTCTGTACCGATAAAAATACTTTAACATATCAGAATCAGAATATCTTCATTAAGCAAAAAAGAATACAATTTAATTTAAAGAGATTGAAATTGTCTCTTGGATGCAATAGTGTCGATAATACTTAAAATTAATGAAAATGAAACAGAGCAAGCAATAGGCAACAAAATCAACCAAATTTACTAGCTACTTAAATTTAAATTTAAACAATTTAAAAGTAATTGCTGATAAAATGAATACAAGTACAAACACAAATTATATATATAAAATGTTTGGTTTTAAAAGATAAAAAAAATAAAAAAAAAGTTAATTTCACATTTATACAGAGAGATTTAATTTGTTATACTCCAAAAATTCCTTTATCGTGTATGGTTCAATCAATACCAAGTATTGGAATACACTTTTTGTGAACATTTTTTGTGTCCTTTGTTCTTTTAGATTGTTAGGCAAACTATTAAAGAATTTTAAACACGCATAGGTGGGGCTCGCTTCTGTAAGGCTAAGCCTGTGTATTGGGAAATTTAGATCTTGTTTTCTTGTATGGTGTTCATGTTTAGGCAAATATTGAGTGAAATAGTGAAAATGTTTATGCATGAATTTTAGGCACTCAAATACATAAATTCCTGGTAGTGTGAGTAGGTTGGATCTCCTAAAAAGCCCCCTACAAGAATTCCTATAATTTTGGCCCAGGATTTGTCTCAGTATGCACTTTTGCAGAATAAAAGGATCTCCATGAGCTCCAGCTTTTCCCCAAAACAGTATACCATAGCAGTGCTGAGTAGAAGGTGGCATAGTAAATTGATAGCAGAGCTTTTTGGTCTAGGTACTGTTTTAGCACTTTCGGAAGCTGTAGCATGTACTGCTGAGCCTGCCGAAAGTTTGTTGATATGAATATCCCATTTCAGGTTGTGATCTATGGATAGGCCAAGAAATTTTACTAGTATTGAAATTTGACGTTTTGTGATAAGATTTTTATAGTTGTTGGTTGTGAATTTGATGACTGTATAGTATGGAAGTTTAGAAAAACAGATTTATCTGTGTTTAAAAGAAGAAAATTATTATTAAACCACTCTTGAGCTTTGCCAAGAGAGGAATTTGCTCTTTGTTCAAGTTCTATGAAGTTTTTTGCTGTTACAAGGATATTGGTATCATCTGCGAAATTTACGTGAGCTGTATGGTCATTTTTTGTGATATAAGGTAGATCGTTAATGTATAAAATGAATAAAATAGGTCCAATCACACTCCCCTGCGGAATGCCCCGGGTTATCTCCCCCCTGGCAGACTCCAATCTAATCCCATTTCTTTCTAGACTGACACATTGTGTTCGTTTTCCAAGATAGGATTGGATCCACCTCAGGGCACACCCCTTGACTCCATACAAATCAAGCTTACTCAGCAGTATATGATGACTGAGACTATCGAAGGCCTTTGATAAATCTAGAAAAGCTCCCAGTATTTTATTTTTTGTTTTCAATGCTATTGTATATATCTTCAATAAATTCAAAGATTGCTGTGTCTATTGATTTTCCTTTTAGAAATCCGTGCTGTGCTGGATTTAAAAGTCCATGTATCTGGAAGAAGTTTAGAAGGAGGTTGCACAAAGCAGACTCAAATATTTTTGAAAAAGATGGTAATAAGCTTATGGGTCTGTAGTTTTGTATTTGTGTTGGATCATCTTTTTTGTAAACAGGTATCACTATGGTTTCTTTGAGTTTATCAGGAAAGATGCCATATTTTAATGAGTTATCTATTATGACACACAGAGGCAAGCATAATTCCAAGGCACAGAATTTTATAAGACTGTTTGAAATACCATCTACACCTGCACTTTTTTTGTTTTTCAAGTTTTTTATAAAAGCAATAGTTTCCTAATAAAAAAATTAAATATGAAATGAAATGCATAAACACACAAATTCGTCTTCACAAAGGTTCAATATAAATTGAAACACAATTGGTAGACCGACAGGCGAAAACAACTACTTTCTAGCAAATACCAGAAGCGTTGAATGATATTCACCCGACAATCCATGCAAACTTCCATATAAATGGATATTGTTCGCAAATGTTTCTTTCTGATAAGCTCGATTATGTTTAAATTCATGTAGTCCGCTTAACAATCCATACTGGTTTCAGGGTTTGGCCCTTATCAGTACGGGTAGTCACCAGCCAGAGATCCGAGGCTCTGGCCGGCGAACACAACATAAATAAAATCATCATTTGCAAACAATATCCATTTATATGGAAGTATGGATGTCAGTAATATCATTCAACATTCCATGGTATTACTAGGAAAAATGTATTTTCACCTGTCGATCTAGAATTTTTTCAATTATAAATTTGAGCTACTTGTGTTAACGACTATTCATTCATTATTATTATCTCCCTTCATATGGTTTTTTACTTCATTAAATATGCCAGTCGGGCAATTGAGCCACTCCTACTGAAAAGAAATCTTTTATTTAGAATCTTATCGAGGTAGGAGAAATGTATGGAGTGTTCCTTTCTGTCACTAGGTGCAGCTGGTTAAAAGTTATCTTTTCCGACGCACCTAAAGATATTTTAAGCTCGATGATGATTTTATTTATGTTGTGTCTGCCGGCCAGAGCTCTCCGGATCTCTGGCTGGGGACTACTCCGTACTAATGAGGGCCAAAGCCTGAAACCGGTATGCGGATTGTTAGGCGGACACAACATGAATTTAAACATAATCGAGCTTATCAGAAAGAAACATTTGCGAACAATATCCATTTATATGGAAGTTTGCATGGATTGTCAGGTGAATATCATTCAACGTTCTGCGTGGTATTTGCTAGGAAAGTAGTTATTTTTCGCCTGTCGGTCTACCAATTGTGTTTCAATTTATATTGAACCTTTTATGAAGACGACATTGTGTGCTTTATGCATTTCATTTCTTACATATTTTTAAATTGATAAATTTTGTTTCGTTAAAAAGTTTTGGTAAAAAATTGAATAGGGGTTGCATGTTTCACCCACCCTTTTAAAAGATCACAACAAAATAAAAATCATAAGTAGCCTTTTTATTGGTAGAACATGCCCACAAAATACCATTTCTTCAACTCTTCAGCAATTTCAAGAAAAAAAATGCTAAATGTTTTTCTCATTTTTGGAAGTGTGTAACTTTTCAAGGAAAGGCCTAGGAGCTTTTGTTTACATGAAAGACCCCTCCTTGATTTTCAACAAGGAATCACCCCCTAAAAACTTTCGCACTTATTTGGTAACACCCTGTATATCAAGTAGTGGTACATACCTTCCATGGCTTTCTTTATGTATCGATTATCAGTGGCAGCTTGAAAAATTTTCGACTCTGTGAGTCGATCAACCATCTTTTTTAACCTTTTTCCAGATTCTCTAGAGGCATCTGGCGGAATATTTGGAATATCTTGGGCCCCTTCTTCATCTGAACTACTTTCTGCAGAATCATCAACATCAGAATGATAAATTGCCGATCGTGCTTCTGACTCAATTTTTTCTGGAATGAATAAAAAATAGAATCATGTTCAGGTTATTGTGGGAAAAGTATTCACCATAAGCATGTGGATTTTTCAGCCTCATCAGGTTAATTTTTGTCTGCAAGGTCAAAACTATTACACCTTCATAGTTTATGTTCAAATCAATCCATAAACCCCTCTCATCCAAAAAGGGCTCCCCAATGCTTTTGATAATGGGAGACGTTTTGCCCAGAGACAATTCTGGGATAAGAATCTCTTCAATGAAAATTGGCAACTTTATAGTCGACAGTTTACGTTGTATTCTATCTTTCACTTTTCCAGTGAATTTCGGATCTCTAACACAGTCAAAAAGTACCCTACCAATCAAAGCGTTCAGCCAAAGAATGAAATCTTCCTTGGGTTCCTCAACTTTTTCTTGTTGGGATTCGTTTTTATCGCCTGTTTTATCACTCGAAAACGTTGGCTGTTTCCTGGAAGGCTGAAAACGTTTAAAAAACGTGAGATTGGAAAAATAAAAAAACTATATTGTTGGAATATGTTATGGGTATGGGAAAACAAAAATTTACCATCGATTTAACAAAGTTTTGATTTTAAGAGATCAGATAGTTTAACGCCTAGCGTTGCACATATGCCATGTAAATTAGTTTTTTAATTGCTTTATTTAACGTCTGCCTATTTCTGCGACCAGGGCTAAACACCGATGCCGGTGAGCACACTTCCCCCAAGCGGAAATTTTGCCGAATCCTCTATTGTTTCAGAGGTAGGTTTCTTTAACGAGCTCAACATCTATGAACTCGGGACCGCCATCTTAAACGTCCCCTCCGAAGGACGGCATATCTATCGTCTTATCTGGTGCTCATTGATAAGACGCCTGCAGCTGCGGATATGCTACTTCACTACAGTTGTTAGGGCATTTTTAACGCGCACCTTCCTTGTCAGGTGGACCCCCATCCAAGTACTAAACGTGCCCGATGTTGCTTGGCTCAGATATCGGTAAGACTCTCGTCAACCTGACCAGCCGCCGGGGCCCCTCTAAATTAGAGGTTCTAAACCAGGCTATAAAGGGAAAAACTTTTCATTTTGGACAGATGGTAACAATATCTTAATAGAAGGCTTTGACATACAAACCTTCATTGATTTTAACGATTTCCTGGATTGTGTTCTTCAAAATAGTGGTTTGTGTAAGCTAATGTTTTTAAAATCAGGAAAATATGGACGTGCAGTTTGAGTAAAGTAGAATTTATACATTTTATAATATAAAATTTGATGGTATTTTAAGATTTTTCATGTTTTATTTAATCGTGTCTGAGCTACACTTATTCATTACACTAATTAGCAAGATACATTGTATGTGTACGCGTTCAAAGGCGTATTAAGGTCAGGATTGGTTTGGTAAAGTGGCTCATATCTCCTTCCAGTGTCTGGCACACTGCACCGCCCGCATCATTCGCCTTCCACAGGTCTCGGATGGTGCAAGGGGGTCTGTAAAGGATGGACAGGTCATAAGATGATCCATCATTTGGGTCTCCCATGAGCATGAGTAGATCCTCGGCGTATCCCCATCTCAACAGGTTGTCCCGGACCTACCCATGTGGCATCTGATCCTAATACAGGTTTTCCAGGTCTTCCAGGCTAGTTGTGATCCGGCAGGGAGGCTTTCTGTCGGGTTCCAGATTGGGGTGTTGTTGTCTGTTAGCCTCTGCTTCCACATTGTTTCTTTGGTTGCCGGTTTAGTATCTGTTAGTGGGTTTTTTGATTTTATAAAGTTGTTCCTAGATTTAAGTCTGGAGGTAGGGGGCTCGTGTCCGTATAAGGGGTGTCTTTCATCCGTTGACTGCCTACTTCGTTCTGCCATACATAAGGCTTGCCGCCTGATTTGTGGAGGGGCTATTCCCGCTGACATGTATAAGAGGTCCAGGTTGGTAGGTTTTAGGCAGCCCATGATCAGCCTGCAGGGGTCGTTTATTGGCATGTGTTGATCTGGACCATACAGGGCAAGCGTATTCAGCCGGGGCATAACACATGGCAAGGGATGTTGACCGTAGTATGCACTGGGTGGGCTCCCCAATGGGAATTGACAAGCTTGCGGATGAACTGTTTCTTGTATTTACTTTTGCTCTAGTCTTCTCCACATGTTTCTTGTAGGATAGGCTCCTATCTAAGGTGACCCCTAGGTAGACTGGGTTTGGGCAGTGCTGTAATCTGGTCGCTTGAAAATTTTTTCAAATTCGTAGCTCTCAGCATCTCTGTTATCATCATAGATGCAAATTGCAGCTGCTTCTCACTAGTGTTCTCCCTGAATTAGCGAAATATTTCCGAGGAGCATGCATGAATTTTTTTAAATTCATGCTCGAGGAGATATTTCCAATTATTAATCAAGAACGTGGGAGATTCGGTGAGAAAGTTCACGCAAAGTAATATATAAAATTATAACGACATTTCGTTCAGAAATCAGTAGGAAACTAAAATTACCAAGTGAGCTCTGTGCCTGTAAACAGTAAATTATGTGTCACTGACTCAGTGCAATTTCACATTTTGCTTTAGTTTTGGCCCAGCATTTTGCAGATATCTCGTTTCAGGAAAGAAGTGTAGGTTATATGACAAAGTTCAAATTTACCACCATATAATACTGATATGAATAAGGCAAGTGCATGGAAATGTACAAAAGAATTTTGTAACGAAAAAAATCTTACAAAATAGAAAATTTATCTATTGAACAGTTGGCTCATATATTGCAAGATTATGCATTTAATATGAAAGAAGAAATGGAGAGAAGATTATCAGGAAAGCGTCATTAAATTGATGTGGAATCTTACCGCTAAAATAATTGCAAGGAAATGATGTTCCTGGAATTTGGATTGAATTTGATCCATTTTCCGATATTCAATTTAGAAGCCCGATCTGCGTCGACAACTACAAACGGACCATTCTAAAGACAAATCAAGTTCTGCAGCATTATCTAATGAAGATTATAATAGAATTCTTGACATGTGAGACGGCCCTTAGAAGGTCTTCAACGCAACTTTTCCACGTTTCTTCCGAGAACCGGCCTGGGCAAGGTGGGGAAGGATGTTCAGCTAGTGTGAAATACTTTGTGGAGAAGAAGATAGCAAGGAGGATTCTGAGTGCATATAATACAATCCAGTGTTCTCAAAGACTACCTAAGGAGGATCCAAGGGAATTTGCTTGAACCAGCAAATGGTTGGATACAATTCACTCAAACCTGAGGTATGTCCTGTTCGTCCCCTTATCAAAACTGATAATGTCATAACTGACAGATTATTTTCAACTGCAAATCAAGAAACTGGAAGCATTCACAGTCAGAGTTGGTACAAAAGAATTGCTCTGTCGGGAAAATACAATTTCGATGTGAATAAAATCTGCCACTGGGGCCGGCATTGATGCAAAGAAATTAGAAGTTACTAACCTTTCAGCGAGGGGCAACTGCAGTCTCAGCTTAGCAAAGGGGGGGGGATCAGCAGACAGCGGTTGATAAAGATCACAGGACATAACAATAGCCATTCTTACTTACAAATGGACATTTATCATCATAAAAGCCCCGTTATACAAGCTATGAGACTTATTCCCGGTACACCAGTCGCGGTGTCTCATCAGGTTCAGAAAACCAACCAGGAAATTGTTTTATAATTGCTGTGTGTTCAGTATTAATAATAATCAGAATAGTAAGAAAACAATATTGATAATTAATTAATTATTTTTTCAAAATATGAGGCATTCAACGATTTTTAATATAGCAATAAAAGCACTTTCAATACCTGTTTATGTTGTTTCTTTTTTCGTTTGATTTTTGTAAGGTATATAGATATCTATATTTTACAAAAAAAATTCGTTAGATATTTATAGCACAAATGAAATGTGTTCAATTTTTAGTTTAATGAAATAATTATACACAGATTAACAGAACCTTCAGCAGTCCATTTCAATTTAAGTTTATTATACAACGAAATGGCACAGGCGATAGAAGAATATTTGTTTTGTATATTTGTACAAATATACAATTATACGATATATTTCCATGGTAAAACCATGGACCTCCTCAAGTATACACTAACAACGTGTTTCTTATGCAATATAAATAGATTTGCGACCCCTAATTATTTTTTAACTAATCAAATGGCCAAACTTTGATAGAGAGAAAACCAATTGAATCAGTTTTATAGTGATAAATGTCTTTCCGCTTTTCTATACTAATAAATGCACACTAGATTCGCGATTGTTTCGCGATATTAAATATAGTGGCTCCTGTCAAAAGTGGAAATCCATGTAAGATATTTTTACAGCAAGGTTATATAGATATCTATATTTTACAAAAAATTCGTTAGATATTTATGGCACAAATGAAATGTGTTCCTTGAATTTAGTTTAATGGAAATAATTATACACAGATTAACAGAACCTTCCAGCTACGAGGTCCATTTCAATTTAAGTTTATTATACAACCGAAAATATTGTAGCCTGTGGCTAGTAGCCAAACAATCAGAAAATACAAAAATTTTTGTATATTTGTACAAATAGCACATTTTATACGATATTTCCTTGAGTAAACCATGGACACTCTCAAAGTAGCCACTAACAACGTGTCTCTTATGCAATATAAATAGATTTGCGACCCTTATTGTTCATAACCAAATCAAATGGCCCAAAATTTGATGAAAAACAATCAAATCGGTTTATAGTGATAAATGTCTTCTCGCTGTTCTATACTGAAATGCACACTAGATGAGTGGCTCTGTCAAGGTGGAAATGGAGTTGTATATTATGAAACAAGTGTTTAGGTGAACCTCAAAAGCAAGCGCAACGAGTTTGTAAGTGCTTTAAAGGCACTTATACACGTAATAATAATGCTTTAAATAAAGCATGAGTTAGGAAGTGAAAAAAAAGGCTAACTTATATCTACCTAAAGCTAAAATTCTTATAATTAACGCTATTTTTATCATTCCTGCATAATAACTTCAATATCAATGCTAAAAAAAAATTTTATATCAAGGATAATATTTCTTATATTTCCAATACATCTAATCAGATATGTAATGGATATCTGATGTCAAGGTCTTGTTGACATGGATATAGCAATTATTGTTGTTTACAAGCTTATTTGATAGTTCATATGATTGATAATTCTAAAATGATTCGAATCAAGGAGAACTCTCATCCGACATGTTGAAGTTAACCGAGAATGCCTGAATATGAGTCAATGTGAGAACCTTCCGGAATGCTCTCCATTTTCGTAAACCCCAACGGCCATGTAAATATCAATAAAACTGTCGCGATAAAAAAAAACGTGTTTCCATTTCCGGCTAGAAATCGACCGATTTACTTAATGAAAGTGTATAAAGTCTAACACCGGAATTTATTTGTTGAAAATTTGTATAAAATCAGATGTGGAATCATCTGCATTGAAAGATAATTTTTAGTCACTATCTCCCATCGTCAATATAACCTCTTTGTGGGGTATTCATGTTGAAAAGGAAACATTCTCAATTAAATATTGATAGAAATATTTTCATTGAATTGAAAATCCACGATTAAAAGTTATTTTTTTGTGAATGTCTAACGGAAACAAATACTTTCCGGCTAAAGCCACGCTGGACATTGAACTACATCTGATGAATATCCTGCAGAGGCCCTAACAAAGAAAAAATCTGAGGGAGTGAAAATTTGCATTTTCATTCAGATAGTTATTCAATTTTATTCCAGTCTTAATTAGGAACTCATAGAGATGAATGAGGAGGCAAAGAAGAATGTTTTCCAATAGAGTACTCACCAGAAATCATTCGTAACATTGACACTTAGGAGACATGCATTCTTTAATAATCTTCAATACACATTTTAATCGACGAAAATCTATTTCACGCTTCCCACACGATCATCAGGAGGGGCCGGAAGAAATGGGAAATACATTTTCAAGAGAAGCAATCTCACTTTGCAAAAGATGGAAAAAAAGAAGTCAGAATCATTTCTTTTGGAGAGACACTTTCCATTTAGTGTTTTCTGACATTAAAACCTGTCATAAGGGTATGATAGATTGATTTATTTGAAAATAAAAAACAGGATGTTCATAAAATCAGATGTGGAATCATCTGCGACTGAAAGATAAACTTTAGTCACTATCTTCCATCGTCAAGATAACCCTTATTGGGGTATTCAGTTTAATGTCAGAAAACACGAATTTCAAAAGTGTCTCTCAAAGAAATAATTCTAACTTTTCCATCTTTGCAAAGTGAAGTTTCTTCTTGAAAATGTGTTAATTTCTTCCGGTCTTCCTGATGATCGTGGAAGCGTGGAAATAGATTTTCGTCGACAAAATGTATTGAAGACCTAGTGAATGCGATGTCCCTCCTGCGTCAATGTTACGAATGATTTCTAGGTACTCTCTATTGGGAAAACATTCTTCTTTGTCTCATTCATCTTTATGAGTTCTTAATTAAAGACTGGAATATATAAAATCAAATAACTATCTGATGCAAATTTTTCAATTTCAAATTTTTATTTCCACGGAGTCGGAACCTTCTCAAATTATCTATCAGATGTAGTTCAATGTCAGCGTGGCTTTAGCCGGTAGTTGTTTTCTGTTAGACATTCACAAAAAATAACTTCATTTAATCGAGGATTTTCAATTCACAGAAAATCTTATCAATATTCAATTGAGAATGTTTCCCTTTTCAACACTTAGATACCCACAGAGGTTATCTTGACGATGGAAGATAGTGACCTTCAAAGTTTATCTTTCAGTCACAGATGATTCCACATCTGATTTATGAACATCTGTTTATATTTTCCAACAAATCAATCTATCATACCCCATGACAGGTTTTAATGTCAGAAAACACGAATTTCAAAGTGTTTCTCCAAAGAAGTAATTCTAACTTTTCCATCTTTGCAAAGTGGGGATTGCTTCTTGAAAATGTGTTTCCCATTTCTTCCGGTCTTCCTGATGATCGTGGAAGCGTGAAATAGATTTCGTCGACAAAATGTATTGAGACCTAGTGAATGCGATGTCCCTCCTGCGTCAATGTTACGAATAGTTTCTGGTGAGTACTCTCTATTGGAAAACATTCTTCTTTGTCTCCATTCATCTTTATGAGTTCTTAATTAAGACTGGAATATAAAATCAAATAACTATCTGAATGAAAATGCAAATTTTCAATTTCAGAATTTTTTTTATTTTGAGTTAAGAGACCTTCTCAGAATATCTATCAGATGTAGTTCAATGTCAGCATGGCTTTAGCCGGGAAAGTAGTTGTTTTTCCTGTTGAACACAAAAATAACTTCATTTTAATCGAGGATTTTTCAATTCACAGAAAATCTTTCTATCAATATTCAATTGAGAATGTTTCCCTTTTCAACATAGATACCCACGGGGTTATCTTGACGATGGAAGATAGTGACTAAAGTTTATTTTTCAGTCGCAGATGATTCCATCTGATTTATGAACATCCTGTTTATATTTTCAACAAATCAATCTATCGCTACCCATGACAGGTTTTAATGTCCAGAAAACACGATTTCAAAGTGTCTCTCAAAGAAATAATTCTAACTTTTTTTCCATCTTTGCAAAGGTGAAGTTAGCTTCTTGAAAATGTTTCCCATTTCTTCCGGTCTTCCTGATGATCGTGAAATAGATTTTCGTCGACAAAATATTGAAGACCACAGTGAGATACGATGTCCCTCCTGCGTCAATGTTACGAATGATTTCTGGGTGAAATTACTCTCTATTGGAAAACTATTCTTCTTTGTCTCATTAATCTTTATGAGTTCTTAATTAAGACTGGAATATAAAATCAAATAACTATCTGAATGAAAATGCAAATTTTCAATTTCCAAATTTTTATTTCGAGTTAGGGCCTTCTCAGAATATCTATCAGATGTAGTATCAATGTCAAACGTGGCTTAAGCCCGGGAAGTAGTTGTTTTCTGTTAGACATTCAAAAGAAAGTACTTCATTATAATCGGGGATTTTTCAATTCACAGAAAAAATCTTTCTAATAATATTCAATTGAGATGACTTTTCAGCATAAGATACCCACAAGAGGTTATCTTGACGATGGGAGAGATAGTATTAAAGTTTATCTTTCAGTCGCAGATGATTCCACATCTGATTTTATAGAACATCCTGTTTATATTTTTCCAACAAATCAGACTCAATTTCTTTTATATTTTGATGAAATTTGTAAAATAAATAAAAGTTGCCCTCTGTTTTGTACCTAGCAACCTTAAAACACGGCGTTTCCAAATCTCTTAAAGATCGCACGCTTTTTTTTTTTAAAACACGGCGTGTTTCAATTTCGAATTTCCTTGCGCTTTTTTAGTTCATAAAACAGGGATTATGATGCAGGTATGCAAAAAATTGATTAGCCAGGGATTCTGAGCTCACTAGATACAGTGATTTGATATTGGAATTCAAATATACCGTTTTCCAGCATGTTAAGCTCGGAAGTTTTCAAGTAGGAGCGATGAATGGTAGATTCCGTTATTCTCAGAATTTTAGAAAACGTTTCGTGGAGTAGTGGTTAGCATTTCAGTTTATAACTTTTCCTGCAAGAACTACAAGAAACGTAATAACCGAACAAAACTCATTCTCTCTACAACTATCTGATGATCTGTTCAAACTCAACCACACATTTTCAGGCGTGAGCAGAGGTGTGTGTTAAAAAAAAAATGAATTATTAGCCGAAATAGGAACAACGATGCGTGTGAACCCATTAACATCAGCGGGAGAGTCCTCACTGTTTTCATGTGCTTGGAATCATTACTTGGGACATTCCAGGTTTGAAGGGCATTTCCTCGCTATAGAGCTTATAGTAAGGTAGATGCTGCTAGAAGACACTTGTACATATGTATATATTTTAATGTTTGTACCGTTATTAAATCCTCAATCTTTTAAGAAATGTACTTAGGAAATAAATGCGTATCACGCATGAGGCTCGAGTTCGATTCCTGTTCATGTTTTTTTTTAAATCTGTTCCATATACAAAACATTCCATATTTAAAAATTTGTATATATATATATATATATATATATATATATATATATATAGTTATATTTTAGGGTTTTGGGTGAGTTAAAGAACAGTTAATGATCATATTGAATAGATGTGGTTTTACTTGTATAGATTTTTCCTGATTATATTTTCATTTTCAGACTGTGGAGGTTTCCCAAAAGAATGTCAAGAAAAATCAATGATCATTGTGAATGTATGAATCTGTAGAGACGAGCATTTAGAAATCAAACAGTAATTCCTTCGATTTCCGGAACGGGAATAATTGTTATTACTTTCCCTGTTGAAATTTAAATATAACATGAATTCTGGTAATTTTATCCAGTTTTAAATGTGATTCGGAAAATATCCTCATCAAATACCATTCGTGCTAAATTTTCCCCTTCATTATTTTTGAACCAATCAAATGGCCAAATTTGAAACTAAAAAGAACCAATAAAGGTTAGTTTTAAAATTGTTAAAACGTCTTTTCCTTTTTATACAGATAAAACCTCTAGTAGATTCGGTATTTTTTTGCGATAGACAGATACTAAGGTCCTTTTCAGAATTATATGTAAACAGGAAAAAAAATTTATTAAATAAAAAATTTTTTAACTCACTATCACAGTATTGAATTTTTTTTAAATTTAAAAAAAACCCTTTTTAGCATGTTAAAAACCTCAGATTTTCAAAAGGGAAAGGGAATGAATAATTGAAATCCGTTATTTCCATTACATCAACAACAATTCCCCGTTGACTAGTGGGGTGGGGCACAATAGTCCATTATCAAAAAAACCCGTGCTGAACTATTGGGTTGTATGACTGCAAGCCAAGGGGCGGCAGTTCGAGCCCCGCGACTTCAAAATTTATTTTTTAAATTTCACTTTTCTCATTTTTTTACATAAAAAAACACCACACAAATTTAACCCCAAAAAAAATTTTTTACAGATTTTACCCCCCATCTCAATTTATTACACCCAAAAACTAACACAAAATACATACCCAAAATTACCATATTTTTTACTCCTTATTTCAAATTGGCAGATGGCCCTGGATGGGGGCCCTTTTAAAAATCAAACATATTTGATAGTAAATAAATTATAAATATTTTAGATTTTTTGGGGGAGTTCACGAGCAATGAATGATCATTGTAAATGAAATGAATCTGGGAAAAAGGACATTTAGAAACGGACACAAAATTCTTTCAATTTTTTGGGAAAAAAAAGAATTATTGTAATTTTCCCCGTTGAAAATTGAAATATTTATAATTCTGGTAATTTCATCCATTTTTTAAAAGTTATTCGGGAAATATTCTCATCAAATAGCATTCGTGCTAGAGGTTTCATCAAAATTTTTTTAAATTTTCTCTCAGGCATTTTGCTTCTAGGAAATTTAACTAGTGTAATTTGCGGCCTTATTATAAAGATTAAACTACTAAAATTTTTTTTTTCGTGGTTTAATCAGATAAATGGGACCCAAATCGCACTCAATAAAATTTCAAAGCAAAATAAATTTCCAAATTTCAAAAAAAAAAAATTAAAAGGGAAAAACCCCCCAGCCCTCCCTCGATTACACCCTCAAGCCCTTTCGAAGTTTAAAACAGACAATAAAACAACCCACTCAATACTCAAAATTTTTTAGGTAAAATGCTTTCTAAAAAAAAAAATAAAATGAGCGGGAAATCTCTAGCACTTATGATATTACCTCCGATAATAGCACGGTTTCAATGCACAACGGTTGTGACGTATTTGTAAATCACCCACTGTGGAGAACAGTAGCTTCCCCCCAAAAAATGACCCCATTGCCCTCGAAAAGTCTCCGAAAACCGTTTGTGATAGACAGACGGACGGGTGTCTGATCTTTAAAATTTTCATTTTTTTCAGAGGGGGACCCTGGGGAAATTCAAATCGAATTTTTTCCTTCACTATGTTTTTTTTTTGATATTTGGAATATATCATCCACCAGTGAGAAACCCATTGAATGTTTTCATTTTATAGTCTTTTCGTAAAAATAAATTTTTTTTACGTTCAGGGAAGAATAGGGAAATATGGGGTTTTTTGGGAAACGTTTATATTTGTTTGGACGTTCGCCCCAAAACAAAATGTTTGGGGGAAAAATCATTATCAAAGTATACATGGGAGTCCCAAAAAATTATACGGGGAAAATATAGTAGCCAAATGTATTTATAAATTTAATAGTGTTTATGAATTTTGAGCTTTTGTAGTAGTAAATTTGCTACTCTAGGAGTATGCTCATTGATACCAAATTCTTATCATAATAAAACATTATTCAAATGACGATTCTTCAAAATGATACAGAGTAGGAATTTAAAAATTGATATTATGTGGAGCGCGCTAGCATCATAAGTGCTATGCAAATTGCACCCTCCGCTGCACTTCGAGGGTATGGTCGATCTTAGACCATTAAACCTGTTCACTCGCAGTTTCGCAGATGTAAAACATCTACTAATTATGCATCACTTTGAGGAGATGTCACTTCCAGAATTGTATATTTGCCTTGATGACGATGTAATATTGTAAAAATTTAATTCTAATAAAGATGTACTCGTCTGAATAGACATTGGATCGGTAATTGCGGCTTTGGAACATAAAAATGAATCTGAATCGAGGATAACAATTTAACGTTTTCAATTATCAATTTTTTGGGATCGAAAAATAATTTGAAAAAATCTTATTTCTAAAAGGGAAAAATTTTGCATTTTAACTAGATCATTTTTTTTTGAAAAATTTTAGAATACGACAAATCCCCCTTTTTTTATCAATCAGGAATAAAAAAAATAACAAATTACCATTAAGGTAGAGTAGAAATTATTTGCCCTCAAAATAGGTTTCTAGGGTTGTTTTAAAACCCCCTTTTTAGGGGAAAGGTTGTAAAACCCCCAAAAAATTTTAAAAAAAATATAGCTC